>CM060115.1:38764437-39364437 GCA_030522415.1 Channallabes apus | reverse complement strand
AAGGCTAGCCCGTCTAGTGATCTGATTGCACAGGACTACTCTAGCACAAATTGATGAAAAAGTTCATGCAGGCTATGACAGAAAACACAGTGCATTATTGTTATCTTTAGGGCTTTGTAGCTGCAGACCAGTCACAGTGTCCATGCTGATCCCTGTTCATTATTGAAAGCAACAATAAGGGGCATGTGAGCTTCAGAACTGGACCATGGAGTAGTGGAAGAAGGTGGCCTGGTCTGGGGAATCCTGTTTTTTCTTTTACAACATGTGGATGCCTGGGTGTGTGTGCGAAGCTCCACCGCACAACTTCTACTTCTGGAACTGCTGTTAATGTTTATGCGCTAGATAATACCCCAGCAATTCAGAGCCATTTTTCTGGCAGGCCTAACCTGTACACTATTAGGCAGGTACTGTACTGTAGCTTTAGTGGTATGGTTGATTAGGGTACAGTATATTGATTCATGTACAATATTATGCTTATTTACAAACATAGTTTACAACATGATAGTAAGAACACAATAATTAGAAAGATTATAGTTATAATACAGCTTTCTTTGTTTTTTTTTTTACTGACGGTGGTGTAGTGGTTAGCACTGTCGCCTTGCCCCTCCAGGGTCTGGGTTCGCTTCCCCGGCCAGGCTCGATTCCCGTCTCTGTGTGCATGGAGTTTGCATGTTCTCCCTGTGCTTGGTGGGTTTCCTCCGGCTACTCCGGTTTCCTCCCACAGTCCAAAGATATGCAGGTTAGGCTAATTGGTGTTCCCAAATTGACCGTAGTGTGTGAATGAGTGTGTGAATGTGCGTATGAGTGTGTGCCCTGCGATGGATTGGCACCCTGTCCAGGGTGTACCCCGCCTTGTGCCCTAAGCCTCCTGGGATGGGCTCCAGGTCCCCCGCGACCCTGAATAGAGGATAAAGCGGTATAGAAGATGAATGAATGATTCAAATCCACATTTACATGATATGGGAGGGGAAGGGAATTGGGAGCATGGAGGAGTCAGTTCAGTTTTAAAAACTTTTAGATAGATACTTTCACAGCATTTCAAAGTTTTAATTCAAGACTGGGCCCTGTTGAAAAATCCAACTCGAACTGGTGGGTCTAAATCCACTGGGCCTTTCTTTTTATTTAGTAAGTGAAAAAATTAAGTGGATATTGACCAAATGGCTACAGTATAATATGGATAAGAGACTTTTCTTTCCTTTAAATAATAACTACAGTAAGGAAAATATTTCTTTGTCAGCTTGGTGAAATAATAAATATAAGGAAGTTATACCGGTCAATTATAAAACGTTCTACCGGTTAAGCAGCTTTTAGATCAGGACCAAGCTACATTTTTAAGAAGGGTGGATTGGAGTGTGTTCATGAAAAGGGATCCAAAGTAAAAGATGAACAGTCAGAGTAGAACTTTGGGTTAAAAATAGAGCAAAATGTCGGTGAGGCAGATATGCTATCTGTCCAGGGCTGAGTGTCTCCAGATGTATATGTGCTGTATACAGTCTGTATGACCTCTGCATGCTTAGTTACACAGTAACGCTGGAATATGAACAGGAAGTGTCACTTCCTACTCTTAAAGCGTTGTTGAAAGAAGTTTTGTTTGTGGCTTAAACATGAATACAAATAGTCAATCTGTGGACTAAATATTCTGAAAATAGACTTAATAAATACAAATATTTTATTTCTCAGGACGCAATTTGATGTCATGTCCATATTTAATACAACGAATAAATATAAATAATGAGGGAAATAATAACTGTTAGATGACTGGGTTAAAGAAATCTCCGTGTATATACTACACATATACAGAAAAAAAAACCCGGGATGCTCGATGAATAGTATATGTGAGGACGTGATAACGCTCACGCGTACCGACTCTACAGTACTTCAAACGACATTGAACGAAAGGAGGAAACGCGCGTGCAGTTGGTGTAGCGGGACGCGTGCCAGAAGTTTCCTCTCTCCTGATTGGCTGATCGCACCGCTCGCGGACAGCACCTGCTCTATTCTAACAGGCTCATTTAAGTAGAGATCCATTCTCTAACGCATACACAGCACGTAGACAAGTTCAGCAACAGCACGTCTTTTCAAACAAGGTAACCTATAATCAGTATTTAGTTATACAGTATGTATGTATGTATGTATACAGTATATATTGCTTGGTTTTGTATGCATACTCCATAATAGTAGTAAATTATCTCTGGAAAATTGCCAGCATGCCCTGTAGAGTGATGCATAATCAGTTATTATAGGATAGATAAATAATGTGGAAGACTGTTAACTAACCTGATACTGTACATCACTCGCAGCTATTTGAACTTTAAAGAATATATAAAACTATACATATGCTTAATTTAAAATTGAAATTGACACAGATAGAAGATGCATTGAAAAACGACCTGTTTAACTAGGTCTATGCATGACCTATATTTAATATGATTCTAGGTTACTAGGCAACAACATGGTTGTCTGTCACAGCTATTAATAATTAACCTTTTATATATTTGCTTTGTTTATGTATGTGTGCTTCGTATTCATTGAGTCTCATGTCCTAATTTGAGTTTTACGGTGATCTAGAAATCAGTAATGTTGCGCGAGGGATTGTCGTAGCGCGTTTTGTTTGTGTGTTTGTGTGTGTTATCATTACTCGATTCTTCGTGTAAATGAGCCAAGTTTGTCACATTGGCTCTTTATAGTGTCGTTTTCTTTAAAAGTGACTTTTACTTATACCTGCTACAACAATATTTTTCTTTTCAAATTAATTAACAGGTTAATCTACATGCTGTGGTTTATACTTATTAATTTGGCTACCTACCGAGTCTTGTCTGAGAATCGATTCTTCTGAGTCGTTTAAAGAGTTGAATGCGCGTGAACGTCCGCGCCTCAGCGTCGCGCGCGTTCTCGTCCTGAGATCTGTTTCAGCGCGTACAGTATTTCCTTTCTGCATTACCGCACAACATTTAGGATAGATGACATGGCTCATAGGATTAACATTAAGCTGCTCGTATTTACTATATATTTGCTTGTATCTGCTGCTATCCTATATCTTTGATTTATTAATTGATATTAAATATTTATTTATTAATTGAACTTCAGTGACAGCTTTATCCTGTTGACTGGATCACAGTGGATCCTGCATGAGATGCCAATTACTCTCCTCATGTGCACTCTCATTTGCATTGAACATGGACGGTCTCTCCACTGACAATGCATGTATGACGGTGGCAGTGGTTTGTGGTTGAATGATGTACAGAGACGAGAAATGTTACAGAGCTGGAGGTAACACGATCTGCAGACACAGCTAATATGGGACTGGGTGGTAGCAAAGATGACCCCTAACCCCATAAAGTCATTTTTGACCTGAACGGAAGAGGAGGGAGAAACTGAGGAACCATTGATACAAAGTGAGAAACTATTGAGTAGATTTTGACATAGTGAGGACAAGATTCGTCTTATTGCTCTTGAGTGTTTATTCCATTTAAGCAACCGATGAGACAGGAGGGTGGAAGAGTATAGTCAGGCTTAGTGGACATGTAAAGTTGTGTTTCATCTGTATGACAATGGAAATGTATACTGAATTTTCTGAAGTTGTAATCAAGAGGGAGAAGGTGAGAAACAGAAGGGGGCCAAGATCAGAGGCTTGGGAATACCACAGCTGATGGCTTATTATTTTTTATAATAATATATTAATTTACTATTATAAATTGAACAAAGTGATTATGGTCAGAGAGTTAAGAAGTGAACTAGGTGAGAGGGATAACGATGAGCCCTACTGTATAGCAGCTAAGCAGACTGATAGTGTGAGAAAAGAATTAATAGTCCAGCAGCAGCAGTCACCAGTGGCCGTTGGTGACCTTCACCAAAGCAATTTCTATTTTTTTTTTTACATTCGAGACTGAAATGATTCAAAAAGTTTGTCTCTAAGGTGATTTCTTCCAGGATTTTTTTTTAAATCAAAGGAAGATTTCCTATTAGATGGAGATTATTGAGATTTTTATAGTTAGTTGTTATGTTTTTTTTTAAAGGATAGGAATTATTGCAGCTGGTTTAAGGGATGACGGAACAATGCCGGAAATGAGAGAGGAGCAAATAATGCGAGGTATAAGCGAGGAGAATAAGGAGGATAAAGGCTTTTACAAGCTTTTACAAGCTTTTACAATGTATGCACTGTATATACAGTAGTGGCTAGTCTACCTGTTTAATGTATGATTCACACTTTTTTACATGGGTTGACTATGGGTACAAAACTTTCTGATTTTCCAAAGCAACTGTAGTTGGGTTATTACAAAACCAGCCAGTTAGATTTTTTTTTTTTAACTTTCATTTTTAAATCATGAAATTGGTAACTACAGATATCATGATTTTTGGAGAAAAAAAAAACATGGAAAAAAATCTATAAAATTTTTCAGCTTAAAGTACTGATTATGAAATTTTTACATCAAGCCAGCGCTTCAGTTAAGTTTGCTTAAAGACAATAAAAAAATGTAGCCATTAAATAAAAATATACAGTATATTGAAATCCATGAAAAGCAATATTACATAAATGCATCTAAATTAAAACTCAAACAAGCATAAGAATATTTGCTCAAAGGGGATGATGTTTCACATAAGTTGAAGGAATGTGACCCTTCAAGAAAATGTTTCCTCCTGTAACAGTTGTACAGTCTGCTCCTTGAATAAGTAAGTTGTACAGTACGCTCCCTTTTTTTACTTATTTACTTTCAGTTTTATTTAAGAGATGATTTCATGTACATTAAAGGCTATTCCTGGGTAAACCACACATTCAGCGTTGTGTTTATCAAAAATACACTGATCTCTGGCAACATAACACCAACAGAATGGATCAACAATAGAAAACATTTTCACTCATGATATGATAGAGCGTCTGCCAAATGCCCAACTGTAAATGTAAAAGTGGAACAAGCTAATTAGGCTGCAGGGCAAAATACAAACATGGCTTTATGGGCAAACTATATATTTTCATGTCAACCACTTGATTTCTCAGAATGTACCAGCCAATACAAACATGGCCACCGCAGACTCCAACTGTCAGTACCCACTCTCAATTCACCAAAATACTGACACATGTAAGCACGCTCGCAGCACTATGACTTCAGTTCAGCTCTATTCATGCAGCTGATAAACAGGAGCAAGCGTTTGTTTCCTGTTTGATTATTCTGGTTATGACCACTTTTTCTTTTCTTATTTCCTTATTGTACTCTTGGCTATGAATATCTGGCTTGTACATTACCTGGTGCTTTGCACAATTCTGGATTCTGATATTAATATTGTCTTTTGGATTTGTTTGTGCATGCCTTTCTTTAAGAGACTCGTATTTTTAAATAAAAGTATCCATGCATTTGCTGGCGTCTCTACAACCCACATGCAGTTTTAAAAATACTTTATGCTCACAGTATTTATTTCTGTCCAGAGTTGCATCAATTTTTGGCAGAGATTTTTTTTTATTGATGAAGTTCTCCACAAAAAGTCGTCTTCAGCACATCCCAAATACTTTCAGCCAGGTTAAGGTCAGGACTTCCAGTTTATGTGTCAAAATGATTCCTTATGCTCCCAGAACCTTATGCTCCTTTTTTCTTTTTTTTCTTTCTTTACAAATTCAGTGTGATTTTTTAAAAGTGATGGCCACACAGCTGGGAACACCATCATGTGAGATCTGGTTGCATTGTGTGCATGGAAAAGCTCTTACTTTCACTACTAAACCTAGCTGTGATTTCTGATGTTGTCGTTTAAGTGATCTCTTTAACAAATTCTCCACAATTCTTTAGCAAAGTTGAAGGTTCAGCACTGTCCTTTCACGTTGTTTTCTTTACTTGACTCAGGTCAATGCATTGACCCTGCTAAAACTAAAACCACAATATATGTACGTCTTCCATAGTGGTTGCTTAAAAAATTAGAAGCTGCTCATCGCATATGTTAAGGTTAAAGAAAGTGGCAGCTGAAACATACTTCTGTATCTCATGTTCGTTCACAGGATTGACTATTTAATAAGATCTGTTCCTTATACACGAAACCTGTAATCTTGTGCTCTAGATGCTTTCTTCCCGTGTGCTGCTCCGTGGTTTGCGGGCTGAGACCGGGTTCTGGAGGAACCTGAGCACCTCGACCAGAGCCCTGGCTTCACATGGTCACAGTGAGTCATTCATACACATTCGTGTGTCAACACATTGGAAATATTTTTTTGTATGATTTAATTTTCACTTCACATTTTACTCTCATTGCAAGATCACTTCCACCTCCGAAAACGCCAGTCCACAGGATACACGCCCACTTCCTATAGAGCTCGTGCAGCCAAGTCAGACTGCCATCTTGTCAGTTGTACTCACACCTATAGGGTTGTCCACCAGTTATTATAGGAATTAAACCACTTGGGACTGGTTATTATAGGAAAGCAATGACTATAAGTGGTGATACAAGTCAGGATTATTTACTGTAACGCTATCCATTAGACCAAAATCAGATGTCCACTAACACTATGGGGTGCAGCAGTTGTTTGCCTTGAATTGATAAAAAGGCCTGTGTTTCTTAAATTGTGATACTCTTAAACACTTCCCTTCCTGTATATTTTATAATGAATGTGCATTATTTATTTACAGTCAGGTAATACAATCAACTAATTTATTAACCAAGCAATAAAGAAATATGAGATCATATTTTAGTTTTCTGTTTAACATGCAGTACATTAAACATAATTTTCCCATGCATTGTACAGCATGAACAATTTACTATAGAGGCATTAAATATAAGTTTAACTCACAGACCTCAATGAAAAAAAAAATCCTACACAAAGAAAGTGCATATGCAAAAATTATATATGATATAGGTTGCCCCCAAATGGGGAATTAGGGAAATGAACACTTTTTAAGTGTCTTTAACTGTCTTCTCAAAGGTTTCATGCTTAGTTCAATATTTTATTTATGATGAGGTTTCTCTCCATGAAAATATCTATTTATGTAGTAAAGGAAAGATCCGGACATGGATAGAGAAGGTGCATGGCTTTAAGCGCTTTAAAGGTCGTGTCCTAAAGCAGGTGGATAATCTTCTATGACGAGAAGCCGGTCATTTCTGGATTACAGTAATGGAGAACAAAGAGAATAATAATTATCATAATAATAATAATAATAATTCCAAAAGATGTAAAAAACAAATCTCTCTAAATTATTATTGGTATATTTATTAGACCTGGGTGGTAGAATGAAAACGATATACAGTATGTTGTGATAGACACTTTCTTAATGATGAATAATGTCTTGTTGCGACTAAAGGCTGTCACATTTTGAAAGCTCCATCAAATGCAGTGATAAATGCAGCTTTGTTTTCCCTGAAAAGATGGAAGAGAATGGAAGTGAAATATATTATTAAATATTTCATAGATTTACTTACTTACTCATCGTCTATACCGCTTTATCCTGTAAACAGGGGGCCTGGAGCCTCTCCCAGGAGCCTTAGGGCACGATGCGGGATGCCAATCCATCGCAGGGCACACACACATACACACACAGTCACACACTCACATTTCATTCACAATGGTAATTCAAAGTGCTTTACATAAAAGCGAAGAAAATAATCATAATTTGGGAGGTGGGAGGAAACCCCTCTTCTCCCAGCACGAGGAGCAGAAGCAAACCCCATGCACGCAGACCGAGGCGGGAATCGAACCCGGACCCTGGAGGTGATTTCATATATTAATAAAAATAAACCATTTTAAAAATGATAAAAAGGGGAACAATGGAAACAAAGGAAATTAAGTGGAAATCCGCTCCACGAGAGACAGGTTTCACTGTTACATGATAAATAATACATTATACTGTGTACAGTGACTTCTTATTTACTGGGACTAGCAGAGGCGACTCATAGGGATCAACTATTCATCATCTCGTCATCATCTAGTCAACTCCTCTGAAACTATCTGTGGGAATTTGACCAAACATTCACAGCACCTTTATTAGGAAACATAGAAATGCACTACCTACTTAATTTTCGAATAAGCGTGAATAAACGTGATTAAAAAATACAATAAAACAGTTACATGTTCAGTGGACTAGTGACACGTGTCTTCCTTGAAATAATCATGGAATAATGATCTTATTAAAAAACAAATAAGACAGATGGCAAGTTGCTGTGATTATAAGAGCAATATTACACTTCACTGTTTTTTTTTACATCATATTTGAGCTTGTAATCAACCCTGGCAATGTATAAATTCCTCTAGCAGGGCCACAAGCTAAGTATTGAAATCATGGTCACTGATTGTGTAACTCATGCCTTAATATATTGGGATAACATTATACCTAGTACATGGCCTTCAGTTAATTATTTGACAGGAACAGCCAAAATTCCTCTCATTAAAAAAAAAAAAAAAAATACCAGTCATCTCATTCTTTCTGCTCACCGGGTCTAATTAGGTCGATTTCACTGTATTTTAAAATACAGTAATTGACTTGACATAAGTATTTCATGGCCAAAAAATATTAATAGAGAACAATACCATTTAAACTCCTTCCATTAATTTAGGGCCACATAATATAAAATAAAATAAAATAAAATAACCAGCTTGCAATTTAAATCCCTGGTTTAGAGGATGGTATTATAGTAAACACCTCCAGAATTGCCCAGCAGGGGGCAGTGCCTAGTGATAGATTTTTGGCATCCATGTTAAAATGATAAACCTCCTGGTGAGGTACTAGCCATGTTTTTTTTTATTTATTTTTTTATCCTTAGGTGTTGATGTGATCGATTGCACTGTTCCTCAGTACAATAACCGCCTGGATACACCACTGCCTGATATTCCATTTGTCAGAAAACTCACTCCTGAGCAGAAGAAGCTGAAGGAGAAGGAGATGGAGCCATGGACCAAACTTTCCAAGGAGGAGAAACTAGCATGTAAATATGACCTGTTGAAGTTTGTGTATGATTCATTATTATTATTTTTAATCAAACTGTTTGTTTTTGCCCAATAAACCAGTGTGACGTGTTTTGTTGTAGAGATCTATGCTTGTGTGACAAATTTGTTTTTTTGCAGTATATTATCCTGTAGTTGTTCAGTGGAGTACCACTTTAATTCCTGGTGAAAAACAATCTACAGTAATAAGATATAGCTTTAATGCATTAGACTTGTATCCAAGTATATTTTCCTATTCAGTCAGTTTTAAGTGATGCACTTTATGTACTTACAGTGGTGTGAAAAACTATTTGCCCCCTTCCTGATTTCTTATTCTTTTGCATGTTAGTCACTCAAAATGTTTCTGCTCATCAAAAACCGTTAACTATTAGTCAAAGATAACATAATTGAACACAAAATGCAGTTTTTAAATGAAGGTTTACGTTATTAAGGGAGAAAAAAACCTCCAAATCTACATGGCCCTGTGTGAAAAAGTGATTGCCCCCCTTGTTAAAAAATAACTTAACTGTGGTTTATCACACCTGAGTTAAATTTCTGTAGTCACCCCCAGGCCTGATTACTGCCACACCTGTTTCAATCAAGAAATCATTTAAATAGGAGCTACCTGACACAGAGAAGTAGACCAAAAGCACCTCAAAAGCTAGACATCATGCCAAGATCCAAAGAAATTCAGGAACAAATGAGAACAAAAGTAATTGAGATCTATCAGTCTGGTAAAGGTTATAAAGCCATTTCTAAAGCTTTGGGACTCCAGCGAACCACAGTGAGAGCCATCATACACAAATGGCAAAAACATGGAACAGTGGTGAACCTTCCCAGGAGTGGCCGGCCGACCAAAATTACCCCAAGAGCTCAGAGACGACTCATCCGAGAGGCTACAAAAGACCCCAGGACAACATCTAAAGAACTGCAGGCCTCACTTGCCTCAATTAAGGTCAGTGTTCACGACTCCACCATAAGAAAGAGACTGGGCAAAAACGGCCTGCATGGCAGATTTCCAAGGCGCAAACCACTTTTAAGCAAAAAGAACATTAAGGCTCGTCTCAATTTTGCTAAAAAACATCTCAATGATTGCCAAGACTTTTGGGAAAATACCTTGTGGACCAACGAGACAAAAGTTGAACTTTTTGGACGGTGCGTGTCCCGTTACATCTGGCGTAAAAGTAACACAGCATTTCAGAAAAAGAACATCATACCAACAGTAAAATATGGTGGTGGTAGTGTGATAGTCTGGGGTTGTTTTGCTGCTTCAGGACCTGGAAGGCTTGCTGTGATAGATGGAACCATGAATTCTACTGTCTACCAAAAAATCCTGAAGGAGAATGTCCGGCCATCTGTTCGTCAACTCAAGCTGAAGCGATCTTGGGTGCTGCAGCAGGACAATGACCCAGAACACACCAGCAAATCCACCTCTGAATGGCTGAAGAAAACCAAAATGAAGACTTTGGAGTGGCCTAGTCAAAGTCCTGACCTGAATCCTATTGAGATGTTGTGACATGACCTTAAAAAGGCGGTTCATGCTAGAAAACCCTCAAATAAAGCTGAATTACAACAATTCTGCAAAGATGAGTGGGCCAAAATTCCTCCAGAGCGCTGTAAAAGACTCGTTGCAAGTTATCGCAAACGCTTGATTGCAGTTATTGCTGCTAAGGGTGGCCCAACCAGTTATTAGGTTCAGGGGGCAATTACTTTTTCACACAGGGCCATGTAGGTTAGGATTTTTTTTCTCCCTAAATAATAAAACCCCTCATTTTAAAACTGCATTTTGTGTTTACTTGTGTTATCTTTGACTAATAGTTAAATGTGTTTGATGATCAGAAACTTTTTGTGTGACAAACATGCAAAAGAATAAGAAATCAGGAGGGGGGCAAATAGTTTTTCACACCACTGTATGTACTTTATGTTTCAGTTCAAATCCTCAGAAATATTGTCACAAAAGTTGAATGCTAAAATGAATGCAACTACAGATCAGCACTGGATTAATGACTTACAATCATCAGGAAAAAGTAAAAAACATAAAGAGGTCAGGTCAAGGGACAATAAAAATATCACAGGCCAAACTAGAAATCAGGATCAGCGTCAGAATGCGAAGCTCACAGTAATGTCATATACTGTAGATGTTGTGTAATGAAAGTAATGTGTTGAAAGTTATAATTAGGGGACCTTGAATGGAGAACAGAGTGCTGTTGGGAATTGTAGTCTGTAGCCTGCACAGAATTCTGGGAAATTAAGATTCTTAATGACAGATGAGGAAAGTGGGACAATAATCAGATTACTACCTCATTCATTCACTCGCTCATCATCTATACCTCTTTATCCTGTATACAGGGTCATGTGGGGCCTAGGAGAACTACTGTAGGACACAAGGTGGGGTGCACCCTGCATGGGATGCCAATACATCGCAGGGCACACATTCACATACTATGGGCAATTTGGGAATGCCTGTTAGCCGAATCTGCATGTTTTTGTACTGTGGAAGGAAACCGGAGTACCCGGAGGAAACCCACCAAACACGGGGAGAACATGTAAACTCCATGCACACAGACCCGAGGCGGGAATCGAAGCAGTGCTCACCACTAAGCCTCTGTGCCGCAGATTAATATTTCAAAATAATAAAATTTGCTCTGTTTATAAACGGTTTATATTTTACAATCTTTTAAAAATACATGACATCATGATGAAACGGAAAAGTGACGTGTGTATAATTTATGATGTGTTTAGTAAATTTAGAAATTGTATATTAGCAATCAAAGGCAAACACTTAAATAATTATTCACTTTATAAACAGTGGCTTGCAAAAGTATTCGGCCCCCTTGAACTTTTCCACATTTTGTCACATTACAGCCACAATCATGAATCAATTTTATTGGAATTCCACATGAAAGACCAATACAAAGTGGTGTACACGTGAGAAGTGGAACGAAAATCATACATGATTCCAAACATTTTTTTTTTTACAAATAAATAACTGAAAAGTGGGGTGTGCGTAATTATTCAGCCCCCTGAGTCAATACTTTGTAGAACCACCTTTTGCTGCAATTACAGCTGCCAATCTTTTAGGGTATGTCTCTACCAGCTTTGCACATCTAGAGACTGAAATCCTCACCCATTCTTCTTTGCAAAACAGCTCCAGCTCATTCAGATTAGACGGACAGCGTTTGTGAACAGCAGTTTTCAGATCTTGCTGCAGATTCTCGATTGGATTTAGATTGGATTTAGGACCGAATACTTTTGCAAGCCACTGTACATCATATGCAGTATTACATTATGGAATATATATATATATATACATGTGTGTGTGTGTAATACAGGTTATACACAGTCAATGATCAGTATTTTATATCTAGGCTTGTATCGAGGCATATCTCTGAGTTTACTCTTCCACCGTGCCTTTTCGCTTATTCATTTAGGATTCAAGAGCAACCAGGTAATAATTTTTTATCAAAAATACTGTAGGTTACACCCTGGACAGGGTGCCGATCCATCATTCATTGTAATTACATTGAAGCACACCATTGTTGATGAACAGCTAGGGAGTGTAATATATTTTGTGCTGATGTAAACACATTCAACTGCACCAGAAAGTGGATTATTTATTTATTTGTTTGTTTATTTATTCAAATGTGAAACTCTTTGTGCTGCAGGTCTGTGTTGCAGGGCAGTGACCACAAGGTGGCAGTGTTGCCTACTCACAATTGCTAATACTATAGCATTCATTATAATGCATGTTTACAGCAATATAAACCTGAAATGTCTTTTTATTGTGCGTGGTTGTCGTTTGAAACAGGACTGAGTGCTGAATATGTGTATGTGTAATGCACAGTGTTCATGTTTTTTCCACAGTGTATAGGCTGACGTTCGAACTGAGCTATGCCGAGATGAGCAAGAGCACTGATGAGTGGAAGACGGTGTTGGGAGGGGTCTTCTTTTTCCTCGGCTTCACTGGCCTTTTGGTGTTGTGGCAGCGTTGGTATGGTGGGTATCATGAAATAATAATAATAATAATAATTAGCTTTTATCAAGTCTTTTATATCAACATCATCAGATTCCACTTGAACTTATAATGATATACTTGTATGACTGTGGTTTAAATAACATTGTATAAATAATACAGAAGACTACCTCTTCACCAAGCACTGAAGCTGACACTATCTGTTTTTAAAAATAACAATTTTCGCCTTCCTTTTTCTGTATAAAATTCTCCAGCAAGGTTTTTCGGCTTGATGGTCTTCTTAGAATTAGCATGAGAATGTGTTTTTGATACAGACTACCAACATTATGTAACCTATATAATGGCTGTAAATATAAATAATTTTATAATTGTTTAAATATTTCACTTAATAGGTGAGAATGAGTACAATCTTTCATAAAACTGTGAAATATGTGAAATAACTGTGATTTAAAAAAAAAAAAGTTTTATTCAATAACCTTGTTTTTTTATTGTCGTAAATGGTTAGAAAAGTTAACACTGGCTAAAAGTTAATACTGGTTAATACTGGCTAGGATAAAAGTGTAGACTCAGACCAGCTAAAGTGTCCATGCTGGCCCGTGTCTAATACTGAAAATGCTTACGGTGGGCATCGGACCTGGACCATGGAGCAATGAAAGTAGGTCTGATGAATCATGTTTTCTTTTACATCATAAAGGCTGACATGTAGTACCTACCTTAACACTGTTATAGACCAAGTATGAGCCTTCGTGACACCAGTTTTCCTTAATGACAGTGGCTACTTTAAGCAGGATGATGTGTCCTGATGTATTCAAAAATAATGTTTAATAGAAAGTTCAGAATTGGTTTGAGGAACATGGCAAGGTGATGTTTAAGGTGTTGACTTGACCTTTAAAACAAGCCTGATCCATGGATTCCCCACTTTGCCTGTATGTTGCTGTACAGAACATAAAGTGTCTGCCTTCAGATGTCCTCTGGAGTCCATGTCTCGATGGGTCAGAGTTGTTTTGGCGGCACATGGGGATCTACACACTACTATAGTGGTTAATGGTTTTAATGTTATGGCTGAATCACCTTTAATCCCATACCCACCTTGAATGTTGCCAGACACATACATTTCTGATGAAAGAAAAACTTTTCTTCTGGTACAGTGTCTTAATAGCTTACCTATTAGCAATGCCTACAATTGCTACCAAACCTCCAAATGTGATCCTTGTAGAAATCGCCTTTCCATCCATCATTATAACAAATCACATATACTCTGTTATAATGCTTTTATCCCTAATGTTTATGAATTTATAACTTTACGTCTCCTAAAAATGACTATTAATCTTATTCATAATGGAATATAATGGCCAGTCTTTCAAACTATTGTATATTTTACCATAATTTGGGTTAAACGATCTTAGTGTACAGAACTGAGTGTACAGAACCGCAGCTTGTACACTCAGATTTTATGTTCCTGGAATTATGTACTGTACTCAATTTGTTAAATAGAAGAATATTTTCCTTTTATCCTTTACGTCTGTGGCTTTGCAGACATAACAAAAAAATTATATCACCATCCCTGTCCTTTTGTTCTCTGTTCCTGAGCTGATATTCTGGAGAACTTGCAGTGTATTTGTTACTAATTTTTCACTAGATCTCAAAAACCCTTTTGCTTCACTTCCTACAGCCTTAGAAACAATTTGCCTGCCCTGACGATGTAAGAATTTTCTTTAAAGCATCATATTTCTCTGGAAAGTGTATACTTTTCACTAAAAAAAAAAAAATCATCCTGAATTTTCATCAACTTCCTGAATTCTTCTTTCTACATCTAATCGTTTTTTTTCCAGCAAATCAAGCAACTGTAAAAAGGTGGGAGAGGGTGAAATCATGTAAGCGTTTACTTTTCTTTCTTTCTTTTTTTTTTTTTACCTGCAGAAGACACTCTCTGTCTGTCAGCCAGTCCTTTATGCTCACACTCAGTAATTGGACAGTGCTGGGTTTGCTGGCTGTTGCTTCAAGAAACAGAAAGACACACACACACACACACACACACACACACACACACACACACACACACACACACACACAAAAAGGCTAAAGATTTAGGTGTTTGAACTCAGACTTCATTTAGGAAAATCTCCAGACCCCCAGACTAGCACCTCTACTTTTTCCAAGGCTATCTGTGTGTGTGATTGATGGTGAGCAGTTGATAATGAGCACATCGGAGCAAAAGGCTTTTTGTGTATGTGCTGGGAGTTCGAAAGAAATCAGGCGTGCGTGTGATTTAGAATCGCTGTCGGATGCGGCTGAGACTTGCATCTCCCACCTCCTGTCTCGAAGGCCTTGGCTCTTTGAGGAAGGAAGTCTGGAGAGAAAAGAACACTGCGGTGGAGTGTAGAGAGTAGGGTTGTAACTGAACAGGAGTATGTTATACTGGTGTACTGTACATCAGGCATGGGTTGGAGCAAACAGTGGTAGCGGGATTTTTTTCTTGCATGCAGGTACAAGAAAAGACGATGCTTATTAGCATGAACATACTGTGTTCAAGCTTTCATTAGATGTATGCACTAACACTGGAGTGTTGGTTTAAATGAGGCTACAGGATTGAATAGATTTTGATTAGTGCTGCACAATTGAATTAAATGTGAATGGCTGCAATTTATTACAGGTAATGTAAACATAGTCTGGAATATATGTAGAGGTTGTCAATAATATTAGTATTTAGTTTTGAAAATAATTTTAAGGGGATGAATATTAGCAAGCATCCTCTCAATGATTTGATTTGTGCTGTTATTAACTTAGATTAACACGATTAAATACAATACATATAGCTGGTTAAATCGTCGTTTGACTGTATCAAAATATTCACAATGTGATGTGATCATATCGTGCAGTCCTCATTTGGAGAAATAAAAACAACGAAGGCGGCGCGGTGGTATAGTGGTTAGCACTGTCGCCTTGCACTTCCAGGGTCCGGGTTCGATTCCCCGGCCAGGCTCGATTCCCGTCTCTGTGTGCATGGAGTTTGCATGTTCTCCCCGTGCTTGGTGGGTTTCCTCCGGGTTCTCCGGTTTCCTCCCACAGTCCAAAGATATGCAGGTTAGGCTAATTGGCGTTCCTAAATTGCCCGTAGTGTGTGATTGGGTGTGTGAGTGTGTGTATGTGCCCTGCGATGGATTGGCACCCTGTCCAGGGTGTACCCCGCCTAGTGCCCGAAGTCTCCTGGGACCCTGAACACAGGATTAAGCGGTATAGAAGATGAATGAATGAATGAAAAACAACTAAATTCTTTAGTTAATATTCTGGATAGGAACAAACAAAATAATACACTAAGTGCATGAGTGGGGTTTGTGTATTTGAATGGATGTACAGTAAACGCATGTTTTCAAACAAGGATGCCTTTAAAGAAAGAAACAATGTTTATACATTAAAGACAGTACTTTAGAAAGCTGTAAAGAGTAATTTCCGTTATTAAACCCGTAGTGTGTGAATGAGCGTATAAGTATACGTGGGCATGCCCAGCATGCCCAGCAATGGATTGGCATGTCATCCAGGGCGCACCCGCCTTGTGTCTGAGTCTCCTGGGATAGTCTCCAAGCCCCCCGCGACTCTATATACAGAATAAAGTGTTTTATCAGGAAATTAGCTACTTAGTTTTATAGAGCATCCTGCAGAACCAGCCACAGGCCTTCTTAGGACTTCATCACACCTGCATGCAAAACCTACAGTAGAAACTATTGTTATTTGTATTTTTTTCTGTTGGCTGAAAAGTGTTCTTTTACATATATACAGCTTTTTTCTGTTCTATAGATATTTACCTTTACTGGAATACTTACTGTATGCTTCTATAAAGATCTATAAAATCTGAAATGTTCTTTGTACTGAGATAATAATGAGGTCATAAAATAAGCACGTATAACTTTTGTACTCGAAAAAAACACACACGCACACACAGGGTGACTTTTGCGTAGTACTGTAGCTGACATTGAGGACTTGTCAAAACTAGTATTACAGAAACTATGCTGACAATCTTCCCATTCCTTTGAGTTTTAGCCAGTTTCTCAAGTATGGTGATAAGATTAAAAATAGAAAGAAAAACATCCTTTCTGCTTCATGCCAGGTCTAATTTAGGGTTAAATCTGTCCATATATATGGATATTTTGAGTAGGATACAGATACAGTAATGGCCTTGCTCTACACCTGTATTCGACATAGAGTAGAGAGAAAGAGCAAGCGGAGGAAACTAGCAAAACAGAGAAGCAATTTTTGTTTTGAGTTTTGAGTCAAAGTGAAGGTGGGAAAAGAAAAGTGCTAAAGTCAGTTAAGAATTTAAGAATGGGTATTTCCCATGCTTCATGTTGGAACTTGAAAAGCGAGGGAATGCACCTTTTCAGACATTAAGCACTCGTCTGCCGTTGACTTAAGACACGCACCAGACCTAAAGGCTTGAGAACAGATAAAAGAAGTGATGAAAAAAGTGTGCAGAATGGGACAGAATTATACCTGGCTGAATGATAAAGAACAGCCTGAGGTTCACGTAGCATTTGGTTGTGTGGCTCTGTTTATTCCATTCCTGTATTCTAGTCAGAAGATAAGATGGATTAGATATTCCATCAGGTGCAGCGTCTGTTAGGACAATTAATAGCTCCTTATCTTTGTTTTGCTGACAAGGTTGATGGCTGTTGTGGTGTGCATTTGTGCGGTGGGGTATTTAGGGGATTTCACACAATTAACTGTTTCTTTCATTCCTCTTTTTATTTCCTTTTTAGATTATGTTACTACATCATTACTACTGACATGCTGGGATCGATTCTATTCAAGGCAATGAGGGTATTTACCCAAAAGCAGTTTCTGAAAATATTCCAAATACAGTGTACAGCACGTTAGTATGAATAAAAGAAAAGAAAATCAACCCCCCCCCCCCAAAAAAAAAGAGATTTTCACAATTTACTTTTTATTTACTGTTTATTCAAAAAAGAAAGATAAAAAGAAAGAAAGAAGTGTTTGTAGTGTACCCTTTTGATATTATTATTTTTTATTAAATTATATTATATATTAAATTATTTAAATGTGCACTACCGTTCAAAAGTTTTAGATCACTTGCAAATTCTTTTTTTTTTTGTTTAGTGATTTATTTTCTACATTCTACAACAATACTGGGGATTTCAAAACTATAACACAACACATATGGAATTAGGTAATTACAACAACAAAAACAACAGTTAGTTGTTATTTTAAGACACAGAGGTCAGCCTTTCTGTAATAGTTCTTGCAAGAACAGTATTGTCAAGTGCGTTTGCAAAATCCGTCCAGCACCATAATGAAACTGGCTCTCATGAAGTCCATCCCAGGAGGGCGAGACCAAAACCTACCTCTGCTGCAGACGAGAAGTTCATTTAGAGTTATCAGCCTGAAAAATGACCAATTAACAGCACCTCAGATTAGAGGCGTTATGAAGTCTTTACAGAGCAGAAGTAGCAGAAACATCTCAATATCAACTGTTCAAAGGAGATTAATGCATTTTTTGGACGCCTTCAGCATTCCTTTACAATGTAGAAAGAAATAAAAATCAGGAACCATCATGGAGTTAGAAAGTGATCTAAAACTTTTGAACAGTAGTGTATATAAAATTTATATTATGCAAAATTTAATACATTTCTCATCTCATGTAAATGTGCAGAAATCTTGCATTGTGTTTTTGGTCAGAACCCATAAATAAGCTCTTTAACTTAAGGACTGAATGACTACTACTGGTACTGTTCTGTCCAAGGGAACTTTAGATTTTTTAAACTAATATATTTAAAAATTAAATAAGAGTTCGGAAATTTTTTTCTATACTTAGGTATTATGATATCGTATTGCGAGATCCCTGGTGATTCCCACCTCTAGTAGCTACTCGGCTACGTGAGTGCTAACTCTAATGATATAGAATTTACTAGTGTAGAAAGGGGACTTTACAGTGAGCATGACAATGATGAATTGATGTCACTCTGTGGAGAAGGAACTGGTAGGTGAGCAGCTTAACCCAAGCTGACGAATTGAAATTGTAAGTTGAGGGGGTGTTTTCGGTGGCTTTTGCCAGTTTAATCAGGGAATTTAGAAGTTGCAACTTCCCCTCAAATGCTGTATACATTTCCAACTAAGTGTAAGTGAGTGTGTGTGAAAGTGTGATTGTGTCTTGCAATGGACTGTCTCATCCGAGGTGTATTTCTCCCTCAAGTCCCATGTTCCTGAAATAAGGGACTACAATAATGTGTTTACTGAATAAATTAAAATCAATACCGAGAATATGAATATAAAAAAGAAACACACTTTTACAAAACTGGTAACACTGTTTAGAATAAATCTTTCATGTGTTTCTTCAAGAACCCCATGAGGAACCCTACAAAGTACAGTGTTTTCATATTAGAGTAGGGTCAAAGTTGAACTCTTTATGGAAGCTACGAATTCTTAACTGTATAACAAATGCTTTGGTGCACAGATATCTATGATGGTGCTTTGTTTTGCTTCGTCATTCAGAAAGACATCACCTGGATCCTGAATGCAGCTGACTTCTCAATAGGTTTTTGTCCAGAAATTCGTGTTATCTTTGTTCATTTCAGCAGGCATTTAAAAAAGGTCTATAATTTAATCTTTAATAAATTCTGCCCTTATCGTGACACACCCACATCAAACAAAGAAACTGCAACCACAGACTCCAAAAAAAAAAAAAAAACACAACACACACACAAACACACAAATCTGATCCATACAAAGTGGACTTGTCATTAATCCATCCAAGCTTTCTAAAATTGGTTTAAAGATATAGACCCCATTGTTGTCTCTTACTGTACTTTTCTGAGCCTGCAACAAACTGCGGAAAGTGAAGTCTATTTGAGTCTCACAGCTTTGAATATCTCTGAACTGGAACCCAGATTAATAGTAACGACGTATCTCCAGCTTTCTACAAGACACTTTTTGTCTTTACATACTGTACATTCTCTGTTTAAATGCAATCTGTTCATGCGATAACAGTCAGATCTCAAAATGAGTAATATTCTAAATAGTCCTCACAAAGCAGTTTAGACTGAGTGCTTGATAAGTTATCCTTTGTGACCGTTTTGTCTGTGCAATGTCAAAGTGATTAGCATATTAAGTGAACTCACCTTAATTAACATCTTTCTACCATGCGGCACACAATAGCATGCCTAATGAATGTCACTGGTTTTAAATTGGAAATTTAGTTTATAATTTACCATTGGGTTTTCCTTAATTAAAATGAGAGTAACAATGAGAATTAGGTCCTGCTTATTAAGCAGGCTGTATATAATCAGAATTCGGGGACATTTTAAAGGCACATTTTTTACGTCGATGCAACTTACAGCTTTCATAGAAAAATATTTTGTACTTACTAATACTAGTAATAGAAACAGTGGTAGGTCAGTGTGTTGAGGCTCTGAGTTATTGACCAGAAGGTCGGTGGTTCAAACCCTTGCTCCATAAAGTTTGCCCCTGATGGGCTCTTGAACATCCTCCAGGGGTGCAGTCTCGCGGTTAATCCTAAACTCTGACCCCCACCTTCCTAACAAGCTGGTATGTGTGAATAAAAAAAACTTCACAATGTATTAATTAAATGTGATGAATAAAGGCTTAACTTTATCTAAATAACTTCATAAAGTGATCAAATCAACTAAATTAGCCAATGAAGGAGAAATATAGCTTCTATCATTAACTAAACAGCTTTAATGCCCCCCCCCCCCCGCCCCGATCCAGTCTGTCAAAATTTAGTCATCTGTCTAAAAAAGAAGAAAGAAAACGCTCATTTAGTGGAGTTATTTTGATCCATGTAAATTGAGAACTATTATGAATTATGTGCTTTTTGCTTCCTGCTTCATACTGCAAGTAAGGAATAAAATAAGATACAGCATGCTAGTATAGGAAATAATCAACATGTGGGTCATGTGACATGATACAGCCTGACAAAGTTACTTGTTACTTCCTTGAAGTTGATCATTTACTGAAAAATAAAGCACATCTTGACTTTTTACTCCTTTTATACTACTGCAATTTACTGCCACCAATTACTGTACATTCATGAATGATATGTCATGCTTGTTAACCATTTAATGCCCTGGAACATCCACTATATGAACTATATATAAAATATAACACTTATATTTTATAGCAGCTACAAAAAAGTCATTACCTTACCATAATTTTTTTTTTCTAGGGATTTTCCTAATTTTCACCCTAATTTAATCATAGCCATTCCCACCCCTCATTGGGGTTCTCCCACACCAAGGCTACTACTATGAATCAAGGGAGGGCTGAAGACTGCTACGTGACACTAGCCAAAAAGCATCTTTTCTAACTCCAAAAAAGAAAAGGGAGCAGTGTAACACACTCGGAGGACAGTGCTTCCTGTTCCTTCCGCTTGAATGAGTTCGCAGACGTATATGATTGGCTATAGACCTGCAATCGAAGTGAAAACCCTAGAGTGCCTCACATTCCTCCCCTCTGGGTGAGCTCAGCTCCCGGCTGCGGGAGGCTACAGCATCACCCAGGATTCGAACTTGATTGAGATGGCATGGTCGCCTTTGCACCTCCTGGGTTGAAGTTTCGATTCCCATCTTTAGGTCTAACTGCCGCATGCTTGGGGGGTTTGGCACCCTCTTTAAGATGTATCCCACCTTGTGCCTGGTGGTCCCTGGGATAGGCTACAGGCCTCCCACGACCGGGAATATGTCTGTGAAGATTCTTTGTCATCCAGGTGAGATTACCTAGAAGTTGAGTCATGTCAACTGGACGACTTCTTAGTACACTAGAAACGTTTCACTACTTAGACTGAAGAAGCTACTTGAATGAGGAGTGAAGCATTTCTACTGACATGTACGGGACAGCACTTTGATTTTTCCACATTTCCATTTTTTTAATTTGACATGATTTGTTACTTTGATGAACATAGCATAGAAATGTCTTATCTTACAATGCTCTTAAATTTAGATTTAGAATTTAGATTAGATTCATTTTCTAACAGTAACTCTTACAATAGCTCTGGCTGAAAGGTTTATATTATTGCTCTCGTTTTAATATTTTATCAATTCTTTAGTAAATTCCAAAGGAACATGTATGTTCACTCACTCATCTTCTATACCGCTACTCCTGGAGCCTATCCTGGGAGACTTAGGGCATGAGGCAGGGTACACCCTGGACAGGGTACCAATCCATCACAGGGCACACACACATACCTGTACTCACACTATGGGCAAATTGGGAACGCCAATTAACCTTACCTGCATATCTTTGGACTATGGGAGGAAACTGGAGTACCCGGAGGAAACCCACCAAGCACTGGGAAAACATGCAAACTCCATGCACACAGAGATGGGAATCGAACCTGGCCCCTGGTTAAAAGGATTGTTACAGTAGCAAGGTAGTGGGGCATGTCTGTGGGGCAATGTGGTGTTTTTGTAAGGAGTCTCCAGTGTCAGTGCTTTGCAAGTGTAAAAGGTACAGTGAACCTGAAATTTTAACATGGAAGAGTCTTCTCTTTAATGTATCATTAGCTTTGAGAGAAAGAAAGAGAGAGAGATGAGGATGGTGAGGAAATGAATGTTTATGGCTGTTATAAAGTTATAACAAGACCAAAATAGCCGGTGGATGGTTTGCAATATTAAATGTATCTACTTTATAAATGGATAAAATGTCTGTGCAGTCTTTGTAGAAATGTAACTGCTGGCGGGTACAGTAACTGTGAAATATCAGGGAAATAACCGCACCTCCACTTTGGGGGGCAGTAGCAGTAACAGGCCATATACCATTCTGTCTTTCATCCTTTTCCTATAATAGTACGGACTGTGTTATTTTGTAATCATTGTACCTGCCTGTGATCAGCTCACTCCTCCATTCTGTTTGTTCTGCAGTGTACGGAGATGTGCCACACACACTTTCCCCTGAATGGGTGGAGAAGCAAACCCAACGGATGCTCGACATGAGGGTTAACCCCGTGCATGGCTTCTCCTCAAACTGGGACTACGAGAAAAAGCAGTGGAAGTAGAATCCCACTGTGGAAAAGCACATCCAGAGCCGACTTTAACACTAGGTGGTTTAAAATGTATAGCCTCCTTATATAAAATAAATGACTTGACTTGAATATAAGCTGGTGTGTCGATTTTCTGCTCGGAAGACAAACTGTTTATCGGGTTTATTTAAAACATCAGTCAAGAGCAAGTCCACTTTAGCATTAGGTCAGCATGGTAAATGTACATTATTGAATAATTTAGGGTTCACATTCATAGTGTTTTGTTTTTTCGTCCATGATTGTACAAATTCAATTCAATTCAGTTTTATTTGTATAGCGCTTTTAACAATTGACACTGTCTCAAAACAGCTTTACACAATCAAAAGAATTATTTAAGTTTGTATGGAATGTGAATGTGTATGAATCAAAATGGTCAGATATTCCCTGGTGAGCAAGCCCGAGGGCGACAGTGGCAAGGAAAAACTCCCTGAGATGGTAATAGGAAGAAACCTTGAGAGGAACCAGACTCAACAGGGAACCCATCCTCATCTGGGTGAAACAGATAGCAGGAAATGATCTGCATTTATACATTGTGTTAGGTGGCAGACAGTGCAGCTATAATAGTTGATGTTAATTGATGTTAAAATGGAGTCCAGTAGTTATTGGATACTCAGATAGACTTGTAGAAAGTTCCAGTCCTGAACTATCGAATTGTCAAGTCCTCAGAGAAACAGCTGACAACACCAGTCGAGGCCAGAACCGTCTTCTAAGTAGATAGAATCATCCCCAGACACCAGACGCATCCCAAAGATACACACGGGGCATCCATTATCTGGGGAGTGTGACTGTGTGTTATTAGGGTGGGTCACACACATGTGAGAAGCCTGTATGCAATTATAAGAAATCATTAACGTGACTTTGAAGTCACTAGCAAGACTTGAATATATTCTATTAAAGTATAGTTGGAATATCTATATAAATAAAATAAAGGTCTTCTGTACATTACAGTCATATATACAGTCACATATATAGTCACATGTACAGTCTATACAAATCTGTACATTAATCAGAACTCACTCTTTCAATTATATTTTTAAGTTTCAAATATTGGAGGACCAGAAACCAGTCTCAGGAAATTTTCTGTTTATATGTATGCCTATCCAACAAGACTTTTTTTTTTTTTTACAGCATCACGCAAAACTGCTTAGACAGAATTTAATGAAACTTTGCCAGTCCTTCATTATTTACCTGAAGTTAAACCTGCACCATATATAAAATCTACATAAATGTTGAGATTTAGGGAAGTTATGAGCAGGTATGTGCCAGAGTATGAACTGCAAATTTTGAAAGCATACTGAGCATGCGTCAAACTGTGGATGCTTCTTAAAACAACAGCCGGAAAGAATTTAATAAAAGTTTTGCAGTAGTTAGATATATACCTAAAATTTTACCTGCACCATAAATGAAATCAAAATGGTGGGTAAATTGATGTTATGAACAATTATGTGCCAGATTTAAAATAAGCTACTAATAAACTACTTGCTCATTGTAAACAAAGATCTGCACCAATAGATATTAGAAAATCTAAATCTGAATATTATTACTGGGATTACTTAATATTTTTACCACTGAAATGGAATTAGTGAATTTTAACCCACTGAAATAACTTAATCTTTGTCCGATCTACTTTTTCAATTTCTCATTTGTGATTCTCTCAGAATTATTTTCGGCTGACAACAAAGAAGTACAACTTAGTGTAAATAAAGCAGAAGATACTCAACCTTATAAAATTTTATTTCTTTTTTATAATAAGTTAGGCAGAAAGTTCTGCCATACAGAAAGACAGACAGACATGTACGTGGGTTTCAACCTTCAACCCTTGTAGTAGGCCTATTACTGATTATAATGAAGCTCACTTTTAGTTTTAACCTTTTAACTTCTTTTAATGTCCCTAATAACATCTAATAACTTCTTTTAAACCCTTTCTCCTCAATGACAGGTACTTATGCTAGTCGCTGTCTCGCGGACCACAACAGTAGGCAGCATCGTCTACGATGGAAACGGGTGTGTCGGACTGTATATCTTATAGCTACTGAAACCTCAGATCAGTCTGCAGAGTGTCTACAGCGATGATACATACCAGGATTGTACTGAACTGTATTTACTATATGACTAAAACATGAAGTCATGCAGGATGTATGGGCATCGTTTTGGATAAAATCCTGTAAATTCAATGTTGCATAATTACAACCTTAATAAATTTCGCTCAAGTGATTGCTTTCTTTTTTTATAAACTGTTAATAGTTGAATCAATGCTCTTGTCTTATATTTATAAGCTACTTTGGCCTATGTATTGCATTTATATGCTACTGCTTGAAGAACACTGGGAGCTGTATTTCAGTCTGCACAATATGTTTAGCCTGCTCTATTTGCAAGTTAAACTACTTGAGCCTATGAGATTCAAATTTAGGAAGCAAGGCACATTAAAACGTGACTATAAACACTAGGGTTATAAATAGAAAAGGAAAAAAACACCCACACACAGGCCTAATGCCATGTCCACTAGGTCAGCCTATGAGGATTGTAAACCACTGTCCTAACATGTGCAAATAGCGCCGTACTGGAACAGCAGTGGGTGCAAAATATAAGCGTTTCATATTATTTTAGTGCCCTTTGGAGGAGCACAGGGCTGTTTGGGATTTGGCCGCAGTCAGTAACCACTGCGAAACATTGAATGGGTGACGTAGAGGAAGTGCCGGCCCTCAGGAGCAACAGCCTGCGCGTTCACAGCGTCTCCAATTACACACACACACACACACACAGACTGAATGAGGCCAAGCTGTCGGGATCTTCACCGCCTGACGTTACGTATCGCTTCAATAGAAGGGGGGGAAAGTGTAGCGCGTGCGCTCATTTCATTCCGATCTCTCTTCCGTCTTTTTTTTTCCTACGGTGACGCGTGAGATTCTCCCGCGAAGGGATATACATACATGTATATATAAATATTTTTTTCGCGGCACGAATTTGAGCTGGAAATCCAAAGAACACACCACTGCGCATTTTTTTTTGAGCAGCAGCGCCTGAATGAGCCGCAACTTTGCTCGGTGAAAAAAAGGGGCGTGCACGCGCGCTGCGCACTAGAAGCTCTCGCGGTGGTCCCGCAGCAAAAGCGCGCCTCTCTCTCGCTCATCAGCTGCAAGCTTTTGCGCCCACACAACTCCGGGATCTCTCGTGTCATCGTAGCTCGCAGCCTAATGCTCCGTGCAGTCGTCTTCAGTCCCCGTCGGGATCGCGCGCAGATCGACGATGTGACCGGCGTGAAAATGGGAATGGATCTGGTGTTGGTTCTGAGGTTCTGCTCCGCGACAGACAGTTTTCAGGTTGGTTCCGAGTGACCCCCTGCGAAATTACGCATCCCCTCCTCTCTCTCTCTCTCTTTCCTGCGCGCCTGATCTTAAAATAATAATCATAATAATATTAAAAAACAAACAAACAAACATGGCAAACCATAGTCCCTATGACAATCGGGATATCGTTGAGAAGTATCTCTACCACAAACTTTTGAAACGAGGCTACGTGTGGGAGTTCCGCGCCGGAGCGGCGGAGGACGACGAGGAAGACGACGACGGATTGCGGGAGCCGCCGCCGCCGGCGGAAGTTGTGGATCGCAGGCCGCGCGCCGTCCTGCCGCTGCACCGCGTTCTGCGCGAGGCCGGCGACGAGATCGAGCGGACGTACCAGCGCGACTTCGCGGCCATGTCGGACCAGCTGCACTTCACCCCGAGCACGGCGCAGCGCCGCTTCACCGCCGTCATCGAGGAGCTGTTCCGGGACGGCGTGAACTGGGGCCGCATCGTCGTCTTCTTCGAGTTCGGGAGCACCCTATGCGTACAGAGCGTGAACCAGGAGATGGCGTCCCAGGTGGACAACATAGCAAGTTGGATGACGGATTACCTGAACGGGCCGCTGCAGAACTGGATTCGGGACAATGGAGGCTGGGTAAGAAAAGTGCACGTATATCTTTAGAGCGCGCGAATTCTTTCTTTCTTTAAATGCACAATGCTTACATTTCAATATTCAGGGGTCTTTATGATGTCGTAGTCTCTTAGGAAGCTTCATGTTTATGCGCACGCGCACTAACAAGCTCCCTGTGAAGGGAAAAACTGGAAATCTGCTTTCGGTTCCACGTGCTCCGTGTACACATGTTCATGTGAGGAGGCTCTTTCGATTCGATCACTATGACTTCAATACATATTTTGATTCTTTATTACTATAGCAATCTAGTCTTTGCAATTTGCTCATTCATTCATCTATACATACATGCATGCATTAATTTATCCATCCATCCATTCATTCATTCATTCATTCATTTATCACAGGGTAACTTGCACTCTCACACACACACACACACACACACACACACAATCAGGTTAGAATAGCCAGTCCACCCGCCTACATGCATGTTTTTGGGAAGTGTGGAAAACTAACAAACCCAACGGAAACCCAAGCAAGCATGAGGAGAACTTATGAAACTCCATTCAGCCTGAAAACACGGTTTCAGGCACAAACTAGTGACCCTGGAGCACCAAGGTGGTGACACAACCCACGCATCATCTATAAAGGCATATTTTTATTTTATGCACATATTTTACCATTTGAGAGAGCTTGTTGTATGTTTGTGCCTGAAATGATGCCATGTTCTCTAATTGCCTACACACATCAGAGCACATTGGGCTCAGCTCCACACTAAGCTACTGCAGTGCATAGTGGAATTCCTAAAATTAGTGTGTCACATATTTGTCAATATGCATTCAGAGTTTGCAGATATGAGGGGGAAAAAACTGAAAAACAAATCAACATACTAAAAGTCAATTGGTTAAGATTTTGGACTCATTATAACTTCAGACAAATATGCTAAATGAATGAGAGTATTTCTTTTCCTTTTTCTTTAGTTAGTAGTGATATGCAGAGATCTTTGCACAGCTTACTGCACTGCAAGGCCAGTGTGCTGAATAATTTATAGCTTAAATTGAAGCAGCCAGTTACAGATTTGTGCACTTTTACAAGAAAAAGAGGAATATAAAATCACTGTGCCAGCATTCTATCCTATAGACAACCTTGAATTCAGCATTAGAAGTTACATGCTTTGTTTATTCATGCACGTCTTCAATATGAACATGGCACGAGCATCAGTGATGATACAGTCTCGAATCCACTCATGCTTCGCCTAGATATTGGTTTTATTTTTGGCTGAGTGCCATCAGGTGGGAGGGTGTTTCCCCAGTGGGACCATTATTCCTGTCTGGGTTGCTGATGGACAGGGTCAAAATTAATGGTGGTCATTACTTAACACATCTGCTGCAGGTTACTCCGAGACAGAGTAAAAGCCTTTCTGACAGGATGGGTTGAATAGACCGTCAGAGCTGAGAGAAATGACCACTCAGCAATGCCACGTCACCTACTGTATTTCTCATGTAGAGAGGGGCGTGTTTTTATCCAACTAACAAGCGATAATGGTCAATGTTGCGAGACGTGCACATTTATGATGCAATTAGCTTGGCAGTATGTTAATGATGTTTTAACTCAGGTTTGCATTATTCAAAAAGCAGCTACTCTCTTGGCTAGAGGCAATCGATGCTTAATTTAGTTCATTTTCTCAAGATGAAAAAAACATTCTTAGATATTTACCTTAGATATTGCAAAAGGAATCAGTGTATTTTGTATATATTTTTTTTATCTTTAAATTTCTTTTAAATCTTTATTTAAAAAAAAATGTAGGATGTGTTTTTTTTTTTCTTTTCTTCTGTGATACTGGATTTATATCTTTCTGTCAATATACTCTGTCCATGGTCCATATAGCTTATGTTCCATTTATGTATGTATTTCTATAGACTATTAATATTAATTAAGATCTTAAGACACCACTCAACCTCTGTGACCCTTATAGCCACCACAATAGAATCAATAAACTGGTGCCTTTAGTAATCCCCTCTGTTTAGTTTAACCACGTGTCTTTGCAAGCAAACAGAAGCATATACAGGGACTTAATCATCACAAAACATGTGTACTCAGGGGGGAAAAAAAATGATGCTGACTGCTGATGAGGCTTTGCTAACACAGAGATTGCATCATAGTTTTAATATATAAAATGTACTTAATAATGCTCTTGATTGATTATTTAGTTTATAGGAAAAAGAGCAGATAGTTTCTTCATCCGTACACACTTAAAATCTGTGATTTTTAAATTCAGGGATAAAGCCTATGGAAGAATCGCTCAGTATGTGGAGAACATTGCATGTGATTCTGCCTGTTTCTCGTTGCTCTTTTTCCTGACCCCCTGCTGAGGCTCGCTTCTACCCAACACGTGATTGAGACCTTCATCTTATTTTGGTTCATTTTTTCAATCGGATCTGCAGCTATTCCAACTATAGTGCACAATTGTGTCAGCTTTGATGAAGCATACATTAATTGAACATATGACATAATTGAAGTGAATTGACTGACTTGGTTGGATAAAACAACAACAACATATGTATGATTCATGTTCAGGTGGCTAAGTGGAACAAAGGCTAGTTTTGTCTCTTTACGGTTCCAGAGTCTCTGGTTCGATCCTGAGCTAAGACTTTTGCATGTCTGTTCGGAGTTTCTTAAGGTTTCTGGTTTCTTCCTAAAGCAGTATGCTAGGAGGTAGCTCAGCTACTTGTAGACTGGTCCTAGGTATGAAAGTTTGTGTGCCAGGATGCCTAATATGTTTTTAAGTTATGGCCTCAGAAAATAAAGTGTAAACTTTAATCATAAAGTGCTTCCAGAAAATGACTTAATGCACAGATGACTTGGCGTCATTGTGGCTTAGTGGTTAGCACTGTCACCTTGCACCTCCAGGGTCCGGGTTCGATCCCTGGCCAGGTTCAATTCATGTGCATGAAGTTTGCATGCTCTCCTCATGCTTGGTGGGTTTCCTCCCACAGTCCAAAGACGTGAAGATGAGGCTAATTGGCATTCTCAAATTGCCTGTGGTGTGGTTACGTGATGGAGTACCCTGCCTTGTGCCCTAAGTCTTCAGGCCCCCTGTGACGCTTTATACAGGATAAAGCGGTATTGACGATGAGTGCATGAGTGAGTGAGTCAGCTCAAATGATTCTTGTAAATGAGAACCATCTGACTTTGATGTGTTTCGGAATCTTTGTGACAGATCAGGTATTTAAAGTACGGCTGTCAATATGAATGTGTTAACGCATGTGATTAATCTAGAAACTTTAAAGCATTTTAACACAAATTAATCATATGACCAAGTTTGACCATAATGGCTTCCCATAATCACAGCGCGGTTACCCGGATAATAAGATGGTTGATGAAACATCACCAGGTGTGCTGAATGGCAAGCTGCATTATAATAAGCTAGATGGAAGTTTGGTTAGAATTAATCAAATGTAAGATGTGGTTGTGGTGGCTCAGGGGGCTAAGGCTCTAGGTTGTAGATTTTTTAAATCTGAGGATCCGGGTTTGGGCCCCGCTGTCAGTGGGTTTGTCATACCCCCCCATACAATCCCGTTCGAGAGATTTTATTTAACATATGCTAATTTTTCATATATATGCATTACATTATTTTATAAATTTTAATTATTCGTGATTAATCAGACTATGACTGTGATTAACTAGATTGACAGCACTAATTTAAAGCAACTAGCAAATTAGAATTCCTATTAAATGAATGCAGTTCTATTAAAGGCTCTGAGAAATTCAGGTTTCTGTGTTGTGTGTGTGTGTGTGTGTGTGTGTGTGTGTGTGTGCTGTTTTCTTCTTTTTGCACAAGATCAAGTTTGAATATATAGATAGATCCTTGTGCAAGAATTCACCAAAAGGCCCTAATGGAAGGGTTTTTGCTTTGAAACTCTGCATTTAGGCCACATCTCTGTTTAACAAGGCTCGAGTTCAAAGACTCCTCAGCATGCTGGAAAAAAACAGCTTAGACAAGCAGAGCCGTTCACTAGCATGACCAGCATAATGCACCAGTGGAACCATGTTAGAGTTTTCTACTCCAGTGCTTTGCAGGAGCATGCTGCAGACCCAGCACCAGCACCCTCCAATATAAACCTGCTTGAAAAAAAAAACAGTATGAAATTTATTCAGAGGAAAGGATTGTTTCCCCCTCCTAATAAATAAGCTTTCTTTTCCAAAAAACATTTTTCCCTGACTGTTCTTCAGAAACAGTTCTCATCATCCCACATTATCTTTGAAATAGAGACCTTTCTCCGACAAAGGATTCCAAGACAAAGAGCAACACTTAATCATGAACAATGAATGACAGTCGGCAGTGTCGTCTGTCACGACGTACAAAAGTTTGAAACCGTGTCCCGTAGCATTCTCTCGCTTTGTACTCCGTCTTTAAATACTGTAAGTACCTGAGCTGTGTAGGAGTCTAATAAAGGGTATGAGCTCTACCCAAAAATTTCTTCCTCATAAACCTTGGTAAACACTGTTCAGCTACATACGAGTCCTAGGTTGTAATGTTCGCTACTTGGGGGTCTCATTAGTACACTTGCCGCTTCGAGTTCGTAGTTCATCTGCTTCGCTTCGTTTCCCCTTTCAACAAATGACCGGGTACTGTTGTTTGTAATTGCCAGGTTGTTAAAATGCGTGTTGGGGGGTCCACAGGCCATTCAGTGGGTGGTTTGTTCTAGTGCGTCTCGTTCTACGCTTACAATCAACAATAAGAATTAGCGCTCCTGTTTATTCCATGCCCCCCTGGAGATAAGCGAAGATTAAAGTGTGTTCCCATTCTGTCCATGATTATAGATTTACCTTGAGGCTTTCCTACTCCTGTGTTAATACTACGAGTGAGTATATTATACGGTTTCAGCGCAAGCAAAATCCAAAATATGTGAGAACACCTTCTGGATAACGCCTGGGTAAATTCTGCAGCAAAATAATCAAAGGCTACAGTACATGGTTTGATCAGAATTGTACATAGAAATGGTTTATTTAGGCTACTTCTTATCCTTGCCTTTACTTTTTACCCCCTGAGATCGTGTTAGACAATGTCTGAACCTTGCTAGATGGTCATGATGAAATGTCCATGAGTTGAGATACAACCTGTGAAATGTACATCATGCTTCTGCAAGTCATCAAATCAGATAAAAAAAGTGCTTACTCTTTAAAATGTTTAAACAATCTAATAATATTAGAATTGATTCCAGCCAAAATGTCCATGTCAAAAGCGATCAGTCGAGCAAAGGAAATTTCTCCCTTTTCAATTAAGGGAATAACCCTAACGTTTTCAAATCCTAAACTGGGGGAGGGAAGAAAAAAAAACATGTCAGTTCTCTAGAAAGTAGAAAATAATAATTAATAATTCCCTTCGTGCTGGGTTTTTAGAATGTGACTAATGTCTCTGATCTTAACCCTTGAAATAAATTCCCCAGTAACATCAATGTAAAAACCGTGGGTAAGTGATCAGATCATCAAGTGAACGTTTTAAAAAAAGAAAGCAAAAAAAAAAAAGCCAGTTTTTCCTGGTACTGTTTACTAAATCAGCTTTAATTCAAAAATCTCTACTTAGCCATTCAGACAAGCACACAGCGGCGCCTCCTGTATTGAAGTTTGTTTAGTCGGACTACAAATGCGTAGGTGCGCCGCCCACACACAGCACACCTGTGGTTCATGTGTTCCTGTGCGTATGTGTAAGTGTGTGAATGCGCGTGCGTATGCATGAGTGCGCGCACACGTACGTACCTATGTGTGTGTCAATACAGTAGAATCGGTGACTCCTCGGCACATTTGACCCCACCTGCACCTTTTTTTTTTTTTAATTCGGGTGGGTGTTGCGTTCGAGCGTTTACCAAAAGACAACGAAACACATCAAGAAGCGCTGCCGCTGCATAGCTATTCATTTTCCAGAACATGTGTTTCAGTCGCTCCTTTCAAGTGACATTGTTTGCGAAAGCCATGTAGACACCAAAGCGAGTATGTTGAGAAAAAAAAACAGCCTCAAAGAAAATGAGAGAAAGGAAGGGGGTTCTTTTTTTTTTTGTTGTTTTTTGTCTTTTTTGTCCTTTCTGACAGTTTGATAGTAATCGCTGCAAACAAAGCTGCCGCGTGTTCAGATAGTTGGCACTGGCTGTGAAGGCCGATTGAACATGGTACAGGACGGGAAAATGAGATGAGACAGAAAAAAAAGTAGAGTGAGACAAGAAAAGGGGGGGAAATGAGCCAAGATATGAGAGATAGCCAGGATGGGTGATAAAAGAGGGGATGTTTGTTTTTGTCTTTTCCTGCCCAGATGCTTTCATGGAGTGCCAGTTTCTCCCGGGGGCAAGGTACAGCGTGAGATACAGAAAATCTGCATAGCGTTCAAAATGCCTTGATTTAGAGAAGGTGCAGGAGTCTGAGCAGGGGAGGAGCGAGAGGATTCCCTCTGAGATGCGGAATTCGTTTAGAAACGTCATTCGTCATGTGAAGCCTATGCACATCTTTTTCTATGGTGGATATAACTGGTTTCGTCAAGTGGTCCAGGGTTATAAAGGATTTGTTAGGCTGCTTTCACACTAGTTAGTCAATTCACACACTGACTTCAATCAGGCAGAATTTGATGCAGTTGTATTGAGCAGTTCCTAAGCACCACTACTGTACCTTACCGTACCTTCCCTAAACAAACCGCACAGACAGGGAAAACCCACCAGAGCTCGATTCGGCACATATGCGTCACCACTTGTAATTTCCACAAATAGCCTCGTGTTGTGGATCAGACACAGAAACCAAGAGGACAAATTGGATGTGAGAGACAGACTGAGCAAAAAGTGAGAGCTGAGTGTGGGGGGAAAAAACACACACATACACTCACCCACAACTACAGAAATGACAGACTATGTACCAAAACACTAAAAAGAAAAAAAATAAATCATTGCACATATTCTTGCTTTATATTTTATCTGACTCTCAGTTTAAGTCACTGAATTCTGCGATTAATCAGACAAAAATAACCTGAGTCAAAATGAAATGTCCCGGGTCTTTTTATATGTTAGTCATCGGTTTCTCTGAACAGCTCAAAGCCACGGGGAGAAAGTAGCTGGGAATGCCCCATTGTCTCCACACATATTTTTGATATCATTTAATGATATAATGCCACTGTCGCTCTTGTCGCTGTTAAACAAGTCTGGCACGAAGGAACATTATCCTGACCATCATAACATCACCATGGAACATAAAGACAGTAAACTTCAGTTTCTCATACTCGTGTTCCTTTCTTGCATACTCATGGTAGTTACAGAATGATTCATAACAATTAGTGAATTACATGCTTGGCTATTAATAACTGAGCAATTCATTGGCATGATAATAAAAAAAAAAGTTTTGGATAAATGCATTCTACAACAAAGCAGTTCATATTCTCTTGACATGATACATATATCTTCTCTACAATGTCAACCAGCGCTGGCACTTGATGGAAAATTAACCGAAAAAAAACAGACATTCAGACTGTATAATCCATGTAATCTTGCCCATGTCTATTATTATTATTATTATTATTTTATTATTATTATTATTATTATTATTATTATTATTATTATTATGCACCATGGTTGAGAAAAACATGTCCCATGTACCAAAATGAAATAATCATTCATTAATCATAATTGAGGTTAAATGTTATATCACCCAGCACTATTGTCAACTATACTGTGTGTGTGTGTGTGTGTATGTATATGTGTGTATATGTATGTATATGTGTGTGTGTGTGTGTGTGTGTGTGTGTGTGTGTGTATATATATATATATATATATATATATATATATATATATATATATATATATATATATATATATATATATATATATATATATATATATATATATATATATATATATATATATCTATCTATATATATCTATATATATATATATATATATATATATCTATCTCCTAGTAATCTTCCTATCTTCATAGGAAGATGGTTGTGCAGTATTTTTTTGCCTAAGCTCTAACTTTTTAAGAACGTTAATTAAGTTCATTGTTGTAAGGTTGAAACATTATGGAGAAATGATAATCTGCATAATAATATAATTATAAAGGAAAGATTGAATTCAGTTCTAAGATACAGGAGGAGGATGGCAGATCTGGTAGTGTGACAGCTGTGGTACTGCTATTTATTAATTTTTTTTCCAGTGAAGCAGCTAAAGCAGATTTGATGGTTATTAAAACTGTGCACCCATAAGCTAATCACAGCTAATTGAGGTACATCCTAATTAAATTAACTATGTATAAGAATAGTGCTTGGGTTTTTTTATTTTTTATTTTAAGATGCTTATGATGGCCTGAAGTGACTTGCTGTGCTGATCAGAATGGCTTTGTATTTAGTTATTCATTTATTTATTTATTTATTTTTGGATGCGACAGCCATGCTTTCCTCACAGTTCCAGTTTTGATCTGTGCTTAATGACCACACTGGCTTAACTTTTCTGTCAGAATCTCAAAACCGAGCACGTATCAGTTGCCCTGTGACTCCTAGAGCATTGAGTTCCATTCTGTCAAGTGGTTCTCAGGCTGCACGCTTTAGGTTAATGACATAATCATTATCTCTCTGGCTTGTTCACATGGACACAGGGACACGCTGTGCCAAATGATCCGTGGCGTACATCAAGTATCTCTCCTGGCAGCTTTACACATCCTGTTGAGCGTATTGGTTTTGTCAGTGCCAGGTTTTGTTTTATCTTTGAGCTAAGTCGTCTGATACGTCCTGAATTAGTCTGGAAAAAAAAAAAAATTTTGCTACTTTTATGACAAAGGCAGTGCATCCTTTTCCCTGCCGCTTTGGAGTCAGCTGTCGGACAGACAAAGGGAAAATCCGGATTATTTGAGGGGAAGAAAAAAAAAATGTGATTGAATGGTGCCACGTTGAGATGCCCAATTCAACCTCCTACACAAATGTTGTCAGTTTTGACAGTTGGTTTATAGACGCATTTTACAGTAAATCCGCATTCCTCCTTCTCATGCGTGCACACACATGCATACAGACACGAGAGAGAGAGAGAGAGAGAGAGAGAGAGAGAGAGAAAAGATCACCATAGGAAGTAACAGAAGTAACACTCTTGCACAGATGCACTCAAAGGATCGCAGACTGGCTTGTATCGGAATCGTACAGCCGTTTAAATACACGGCTAAGCCTTGGTCGTCTTTTGCTGCCGGAGGCTTAAGATGAGGGATTCCGTGTAAGGAATGTTGAGAAGGATTGCTAATGGAATTAGCTTGGGAGCAGTGTATGGATTTCTTCCTTTCTTTTAGATGCATTCTGCCAACAGAGTCTGGTTTTATTTGTGTTCTCATCCTACTTTCCCCTTCTGTTGGTTTGTTAACCACGGTATTCTTCGCCAAATACCGAATATGTTTAGAAATACTCTCCCAGGTAGGCGTGTACCTGGTAATTTGTTACTATAAAAAATTATTCACATAAACCCTGCAGCTCTTAAAAAAAACAAAAAAAAAACAAACACCTAGTGACCAATCAGAATCAAGCATTCAGCCATGCCCTGCAATGTAGGGCCATATGGAGGAGTGTGCTTCATCTGAAGTGTGCAGATATGTCTGTAAAATAATGACAAGCCTCCGTGACACTGCAAATGAAAGCCAACCAAAACACCGCAAACGAGATCGTCAGCCAAGTCTTTAAGCCGAGCATGAACACAAAGGACTATTACGACACAAGAGGAGGCACGCGGGCGTTCTTAATAGCCACCCTTCATTCCACCTGAAGAACCTCAGCCTAGGAAATTTGGTACGAAACACAAGAGCTACAGGTTATTTCCATCACAAGTCTGTAAAGGCCAAAACATTTAAAAGGAACTGGTTGACATAGTGAAGCTTGCCTTGTTATTCATTAACATGTGGGAGTTTTTGAAGGGAAAAAAAAAAAGTTGTTGTTTTTTCCATAACCTGTTCAGTGATCTTTGAGTTTGTCAATTAAAGATGAACTCCTGAACTTTCAAGTGCATTTTCAAAAATAAGAAAAGTACAACCACGGTTTCCATTAGCACATCTGTTGCCGGAGTATTAGATACCTTGCTAATATAAAACAGTTTTTGAAATACGAAGTCTTCTGTTTTAGGGATTAGGGACGATCATGCTCAGCTTTCCATCACTGCTGGTGCTGCTTTGTCTTGTGAAAACAGATCCATCGAGACTTGTAAGGCATTAAGGATCTGGAGCCAAACGTCCCTCTTTTCAGTACTTCTGGGTTAACCCTGGCTGTTTCGTCTGCCATCTGCCATGGCTTTTGCACCTGGCACTGCAGGCCCTTCAATCTCCTGTTTCCTTCCAAAACAACTATTTGTCCATCCTAGAAAAGCATGTCTGTTCATGGTGTAAAATGTCATTATGGTACAGTAATGCCTTTTAACTAAGGCTAGGCTCAGATGCAGTTTATCGTTCTTTCTTTCTTTTTTTTTTTTTTATAGCCAGCTTGCTGTTTGTCTGTAGGGTTGCGCTCTGATTAACAAAGTGATATAGACGAACACTGATCAAGCTCAGGAACCTCCAATGAATGATAATAAGCCGTTATTTCCTGATAATGCAGAGCCTGCACGGTGTTAATGAGGGATATGAGAGAACCAAGCTTGGATGAATCTAATTATGTGCATCAGGTAAGATTGTAGAAGGTTGTAGTATGTGGGAAATCACCAATGAGGAAGAAATGCAGTCAGAAGGCAATGGACCACCATCTTTTATAATGATGATCTCTTCCTTGGCAAAAGTCAAATGGTTCATATGTTTTGTGATTGAGCAGCTAATGTGAAATTCCTTTCAGTAATCTTCAGTAAACACAGAATTATACAGTAGTTGTTTCCTTGGAATAAGTCATTATTAGTGGACTAATGAACTTTAGTTTAGGGTCTGATCTCATGTTCGGTGCCACAGCCAATTCTTAGCAGCTAGTGCAAGTAAAGAATTATGATAGGATTATTGCAAAAAGGCTGCCATCTTGGATTGGAGCCTTTATTGTGCTAATCATTTAAAAGCTGTAGTATAACTATAGATTTGTGTTCAGGAAGTGTACCTTGCTGGGGTTAAACCTGTTATAATTACTTCAAACTTGGTAGTAACACGGCACATGTTCAAATCGCACGTGAGGATTGGCTGGTATGTTCCATATGACTCACCGACAATGGGAGCAAAGTTGCCCTGATTATCTTGCACAAGTTGCCAAATGGTTTCGACACTTGAGCTTGTTAAAGGTATTCTTGATCTGTTGTTGTCTTCTAGTGATTGTTGAAGTGCACGTGCCACTCAAAAAACCTTGAACGACTCGCCGCGGCATCGCCGTAAAACTTGCCGAATCATGTCAACTCTTGTGGCGGATGTGCCCAGTTTCACACCAAATTTCACGTTCGCTCTTTGTTCTAACTTGCTGTCTATGATGAAGTAGGAGACGTGGTAACACACACCAGTTGCACATACACTGTGTACATTGACAATGTACACAGAACACTCTCATGTCTTTTGGCACACTGACTTATTTATTAAGGTCGGTGTCCATGTGACTGTGCGTGCAGCCTTATACTGCCCTCTGTTGGCGTGCTATAAAACTTTTTGATACCACCTCGTAGAGGTGTATTAGGGTATTGTTAGGAGTAAGAGTTCTAGGAGGGGTTGGATAGTCCAGCTCCACCCTCTGTAGTTTTGATTCTGTAGCAAAGACTAACCTCATAGGAATCAGGGAAATCACCAGTAACCACTAGATACATCATCACGATCCCTAGGTTACTATTGTGATTCTGTTAGAATCAGGATACTGTGCTGCCTGCCAATGCGTGAATAGTTTAGACACCCCCACCTGTAGGTGTATAGAGGAATGGCAATATTTTACCACCTCAAATGCAAACATACTGTACAAAAATGATCAAAATGAATAAACTTTTTTAGATAGTGCGTCCATACATGAAGTGCTACAAAAAGAATCGCGATACATTACTTAATCAACTTTTATTATTATTATTTCTTTCAATGGAATCGATTGTTTCTATTGTAAAGCATGTTATGCTGTGCCACGAAAACATTCTCAACAATCAGTGCTCGTTACAATGCAAAATGACTTCAAGACTTCTCACATTTCATAGGGCAGCAAGAATCTTGCCTTTAACTCCAGAAAGTTCCATATCCCTGCTCCAATGCAAAAAAAAAAGAAGAGCTTCGATACACTTGTTTTTGGGATTTGTAAACCCACGAGAGAGGGCTCTTAATCATGTAAATAGGTGGCAGTGTGGGCTCAGGGAGCTCAACCGGCCCATGGCGCCTCCTCCTCCCTTGGCTCAACTGGGCTCTTTGATGAAAGCAGATGGGGATTGAAGTGCATGGGCCTCACCTGTGTAATGAGAGAAGATGAAAGAGGGGAACTGTCACAATTCCGCTGTAGCGGGATGTTTGGGAGTCTGGAGACGAGCTCCGACTTTCTCTGTGACATGCAGGCCAATTGAATGACTCGCACAATCTTTTCTTCAAGCAAGAGGAAGGGGTGTGTAATTCGCTCCCAACCACCTTCCATTGTGATGGTGCACATTATATAAAGGCATTCAAGAAGGCTGGGAAGTTTTGACTGAGCGGTGTCACATTTCTGCTCTCGGCTCCTCTACTGTTTGAATACGGTGTCAAGCTTATCATCCTATTAGTCAGAGCCTTTACATTGAGATTCCTGCTTCTCGAAGACATGAACCGTTCCATATTATCTGGATAGCTTGTTTTAGTTTTAGATTGTTTTAGTGGTTGAACAGTGTAGAAGCGTAGGTTTTTGTTGCCCTTCTCACTGAGAGAAAGAGTCAATGTCTAGACGTGGATAACAGCAGCAATAAACAACGTGCACAGACTCCTGCAGTTAATCCCAGTGGTCAAGTAAGGCCAGAAAAGTTTCTTTTATTCCTTTTCATGCTGGAGGCACATTTTTATTTCATGTGTAATGGCTGAAATATTTGAGGTAGTTTGTGGGGGAAAAAAGGAAAAAAAAAAAAAGGCAATCATTGCCCTGTCTCATGTTTAAGGACACTAGGTAGCATAAAAGTGGTAACTAAAACATGGTTTGGGTTTAGGTAAGGTAATGAAGCGGACATAATCCACAGCTCTCAAGGTTTGGCCAGCACCAGATGCTGAATCGCCAAGCTGTTCCTGTTTGATATCGGTGGTTTTGTGGTTAATGTGATCATACAATGACATCCATCTACAAACGAGACCCCAGAATGCTTTGCGGGAATCGGCTCGGTGCTGAACCAGTCCCTGGAGTCACTGATGTGGCTGGTGGTTAGGAGTGGCTGTACACATATTCATTTGGGATGTTTTCACACTGCTGCACTGGCTCGAATACTCCTGGCCAAAAATACCAGTCTGCGATGCTTATGAAAAGATATACAGTATATATTAAAGGCCTGTGGATAGACACACAGGACCTTAGCCGAAATGCACCAAAATCGACTTATACACAGAGCAGCTGCAGTGGAATGAAAATTAAGGATGGGAGAGCGAGAGCATGAGGGGCGGATATGGCATATGGGTGATTTAGAATGCAGGCAGCCTGAAGGAGTTCTTCCATCCTTTACTTTCTCAGCTTCCCTCGTGTCTTCAACTTTTTCTTCTTCCACAGCACCACATACCCATTCCCAAGTCTGCATGCTGATCAGAGGCAGAGGGCTGAGGAGTCAGGGTAAGACGGTGAAACAGAAAAACAGACCATCTGTGCTCTGTACTAGTGTGCATAGGTACAGTAGAGTGAAATGTTTTTTTTTATATATCATAGTCTTGGGCTACTGTATATCATGGACATCTGATATATCATCTCGTTATTTCCTATAAATACAAAGGCAATCGTGGTTCTGCTGGCTTTCCATTTTTTTGTAAGAATTAAAATTCTGCAGAATTAAAACAAAAAATTGGTTAAAAAAACTAAACAAAAAAAATTACTTCCATTACTTCAAATAAACCCACGCTGCTTGGAGTAGTAGCATGGATTTATGGACGGGGCTTTAAAGTAGCAAAAGATGACATCATTTTGGTCTGCATATGCGAGTTAACCGTGGGTAGGACAGAGTAATGGGTATGACGAATTTGTAGAACACCGGCTCCAATGTGCATGACCCAGTGAGCTCATGATGTAAGAAAGGCTTAGAAAATGGAAAGTAGTCAAGGACCTGCAAGACATTGACGTCATGACAAGTTCAATCAAAGCAACTACTCGCATGCATTTTTTTAATTCCACTTCCACTTCATCAAAGAGTGTATGAATGTTGCGCAACAGTATAACGATTAATCTCCATTAAGACAGTTCCAAGACGTAGATATCAAGATGTATATAATATAATGTATGCTTATCTTCATTTGTCTGTCATATGATAGTTTCTGTATTCGGTGAAGTGCTGACCTCTGGGATTGCTGCATGGAAAGTTTGTGTTAAATTGTACTAGAATGGAATCTAGTTTCCTGGTTATGGAGATGTTAATGTATTACCATGTACAGTATTTATCATTAACTAACCTATGATCCATCGCATAAAGGAAGCTCAGGCATTTTCTGCAGAAAGTCTTTGAGACTCATCCTGAAAGTTCAAATAAACTCCTACCACGTCTGCAAGCCTTTTTCTCGATATGCATTTGAAGGTTTCAAAACTAGATTTTGAGCCAAACGGAAAAAGGGGGCCAAAAATACTGTTTTGATGAGAATGCAAATGAATGCAAAGGTAAAAATCCCCATTGTAGTTTGTGCCATGTTTTGCAGCTAGCCAAAAGTCCCCTTTTGGTATTCCCCCTACAAAAGGAGAACCAAGTCAGAGATCTAGCCCAGCAGTCAGGGCCTCGCAGGGTATACCAAATCACCTAACAACTGGAGCTCATGGTAAACTAGAAACAAGCCTGTGACGTTATTGATCATTCAAAGCAAAGGAAATATTTTATTAATATTAAATGTTAGTTTTGTATGAGAGGGGAAAAAACGTAAAAATGCTTTTCTCCAAATGACTGTAAAGCGCTCGTGGAAAACATTGACCCTTCTTTCTTAGTCGTCTGCTTTCTGTAAGTGTGTCCTCAGCTTTGAAAAATGTCTTAGGGTTTAATGTCATGACATCCAATACCGAGCAGTATTACACCGACTCGGAACTGAGCCACGTACCTTTTTTTTAAATAATAAAAAAGAATTCAGAATGAAACTTGCAGCGAAGGTTTTTTTTTTTTTTTTTTTCGTCGTAATGCACAGTAATGAAAAACATATTCAGATAATGGTGATTTAAGTAGTGCGGTCTTCAATTCAAATCACACGTGTACATTACTGCATTCATTCAAATAAGCTGTTGTTCCTATAGTAACAGTTAATGCGTTAATGCACTTGTAGTTACTGGGCTTGTATGCTAGATATTCCACATAATCTAATTCTAATAAACATATATTAAAAACATGTGTTGAAAATTGGGTATGGTTATTAGTGTGGTAGTGTTTCCTGTGATGGAGTAGGAGACATTTTATGAAACATAAAGAAAGTCTTGGGTGTCAGCACTTCATAACGGGCTGTAAGTTTCCTGCTGCAGGAAAGTCTTCAGGACGGAGGACCTGTCTCTTTGAAAAGCCTTAATTGAATAAAAAATGTTATTTAATAAAAAGTCTTATTGATTTTAAGAGACAGTTGCAGGAATGAATGATTGAACTGCTATAATGTGCAGTAAGTGGATGTTCCACAACAATAACTATGAATTAGGAATGTCCCTATACCGATACCGGTGTCGGGTGTCAGTCCCGATACTGCGCTCGTCTACTCTTACTCGTAATAGTTTTCCGATATTATTACCCTGACAACTTGTACGCTAGCTTAGCTGTGCATCTCTGCTTATATCTGGTCCAAGCCTAACTGTGTATCTCTTTCGAACCAGTTTTTCATTTGCGTGCCAGTCCCTTCTAGAGATGTGTTTTGTGAAAATAGTGACAAAAGTGAGGGTGAAATACAAGAGTTTATTTCAATGGTTTTGAATAAATGCTATATTGGTACTGCAAGTCGAAGCGCTTTTATTTGCACGTGTGCGAACGATCACGTGCGCGCCTGCATGAACTTGTGCGGTGTCGCAGTGCTACCAAAATAATATTTCAGTTTCCAAAATATTTATCTTTGACTTTCAGATGTTGGCAATGGTGGCAAATGGATGTCTTTCTTTATAGACATGTAAATTTCTTTTTTAAATCTATAATTTTTATAATTTTTCTTCCTTTAAATGTAAAAACGTTTCACGTTGTTTATTTCGCGACCGCAGCGATAACGTCTCGGTGTTATGGTACTTCGAAGACGCCATGAATACAGACTGGTCAATAAAGTATATTTACTTTTAATTACAATGATTAGATCTGTAATAGTATATATGGCTTTTGAGTGAAAATGTAGTAAAATCTAATATATTTTCTTTACCCTAAAGACAAAACAGATGTGTGAAAACAAGCACTTGATTGATGAGGAGTTTACTCCACAGAGAGTTGCTCTACATGCTGAACAGTTTCAGCGTTCATACACTAGTAAAGCAGTATGATGTGCTTTAGAACGTGGGGCAAAAGTTGTTTTCACGTTGCGCTCAAGGAGATCTGCAAGTACCAGTGCTTGGTATTTTTGAGTTTCCAAATGGAAGCATTTGTATTTGGTGTGGGGGAAAAAAGGGTTTTAGGCCATCCTGACTATAGTTAAAATTGTATTATGTCATGAAAGATTGTAATCGTGAGCAAATTGCTGACTTGTATGAGGTTATAATTAAATTAAATTAAATTTTATTTGTATAGCATTTTTAACAATTGACATTGTCGTAAAGCAGCTCTACACAATCAAAAGAACTATTTAAGTTTGTATGAGATGTGAATGTTTATGAATCAAAATGATAAGACTGTCCCTGTTGAGCATGACAGTGGTAAGGAAAAACTCCCTGAGATGGCAGTAGGAAGAATCCTTGAACCAGACTCAACAGGGCACCCATCCTCATTTGGGTGAAAAATGGTTAACAGGGATTGATCTGCATCATACTGTGTGAGACTTGAAGTTCAGTATAACAGGAGATGTGTTATAAAACACGGGCACTGGTGGCTTAGTGGTAGGTTTCTCGCCTGCCATGCGGAAGGTTTGGGTCTTGGGTCTGCCAGTCCTGGATAAAATGGTAAGGTTGCATCATGAAGGGAATCCGACATAAACCCAGTGCTAAGCTTATGTGCGGATTGGATGGTCCTCTGTGGTGACCCCTTGCCGTGAGCCCCCGAAAGACCAACAACGACAACTTATGAGGTTATAAAAACGGTTCAGGATATAGTTTTATCAGATGATATTCATCTTCATGGTGGCAACTATTCATTACAACAGCGTGGGATTTTGTGCTATATTCCTTACAGATAGAGTATTCGCGTTCTTCCTCCTACTTAAAGCACCGGATTCTTCCGAGTCCTCTGAAAATTTATGTTTTTGCTTTGCCCGGCATATCGAAAAAGGAATACAAATAAAGGACGGCGTGTTAGGATAAATTGTTCCTTCCAAAATTTTTATCCTGATTATAAGGTCACAGATGTTGCCACGGCCCATTGTGCATTGGTGCTTAATCAAGGATTACGAATTAATTGTAGATAGCGCGAGGACCTTGGAGCATGTTAGTGTTATTCTTCCGTTCAGAAACAGATAACTTTGGAAGGGGAGAAAAAGCCCTGCCTTTCTCACTAATTGGCTGCTCTGGCATGTGGACAGCTTGTTAGAGGCTTTCGGATAATTGTGAGCACAACACTGAGCCGGTGTTGTTACAGTTAAACTGCTGTTATGACACCCGCAGTTAGTTATGCGGATTTCTCTTGCGAGGGTCTTCTTTAAATTCCCCGTTTCCAGTAAGGCAGAATTAGCTGTGGTTACTGTAGACCAGGTCAGTCCAGCGGCGCTGCTCAATAATACATGATACAGACTAAAGATGACTGCTGGATTTGTTTGCAACCCTACAGAGGGCCCATCACTATTCTGTCACTCTATTTTTTTTCCCATGCTTTTGCACCAGTCTTTTACCTACATTCTACCCTGAGGACAACAAAGCAAGATTGTCTCACGCCCACATAACCGCATTCCTCTCATAGTTGTTCCTGAGACCACGGCGAGATCAGCTGATAGAGAAAGAGGAGGAGGAAAGAGAGAGAAAAGAAAGGTCATTGAACCCTTTCTGTTCTCTCCATTGTCACATGGGGGGAAAAAGAAGTGGGAGTGTGTGTGTGTGTGTGTGTGTGTGTGTGTGTGTGTGTGTGTGTGTGTGGTATTGGGGTGGCGTGGGCGTTGGGGGAAGCTGGGGGTGGAGAAGGAGGGAGAAGTTGATTACAGAGCAGCAGGGCAAGGAAAGAAAGAGAGGGCGTTTTGGCAAAAGCACTTCCAGAAGGGCCCCCTTCTTCTCTAGTCTGGCTGACTAATGCTGGAAAAATGTTTTCCTTTTCTCCCCCCCCCCATCCGTTTGTGGGGCCGAGTTGGGAAGACAGAGGTGGGGTGGGGTGCTGGTTCTGGATGAGGGTGGATCTTTGCATCTCTGCCGTCCGCATGGTCGCCACCCACGCAGAGTCTGTGAGCTGGGGCTCACTCAACTTTCTCTTTCTGTCTTCCTTCCCTTTTCTTTCTCGAACTGTCGTTACTTATACCCCCCCCCCCCCCATTTCAACGTCCAATGTTTCCTCAGCCCCTCTACACTCAGTGGCTGTGTGTGGTTGCTTTTGTCTCCGTGAGTCGTTTATCTGTGCTTTTCTGTCCCTCTTTCTCGCCCCCTTCCTTTTTCCCGCACTGGCATGTGAGCTTGGTTGAAAGAGTGAAAGAATGTAACCCCTACTGGAATGGCTTATGGAGGCGACAAAACTGTCAGGAAGCAAGGCCTTCCCTGCTGATGCAGCTCAAGCTTTCTTTCTTTCTTTCTTTCTTTCTTTCTTTCTTTTTGCCAGTCAAAACGTGGTAGAATTCTCTTTGGGTATTTCCGAGGCACTTGGTGCTGCCTCTCGCCCTGCTTGGCATTTTCAACTTACTTCTGCCGCACTCTGCTTTTTCACTGGAAAACAGAGGTTTCCGTATAAACACCAATTAAGGTTATTTCTGCCAACTGGGATTTGAAAAAAAAAAAAAAAAAAGTCGAGGCATGTCCGCATTAGATCTTATTGGTTCCAAGCCAGCCCACTGTTTAACACTCAGATCACTTCAAACCAATATACAGTATGTTTCTTACAGTTTCATCTAAAGCAATATAAAGCTGGCTGGCAGCTTGGGCTGGGAAACATTTGGGTCCTCATGAATCATTGCTCATCTTTTTGTGAGCTCATGCTTGTTCTTGTGCTTGTGCTGACCTTTTCGTCTTGCATCTTCAAGACAGCTGGAACCCTGAATATCAATAAAGGCGACATTACCGCTATGGCGAGGGCTAACATGCTCTGTCTGGCTGTAGCTACTGATGATTCATTCGTAGCACCAAAATAAGAACCCCTCTTGTACAGGGACATTTCCCTAATTTGCACAGGATTACTCATACACATACAGCCCTGCAGTCTGTGCTGACCCTGTTAGATATATTGCGTTTTTGATTAAAGAAAAAAAAAAAAACCCTGAAAAAAAAAAGGCCCGTGTGCAACATGTCTTGGTGATAACCACAAGTGCATTGTTTCACTTTTGTCTGGCCCGCTACTGTGTTCCGATATACGTGTTCTGGTATTTCTGTATTACTAAGCATCCCATCTTTTGCACTTTACATGATAATTACACATCCCCCTAGGAGTTACAGTACCGACACCTTCGATATGAAACCGTGTGCGTTCAGAGCCTGTTTTCGTAGGTTTCAAAAGCAGAGCCGCTAACCATGGGGAAACGCAGACATTGCAAAAAAAATTAAATAAAAGTAAAAAAAAAAGAGTGAGAGAGAGATGGGAATGTAGTTTTTGTAGGTTTACTGAAGGACGGAGGTGGAGCGGTGATGATGAAGTGAGAAATATATAATAGAAATAAAGGTGTTACATAATACTATTATTACTTCTCTCTCTCTCTCTCTCTCTCTCTCTCTCTCTCTCTCTCTCTCTCTGTTTAACCAGTTAAAAGTTTGGACACACCTGCTACTTCCTGATTCTCATGCCATAATATGCAATAATCTCCTTTGAACTGTTGATATTGAGATGTATCTGCTACTTATGCCTCGTAAAGCCTTCATAACAGCTCTAATCTCAGGTGCTGTTAATTGGTGGTTTTTGAGGCTGGTAACTCGAAATGAACCTCTCCTCTGCAGCAGAGGTACACTTAGGTCTTTGGGTCTTGCTTTCTTGAGATGGTCTGCATGAGAGCCAGTGGTGCTCAATGGGTTTTGCAAATGTACTTGCCAATGCTGTTCTTGCAAGAGTTGTTCTAGGAAAGCTGACGTTCGTGTCTTAAAATAACGACTGGCTGCTGTTGTTGTTTTTATTTAATTACCTAATACCATATGTCATAGTTTAGACAGGGGGAAAAAATCCAGTATTGTTCAACTCGTGTCCAAACTTTTGAACAGTTTGTCGTAGTTCCTCTTTATTTCTATCGCTCTTTTAACAATAAACACTGCCACAGTTCAGATGGAAAGAAATCTGGTTGTGGATTCAGATTCCTAATGATCAAGTCAGTGTGAAAAGACACTGAGAGGAAAAAAGTAAAAAAAAATCAAATATAAAAAAAAAGTCTTTTGTGAATTAGACTCCTGAACAAGATGATCATTGTTACAGTAAGGTACAAGTCTACAGGATCCAGGTTAGATTAGATATTAAATCAAGGGCGAGATTTGGAAAAGCTGTGGAAAATTCTTTCTGGATCAGGCAAAGATTCATCAATCCACATCAACAGAATTGTGCCTGGAGGATCAGGAAGCGACATCGAGTTCACGTGCACCTCAGCAGAGACAGAACAGATTATTACAGTAGATATGCTTTTAATCTGACAGCGGTTTAAAGGTGCAAAGGGAGAAAAAAAAAAGAAAAAAGGAGAGCCAGAAAGTAACACAGGCTTGATTTCACATAAAGCATGCCAAGTTTATCTCATTACATCCCATGAATCGTCCTGCACCTTCACAGATCAGAAGAGCAGCGATTGAGAGAAAAGTAAAATGATGAACTAACTGAAGAAACAGATTTGTCTGCATGTTTGAACGCCAATTAAATGGCTGTTGCTTAGCTTTGGGGAATTTGTTGGGAAAAAAAGCTCCGTCTGTTGGTGTTGTAGGTCCTGATGAAGAATCTTGGAACCAGTGTAGAATGTATATGTGGTAAGACTTTTCTGGTTGGTGCATCTAAAATTACAATACAATACTCCAACCAAGAGGTAACAAAAGCATAAGCCAGTTTTCTATCATGCACATATTTTAACTTCTGGAGATAAGTATAGATTGCAGGAACATGTATATATTTCTGTACACTGCATAGGTTATTGTATAGCTTATTATTAAAGAAATATAGCTTATTATTAAAAAAAAAAAAAAGTGTGTATATACATATACATATATATATGTATATATATATATATATATATATATATATATATATATATACACAATAACCTATGCAGTGTAGAGAATAGACACATCACTAGAGCCGGGGGACTATTCTTGGGTTGTAAAGCAAAAAACTTTTGCTTTCGTTCTTTTTTAGGGTTTGGTGGTTAAGCGTCACTTTTATCTCGCACTTAATTAGAATTACACATAACGTCAAGTTACGAAGAAAAGCCTTTCCAAGTACTGAGGCTGGCTTCCGGTAGCACGCAGTCAGCTGATCTGAGGCTTCTGTCTGTTTGAGCGGCAAGAACAGCTGGAGGCTTTCTCGCGCGAAACACCATGTGTGCAGCGGCAACGCGCGCGCTGTTTACGGAGACCCGTGCTGTGTTTGACCATTGAATGAAGCAGCTCTCGTCATTCATAGAAGTTGGAATATGTGTAAAGAGGAAATAGGATGGGGTAAGAATAGAAGTGGGCAGAGTTTGAAGGAGGGGCTGGGTTTGGTAATGGACTGAGACAGAGAGAAAGATCACATGATCACATGCGGGGGAAAGAAGAACTTGAAAAGAATGACATTAATGCACGACATTGACATGACTAAAATGCATTTTATGTGTGTGTGTGTGTGTGTGTGTGTGTGTGTGTGTGTGTATAGAGACAGAGAGGAACACATGCACAAGTATGTGCAATCTACCCTTAGCCCTGCTCTTAACCAACAACGAGTGGGAGCAGTTCTGAAGAAGTCATTACGTTATGCTGTCCTTGTGTTCTCACGCTTTTTTATCATGTGTAAAGCGAGTGTCATCTCATGTGCGCTGTCATCCACCTGCTTGCTGTTTCCTCATACATCTCAACCAGGACACAGTTGGAAGACTGATTGAAAGGGTGACGATTTAACAAATACACTGAAACTCTCTTGGCGAACACCCCTGTGACTAATATGTGTCATGTGACTTCCTCTATGATCTTCGTTATCGAAGTCTCCCGACAAAGTGATGCATTTATTCTTAATGATGCATTTCACCATCAGGTCGAAAATGTTTCAAATTCCGAACCGATTTCAAAGTTCTGTCCAAAAAAAAAAAAAAAAAGTTCAGTGATCGAAAAAAAAAACCAAACAAAAAAAAAAAAAAAAAACACTGATGCACTTAATAGAAAATGAGAAAAAGGGTCGAGAGAGTTTGTTTCAAAATGACAGTGAGCTTGTACGATTTCTGTAATTAGAAACAATTTTCAAAATTCATGCCTCAGCCCTAACTCTAAGAATACCGGTTGTGGTGAGACACGTTCTAAGAACTAGGCTGAGGTTTCCAGAGAATCAAGCCTGTGACATTTCACAAGATTAAAGGGAAATCAAAAGCAAACACAGATATGCGCTGACATTATTGCCAGAGAAAAAGCAGGGCAGTAAACCAAGCGAAATCCTCGCCTGCAACCATCCAGATGTTAGGTTCAGAAGCTGCCGTAGAAAATCGTTCCTCGTTGCAAAAACACGCGCTCAGTTCTGCGGTCGCGTTTCGCCCCGTCAATGAAAACGTTCTCTTTATTCTGCCTGTTAAATGAATGAATTTAAGCTCTTGAGTGATGGCTGAGGTCAGTGGTTTCATGTTTCCTCTTGTGCATGCTTGGGTTTTTGCTGAGTGGGCAGTGTCCGTGTGAAGTTTGCTTTTGCACCAGAGTTTAAGAACAGCCCTTTCCTAATGGCGTCATTATTATTATTATTTAAAATTACTAATTTACCCAAGTTAAAAATACGCTACGTAAATGTTACACTGGTTTTTGATTACAGCGTAAAATGATGGCACGCTGTTGATTCCGATACTTAACGTGACATTTACGCAAACAAACCACAATGTTAATTGCAGGGTTATGCTGTGTTACAGACGTGTGAGTTTGTGTGTGTGCACGCATTTAAAATGCACACTGACCTCTACAATGAGTTGTTGCATGAGTAAGAAGAGACGTGTGCTAGGATCTAATCATCAGCCCAGCTTGCACATACTGTCTACACTGTCTACTGTGTGTAGAGAGAGAGAGAGAGAGAGAGAGGTTTTGTTTTGTAACTGCTCTAGTCAAAACCGTACATTCTTCATTTGTTTTGTCTGTGTTCAAGCTGACTTCAACTGGGACAAATGTCACTAGAGGCAACGACATGGCTGACAGAAAAGCGCAGGAGTCTGTTATGGACGTTTCGAAGGGGAATAAATTGGAAAATGGAAAAAAATTGGGAAAAAAAGCCATTCGATATTACTTATAACTTTGACACCAATTTGGATTTTGAGGTTTTTCTTTCCAGGAATCGTGATGCTCATTTCTCTCCATATATGTTGCTTCCCGCAGCCCGTACACTACTTCCTTACTTCGGCTTTCTAAGTAAGGAGCTTTGCAATTACCTGCAAGCGAAATAAACGCCTATCTCGGTGAGAGGTCTCAGCAGTGCGTAAAATTAACACATACGCACGCGGCCACTCGAGGGGACTTGTGTCTAATTTGTAGCGTTTATGGAGATTAAACTACGCTCAGGAGTATGGACGTAACAAGGTAATGTCTTGCTTTGCTTATATAGTCGACTCCAGGAAGCTGCACTTCGAAGCCCGGCGCGTGTTATATATAAACATTATGCAAATTGTTTAAAGATTATTCTCTAAAGAGTGGAACGAATGGCTGGCTAAATTTCCCAGCGCTCCTTTATACACACTTTGCCCACATATCAGTTAAGTTTAGGAGCAGCATCCTGACTAGCTTTCTTTTCTCAGCCGCACTACAAGTGGCTAGATGGTAATGAGTTGAAGTGCTGAGGGTACAAGTGCCTGATTTGATCGATCTGGCTATATATAGAATCGACAAATTACTATCCCACATGGATGAGGTGCAGAAGACTTTAAAAGTCCTTTAATTTGGTAAGTTTGGTGAGTCCCACAGGACCGGTAGGTTCGCCATAGTGATGGGAAATTTTCATGATTCATTTGGTTTATTGCAATATACAGTGGTACCTCAGCATATAAACGCCCCGCCTCACCAATTTTCCCGCTTAGCACTCAAATTGTGCCAGAAATTTGCCTCGGCTTACTAAGCATTTTTGGCATATGAGCGACTGAGTTGAGCCAAGTCGAGCTGAACTACAGGAAATGCTGGCCTACTGTATGTCTACGTCGTGTGTACGTCCAGCTTACGCCTACTGTACCTTGTGTGTATATCCGGTTTACGCCTACCTTGTGTGTATGTCCTTGCGTCTACGTTGCATGCACGCATACATAAGATGCGCGAACGTCCAGGAACTGTTCAAAACTTGTTTGAGTCAGTTCATCAAAGAACGAAGAAAGAACAGTTCAGCGAAGAGAGCTTACATATTTTTTTGTGGGGTTTTAAACTCTTGCAAAATTTTGTGAAGACATAACACCATGGGTTAGCAATGGTGTTATGTGGCAAGAATAAAACGAAGCCACTTTCAGGTTTGATTTTAAAGCAGCTAGTGCCAAGAGGATTCATAAATTACGGTTAAGTGAGGTTTAATGTCTATTTATTTCATCTTTTACTTCATTAACGTGTTATCTTTTTGATGATTTTTTTTAATGCAAAAATTTTATTACAGTGTTGGTAATATTGGTAATATTTTTTCGGGTGGCTGGAACAGTTTATCTGCATTTATATTCTTTCCTATGAGAACGCGTTTTGCAATACGAAATTTCACCTTAAGAACTCGCCACTCGCCACTTGCCAGGTACCACTGTAGTGTTTTAATACCATTTTCGATATGAGATATATCAGAGAGGTCAGCCTTTCTGTAATAGTTCTTGCAAGAACAGTATTGTCAAGTGCATTTGCAAAATCCGTCAAGCACCATCATGAAACTGGCTCTCATGAAGTCCATCCCAGGAGGGCGAGACCAAAACCTACCTCTGCTGCAGACGAGAAGTTCATTTAGAGTTATCAGCCTGAAAAATGACCAATTAACAGCACCTCAGATTAGAGGCGTTATGAAGTCTTTACAGAGCAGAAGTAGCAGAAACATCTCAATATCAACTGTTCAAAGGAGATTAATGCATTTTTTGGACGCCTTCAGCATTCCTTTACAATGTAGAAAGAAATAAAAATCAGGAACCATCATGGAGTTAGAAAGTGACCCCAAACTTTTGAACGGTAGTGTAGGTATACGAGTTTACATATGTATATCTAATTTAAAAATCAATTCCAGGAATGCTATTTAGAATTTTAAACCAATACAAAAGGAAAACACAGGTTTGATAAATGGCTCTCCAGTCTGTACTCCCACACAGGAAAAAAAAAAGACAATTAAATAAAATGTCAAGAAAAACAGGCAGCACTTTACCTCGACAAAAAAGGTTTAAATATCAATTCAGACATATGAAATTGTACAGGTTTGCAAAGCACAGTGCTGCTCGCTCTCAACTTAGGTTGGAATTACGGATTTTTTTACCTTAGCATGCTCGTCCTCCCAGTATGGAAAAAACGGACGCCTCCACGTTCATCTTCTATCGGCAAGAACTTCGCCATCTAACTGTGATGCACGGTATAATAATTTGATCTAAACCTAATGCATGGAAAGACACTATAACTCTTTTCAACATAAGTGCTACTTCGTCCATTTCCGATGCTGTGCACACTCAGTAAATGGGGAAGGAGTTGAGAAGACTACTCCAAGTTGACTTCTCATTTTTTGGTGACATTACATGACATGATTTGGTGACATGGTCCTCATTTTATCTGCTGAGAAAAGTACCATCTTGATTATTCTTTAATGAAATAGTCTTTGTTTAAAAAGATCCATAGTTTGCATGAGCCACTATACTCACTCACGAACTGACTCATCGTCTATATCGCTTTATCTTGTGTACGGGGTGGGAATCAAACCCCGACCCTGGAGGTACAAGGCGACAGTGCCACTAAGCTGCCATGCCGCCTCGAACCATTATGGATAATGTTAATATTTCAACACATCTGCATTTTTCATAGTCAGTTCGAATGAAGAAAAAATAATTACCTTGCAAAAAATCTTAGTATGTGAAAATATCTAGAAGCTAGTCTGATTTATCTACAGTTTCCTACCATAAGATTCTAGCAAACCAAATGTAATTTTTATTAATTATTTAGCCTACTTCTAGACAAATGTTTTTATATTATATTACATTACATTACATTAGATCCAGGGGCGGCACGGTGTAGTGGTTAGCACTGTCGTCTTGCACCTCCAGGGTCTGGGTTCGATTCCCGGCCAGGCTCGATTCCCGTCTCTGTGTGCATGGAGTTTGCTTGTTCTCCCCGTGCTTGGTGGATTTCCTCCGGGTACTCCGGTTTCCTCCCACAGTCCAAAGATATGCAGATTAGGCTAATTGGCGTTCCTAAATTGACCATAGTGTGTGAATGAATGTGTGTGCTCTGCGATGGATTGGCACGCTGTCCATGGTGTACCCTGCCTCGTGCCCAGAGTCCCCGCGACCCTAAATACAGGATAAAGCGGTATAGAAGATGAATGAATGAATGAACATTAGATCCACTTTGTAGACCAGACAATTACGGTTTCAGGTTAAAATGCAAATTAGAACCATGAATTGGTGGACTAGCTTATGAATTTATGATTTGCCTACCCTTCCCATGTACATACACTATCAGTATAAATCACAGCTATGTTTAATGGTAACACACAGTGTGAGGAGAACTCATCGTATTGGGAGTAAATCAGTGTATTGCCGTGAGGCTAACCAGTGGTTTTCTTTTGCTAAAAAAAAGGGTTAAATATGCTGGGTTAAGCATAACGATAGGACTTTGGAGCAATAGAAATGGGTCATTTAATGTCATGAGTCTAGATTGGGTAGCACATAAGAAGGGAAGCACATCTTGCATAGTCCCCACTGTAAAAGCCTCTGTAAAAGGTCTAGGCTCAATGTAGACGTTGTAGCAATAAAACGAAGTCAGCTGACCACCTGAATGTACTTAATGACTTATGTTGACTCATTCTGGTAGAACGACTTTGTTTAAAATGTTAATAATTTGTTAGAAATAAAACCTTCTCAATTGTGTTGAAGGATCACAAAGTTAAGATGTTGATCAACTGATATATTTAACCTACAGCTCACTATTGGCCATGGAGCAAAACTAACCTGTGCAAATTGGTAATCAATACCTGACTTAATCAGAAATGTCGATTATTTAGGATCCCAAAAGAAACATCACTTAAAGTTAAAGAACAAAACCTCTACAATTTAAATTCCAGCTTCGAAGCAGAAAAGCAGACTGTTCTGACGGCACAATAAGCGGCTTCACCAATCCCAGCGCGGCTACACGCGCCTTCTACTGCAGCTCAAATTCTATCTGTCTGGAATGACTTTATCTGAAACTACACAAAGTTCAATTCTAGTATTTTGTCGACACCATGTGAGGACATAATTTCACCAATTACTCCAATTAATCTAACTACTCTATTTTGTTGTACGCTATATAATGAAATTAAAGCCGCCGCCTTCTTCTTCTAACCGCAACCCTGGTGCAATGGCTTTCGCCAGCGTTTTTGGCCTCGTTTCCTTGACATTTGTTACATGAGGCTGCTGCCTTTAGATGATGAGTTGGGTTAAATATGGTAGCCCTGAACATAAGGAAAGGAAGGATCATTGTATCCAGCGTAGTTGTCTATTATACTGTATATTAGTTATATTGTGTTGTCAGTTATCATCTTGATGCTTCATGCTTATCATTTGTACAATCATTTGCTTCGAATATCAATTAGACTGTTAGAGTAACTGAGTATTTAGTGCCGTATATACGTTGTTGTATATCTTTTCCTTATTGCAGTGCTAGATCACTGACTCATATCATCAGCACAGAACCTACGGCTGTTGTGATGTGCAACGGAGGAGGAATGCGTTTGACACGGTGCGTCATGCCTGTCAGGGTTCTTACACATCTATCCCACTCTGTTCCCACACTGTTTGAAATCTGTCCCAGGGCCAATCCCATTCCTGCGCTTAAAAAATAAATAAAAAAATCACCCCCGCCTGTCCTTTTACAGCCACCACTGCACATTCCTACACGCCAGAAATGCTGCACCAACAGCTAACCCCATTCCTGAGGTATCGGAAGCAAAGCCAGGCTGTACCAGTTGAGCAGTCACCGCGGCATTTCAAGGGTTTCTTGTTTTAATTTGTCTGTCTTTGTCCTGTCGTGTTGCCATGCAGACAGATGTGCTCACCTGAGACACATCAACGCCGTATCAGACACAGCAGCTCAGGATCAATCAGCCAGGGACAGTTAGCGGAACCAGTATTGATAAAGCCGAGAGGAGAGCTGACGCGCAGGACATGATGTATTCCGAATATTGAACTTCACACAGAGAGGATTGTGAAAGTAGGGATCACAAATTGGCCAGCCACTGAGTCTGGACAGGACAAGAAAATAATGCTTGTCTAATGTTTTTTTTCCTGATAAACAGCACAAAGATGACGGAGTGCACAGGAATTGGGTGTCACTAGCCAGCTGCTGCTGTTTTTATCTATACGCCATTAAATTGGTGTGTGAATGAGTGTTTTTGAGGTTAAGAGGTTAAGGTTATGGTTACGTTTACGTTTAGTGTCTAGGCATAAAAATCATTAGATGTATTATTAATTTTGCTTATTGCAAAAGCCATAAAACAAGTGTGTGTGTGTGTGTGTGTGTGTGTGTGTGTGTGTGTGTGTGTGTGTGTGTGTGTGTGTGTGTGTGCGCTGGATTACTTACAGTTCCAGTAAGTCTTACATGATCTGGTCTTCTGGCTGGTTCTCAGAAGGACATCGTGATTATCAATGAGTCATCTGTTCTTGGAAATGTGCAGAGCAAACCTTAATTTATATTGTTTGCATCATCTGTCATAATGAAAAGTTTTCTGATGTAACCTTGGCAAAGAGCTGCGAAACTTGAAATTGAGAAGTGAAGGGCACAGTGAAGTTTGTTTCTATTAAAATATATGTAGAAACATTTAAGATCATTATGGAATCAAAAGGGTTAACCCTAACCCTACTATTTAACAAACGTTTAAGCATACTGTCCAAAATCCATCTGTATCATTGTAGATATGTTTTTAATCTTCGAAGGGCGTTCGAGTCAACCCAGAACATTTGATTGTGCTGAATGCACTCTGATGAACTCATCTCAGCATTTCACTAGTGCTCGGATACTATCAAAGTAGAAAGCCTTCTCAGTGCACCGGAGACATGTCTGCGTCACGCATGTCTGAAACACTGGCCTCCCAGGAGCTCCATTAATGACCTAGACATGTGCCAAATGGCTTGGAGCGAGGTCAGGACTGTACAGGAGATGTAAGCAATACTTCCCACCCGAAAATACAAGTGGTGTTGGGACAGGTGGCTCAAGAGTTCCACTTGCCCCATGTTCACGGAATGACAGCAGAACCACATTGACGGGGATCGTCAATCACGGAAGAGTTTCATCACCATATTGCACTTGAAGTCTTCTGTAAAAGTCACAGTTTTACATCCTCATTCACAGTTAGTCCCAGTTTGACTAGAGCACTCTATAATGAAAATTATTAATATGAATTTTGACTGAACTGGCGTGAGTTTACCTTGTCAAGTTTAACTTGGTAATTTATTTAAGTCAGAACTCTTTATAATATAAGTCTAGCTACTCAATTAGGACAAAATAAACGGCACTTCCGTTTATTTTGCGTTGTTTCTTTTTAATGGAGTTTTATGGTCATAACTGATGGAAATGAGCTGTTCCATGAATAATCTTGGTAGCTTGGTAAATTATGGCTTATTGGCAACGTACGTAGGTGAACAAAAAAAAAACTGTTTTGCTGAAACTTTTCCCAGTCTAGTATGGATTTTTAGCTTCATTGGTCTGTGAAAACATTTACACACGACTTTAATAAAAGATTGATAAATGAGGCCCAGTGAGGCCCTGCAGGATCACCTCTTAGACTATACACTCCGCAGCAGTCTGGCTCTGAGGGATCCTAGTCGCATAGCAGCCACCTGATCCCAATACATTTTCACTGCCTGGCGGAAGTCCACTAATGGCACATTTAATATAACTGGGCCTCCACCTTGAGCAAGGACTGTGAGGGTTAGCACTATCTTGTAAATGGAATGGCCGTCTGGGGGCTGGTGACTCTGTGTGTGCCAGGCTGGTTTCTGCAGGCTTCGTCTCCTTAAGCCCTTCATCTCTGGCTGCTATCAGCTTTCCGGACAGATAAAAAGAGTCTTAGTCAGAACCACCTGCTCCCTACCAGAATCTCTGACGCCAGCAATATTCTACCATGTAATTCGAATTAGCAAAGCCTGGGGAAAATTTACCATGTGCTGTAGTGATCGTAAGCCAAAGGATGCTAATCTCCAGAAATTGCTTGCAACCATGGTGCAACCACGTAGAAATATCATGTTTTTCCCATCTTTCCTGCTGACTCTTAGTCAGCTCCAGCTTGAACATGACTCACAAGCCCCGACACTGTTCTCAGTCCCACCACCTTTCCTAAACTCTGTCAGGGAACTCGCCTTACCCCCTCACCATGGATGGATCTTTTGGTGCCTCGTCAATGGCAGCGGTGTCTACGATTCAGGAAACGGGTGCTCTGCTTACCGGAAGCCTAGCCTCCAGGGTTTATACGCAAACATATTTGATATATTGTATGTAACACCATCTTAATCCCTTGGCAGATTAATATTTTATGCATTTGTAGTAGTAATAAGAGAGTATGTATTTACAGAAGCCATCGAGCTATTAAATTATGCATAAGCCACACTGATGCTCATCAGGTTGGATTTCATGACTGTTGTCTGCTCTGGATGGCTAAAACAAAAGTGAATGCTGGGAAGAAAAAAAAAAAAAGAAAACCTATAATTTCATCTCAGATGAAAATCAATTGATGGCTTTTAGCAATTAGACAAGGTTAGAAGGCATTGCTTCTTTGTAATTGTATGTATTTTATTCCTTATTGTGAATTCTGTACAATTATTTACAAATACAAAAGCCTGATGACGATTATTGTAGTTCTAAGCATTTTCTTTATGAGAATTAATAGGAAAAAGAAAAATAATTTCTTGTATTTCTTGTATTTCATCTCACAGTTTCGGTGGTTTTGATTTCAAATTAAATGGTTATATGGAATATGAAACGGAGTCAGAATTTATTCAGTAATTTTTTTTTCTAAATTGCACACAATTACACACATGGCAGCGTGCATTAATTGTATTTCCTTGATATAACCGATGAAATGAGAATGTGTGAGGTACGAGCAGTGTTTTCCATTTTAAAATATCTTTCAGGTGAGAAAAAATAAACAGCAAAGTAATTTACCCAACTCCGTGAACTCCAAAAATCCCTTCACGGCTATTTCACGAGCCATTGTGCTTCGGCGTTTTTAGTGTGCTGAAAAATATTTAAGTTTTGCTTCCTTTAGTGCTCCAGGCCCAGTTTGCTTGTAGACAGACAGACAGTCCGATACTTCATTGTTTCCAAAGAAACCTCTTTCCAAATTGCATATCTTACATACTGTATAGTCAGGAGACACAAGGTAATTGTGAGAGCTGATCAAAGTTTTTATATATATATATATATATATATATATATATATATATATATATATAGTGCAGTATAATTAAAGTTGAGTCCTAGTCATTTAAATAAATTAATAATAATGAATGTAATGCAGTGCAACGGTTGATGTGCAGGTGTATTTATGACAAAGTGACAACAGTGCAGATAGTAATTAATGTGCAAAAACAGCTTGAAAGTAACAACTACCAGGGACGGAAGCGTATTGGCGGTACACGTAATACTGATTGAACAGGGAGCACTGGATATGAGTATGGGACCATTGAATCCACAGCTACAGTCTAAATTGCCCAGCATGTCATTTTGCCATTGTGCCAGGCCTCACATGCCATCTCAGTGTCCGGCCTTCCCATCTGTCGCTCTGCCAAGCTGACAATGACCGGTCGTCAAAGCCCAGCCGAGTGTGTATGGCTAACATTCGAAGCAGTCTGCAAGAAGAGACAGATGGAGTGAACAAGTTCAGAGAGTGAGAGAAACCAGGATATGGGTAAATAGAAAAAGACAAAAAACTATATTAAGAGGAGAGTTAGTCATAATGAGAGAGTTTCATATAAACTCCAACGAATATAATTTTTTTGACAAACAGACTTCACCTTACACCTCGTCCAGATGCTGAGGCTGGCAGCGAGCTTGTTGCGTGTTGCTCGAGTTTGTATGTTGGTTTGAGAAGATTTCTGCACACGAAAGCCTTGCTGAGCGCGCACGGCCGTCTGTGCAGGGATTTCACCTAATGCAAATGCACCGCTGGTCCGCTGATCCACGGTGTGACTCAGAACCTCCACTAAAACACCCACACCCCAAACACACAAGCACATACACACATACTGTACATGCACTTCTCAAAATTACTGACAAGCTGGAATCCATGTCAAACTTCTTGGTTGCTGACGTGCACATTTTTTTTTTGAGCATTGGACTTGTTTGTGGCTCATTTCGCACAGCTGGTCATTTTTCACAGGGTTTTTTTTATTGTTTAAGATTATATATATATATATATATATATATATATATATATATATATATATATATATATATATATATATATATATATATATATATATCCCTGATTTTCATAATTAGTCAGTGCAAATGACAGTATAATTTTCAAGTCATCAACTATTAGGGTATAATTTGAATTTTATTGAACAAACCTCCTAATGATAACAATATTTATAAAAAAAAATATGAAAATGCACTGTTCTAAATTATTATGCACAGTTAAAACATTTTATAGGTTGTAAAGAACTGAAAATGGTCTTTTGTTGAATTTGCAGCATTTGGAGGTCATATTTAAAGAAATCTAAAGCTCTTTCAATCAAAACCATCCTAACAGGGCATGTTACATCTTAACATAGGACCCCTTCTTTGATATCACCTTCACAATTCTTGCATCCATTGAACTTGCTTGAATTTCTGCTTGAATTTCTTTGCGGGATGTCAGAATAGCCTCCCAGAGCTGCTGTTTTGATGCGAACCGCCTCCCACCCTCATAGATCTTTTGAGGATGCTCCAAAGGTTCTCAGTGGGATTGAGGTCAGGGGAGGATGGTGGCCACACCATGAGTTTCTCATCTTTTATGCCCATAGCAGCCAATGACACAGAGGTATTCTTTGCAGCATGAGATGGTGCATTGTCGTGCAGGAAGATGATTTTGCTACAGAAGGCACGGTTCTTCTTTTTGTACCATGGAAGAAAGTGGTCAGTCAATATACTTTGCAGAGGTAATTTTCACACCTTCAGGGACCCTACAGGGGCCTACCAGCTCTCTCCCTATGATTCCGACCCAAAACATGACTCCGGCACCTCCTTGTTGACATTGCAGCCTTGTTGGGACATGGTAGTAGTTGGGACTACTCCATTCATCTGGACCATCCTGGGTTGCACGACACTCATCAGTAAACAAGACTGTTTAAAAACTTGTCTTCATGTATGCCTGGGCCCACTGCAACTCTTTCTGCTTGTGAGCATTGGTTAGGGGTGGCCGAATAGTAGGTTTATGCACAACTGCAAGCCTCTAAAGCAGTGGTTCTCTAAAGTGTGGGGTCGCCCCACTAGTGGGGAATACAGACATGACAGGTGGGGCGCATTGAACGGGAGGAAATTAGTGGAAAATAATAGGAACGTACCTATTCTAATTCATGCTTTTCTTTATTGATAATGAAGAGCGTACACTCAAAACTAAACAATCACACACAAATAAATGGTTCATTAATACAAGTAAATTTAAAATAACATCATTTGGGGGCCGGGAGAAAAAGTGGAACCATATAGTGGAACGATAACGGTTTAACGTCGGACCAATTTGAGCAGCGCTGCTCGAATCACAAACCTGTGCGACGCTGATAGAAATAAACCGCGCCGACCATCAAAATACATTTTACCCCGCTGGGATGCGCCCATACAAACCAGGCATGGCAAGGCAGAAGCAATATTAAACAGTCCTGACATTTTTAATTGTTTTTAAATAAAAACACAGGGGGTCGCGCAGGTTTGTGATTCGAGCGGTGCTGCGTGATCCACCGGGCTGCGCGAATAAACCAGATCATCACTGCGCTATCTAGATAGTCGCGCTGCGCTGTATTTGCGCAGATATTTGGTTCAATCGGGTGCCACGGTTTCGTCCCACTTTTGATGTGTTTGGCTTCACATACACTTCGACAATGGAAGAAGACGGTGCAGCTGCAGTGAGTTTGCTTACTTGAGACAAAACGAAGAACGAGGAGATTGTAAAGAAAAAAGGTGCATCGTCTGTGTTGTGGAACTGGTTTGGGTATAAGAAAAGTGATAAGAATGAGACGTACTTGATTTGCAAGGTACGCAAGTGCACTGTTTTAACAAGTGGTAGAAACATGACAAACCTTTTTTGAAATCATCTGAAATCCAAGCATCCAAACGAATATGGCCAAAGTAAAAAAAATGCGGCAAACCTCAGCAATTCAGTTTATATAAAATTACATTATGTAAAACAGTTTCTTTGTGTTTGAATTATTATTCATGCATTTTCAGAAACAAATTGCTATATTGTGATATATATCGTTATCGAGGTAGAAAATAGCTTCTACCGTGATAGAAGATTTTGGTTAAATCGCCCACCCCTAATGAAGCCTATCTTCAGCTTGGATTCATGGTGGGGATGGTGGGGGCAGAAGAGAGACCCATGTGTGTTTTGTGTCTTAAACCGCTGGCAGCAGACCGCATGAGACCCAACAAATTAGGAAGACACTTAGAGACAACACACTCCAGTCACGTTAATAAGCCACTAGACTTCTTTCAAAGAAAGCTGGCAGAATACAGACAGCAGGAGAATCGCATGGTAAAATCTGAATCAGTGGACAGCAAAGCACAAATGGCTTCATTCAAAGTTGCATACAGAATTGGCCAGTGCAAAAAAAACTACAAACGATTGCTGAGCAGATAATAAACATGGGGTCAATTATGCAAAGATAAGTGACAACGTAAGCCTTGTATAACAATTGCACGTGTATTTTATCTGTTTTTAACTTGGTGTTGTTTGATCTTATTGGTTTAGAAATTGATATTTCAGTATAACAGTAAACCTGGCCGATTTTGTTATTACTTTGTTGACAAGTGAGACTTGAAAAGTCGCTCACTCCCTTAAGTGGGGAATGACAGAAAATGTTTGAGAACCACTGGTCTATAGGATCCTACACCTTGAGGTTCGCGGGACTCCAGAGGCACCAGCAGCTTCAAATACCTGTTTGCTGCTTTGTAATGGCATTTCAGCAGCTGCTCTCTTAATCTGATGAATTTGTCTGGCAGAAACCTTCCTCATTCTGCCTTTATCTGCACGAGCATGTCTGTGCTCTGAATCAGCCACAAATGTCTTCACAGTACGATGAGTTTTCATGAAATATCTAATGTTTTCATACCTTGTCCAATTTGATGCTTTTCGGGCAGCAGAGAGATCCTTTTTCTTTCCCATATTGCTTGAAACCTGCGGCCTGCTTAATAATGTGGAACAACCTTCTTCAGTACTTTTCCTTTAATTGGGCTCATCTGGCAAACTAATTATCACACGTGTCTGAGATTCATTTTAATGATCCAAAGAGCCCTGAGACACAATACTGTCAGTGAGTTTAATTTAAAATCTAAACATTTAATGTTTGACACTTATATCCACGCGGTGTGTGTGTGTATATATATATATATATATATATGTGTATGTATATATATATATATATATATATATATATATATATATATATATATATATATATAGAGATAGATAGATAGATAGATAGATAGATAGATAGATAGATAGATAGATAGATAGAAATAATTTTCTTTTTTTCATATCCCAGTCTACCATAAAATATCCCAGTAACAGCTGCGGTACAGTCCTGGGTGATTATTCAGGAGCGAGCCCTCTTTCCACAATAGCTAATAACATTTTGATTATCTTGCTAATCCCGTTCATTTGGTTAATCCGCCTGCATTAAGGTAATTTGCATGAGATGCTGATTATTCTCTGGAGCTGTAAGATGGGGAAATGCTCATCAAGGGAATTTCCTCAGTTCAGCTTCGGGTCAGGCTGGACTTTAATATGCTCGAGCTCTCCCTCTGTTTTTCTGCTCTCTCTATTAATTTCCCTCCGATGGAGAAAGCACGTCTTGGCTGCGTTCCCACTTCTGCATTTATATCATTTTACTACTGGGTTTCCCTATCGCTCTTTTTCTATCCGCTATGTTTAGACAATCATTTATCTCATTATCTCTTATTAAATATTTCTCCAGACTCTCTTGTTTGGTTATGCCACACCTGGAAATCCCCCTCAACAACCGCTCTGAGTCGGGGTGTCTCCCCAAACTCATCAGTGAGTAAACGTTAGCACTCGGCAACACCTCATAAATAGTTTTCTCGCTCTTCCTGTTGTATAGTAGGTACAGATCACCCATTTTTAGCGTTCATTTTGATTTCAATGGACATCCGGTTAATTTATGGTGCCGGAGATCCTAATAGCTTTAATATCTCGTATTTGCAGTACAGCTCTGAAGATTCATATGATGTCCCATGGAAATTGGATACAGGCCCAGTTCATAAGAAAAGAAAATCTCCTAAAGCTTTTTTAGTCTGAGGAAGAATGGCAGGAGGAAGTGGTTGGAGAGTTTTATGTGCATGTGTGTTGGGGGGGGGGCAGGCAGTTATGCTGTCATACCCAAGGGCACCTGGCAAGTCTTGGGTTAGCCTCCTCCCCCAACCCTTCACCCAGACATACTTCTACTACAACAGATTTTTTCTTTTTTCTGGCAAGCTTTCAAATACGGCTCAACGGTTTTTAGAGTATTCAAAACGTGTTTCAAGAGAAAGATGAGTGAGGGGGAAAGTAAGTCTACACTTATCAAAGCAACCCACCCTGTGGCATGGCAGTTGGGCTTCCACTTATCATAGACAGAAGCAGAGCTCTTTCATAGTTTAACAATACAAAGAGTCAACCCTCAATGCTTCAGGTTGTGGTGGCAAATCTTTTTGTGAACTCGTCGCTTGTATGAATGTGACTGAAAAACCAACAAACCGTCGTTGGTGCTACCGATGTCCACCTTTTACCCTTGAGCTGAACATCCGCCTTAGTGAAGTATACACGGAGCGTATCTGAATGCTTAGACATTGTATCAATTATAAAGGATGTAGCGCATGAGATCAAATAAAAAAAATAAACTTTTGGATGAATTCATGACTCTAGCATCCTGAAAAGTAGGGTGCATTGATCTAGACTGATTATGAATGTGAATGCATGTTTTTCAGACTGAGTATGGATGGATATGAATGCATCTATTTGGTAGTTGATACTTAAACCTAACCGTGTACTTGTCTGATTTTTTTTGTTTCTTTGTTTTTGAAGCATTAAAACTACCAAAAGTATCAAAGTCTGTATATATTATGTTGCTGATGGTTGTGATGAAGGCGGCACTGTATCTTAGTTCTTAACTTGGTCGTTTTGCACCTCCAGGGTCCGGGTTCGATTCCCGTCTCTGTGTGCTTGGAGTTTGCATGTTCTCCCCATGCTTGGTGGGATTCCTCTGGTTTCCTCCCACAATCCAAAGACATGTAGGTTAGGTTAATTGCCGTTTGTATGTGTGTGTACCCCGCCTTGTGCCCTAAGTCTCCTGGAATAGGCTCCAGGCCCCCTGTGACACTGAGTACAAGATTACGCGGTATAGAGTGAGTGAGTGGTTGTGATGAACTTTTTTTCTCTTACCAAGCTTCTGCTACTGATACCTACGGATCAGTAGGTAACTGGCCATATACAGTACACAAAATGCAGTATTATGAGAGTACTTTGCAGAAGATGGATGCAAGGTATATATTTTAAGAAGTTTAGATCATTAAAAATGTGCAAGTTTACCTAAATAATTTAAAAAGTATTAATTGATTTTGAATCGACCAATAAAACATGCACGGTTTAGCTGTCATGGAGCTGTTTGATCATTGGTTCAACAGCACAGTCTTGTGTCACATGTAATGATGAGTCAATGAGCACAGTATCCGAGCCAGATAATATACATGTCTATACTCTGATCGGTATTAACCCCAGAGTGATTAAGACTATGTTCATGTTACCAGCCTGAAGTGAGTCAAATCTGATTTTTTTTTTTTTTACCCTAATGTGACACAGATCTTATTTTCAGGGCTGTATGAGCGCACAAATTAGATGTTTTTCAGATCAGAAATGAGTTAATTTCATATCTGGTCTTAGATTGGACATATATCCGATACATGGTCATGCACCTTGAATGAGAATGATATCAAAATCCATAAGACTTTTTGCCTCTGCACATGAGTAGGATGTCATCAGTCAGAGATTTCATAGCAGTGTTAGCAATAGCTGCTAAAGCGAGACGTCTGGCTTTGTTCCTTCTTCTGGATCTCAATAAAGACAGCTGACTAACTGCTTTCCCAAGCATGTTTTTGTTCAAATCGCATCCATTGTTTGAACTGTATAAGAGGTCGCAGAAATATGAAATTTTGGAGATGGCTCAAAGCAAAGGCTGTTTCAGAAAACAGACGTGTCCACATTAGGGTCAGATAAAAGTCAATTCTAATTCTGATTGTGAATCGTCTTGACATACAAAATAGATCTGACCAAATAATCAGGATTGAACAATGTGCCTTGAAATGTGAACGTAGTCCTTCAATGAAGATACTTTTGAATTTTCGTTAAATTGTTATTATTTTATTATTTATTTATAAATTTTTTTCATTTTTAGATGATTTCGAATATTCAAATTGATACTGATAGGGTTTTCATTGACAACATTCTCAAACAAACACTAGGTGCCCTTATAACCTCATCCGATCTCAGCATTCACTCCAGCTCCAGTTTTAGGACCGGATCAAAGACCTCTCATGGATCAGAGGTCAAAATGTCTTTGTTACTGTATTTCCCCATTTTAAATTCATTGGGGTTTGGAAGCATCAGAAGGTTTAAATTAGCAGACCGCAGATATAAATGCACCCTGGGAAAGTGTAGTTCACTTGGTTCACACTGCGAGCTGAGAAGTAATGTTTTTTACAACTAGGCCATGTGGGCAACAACTTAACTAAAAACAAGACATCGCAATAGCTGAAGTCAGCATAGGTGCATGTGAAAAACTTTTCATGGCAGTGTTGTTTTTCTGATTCGATTTCATGATGACATTTTCTTCGTCATCAATGATAAGATCCTCAGAGAAGAATTTCGCGTCTAATTATCGCAGAACTTCAGTGCCTAAAGTCTGCCTAGAGGGCATGAAGCATTGTGAAGTCACATTGCTGCTTTTCTCCTGAAAGAGTCTATTTAGAGAGTTAATGTTCAAGAACCCAGAAAGGAAGAATGCAGGTTATCTGACGATTGGAAACTGATGGAAACGTCTAGATTATGTGTCAATTAAACTAATTCAGTCGAGCAAGAACTAATTCTGGATGCTAAAGATTAGAGGCATTAAAACTGTTTTAGATATGAAAATCCAGCGTAACAAGGCAGGCCTCTAGCTTTGCTAATGAATCTGATACATTTAGGGAATAAATGCGTCCAAGCCACGCCTACTTCGGCAGAAAGAGGCGAATTGATTGATCAACCGCACACCTTTTTCCAGTAGCCCATAACCAAACATGGGATTATCTTATTTACTGCCTGCGCTCACAAATCTCTTCAATAATTTTAATGAAAGGATTGTGTGACCGTTTTTCAGTCCAGTGACTATATCTTGCTTTGAAAAGCTGATTTTGGCACAGTGTTCATAATGTCCACACATGGAAGTGCAAAGCCAATCAGATCGCCACCTTCAGGATTAAAGATGGTGGCCAGAAATGTGTACAAATTATATAATCCTTTGAGTGGTGCATTTGAATCTAGGGCTAACGTGGGTCCCACTTTGATGTGGAAGCCAAGAAAACTGCTGTTCTGCAGAAAACCCACAGGCCCTGCAGTGGGATCGAGTCCTCTATGGTCCATGAGATGAGGCAGGAAGTGTGTTTATCCTTGTTAAGCAGTCTGTAATAGATAGCGTGTCAGAGTTGCATGTTTGTACTGTATGGTGCTACACTATGAATCGCTCTGGGCCATGGGGAAAAAATTGCTGCTTTGAGGAACTTTTAATAAAAATCGATTGGATGTTTCCTGAAAGAAACAAAAAGGGAAAGCGTATGCAAAACGACTACAAGCATGTCTTCCTGTGTGCATGTTTGTGTATGTGTGTACTATTAAAGTTTCAGTATTATTTTTGGTCCAGCCTCTGTAAGCTATATTATGCAATATTTTCAACTATAAAACCAATATGTGTATGATATTAAAGGGCATTCAAGTCAAACCCGGACTTGTGATCAAATGTCCTGTGAACGAAGGTGTAAACCCTACTGACATTTACACAGGCACAGTATGATCAGACACTCATCATACGTATGTATTTGAATGGTGCAACGAGGATCCCTACCAAGGTCGTTTGGAATACACAGCAGTCATTACCATAAACATACAGCGGGTGGAACACCTGACCCTGATCCTGCCTGCACACAATCATTCACAAACACCACTTGTACGTTACCGCCACTCATTTGGGAGTTTTTGCCACATCCCCCGTACATTACTGATCTTGCTCCAAGCTGCTTGTTTTTACAGTATGTGTTTAGGTCATTGAAGGGTTTTCTGGGAGGCCAGCGTTTTACCACTGCCTACGCGATTATACCACTTTAGCACACTCATGGAAGTGATTGCCTCGCTTGTTCCAAGCCTTTTCCACATATTTAGGTCAATAAAGGATTTCCTGGGAGGCCAGTGTGTCAGACATGAATCAGGCAGTACGGTCATGGCTCTGACATACTGAAAAAACTTTCTACCTTGATGGTACCCAAGCACTGGGGTAAGTGCATTAGTATATTTACAGTGGTTACAAAATTGGAACGGCGATCTCGCCGCGTATACCGCCGTTTAAAGGCAACAGCGGCCAAAATAAATCAGTTGCATTTCAAAGTCATTCGTAAAATGGCCGCCAGGTGGCGCAAAGTGACATTTTCATTCATTGCAGTAAATACAACAGTGATGGTAATTTCCACAACAAACATGAAAAATCTGAACCAGAGCTATTAATGTGTACTGTACAATAATGAGTAAAAAAAATTATAGTAGATTTATTAACTGAAATAAATGACCATATTTTTCAAGAGAATTTTCAAGCCCCACTCATCAAACAAAATTATAACGAAATCGGCCAAGTTTACTATTTATTTAAATATAAATTTCTAAACCAATAAGATCAAATAACACCAAGTTATTATTATAACAGGCTTACTTCGTCACTTATCAAAGAAGTACACTTGCTTTCAAAGAAGTCGAGTGGCTTATTAAGGTCTCTGGTGTGCATTGTCTCTAAGTGGCCGCTTGGTGTAGTGGTTAGAACACTCGACCAGTGATCTACAAAGCACCGTTTCGAATCCTGAGTGATGTTTTGAAATTGTTTTATTTTAAAACTAAATAAAATGTTTTAAGTGCGCTTAAGGTAGAGTCTTATAAAGGCTATGTAGACTTATATAGTTTTGTTATATATTTTTTGCACATTAATCTGAGTCCTCATCTGTTAGATCTGTTTAGTTTTTTTTTTCCTGCCGGGACGAATGCGCGGTTCCATCCCTTTCCCGCCTATTCAGGGAGCCTACGGAGTGAGCGATTAACCATAGTCGAATCGATTGGTGTGCGTCCAGCTCACGTTACTCGTGTGCTATTCATGCCGGCTGGTGATAATTAACGTTAATATGATCTCGGGCTTGCTCACGATGCTTAACATCTATAAAAAATAGCAAAGTATTGTGTATAGAGTGATAAAAAAAACTATCTAACGCATGTTAGAAAACATCATTTCCTGCATTTTTTGATGATTTGATTGATGTTTTAAATTTTTTTATTTTAATTATAGCAAAATTAAAATAAAAAAATTGTTGTATTTTGATTTTGCTTCAGCATACTATAGAAAAAACAGCAAACTCGCACGCAACCAGTTTGTATTCTTTAAATTTAGGGGAGTGACGGCTCGGTCTGCTGCTGCTGCTGTGTGTGTGTGTGTGTGTCATTATACTGATGAAAAGTGCTGGCCATCTGCAGTACCGGGAGTTTTGATTTACGACAGCTGTTTACGGCAGTGTAGTCCAGTGCGGGAGATGCATTGTGGGTAATGAGGTCCGGTGTTACATCTGTTACATTTTTGATAACAATAGTTTTTTTTACAAACATTTCTAAACTAATAAGATCAAATGACACCAAGTTTAAAACAGATAAAATACACGTGCAAATAGTATAATTGTATAACAGGCTTAATTCGTTACTTATTTAACGCTTGCTTTCAAAGAAGGCGAGTGGCTTATTAACGTCACGGAGGTGTGTTGTCTCTTAGTGCTTGGTTGGTGTAGCGGTTAGAGCGCTCGGTCATGGATTTACAAAGCGTCAGTTCGAATCCTGGATGATGCTGTTTTAAAAAATTGTTCTATTTTAATTTTACTCAGCAAACAAACAGCAAACAAAAAATGTATTATTCAGAGCACGATATACAACCGTAATGAGTCCCTTAACTGGCTTATACAGCTGGCATGTGACCAACGTATTTAACCGTGATGAGTCCATAAAATCAGTAGCAGCTAATAATTACTAATTACTTTAGTTAATGCTGCTACTGATTTTATTCCAGTTTACCTGTTCAGGTTGATTGCGATTCTTTTTAAAATATTGTCTCAGTTTTATATGTTGTTCGTCTTGATTTTTGTCTTCTTTTCACTTGGCAACACTCAAATGCAAATTATTCACCGTGAATCAGCTGTTCTCACCTATCCATTCAGAGAAACTGAATGAGCTGAAATGAGCCTTTGTTTCACGACCGCGACACCCCTCTCTCTCACGCACATACAGTACAGAGTAGACCAAATCATTACAGTACATACTTTATCCAACCAACATGAAAAATATCCACATAATGATGAGTTAAGAAGCATTGCTTAATTTTCGTTTAGACAGACTGTTTGTATCTGATTATTGGTATTATTAAAGAACAGCAGCACAAACAACAACACAAGGGCTTGTACAGCAAAGAGTTAAATTTGTAACAGTAAAAGGCATCCGAATTTAAATATATAAATTACTAGAAACAAATTGAGCACACTATCAGAATAAAAAATAGAACAAATCAAATGTATTTTACACATACACAAGGAGGATAATGATACCGAGTTTATATTAAAATATCAAATATTGTAATATTGTTTTTTGTGTTATTATAAATAATGAAATGCAGTAGGCTGTTATTGTCATCATCAAAAGAAAATATATTAAGTAACAGATAATATTAGGTTTATATTTCAAATTAGATAAAATGCTGATTTTCCAGCATTAAAATTATTGTATCTCTACAGTTTACAAAACCTCCGCTGCGTGTATTCATTCACAGGCTGAAGAGCACGCACAGAGAAATAGGAGACTGTGGTTTAGGAGTGGATTGGAGAGAAGAGAGCTGTTCAGTTACTATAAAAAATATAAAAACATATGATCTTTTTGAGTTATGAGGTTTTTTTATTATACATAAGACAACCTTTCAGTTTTGTAAATATTCTAGTTATAGTGTGTTAAGTTTTTCTTTAGGTTAAACGGTTTTGAGAATTAGACCATCCAGCTAAGATCAATATTATGTCGTTGATTGATAAAATCTGGATTAAGGATATTTTATTTTGTTTTATTTATTTAATTTGTATTTTTCATCTTCCCCCCCCTGAGGGATTGCCACCTTATTGTGGTCAGGGGATTTGCGTGCCTCAGTGCTTGGATGTTTACCGAGGGCTCAAGGGAGGTGTGTCTGTGTGTGTGTGTGTGTGTGTCTGTGTGTGTGCGCGCGTGCGCTGTAGCCTGTGCTTTTTTCAGCGGATTTTTCCGCTACCGCAGATCAGTTTATCAACTTGTAATATATAAATTTTAGGAATATATTAACATGTGGAGACATCATTATATGTTGAATGGAACTTGTAAGCCTTTGAATGGTGTTAAAAATACTTGCAAAACAAGTATTGCAGCCATACATTGGAGGGAACTTCTGAGGTGGTCAGTGATTGATGGCACGGTCGGTCGGAGGGGGTTGTGATCACACCTATAGATCTTTTGTTCTAGGCTATCGGTCAAATATCTCTCCACTTGGAAGCAAAAACATGCAAGGGATTTCAGCATCTCGACGCACATACTAAGCTGTTTATAAAGTAGACACTGTTTGTTTTTTCATTTTGTAATCTTTCCCGTGTTTACCGTGTACTGTACAATGTATATTCATTTTTTAATGAATTACTGTAAATAAACTACACATTCCGTTGATTTACCAGAAATGACTTTTCTGTTTTTTGTGTGTGCTAAACTAAACTTCAGGGTCAAAGTAATAGCGATTTTATTTGAAAAGTATTATATATTTACAATGCTGATAAGTTCAAGCTTAGATTCATATATAAACTGCTTCAAAGTCTTTCCGTGACCGCTGAAATCCGACAGACGCAGGGCTCAAGGGAGGTGTGTCTCTGTGTGTGTGTGTGTGTGTGTGTGTGTGTATGTGTGCGCGCGTGCGTGTGTATGTGTGTGTGTGTGTGTGTGTGTGTGTGCGCTGCAGTCTGTCATTTTCAGCGGATTTTTCCGCTACCGCAGATCAGTTTATCAACTTGTAATATATACATTTTAGGAATATATTAACATGTGCAGACATTTAAGGGTGCGCTGCCCTCTCTTGCCCCTGCGTAGAGCCTACACACACACACACACACACACACACACATCTATCTATCTATTATATAAATACACATTTGGAATCTGCATCTACATTTTCTGTTACAAGTATAGAATTAGGTTCAGCTGAGACTCATGATCAATGGTGTTAGGGTACTTATGTAGTGATAATTAGTTTCAGCCAAATCATTAAAACTAACAATGGACTATGACACTCTTGTTTTACACACATTGTTTTAGCGATAGTTTCACGGAAGCGAGTTCAGAACTAATCTAACCAAACCAAGAAAAAAACAAACATCCGAAGCTTCAAATAGAATGAACGAACTAATGAAATTGATATATATGTAATTGATATACTGTATATACAGACGTGTGTGTGTCATTTTAATTCAAATGAACATTTTAATGCTTTCTGATACACTTATCAACTTATCCACATACACTTATCAACACAAACTCTCCGTGCACGCACACACACAATCTCTAAAAAATTTATATTAATAACATACATATACAAATAAACAAAAATATAAACGTCTATATTGAAGTCTACGGTGAACGCAGAGTCGGCTAAGCACACGTGATGACGCGCGCGCCCTCACCTCTGTTACGGCTGCCTACAGTATTTGGCCAAAAGAATTATAATAATTGAACGATATGCCTGGTCCTGGAAAGAGACATCAACAGTCCGGCGCTGAGAAACGAAAGAACCGAAAGAAAAAAAAGCCTAAGATGAAGCCCGTGCATCAATTCCAGAAATAAAACTTTACTTTATTCTGTCGACGTTAATAATGTAATAACGTAACATTAACGTAAAATAACGCAAATTTCATTTAACAGCAGGGGGGACAATAAATATATATTTTTATAAATTTATTGCATTGTTTATGTTGTTTACAGTCAAGCCATCAACATACAATAAAATGTAAACATGAGATCTAAACTAAAAACTGTGCTCCCTGTGCTGGTGCTGGCAATATCATCTCTTTGTTCTGCTGTCTCCGGCTCCCTCCCTGGTTCTGAATCTGCCCCTTCCTCTACTCTCACTGTCTCAGAACAGACTGACTCCTGAAGCAGAAAAGAAATGCAGGAAATTATGTTTTCTAACATGCGTTAGATAGTTTTTTTTATCACTCTATACACAATACTTTGCTATTTTTATAGATGTTGAGCATCGTGAGCAAGCCCGAGATCATATTAACGTTAATTATCACCAGCCGGCATGAATAGCACACGAGTAACGTGAGCTGGACGCACACCAATCGATTCGATTATGGTTAATCGCTCACTCCGTAGGCTCCCTGAATAGGCGGGAAAGGGATGGAACCGCGCATTCGTCCCGGCAGGAAAAAAAAAACTAAACAGATCTAACAGATGAGGACTCAGATTAATGTGCAAAAAATATATAACAAAACTATATAAGTCTACATAGCCTTTATAAGACTCTACCTTAAGCGCACTTAAAACATTTTATTTAGTTTTAAAATAAAACAATTTTAAAACATCACTCAGGATTCGAAACGGTGCTTTGTAGATCACTGGCCGAGTGTTCTAACCACTACACCAAGCGGCCACTTAGAGACAATGCACACCAGAGACCTTAATAAGCCACTCGACTTCTTTGAAAGCAAGTGTACTTCTTTGATAAGTGACGAAGTAAGCCTGTTATAATAATAACTTGGTGTTATTTGATCTTATTGGTTTAGAAATTAATTTAAATAAAACCCTACACACTTCTTTTCTAATTACACGTGATAAAATCTAAAGGCTCACTGTGTTAATATTTATTGTGCTTAAATTTTATCTTAATAAGATTTGATTTAATTTGAATTCTACATTTGTACTGTAATTATAGTACTGTGATTATGAATTCGGTCAACTACAGTGTTTCACTTGATGTTATCGGCTATTACAGTACGTGTATTATTGAGGCAGAGAATGAACTAAGGCATGAGGCGTCAGTCTGTAGTTATATAGCGCCACTCAGTGGTAAAAGCCAGCAAATGCACAGCAAATGCACATCCCGTAATGCGGCGGCGACGTTACATACGACGCTCCGATTTTGTAACCACTGTATAGTTATAAAGGTAGTTTTTACACTCATAACTGTGTTCTGTTTTTCCGCATATAAAATCAAAAAGTCGTGGTTTGGCTTGAATGAGCCTTGTAAGATGGACCGGTGTTCCATCCCAAGTGGATTGCAGCCTCATGCCCAGTATCACAGGATATCCTCTTGATCTGCAACTCTGACAATGACAAACAACTGAATCAAAATGACTAAACCATTGAATCTCAAGGGCAATTCTAGCATTTCCTCATGGGTTTAGGCCCCGACAAGCAGGTATTCTGTCTAAACAGTAGTGTAATAGTAATATTTCTGCCACCGAACACAAAAGGACAAGGCCAGTTTTGTGTGTTCACATGCATGTGTTTGTGTGCATGCGTGCGTCTGTTCACATTTGTGCAGTATATCACGTATCTTCCCCCTTAGAAAATATCCAGAGTCAGGTGGTGTGTTCAGTTTAAAAACATGAGAGCTTTAAACTGATTAGCATACATTACAGTTCTGCAAAACAAAAGCACTACATGGGTGGTTTCTCTCAAGCTGCAATGCACTCTCAGTGTATAGTGAAAAGGGGATGAAATGTGTTTTAAATCTGTTCTTAGAGGCAAGTTTTACTAGATAGTACACTGCTGGTATTTATGAGGTAAGGGCCCTCGATTTACAAGCTTTGATTTTTTTTTTCTTGACTGCCTCTCACCTGGAGCTTGTTTTTTTTTGTGCACATTTGTGACCTCTGCACCTCGCTTTCTTATTTTCATCCCTCAATCTGCTCGGTGTTTGTGCTGTACCATGCTAAGAGGCATTTTGACTTTTTCATGTTTCTTTAGATTGAATGATTTTTAAAGTTAGAAAAAAAAAAGGCCAGGATGAAACGTCTTTTAATCTGTCTTTTTATATACTACGTCTACTAATAACTTGTCTACTTCCATGCGGGAATTCTTCATTGCCAAAACGTTGTGGCGACTTTAAATTGACAATGTTATGGATGTTGGGACAATGTTGGTATTAGGATGTTTTCGAAAGTTAGAATGACTTTGATGAAGTAATGTGGAAACAACGTTGACTATATGACTATGAAATACACAGACACAGTATTATAGTACGGTAATTTGGAAGGTTACAGTAGATGCACCTCAAGGGAAAATTTCCAAAATAACATTGAACAGAAGTAACATTATATAATTAAGAGATGTGTGAGGAGGGACAGTACACACCCAGTGTGTAGGAAGCTGTTGCATTGCATCCCGATCTAAAATAGAAATTATAAGCCGTGTTCGAAACATAGGACCATTAATGCACTTTTGCCAGATCTAAATATATGTTAATTGCCATAAGTGCTGAAATTAAAGGTCAAAATGTCGTTGTTTGGAAGTCACACTTGCAATGTTGTGTTTGGATCATTCGTTCAGGGATATTTCAACGTCATTTTATGTCATAGTCATGCTAATTTTAAAAAAAGGTCCCAACATTTGGACCTTTTTCGTTACAAACAAATTGCCACTATCGTCCAATGTTAGGATTCCTGCTGCGTGTTTGCATCGACTTCACTAGGGAGCTAATTAATTATGATGTTAGCTATGGTGAAAATTGCGCTGAATGTCTGCGCTGAACGATGCCCTGCGAAAATGCCACACCATATTTAAAATTGCTCCTTTAAATGACATTACTAGTCAACACTTTTGTTCCACGGACCTTCAACTGTGCAGCAGGAAAAGCTCAGCAACACCTGTATGAAGAGGCCTCATGAAGGAGGATCTTTAATTCACCATAAACATCTGTAAGCATTGAATATAGAGAGATCTTGTGGCAGGACACACAGAGCTGATTCGAGCCTTGAGCAAGACAAGAAATCATGAAATGAAAGGGAGGAGTCGGAGTACAGTTTGGAGACTGCTTACTGCTGCAGCACAGATGTCAAATATCATGCTTGGAAAAGCAGATTCCAAAATGACATTTCAAGAACTGTTGACAAAACAGTGGACTAGAATTGATAATAGAGGGACTGAATTTGGCTCTGAATAAAATGCCTCTACTATGTAGTGAATATAATGGAGGGCGTTTAAATCAAATCGGGACTTTTGATTGTGCAGACAGTAAAATCTCCCTTTATTTCTGCTAAACTAATGCACTTATCCCAGTGTTTTACTAGTTCTTGGATACCATCAAGGTAGAAAGCTTTTTCAGTACACTGGAGCCATGATCTAATATCTTGGACTTCCATCTCAAAATGTTCCTTTACTTCACTGCAGATTAGCGATCTTCTGTGCTGGTTGAAGGCAGAGAGCTTTCTTGGTACCACCTTCTGGAAATGTTTGTGAATATTTCCACAGACAGATGGATATCTCCGCAAGCTGGCACTACGTTAAATGTGAATTTTCGAGGATCAGATATTCAACTTGCTGAATGATGACAGGAATGACTGCAATGGGCTTTGACCCAGCTCAGCCGGGATCATCATTCAGAAATGTATGGCCTTCTTTAAAACGTTTGCTCACATTGTGTTTTACAAACGCTGCCTCATCATGGCGTGTCTTTTTGTAAATGTTTTGTAAAATGGTTTTATGCCTTTTCATCTTTTGGGTATATAGTATCGGTAAGAATTTTAAAGTACTTACAATTGTTAATTTCACAACTGTTGATGGCTGTCAGTCGCCAGCTCTGGCAGTTGGGGCTGTTTAATTCTGCTAGATGCAAAACGATATCTGTAACCAGTAACAAATTAATAATAACCTGTTGATAATAAATATTGTTTGTGGAACTATTGTATAAAAGCGATATCATACCCGAGGTCGTGCTGTTGTGCCGGACATCAGCACAGATATGATGCTTTCAGCCCTGGCTTCACCCTCGTGTATATAATGAGAATTCTGGTTCTTGAATGATAGTCCTGACTTTAAAAGCAGATTACTGTATCAAGTTCATTAGACGACAATTCATGGTTCGACTTTTTCGACCACATGTTGTACAGTATAGTGAAAGAAAAGCCTAACTTTGTGAAGATGGAGTTTGCAGACCCTGGTATTCTGCAGTATTCACTGCTATTCTACTCTGCTTCTGGCACCAAATAATTTCTTCATTCATTCGTCTTTAGTATTCACTTCATCCTGATCAGGTCCACGGGTTGTAAGATGGGGATATATACCCTAAATGGGATGCCAGACTTATTGTAGGGCAACCTGCACACGTACATGGTTGGCCACACTTCTGGGTAATTTAGCATAGCCTATCCACTTAGCAGAATATTTCTGGCAGATTGGAGGAACGCAGCAATCCTGGAGCAACCCCATATTGATGAAAGAGTATGAAAAATTGGGCCAGACATTAACATGAGCTCAGGAACTAACTGGAGAGCTATGAGAAAACAACATCACCCTCTATTAATGAATCTTTTAAATTCTTTTTTTTTAATGCAATCACTATAAAATGTCTTATGGGATATCGACAATTCTCACTTCTCACTGAGCTTGGCAAAATAGGTGACATTTGTTTATTCTGGTTGTTGCCGGATTTAGGCGTATACGATTTGGTAATTGAATAGTGAGATGTGCTGCAGGCTCTGAGCATGAAAGAGTGTGTATAGTGGTGGTGTGGGGACCGAGAGTGGGAGAAACGCATGAATAATGCTGTTCAATGAAGGAGGCCTAAAGGCTGAGGGCTCTGTTTTTTGTCTGTGCTGCACTGTATTATGCCAGGAGTCGAAACAGAGAGCGATTTACCTTTTAAGGATACATTAGAGTAAAGGGTCAAGGTGCAGTTCCGCTTGTTCTTGTGTTCCCATCTATTTCTGTTGTTTTATTATTTATTTGTTTTTCCACTTGATCTACTGGAGAGATTTTTTTTTCCCACACCGAAGACAATGAACCTTAGACTAAGTTTAACTTTGGACATTATGCAGGTTCCAATGTTAATTCTCTTGCTGCTTGGCTTGTTGGTTGGCTAAATCGTGTCACCTTGATCAGAGACCGGGATCAGCTGTTTCCATCGCCGCCACCCTGGTGAGAAATTAGTTACTGTTCAAAGACCAGGGCCATGGTGACGGTCTCATATGTACTTATGAAAAGAAAGGTCACAAGCCACAGTGATAAAGCAAGCATTAACTGTAAATATGTAAGAACTGCTTATTCTGTACAGGGTGCAAGAAGCTTGCATTGGGATCTTGGGATACACCCTAGACAGGGTTTCAGTCCTTTGGTTGGGCACACACTCATTCACACATTGCAAGGAATTTGGAAATGCCAGTTACCCTACTCTAACTCTTCATGTCTTTGTTACAGTACAGTAAAGACCCTCAACCATAGGGGTACTAGGCGACAGTGCTAATCACTTTACTTGCCACCTTCATTTAAATAGACATAATTTGATTAGAATTTTATCACCATTATATAAAATTTAGAGCAGTTGTATTGGAAGATCATTAATAAGAAGTACTGTATATGATATATTTTTCAATTTTGTTTTTAGGTTTTGTTTTACTTCACACTTGTTACGATCAGTAGGGGAAAAGTGGGATATGAATTTAAATAAGAGAATTATTTAGAATGTTTCTAATGAAAAATATAGTGATATTGAAAATTTCATATTGCTGTCACAGTGTACATGTGTCCCTGTGCATGTGTGATCGTTTTATCTCCCATGTATGTTGCTGGCCACGTTCCACTATTCAGTCTTTTTGCATTTGTTGCCCAAGTGACCAACACATGCCCGCTAAATAATTTGGAATGAGAAAGGGGGTGCAAGAGGGCACCATTGGCCACCAGTGGTGATCTTATTTCATTCAACGTTTTGACAGTGGATATCCTGAATGACCTATTACACGTGATGTGTGGGTAACGGAAATGCAATTATATCTATGTCCAGCTGCGGCCTCCTAAACTTACCTCTGCTTCATTGTGTTTTAGGGAACAAAAACTTGAAGGCCACGCTTAAAGCCATCAGTGCTTTCTGTTCACCTTAGGGAACATGTATTGAGAAATTCAGAATGTTGTGATTGTGTTATGTCATAAACATTGCATATGCCTACCATAAAGGTTGCATATCCGTAACTGTGTTGTAAGTATAAGCTATGAGTGTCTTAAATGCTGTGTGTGTGTGTGTGTGTGTGTGTGTGTGTGTGTGTGTGTGTGTGTGTGTGTGTGTGTGTGTGTGTGTGTGTGTGTGTGTGTGTGTGTGTGTGTGTGTGTGTGTGTTATAGCATGCAAGCATCATCCCTCTACTTCAGATTCTTTGAGTTGCTTGAGTGGGTGACACAATTATACTCCTCAAAATGAAAGAATGAGGAAGTAATTTGGCATGATATTTCTGCGAGATTCATGTGCTGAGGCATCCGTTCCAGTGAATCGAATCAGGTCGCAGATGTTCTTTAACGAATTGGGCCAAAATACTCTTCAGATGGGCTTTTTGAGCATGCACTCATTTGTAAAAGAGAAAATCGAAGGAGTTGTACCCCCAGGGTGCGTGTGATTGGCTAACGCGGGGGGCGTGAGGTCATCTCCTGGCCATGTGCCCAGTGAGGAAATCTGGAGGATGTGATGACAAATGCGCTGACACTAAAAACCTGCCACTCTTCTGCTTTCTTATAAGGGCACAGCCCTGAGCAACTTTGTGTCAAATGGCCATTCACAGAGTTTATCTTGGTGACTCAAGTAATACAGATTGTGTTGCACTCTCGGAGTAGAACCTAAAATGATCTTCACACAGACGAAGGGAGAATACCGCGAAATGTCCTCAAAGAAGGTGGGGAAGGTGTAGTTTGTCACGTTCACAAGGCACACCAAATTAGCTGTAATAACAGCATGCGCACCCAAATGAAGCCAAGTGTGCTAATATTTTAATATGGTACCAGTTAGGCGTATAATGCACAGGATACAATCAACACCACCACCATATTAAACTCGCAGGTTTTATATGCGCAGGAATCAAGCACTAAATGGGATTCATTTGCTTTGAAGAGGACTCAATTTATTAAGTCTATTAATAGGCAAGTCAAGCTGTAATTGTTCAGAATTTTTAATTCTCAAAAATACTTAATATAGATATGACACAATCGCACAATCACTCTGTCATCCTCTATACCGCTAATCCCGTACAGGGTTGCAGGGGACCTGGCGCGTATCCCAGGGTACTGAGTGCACTAGGCGGCCAATCCATCACAGAGCCCAAGCACCCACACTCTCACTCACTCACTCACTCACTCGCACACTACGGGCAATTCTGAAACACGAGTTGGCTTGTCATGCAATTGTGGGAGGGAAACATGGGAAGAACACGCAAACACCATATACACTGACCCAAAGGCGGGAATCGAACCCTTGACCCTGGAGGTGCAAGGCCACAATACTAAACACTATTCCAATGACCTAATCATTAAGATTTAGTTCATATCAGTGTGATTTTTGTGTCCTTGTTCACCTATGCTCACATGATGTTTTTGTCCTTGATTCTGTTCTCTCTTCTATTGTTAGTCCTTATATCTTAGCCTTGGGTTCATGCTTCGAGAACTCGGCATAAGACAGGGATAAATATAGTCTCTCAACAAGTCATGTTTAGTCTATATTGCCCACGCCGACTGGTTATCTTGTTGAACCCTGGCTCCAAGTCTCCTGATTCCTTCGTCTCCTAATTTACTGGTCATATCAAGAAAGATTTACAGTAAGATCACAGATTTCTAGCTTAACCATAATATACTAGAAAAAACATAAAATTATATTCAAGCCCACTGTTTTATCAGTCTGTCGGATTTTTGGAACTGTTCTATATCTTGGGAGAGACTGTTGGACACGTGGTGGAAGTAACTAACTGCGGATGGCAGAGCTGGCGACGGACAGTTAGTGCAACTAACAGGGGTGAAAGAAGTTTGAAATCTTCACCGGTACTACGTAGTTAAAAGGTGACAAGAATAAACCATGGAGGTGGTGCACAGTCCTGTAAATCTCTTCCCCCCCCCCCCCCCCCCCGTATATTCCCACTTATTCCACTCAGCTACAATAATTATTAGTTCAGGACTGGAGTTTCCTACAGTACCTCCAATAGAGCCTCCAATAACGAACTGGACTCTATATTACCTTAAACACTTCCAGCCTCCTAACACACAGTATGACTGCTATCTGTCACCCAAATGAGGATGGGTTCCCTGTTGAGTCCGGGCCAGAACTGCCATCTCGGGGAGTTTTCCCTTGCCACTGTCGCCGCTGTCCACGGCTTGCTCATCAGGGACAATCTTATCATTTTGATTCATTCACGTTCACATATCATACGGACTTAAATAATTCTTTTGATTGTGTAAAGCTGCCTTGCGACAATGACAATTGTTAAAAGCGCTATACAAGTCCGGGTTCCAGGGTTGAATCCTAAATAGAGTTAAATGGAAAGCAAGTGTGCTAGGGTATACAATCACTTCCACGCACGAGGTAGTGCCCTTGATTAGGAGTTAGAGAGTGATTTGGGATTCAGCCTTGTGTTAGAAGCTAGTTAGCTTTGTCAGGTGTTAAGATGACAACGTTATCAGATGCGTAACCATAGGTTTTGTCAGGCAGCTGCTCTGCATACAGACTTACTTTCACCCCTGCTGGTGACTGAGAGTAATTAACAGTTATCAGAACACCTTTGATGCAGAGTGCTTATACTTATAGTTCCATACAAACATCCCAGTGCTTTTTCTGTCTTTTATGATCACCCCATGTTCAATCAGATTATTCTGTCGGAACTCACTTTTGTATAATAAATAATATCATGCATTATCTGTACGTTAACATCTTTTTTTTTTTTTAAAGTGTTTGATTGAAGCGGCGCCTCATTCAGAATTTGTCATTTTATTATTTAAGGAACTGCTGTCGACCAATCTATCCAGATGAATAATGTTCATAGGCATACGTTTCACTGGAAATGATTTAAATACCATAAACCACCAAAAATAGAAGATGCTTTGCTTAGTGCAGGTCGTAAAAGAAAAAAAATAAACCCAACCAGGCTGACCCTTCAGCCGGCAGGATTTTATTGGATGCCTTAGTAGCTTTCAATATAGTTTTTCATCATAACAGGTGGTATAGCCTGTTATAAAACAAACCACAAGATGTATTCGTTTGATGTCTTGGGTTGGATAAGTCTGGAGAAATCATCATGATGAATGGTGAACATCTTTATGAACATAATTATAGAGCAATTACTGCATGAAGAAACATTTGCTGCATACATCATGTGAAAATCTTGATATCTGATTAGGAGCTTTTTATCATAACTACTATACAGCGCTGTGTAAACATCTTCGAAATCCATTTCTCCTCTGCGTTTAAATCAACCCGAAAGCTCCGTTTTTTTATTATTATTTTTTTTACGCCAGTTCTTCGCTCAAGTTGCGCTATCTAATATCTGTATCTCTGGAGCAATAAGCTTAGCCAGATGAACAGCATCCGATGGAAGTGTGACTAACAACCCCTCTGTGCTCCCTGCCCCACCTCCCTTACCTTTCACTGTTGCTGAAAGCCAGGGTCAGAGACAAGGCTGTGTTACCGAGGCCATTAGCAGCGGCCTTGGGCAAACATAGGCAGTCTGTTCAAACACGGAGCGGAAGCAGCTCTAATGAGGATGTTTACTGAGGTGGGAAAAAAAAAAAACCCGGCTTGAGCAAACAGACATGTGGACACACATCGACACTTCGTTCTTGTCACCTCTCCTGCTCTGGGGCCTGCCACAGGCCCTAATCACACCAGCACACAGAAATACCAGTAAAGAAAGGCACATAGCACTGCCAGGTTGCCATAGGATGACATCTCAAATGGAGCAGGGTGTCCCATCACTTGTTAGTGTGCTATTTTATGCTTATCTCATCCGTTTTTTTATTTAATTTTTTTTTTGGATGAAGCTGCAAAAAAAAAAAACTTGTCCTTCAAGCGTGGCTTATTGCTTAGAGCCAGGTGTGTGTCGTAAATGAGATGCTGATAACCTGCAGGAAAGAGAGGTGGCCAGTCAAGAGATAGACAGCGCAGATAACGGCGATGTATAAATAGAAAACGGTAACGGAAGCATCTTGGGAGATCGCTGCCAGGTTTTTTTTCTTTTTTTTTTTCGGCCTGGTGGCCATTGTTAGTGGTGTAAACACTCTGTAGGCCTGACTCTTGTGTCATCGTTAAATACGTTGTGCTGCCTCAGCAACACATGCTGGAAGAAACTGTGATCTCAGTCCATCTGTCCTGGTAGCGAACACTCATTAGATGATTAGGGTGTGACCTAGTGAACTGTTGGTCATGTTGATGATTGACACAGCTGATGACCTGCTGCCGTAGACTTGTGTGTGTACAATGACTCGATTGGACGATAGTGCTAGGCGTGAGTGAGAATTGAGCCAGATGAGTTGGTAAAAACCTACCATACTGCCTGTCTGTCTTTTATACTCTGTGGCTAATTAAAACAGGGTGTGTGTGTGTGTGTGTGTGTGTGTGTGTGCGCGCCAGATGTTATTAGAGAAGACAGTTGGACAGTGCATTCATGGTGTGGTTGGAAGGATGGCACTTATAGAGACTTGCACAAGTATTCACCCCTTTGAATGTTTCTGGATTTCATAAGGAAGCAACATGTACCTGGTACACGTGCTTTTATTTACAAATGATAATAGTAAACAATTTTGAGTTATTGCAATTATATGTATCAATAGACCTTACTGTTCTCCCTATTGCAATATTATGGCTTGTTTTTGTTCGAGTCGTGACAAAGTGCAATCAGAGTTAAGTGGCTTCCAATCCCAACGCTACAAAGTGTGGAAAAGTTCGAAAAGATCTGCGAGGCATGCACTCCTGCATTTTCTTTTTTTTTCCTGTTCTTTTTTTATTTATTTATTTTTTTTTCCGGTCACTCCGTACAGTACCTTCGACCTTTTCCTCACACAGAGCAGTATGCCAAGTGCAAACTGAAGCAGAGCGCTCTGTCTTTCACAAGGCGCCAGCTAGTTAATATTGCATCAGCACATTTGGAGAAGCTGTTGAAGAGAAAACATGAAACCCTTTTGTGTGAAAGAAGCAGGGTTGCATCCGAACACCTACACACACACACACACACACACACACACACCTACACACACACACACCTACACACACACACACCTACACACACACACACCTACACACACACACACCTACACACACACACACCTACACACCTACACACACCTACACACCTACACACACACACCTACACACACACACACCTACACACACACACACCTACACCCAAAGCTGACCACCTGTCTCATCTTCATACGTGTAGTTTGATCTAGTGGGTGTGTACCTGCGCCTTCTCCCCGCATGAAGTGCGGAACGCCTGCAATGCAGTCTTTCTAACTCCCGCCCACTCCCTCCCTCTGTATCTCTCTCTCTCTCTCTCTCTCTTATTTGTTCCTTTGTACAGTCTTTCTTTCCGTCTGTCACTTTGTCTTGTTCTCAGTCTGCCTTCTTTCGTCTCTTCCCCTTCCTTCGCCGTTCGGTTTCTCCCTCTGTCTTGAATCATACGGTTCCCTTTCCTCTATTTGCCACCTTGTCTCTCTCAATCAACCCCATGTCTGCTTTGTTTCTGAGTATTTTCATTTTCTTTCTCTCCTCATGGGCATTTCCAGCACCCATGAGACATGGTTTCATCTAAAACAAACAGTAGGGCATAGGGGGTGGCACTGCACTGTGCCATCTAGAGGCCGGCAGGAGGAGGATGCTCTGGTGCGAACTGTCATAAAATCCCTGATTTTTGTATTAGGCAGCATGCATTGGAGGATGAACACATGCTCATGCATAAACATACATGCATATACGTATGCATAAGCAGTTAATAACCCCCCCCCCCCATATTTGCATCAACAAACTCATTTATTTCGCCATTATTCATGCATGGATGACTTATTACCGAGCACTCTATATCTGACACTAGAGGCACTATCTCACATTATCTGCATAGACTTGCGGCAACTAAAGGTACTGGGTTAATTATGAAGAAAAAAAAACACTGGATTGTATAATGGGTGCACATTTACCCTAGGAAAGCGAATGTCAATGAGGCTCTTTAGCGCATCTCGACTGCTGGGAGCCATGTCCTCTATTTCCACTAATTTATGATAATATATCACTGCAGTAGCGCCAGTTCGTCTCAGGCCAGGCATCATTTATTTTATTTCTGGGAACGGTGTTTAATAGGGGTTCTCCCGCTATTAATTCGCAGTCACCTATCTGGGGAAATGAGGCTCATTATTTCCTTATAAATGGTCCAGCGAGCAGGAAGGGACGATGAACTCGGCTGTTTCCTCGTGCCAAAGGTTCAGATAAGTGGTGAAGAGTGCAGAGCGACAGCAGCCCGCAGAGCAACACATGCTGTGGGTTTTGGCTGCACTGTTCTGGGTTTTACCTTGTGGCTTTTAAGCCTGCTGTCTGAAATGCTACAGGACAGGGATGCAACAGATGCACTGTAGGTAGGAGGGAGGAGACGGAGAACAGACTAAAGGATAAGACCCGGGTATTCCTCATGGGTATTTTATTTTTTTTTTATTACTGTATATAAAAATATTATTATTATTATTATTAGTCATTCATTCATTCATTAATTTTCTATACCGCTTTATCCTGTATTAGGGTCGCGGGGACCTGGAGCCTACAGTATCCCAGGAGACTTCTGGCACAAGGCAGGGTACACCCTGGACAGTGTGCCAATCCATCTCAGGGCATATTATTATTATTATTATTATTATTATATATGTGTCAGGTCTGATATTTGTTCTGTGATAAGATTGAATTAAAAAAGACACGTTCTAGAAATCCGTCTTTATTCCCCCATCTGTTTTCATCCTTCTCCTGTTGTATCTTTCTTGGGCTGACTGGTGGCCTGCAGGGATTCTGATTGCGCAGATGTGAAGTGTCTGGTTTTTAAAACTGTGAAAACTGGGAGGGGCAAAGACGAAAGGAATCCCCAAGTCCCCGAAAATGGCTTTCACAACCCATCTATAGTAAATGCCCTACATGTAGTGTATAGTTTATCATGCCAGAGAATTGCAATAGGACGTGGCACAGTATTACTCATTCAGTTCCATTTAATTTCTATACAGTACAGACCTCGTCATAAAGCAGCTTTTACGGAAATCTGGATAGAAAAAGTATTTGCCCCCTTTCAAAAAATTTTTTTGCATATTTTCCACACTTTAAATTAATTTTAATATCATCGAACACATTTTTATATTACATAACCTACTGTAAATAAATACAAAATGCAGTTTTTGAATGATGATTTGATTTATTAAGGGGAAAAAAAGCCACATTGGAGGGTTCAACCTGTTAAAGGTCATCTTTGTGTAATATTAAAATTTGTTTGATGATATGAAATTTAGTTTAAAGTGTGACGAATATGCAAATCATCACACGAGCTAAAAAGGATTTCCTGAATGACCTCTGTTTCTCTATTTCTTCCTCTTTTTTTTCCCCCAGGATGCCTTCGTGGAGCTCTACAGTCATCAGCGAGCATCCATGTTCCACCCCTGGCCCTATTTAAAGACAGTTTTCGGCCTGGCAGCACTGGGAGCAGCCGGAGTCACCATCGGCGCCCTTTTTTCTCAGAAGTGACCATCCAGACAGTCAACACCTGTCCTTTTTTTTTTTGTTGTTGTTGTTCCTCTGTCTCTCCTCTGGCTTATGAAGGCACTTGGTTTATCAGCGTAGCACTGCCCTGCTGTTCCATTCATGTTATGGAGCTGTTTTTTAAAACTGAAGAGGGAGAAATGCAATGACTTAAAAAAAAAAAAAAAAAAACAACATAAAAAAAAAAAACCAAAAAAACAATACAGAGTAGCTCCTATACTACTTTACCTATCCATACCATGTATAGATCTAGGCCCAAATACCTAGTTACACTTATACACATACTCATATGCAGCAAACTCATACAATGTACAACGGTGAAATTCATGGACCACATACTGTAAGCACAGACGAATGACAGTTAATTATTTTATTGCGTACGTTATTATACATTTGAACTTCTATGTCCCTGCAGACTGCGCGTTTTATTACATTGTGTGTAGCATGGAATGATAGATGTTGGAAGAAGAATCAAAGCAAGACTGCTACGAATGCATAGTGGGAAGCGACTTTTTTTTTTTCCCCCGTTTTTTTTTTTTTTTTGCGCATGATAACCTTTTCAGCATGGAAAAGCACCGCCTCTGTAAGACATTGTTGTGTGTGATTTTTTTTTAATTTTTTTTTTTTAGTTTATTTTTTTTTATATATATATATTTTTATTATTTATCTGCCTTCCCAAATGTTTTATTTTTTCCAGCATACCTCTCAAAAAGCAGCAGATGCTCCCCATTGCCCATTAGGCATGCTCGTCTGTTTGATTGGCGGGCGAGTCTCTGGGTTCGTTCTTGCCGGATAACCTCTAAGCACTCCACTTCACTTGCTTTCAACAGCTTAAAAGTTGTGTTCTGTGTTATACCACATCTGAATGTATAATATTTGTCTCTTTGTATGGTGTGACTCTGGGGACATTTAACCCTTCTCATCTCATCCGCCGTCACTTTTATCTCTCGTCATTTTTATTTGAAAAGAAAAAAAAAAGACATTTTGATGGCTAAAAAGCCATCGTGTAAAATTATTTAAGGGGTAGCAGCCGAAAAGGCAAGAACCAGTCAGAGACATGTAAGTGTGTGTGTGTATGTGTGTGTGTGTATTTGTAACTATAAGTAGAACGTGTTGAGAGACAGTTTAGTCAGAAAAGGTGGGTACCTTCCAGTCTATTGGGGAAGGTCAGGTAACATGGAGGGACTCCAGCTGGCAACAGTGGACTCATTTAGCCTGGCATATAGCAGCATGCATCCAGGGAGCAGAAGATCTAGAAAGACTATTATAATAATAATAATAATAATAATAATAATTAATGGCACCAAGGTGGTGTAGTAGTTAGCACTGTTGCCCTCACCTCCAGAGTTAAGGGTTTGATTCCCACCTTGGGTCTCTATGCGTGGTGAGTTTCCTCCAGGTACTCCCAGCAGAGTAGGCTAATTGGTCTTCCCAAATTGCCTGTAGTGTGTGCATGTGCGTGTGTGTGCGTTTGTGTGCAACCTGCGATGGATTGGCGCCCTGTTAAGGATGTACAACACCTTGTGCCTGACGTGTCCTGGGATAGGCTCCAGGCTTTTTGTGATCCTGTACAGAAAAAGTAGTATAGAAAATGAATAAATCGTCATCATCATCGTAATAATAATAATAATAAGTAAAGTATTATTATTATTATATATTTTTTTTCTTTCCTGCACATACATTATTTTCACATTGTTAGAAGGTTGAACATTTTGTGACACATCTGAACCATTGAGGTGGTCGAGTCAACAACCTTTTGGACCTTCCAGTCAACAAATCCAGCACCATGACTGCAGAGTTACCAATGCACCACTGATAAACCACCATAGAAGTGCTTGGGCTCTTTTGCCTGAAGGAATTTGTTTGAAACTAGACAACTTGATCCTGTGTGCTTCTGCTGCTGCTTTCATCCGCACCAGAACCTGAGCAGTATCGGATATACCAGTGCTCTCTATGTGGAGAATTTGCAGACATTGACATTGACCACATCTGACTGTCACGTTCAGCATGGGACCTATAGTTTTCCCTGGCAGGTGGAATCTTAGACAATCATAACAAAGTAAAAATATGATGTTTACTTGTAATGTTTTTTTTATTTTTTTTACAATCATTTTATGTCGTCTTAGTGGTGCAACCAGACATTTTACTATCCAAAAGTCTAAGTGAATTAGTTGTGTCTTCAGAATGCACGTCATTAATGAGTCAACCGAAGTTGATGGCAGAACTCATGTTTCATGTTCTAAAGGTACAAGAAAAAAAAACGTGGACGTAATGCAATTTTAAACTTCTGCTATGAACGCAGAAGTATCATGTATCTTATGAGTATCTTACGGGAGAGAGTTGAAGACTCGCACTGTAACATCATGTATTTTAATGGCTGCTAATAAGACGTGTAGCTCTCAGCGTTATTAAGACACCATTATGATGCTGCTTTATGATACAGCGAAAACTGCCACTCCTGGGGAACTGTAATGAAAACTCCCTATTCTGTAAGCTTCAATCGTCAGGAACGAGGAGGAAGGGGAGTAAAACTCAGACAGCCTTAGTGTGATTGTATAAACACTCTGGATCAAGAGTTTGACAAAATAGGTCAGGGCCTGAGTCGCCCAAAATAATCATTCTGTAGATAATAGTTAAGTAGTGTGAAAGATGTGCTGAGTTTATTGAAACCAGTTTTTTTTTTAATTATTATTTTTTTTTTTTAACTGAAATCATTCATTTGTAAGACATTTTCAGGCAATTCCCTACTGTATCTTACGTAGAATTTGCAGAAATGGTAGCAATCTCAGATGCTAACCTTAACTTAGGTTGAAATACGTTACAAATTATTATTATTATTAAGATGTTGGGTACATTTAATATTTCCCTGCCCAGTGCTTTCTAAAACTGAATTTGAACCAGGATTATGCCTCTTCTGTCTCCTTGAGCTATTACAACAAATACAACAAAGTGATGTAAAGAATCATAATCCTGGCACAAGCCTCATGTACGTAGACACTGAGAACCAGAGTGACTGTAGCAAAAGTAAAATACCTGAAGGTAATCGGGTCAATCCTGGAGCCACTAAACATATTGAATCTCACATGCTTTACATGATGTTCATTTTAATTTAATTTAATTTTTTTTATCTCTTGCTCATAATAGTTAAAGGTGGGGGGGGGGGGGGAGTGCATTTTTATGAATGAGCTACCTGGACACAGTTCCTTGCTGTTGTTATTGTTTTTTTTGTTTGTTTTGTTTAACTTAATATATGTATATTTTCTTATACTTTATTAATTCTCCCATTATCAAGACATTTTAAAGCCAAAATGGGATGTTTTCCAGTTTTATAATTGGAACAATGCTAAAATGGCACAACAGCGCTTATTATGATGGCCTCTACTGTTGATTTTGTGTCCTTCTACCACTATGCATTGTTAGCGTTTATGTCCAGTGATGAAGCGTGAAAACATCTCCCCGGGGTTTTCATCAGTTCAATTTATCGAAGAGGCAGTGCTCAACCTTAACGAGTAAAGGTAAAACGTTTTCGCCCAGTTTGAATTGATCTGTTGTAATTTCTGTCCTCACGGCAACGCCAGTTGGTATTTAAGCCTGCTATTTACATTATGTATGAGTGTGATTCGTGTTTATTATTATTTTTTTATTATTATTATTATTATTATTTTGGTTGCAGCATTTTAGAATTGCTTTCAGCTATGTGATTTTTATATTCGTTTCTACAATGTCTTATTTTCGGAAAAATACCCGAAACAGTTCCTTTTGCATTGTGAAAAAAACATGCACTTAAAAAAAATTATAAAAAAATATGTTTAGGCAGCTAATATCATAGAACCGTTTATAACATAAACCACGCCACAATCAAAGAGCCAAGCCAGTCATCTAATCCATTTTGTTTTGTTTCGTGATTTTATTGCTTCTCTTATTTTGTACCTTCCATTTCAAAGGGTAGCACTAAATTTAATTACAGGACCTTTAAACCTGAACAAAATATTCATGGTATTTTGTATATTAAAAAAAATCATACCTAGAGGATGATAGTTTATACTGTACTTTATTACCAGATCCTCTTACTGCAGTCATTATTTGTTCTGCTTTCGAAATGTAGCCTGCATAAATCACTATTTGCAATCACTATTGTAATCACTATTGCAAAAAAAAAAAATAATAATAATGTTGTATTTTGTTTTAATTTATCTTCGTAACACTTCGGTGTTCTGATGTGCCCACATTATTTTGTCTACTTCTTCCTTTCATAAGCTAACAATGATGTGTCCTAATTAAAAGAAAAAAAAATGTAACATATGTGAGCTGTCACTGAATCACTGAATCATAAATTGAAACCATAGCACTTTCTCTGCCATAGCGTGGCACATTCTTCCATATTGTATACTGTATAAAATGAGTCAGTTAAAAAAAGAGATGTTTTATATGCAGATTGTGTTCCAGAAAATCAACACGGGATTGAGATGTCACTTCCAGAGAAAGCAGCGCTAAATACAATTCCCCGCTGAATCTCTGCTATTTATTCTGTTTAACTCGAGGGTTCATTGTTGTGAGACTTAAGATTGTGAATAGAATTATCAGGAACGTGATTTATTTCAGTCAACAGATCACAAACAGCATAGAGCATTAGAGTGGGGAAGTAGCATGTGTGTGTTCTCTAACCTACCGAGTATATTCTCAGTAGTTCTTGGTAGTTTCTATCACTCTGTCATAAGTGTTGCAGTAGGAGTCCCACAGCTTGTCAGATTCCATCTAAATCTCCAAAGTGATGAGGAAGATGGTCACGATCGCGCCAGCGCATGATGCTCACACTCTAAGCATTCATTTCTTCATGTCAGTTAGGACAACTGGGACTGCGCTCGAACTACACGCAGCGTTCCCACTGGAAATCTCCATCATTAGACATTACACCAGATTAACCTCCTCCTGCATTCAAAGCCCTGCAGCCGATTCACAACATCCTCTTCAGAAAAAAGGAATGAGAAACTTTAGCGTGGAGAGTTTAGCTCATGGGAACGTGAAGGCAAAATTGGCTCAGGTTTTAGAGTTCTGTGTACAAAATACTATTCTTTCAGCACATGAAATATTCAAAAATAGATTAGACATTTTTTATGCTCCAAGCATTCATGCTTAAATGTGATGACATGATTTATCACTATTTGAGAGAAAATGCTCTAATTACAAGCAATCAATGCAAGTGATATTTTTGGATGGGGGATTTACATGTACTGTATATAATCTCATAATATCATCTGCGAGATTGATTCTAATTTTTTCTCACTAATCCTATATTTTACAATAACACATGAGAAATCTGTAATATTTTAGATTTAAACCTATTACAAAAAACATTGTAAATCTTATTTGCATGACACAGGATTATACAAAAAATAACATATTTTGTAAGAAAGCATTTTTCCTACCTGCATTTGGTAATCACGGTTAATAATGCCTATTTATGTAGACAAGGTTTTCCTAAACACTTTGTATATGTAAAGAATAAAATCTGACATGCAATAAGGATTTAGAAAAATAATAAATGATGGGATGTGAGATGTAGCCTGAAGTGAAGCAAGGATGTCCCAAAGTTATCTATCCCACAGGTGATTGTTAAGGCCATGTCATCTGTCGTTTTCTTTCACTCTTCTTTTTGGACAAATAGCTCTTATGTAACCTCTTGGGTTTGGGTTTGTCCTGTTGGAAAACAAATGATGGTTCCACCAAGTGCAAACCAGATCGGATGGCATGTTGCTGCACCCCCACACCATCACACCACCTCCTCCATGCTTTACAGTGTTCTCCACATCTTCATGAACCATCTGTTTATCCTGTGCATGTCTAGCAAAGACATGGCTGTTAGAACCAAAAATGTCAAATTTGGTCATATATTTTTTCTAATAAACTTATCCTCTGCAGGAGAGGTAGCTCTTGATCTTCTTTTCCTCAGACGGCCCTCCTCATGAGAGCCAGGTTCATTATAGCGTTTTATGTTTTTTTTGCAATTACACTTGGGGATAGAGTACATTTAAAAGTTCTTAATGCAATCATGGACTGTCTTTTCCCGTTATTTGACTGAGTATTTTTTTTTTGGAGGGGGGGGAGGGGGTTAATACAGTAGTTGAAGTACTGTATCACTAATAAGGGTATTGACTCAAAAAACACTTAGGACTGTTACTGTACATAATTGACTGTCACTCCCTCCTTGAAGTTAAACATACAGTATACGAAGACTTTACCTTTACCTCTGACTGGTAAAGCACTTACTCTAAACTTGCAAAAAATAGTGCATATCTGTGTCTCTTTTAAGCTTTTAATGAAGTCACACAAGTCTATAAGTTGTTACTGTAGAAATAACAGTTTATGAGTTACAGTTTAACCTGTGATTTTAATTAACAAGAAAATATAAATTGAATCAATGGCTTACTGAGATTTTAAAATGTTTCATGAACACAAATTAACTACTTAACTTCATTCAACTTAAAAAAATAAAATAAAAAATTATAATTATTTTTAATTAGTCCTAATAATCAAAGTTTGAAGCCAAATTGCGTTTCCATATGTTTTACATTTCTATTTGAAGTCTGAGTGGTACACAGAGACACCCCTCTCTATTTAGGGTATTTGGTATTGACCCCAGTCTGGGTTATGAGTATCCAATCTCAGCATGACATTGCAACTGTATGACTTTAATAAATGTGTAAATTATTAAAAGCTTCAGAATTTCCTTTTGTAAAGTGACTTTATCATCAGTGAGAAACTCTTAAGTGCTTATAATTAGCGTTTATTCAAGGTTAGCTTGTTTAGCCAATTGTGGAGTGTTGGCAGAGCAAAATAACCAGTTGAATAACCTAACAAGTCAAGATCTGTTGATAATATCAGCACAGCTGTGACATACAGTAGTAGACACTCGGTCTACTGCCAGTGAAACAGCATGTCTTCGAGTACGATATTGCTTAATTTTGTATCCGTTATTATTTTATCCTTTCTTGCACTACATTTTTATGCAAATAAATAATTAATATTGTGTCACTGTAAAGGCTTAGAATCACTGATGTTGTCTTGCTTCTTATGCAAAGCTTCCAACGCTAAAAAATTTACCCTAAATTTAAACTAAAAAGAGCTACTGAATTAAAAAAGCTATAATACTATAAATATTATAGTATAGTATGTAATATTTACTATAATAAGTGAAAAGCTTAATGTACTGTAGCCCACTGTAACTCTTTCACAGTTTGATTGCCAGTAATCTATTAATGGTTTTCAATGTTTTTACCAATATATATTTTTCTAGTATTAGTTTAGGAAAACTGCTGAAATATATATATATATATATATATATATATATATATATATATATTCATTCATTCTCTATACGCTTAATCCTGTGTTCAGGGTCGCGGGATATATATATATATATATTTTTTTATAATTTTCTCTTGCTCTCTCAGTCCAAATTGCCAGAGGCATGTTTTTTTTCCCCCCAATGTAGGGTTAAAAAAGAAAAAAAAAACTACTAACCTGGTCACTAGGGTGTTACCATTTACTTGCAAAAGAGAACATAATGTTTCTTTAAAAGTAATTACATTAAGGTACACAGTGTAATTCAAAATTACAGAAAATTATTACACCATTGAAAGTACATTAACATTATTTAGAGTTTGGTGAAGTAGTTCAGTGAAATGTTGGGTTTTCAGGATTATTCGAAGGACCTTGTAAATAGCGTTATTATAATGTAGTGTATAATTTAGCCCCCCCTTTTTTTCTTTTTCTTATTGCTTAACAGAACAAATGACCAGAAATAGATTTCTTAGTAAGACAGGGAATCCCAATCTAAATCAGGTCATGTCCCTTTCTCAGAAATGTGCAGTTTGCATTGTAAGAGTGGACATTGTAAGATCTTCTGCCTCCCTCTAAGTTATAGACATTTAGAGTTAGGGTTCACTGTTTGCCCATCTGACAACAGTTGTTTCTAATGCACAACAGACTAATGTCACTAATGCCAGACAATGTCAGCTCAGTGGTTAAAGCTTTTGGGCTGATCATTATAAAGTTTGTGTCCTTGAGCAAGACTCTTAACCTTAGACTACATGGTGTACATGTTTTTTTTTTTTCCCCCAAAATAATTCCACTTTCTGGCAAAAGGAAAGTCACACACTCTTAGATTTCAATCACTTTTGGCTTTGATTACAGTACACAATGTGGAGGCCAGTTAATGTGTTAGAATGATTCCTCAAGCTCCCAGAGCCACTCTCACAATTTAATTCCGAGAATATGCCCATGCCAAAAGGGAAGAAAAACGGCATTGATGTAACAACCTCGTCATTCAGTACATTCAGGTCATCAGATGACTATTTTATTGCCACATAATCTTGCAGAGTCTAGACCTGGCCAACTGAAGCAATCCCAGATCATAACACAGTCTCCAGAGATGTGTAGTGTTCCTCCATTTGTTCTTATGCACCCATAGCTCTGGAATAGGGTCAATCTCTATTTTATATCTAATAGGGTGAAACTCATCTGACCACAGGTCTTTTCCATTCATTTTTTTATGCTCACTAGCAAATTGACGCCTTTTCCCCCCTGATGAGTCTTACTTACTATTAAGTGGGTTGTACTCTTTCACATTGGTTGTTCTCTTAACATTTACTATTAAACATAGCTATGGTTGATATAAATTTTGAAGTGTTGAAGTGATTTTCATTCATTCTCACCACATTTCTTCCACAAAGCTGATGGTTTTCAGCATTATCCTTTCAGATTTTCATAATGTGTTGAAGTTTTACTCAGCCAGAAATATATATATTTTTTATGCAGCCCAATAATTAGACAATTTCAAAATGGTGACTTTTTTTTGGCTTGGCAGTATATAATCCAATTAATCATCCAACCCTGACCAGGTTAAAACACTTCCAAGAGCATTTTTTTGTCCTGTAGAAAGAAAGCTAAACCCGAGAGAAAAAGCAGTAATGAGTGAATGTCTACACCTTGGCACTAGCAACGGCAGCCTACTTTAGTGTCTTTTCTCAGTAGGCAGTGAATGACCTCCAAAACACAAATGGGACACGGGTCATTAAAATAGGTGTAGATAAGAAAAATTTTTGTTTGGTTGGCATGACATGGCTGAAAAGCACATATTCTGAATTGTCATTTAATGATGGCAAAACAAAGGTGAATTGGTGAAGCATTCCAACTAATCAACTGAAGAGTTATTTCTCCAGGCTACATTAGTGGCCACTAGTAGTCAGTATAATACACTAAGTAATAAACTGTACTGAAGATAATTTTCTGTGTGCTGGTAAAGCTTATAATATTATAGTTGCGCACAAGCTGGGTTATTTCTATGGTTTATTGATGCAATGAAGTCTGTAAGATTAAAATCTATAAAAGTATAATGTTCCCTGTCTGGACAGTGTATGGTGTCTCTTGAAATATGCAGTGAGTAGAACTTTGAGAGTACAAATGTTTAGAAATTGTTAGACCTTAAGAACGGCAATTTATTGTATTTAATTTAAACAATCTGGCAAAAACTGGATACTTTTCAGACACTAGTAAAAAGTTGACTTCAAGTCATCTTCAGTGACATCATTACATGGAATAAACACAAACATTAATGGAGAACTTCAACACAACTTGAGATCACTGGTAACCAGCAAAACATAATTGGTGTAAACTGTGGCAAGATCTCATATTCAAACCGAATGCTTAAGAACGAGATTACCGAAGATGCTTCGCCTAAATCTCACCAAATGGTTACTAGTTAAAACTAGTTATAAACCTAGTTAACCCAGTGTAAGTATGTATCCAGTGATGTTAACTTTAAAGCACTTTTTTGTAAGTCGCTCTGGATAAGAGCGTCTGCCAAATGCCTAAATGTAAATGTAAATGTAAATGGTTAGGCCACCCTCGAGGGGAGTCTCCAATGGGACTTTTTTTATGGCTCTATCTGGGTAATGTGTCATCTCACATTTCTCTTGTTTTCCCCTTTTTCCTCTTCACTCCTTATATGGCACTACTTTCTATGTATTTTGTTTCCTCCATAGATCATGCAAATGTAGTAACAGATGGACATGATACTGTACCTACTGTATGTACTCTGTAATCATTCAGGAAATGACCTGGGACTTAAAAACATCTTCTCCCTCTCTTCTGCTCAGCGATCGAAGTGAGATGGGCATTTCAAGCAGTTCATCATTAATTTTAATCTTAACAGTTATACCAGTGGTTCTCAAACTTTTTCTGTCATTCCCCACTTAAGGGGGTGAGCGAATTTTCAAGCCCCACTTGTCAACAAAATAATAACGAAATCGGCCAAGTTTACTGTTTATTGAAATATCAATTTCTAAACCAATAAGATCAAACACCACCAAGTTAAAAAAAAGATAAAATACACGTGCAATTGTTACAAGGCTTACGTTATCACATATCTTTGCATAATTGACCCCATGTTTATTAGCTGCTCAGCAATCGTTTGTAGCTTTTTTTGCACTGGCCAATTCTGTATGCAACTTTGAATGAAGCCATTTGTGCTTTGCTGTCCACTGATTCAGATTTTACCATGCGATTCTCCTGCTGTCTGTATTCTGCCAGCTTTCTTTGAAAGACGTCCAGTGGTTTATTAACGTGACTGGAGTGTGTTTGTCCCTAAGTGTCTTCCTAATTTGTTGGGTCTCATGCGGTCTGCTGCCAGCAGTTTAAGACACAAAACACACACGAGACTCTCCTCTGCCCCCACGATCCGCACCTTGAATCCAAGCTGAAGATAGGCTTCATTAGGGGTGGGCGATATAACCAAAATCTTCTAACACGGTAGAAGCTATTTTCTACCTCGATAACGATATATATCACAATATAGCAATTTGTATGTGAAAATGCATAAATAAAAATGAAAACACAAAGAAACTGTTTTACATAATGTAATTTTATTTAAACTGTGAATTGCTGAGGTTTGCAGCATTTTTTTTTTTTTTTTTTACTTTGGCCATATTCGTTTGGTTGCTTGTATTTCAGATGATAGAAAAGGTTTGACGTGTTTCCGCCACTTGTTAAAACAGTGCACTTGTGTACTTTCCAAATCACGTTCATCTCATTCGTATCACTTTTCTTATACCCAAACCAATTCCACAACACAGACGAGGCACCTTTTTTCTTTACAATCTCCTCGTTCTTGGTTTTGTCACGTGTAAGCAAACTCACTGCTGCTGCACTTCTTCCATTGTCGAAGTGAATGTGAAGCCAAACACATCAAAAGTGGGACGAAACCGCGGCACCCGATTGAACCGAATATCTGCGCAAATACAGCGCAGCGCGACTACCTGAATAGCGCCATGATGATCTGGTTTATTTGCGCAGCCCGGTGGATCGCGCAGCGCCGCTCGAATCACAAACCTGCGCGACTCACTGTGTTTTATTTAAAAACTATTTATTTAAAATGTCAGGACTGTTTAATATTGTTTCCGCCTTGCCATGCCTGTTTTGTACGTGCGCATCCCAGTGGGGTAAAATGTATTTTGATGGTCGGCGCGGTTTATTTCTGTCAGAGTCACACACCGCTGCCCAGTGGCTCGCGCAGGTTTGTGATTCGAGCAGCAGCTTAAGTTCGTCCGACGTTAAACCGTTATTGTTCCACTATGGTTCCACTTTTTCTCCCGGCCCACAACTGATGTTATTTTAAATTTACTTGTATTAATGATCCATTTATTTGTGTGTGATTGTTTAGTTTTGAGCGTACGCTCTTCATTATCAATAAAGAAAAGCATGAATTAGAATAGGTACTTTCCTGTTTTTCCTCCCGTTCATTGCGCCCCACCTGTCATGTCTGTATTCCCCACTAGTGGGGCGCGCCCCACAGTTTGAGAACCACTGAGTTATACAGACATTACATGGTCTACCTAGAAAAAAAAATTCTTAACTCTCCTGATTAGGCTAGGGACCGGGCTATATTGCGTTTTAGTTAATTTTTCAAAGACATTTTGTTTCTTCTTTGTTTCTTCTCCAGATTCATGCTATTACTCCACCCCCTGGTCATCTTTCACTTACCTTCACACTGGCATACTGTACACTTTGCCTTCCTTTTTTCTATTTTCTCCTGGTATGTTTGTTCTTTAAAAATATTTGGCCTGGTTTCCAAATCCTCACAGTATGGCCACTTAATCGCCATTAACTACAGATCTGTATCGGAAAACTGCATTGTTAATATAACGCGAACACTTTCCTTATCACGGTACATGGTGAATTGCTGCATACCACTACACTCAGTGAAGTTACACACTTGCAGAGACTAAGTTTATGGGGAAGCAATGCACACAGAGAAAAAAATGGCTCTTGTCTTTTCATTATTAACATCTCCCTTCTACCTCCCCTCTAGCCTGTGATATATTTCAGACCCCCAATACTCAACTCCTTAGGCCCTGGGGTTTCAGTGCCTCTGGTTCAGCCTAAAGCTCTGAACTTGAAAGCCTGATTTTCAAACAGAATTTCTATTTGATTCTTGTGCACCATAACTTTTCACACAGACTCAGAGATTGTTATCTGGGTGGGCTGGACAACAGACTACTTTTTATTCTATGGGGGGGAGGAGGGTGTTGTTGATTTAGTATTATCTCCATTCAATATTTTTTTCATTACTGTTTTCCTAAAAAATGATAAGGTTAAAAAGGAAATAAAAACTAGTGCAAATCTGATCTCTGTCACATTGACCATGGCAAGGTTGTTGGTTCCAGACAGGCTGGGTTGACTTTTTAAAAAAACTGTTGATCTCCTAATTTTTTTTATGCACTAAAGTCTTTAAAGATTAAACTGTCTTCAAAACTGCAGTTTTCTGCAGCTGGAGATGCCTCATTGTGTAGAGTTCTTAAAAAGAAGGGCCAGACAGGTTTGAGGTTACAGGAAGGCAACGATAACCAAAATAATCACTTTTAACCACAGTCGTGAGTATTGTCTCATAATAGAGAAAAAAGATCCGGTTCCACTTCTGTCAGACAGGTGAAGATTGGAAAAAGAGAAACAGTGACTGAATAAAAATATCACTCTCTCTCACTAACTCATTGTCTATACCACTTTATCCTATACAGTATACAGGGTCATGTGGGCCTGGATACTATTCCAGGGGACTTACTGTAGTGCATGAGATGAGGTTCCAATCCATCGTAGGGTACAAAAACCAGAGTTCCTAGAGGAAACCCAACAAGCACAGGGAGAACATACAGACTCCATGCACACTGATGTGGGAATCGAGCTTGGCCCAGAATCGAACACGGACCCTGGAAGTGCATGGTGAGGTGGGGTTTGGTAAACTGACGAGGCTTTGGGAAGGCTGTAGCAATTGATAGGGATCTTGTGGGATGATTGCAGATAGGGCAGAAGGCAACTTACAGTACATACAGTGGCTTGCAAAAGTATTTCGGCCCCCTTGAACTTTCCTCATTTTGTCACATTACAGCCACAAACATGAATCAATTTTATTGGAATTCCACATGAAAGACCAATACAAAGTGGTGTACACGTGAGAAGTGGAACGAAAATCATACATGATTCCAAACATTTTTTAAAAATAAATAACTGAAAAGTGGGGTGTGCGTAATTATTCAGCCCTCTGAGTCAATACTTTGTAGAACCACCTTTTGCTGCAATTACAGCTGCCAGTCTTTTAGGGTATGTCTCTACCAGCTTTGCACATCTAGAGACTGAAATCCTTGCCCATTCTTCTTTGCAAAACAGCTCCAGCTCAGTCAGATTAGATGGACAGCATTTGTGAACAGCAGTTTTCAGATCTTGCCACAGATTCTCGATTGGATTTAGATCTGGACTTTGACTGGGCCATTTTAACACGTGTTTTGTATTAAACCATTCCATTGTTGCCCTGGCTTTATATTTAGGGTCGTTGTTCTGCTGGAAGATGAACCTCTGCCCCAGTCTCAAGCCTTTTGCAGACTCTAAGAGGTTTTCTTCCAAGATTGCCCTGTATTTGGCTCCATCCATCTTCCCATCAACTCTGACCAGCTTCCCTGTCCCTGCTGAAGAGAAGCACTCCAGAGCATGATGCTTTCACCACCATATTTGACAGTGGGGATGGTGTGTTCAGAGTGATGTGCAGTGTTAGTTTTCCGCCACACATAGCGCTTTGAATTTTGGCCAAAAAGTTCCATTTTGGTCTCATCTGACCAGAGCACCTTCTTCCACATGTTTGCCGAGTCCCCCACATGGCTTGTGGCAAACTGCAAATGGGACTTCTTATGGTTTTCTGTTAACAATGGCTTTCTTCTTGCCACTCTTCCATAAAGGCCAACTTTGTGCAGTGCACGAGTAATAGTTGTCCCATGGACAGATTCCCCCACCTGAGCTGTAGATCTCTGCAGCTCGTCCAGAGTCACCATGGGCCTCTTGGCTGCATTTCTGATCAGCGCTCTCCTTGATCGGCCTGTGAGTTTAGGTGGACGGCCTTGTCTTGGTAGGTTTACAGTTGTGCCATACTCCTTCCATTTCTGAATGATCGCTTGAACAGTGCTCCGTGGGATGTTCAAGGCTTTGGAAATCTTTTTGTAGCCTAAGCCTGCTTTAAATCTCTCAATAATTTTATCCCTGACCTGTCTGGTGTGTTCTTTGGACTTCATGGTGTTGTTGCTCCCAATATTCTCTTAGACAACCTCTGAGGCCATCACAGAGCAGCTGTATTTGTACTGACATTAGATTACACACAGGTGCACTCTATTTAGTCATTAGCACTCATCAGGCAATGTCTATGGGCAACTGACTGCACTCAGACCAAAGGGGGCTGAATAATTACGCACACCCCACTTTGCAGTTATTTATTTGTAAAAAATGTTTGGAATCATGTATGATTTTCGTTCCACTTCTCACGTGTACACCACTTTGTATTGGTCTTTCACATGGAATTCCAATCAAATTGATTCATGTTTGTAGCTAAAATGTGGAAAAGTTCAAGGGGGCCGAATACTTTTGCAAGCCACTGTAGTTGACTCTACGTAGAAAAAAGACAAAAAAGAAAAAGATTCTAAATCCACAGAGCAAACAATGGTCAGACACTGGCTAAACAACTATATCAAAGACTGAGACAGAATCTAATTTCAATAACCAGTCAAAAAAGTCATACAGTGGTGTGAAAAACTATTTGCCCCCTTCCTGATTTCTTATTCTTTTGCATGTTTGTCACACTTACAGTAAATGTTTCTGCTCATCAAAAACCGTTAACTATTAGTCAAAGATAACATAATTGAACACAAAATGCAGTTTTTAAATGAAGGTTTACGTTATTAAGGGAGAAAAAAAACTCAAAATCTACATGGCCCTGTGTGAAAAAGTGATTGCCCCCTGAACCTAATAACTGGTTGGGCCACCCTTAGCAGCAATAACTGCAATCAAGCGTTTGCGATAACTTGCAACGAGTCTTTTACAGCGCTCTGGAGGAATTTTGGCCCACTCATCTTTGCAGAATTGTTGTAATTCAGCTTTATTTGAGGGTTTTCTAGCATGAACCGCCTTTTTAAGGTCATGCCACAACATCTCAATAGGATTCAGGTCAGGACTTTGACTAGGCCACTCCAAAGTCTTCATTTTGTTTTTCTTCAGCCATTCAGAGGTGGATTTGCTGGTGTGTTTTGGGTCATTGTCCTGCTGCAGCACCCAAGATCGCTTCAGCTTGAGTTGACGAGCGTGCACGCCGGTTTAGAGAGGGCCTGGGCGCGTATTGTGGCTCCGCAGAACATCACCGTCCACTGCGCCCGGGAAACGCCCATCCCCGGTGAGTGGAGGGAGAGACTCACCGGGCCCACTCCTGATCTCCACCACTACCGACGCCACCATCTCTCGCTTTACAGTTCAGGTATCCCTCCAGATTGGCCACAAACGAGTCCGAAGTACTGCGTTCATCGACTCCGGGGCAGCAGTTAACTTCATTGACTCTTCTTATGCCAAAAAATTGGGGGTAAAATTTGAGGCGTCATCCCAGCCCGTTCGGATAACCTCCGTCGACGGTCGGCCCCTATCTACCAGCCCAATCACCACCCAGACTCAAACCATCACTCTCTTCATCGATCAACACCGCGAACAGCTCAGATTTCACTCCATCTCCTCTCCTCCTATCATCCTGGGACATCCGTGGCTCCTGCAACACGACCCTCTCATTTCCTGGACTCAACACCGGATTTTACAATGGGGTGCGACCTGCACCGAACTATGCCTAAGGGCGTCGGCTGGGACGTGCTCTAGGGAGTCCGAGGCCCCCGACGTCGACACCAACGCCATTCCCGAGTCCTATAGGGACCTGGCAGAGGTATTTTGCAAGCGGTGGGCCATCCATCTTCCTCCACACCACCCATACGATCTCGCCATCGACCTACAGTACAACCAGGCGCAGTCCCACCCCGCGGCCACCTCTACTCCTTAACATCAAGAGAGACGCATGCGATGGAGGAATATATAACCAACGCCCTCCGCCAGGGGACCATCAGGCCCTCCTCCTCACCTGCTGCCGCGGGGTTCTTCTTCGTAATGAAGAGAGGTGGTGAACTTCGCCCATGTGTCGACTATCGGGGGCTCAACAACATCGCAATAAAAAACCGACACCCTCTGCCTCTTACCAACTCTGCCCTGGACGCCCTCTCTGGTGCCACCATGTTTACTAAGTTGGACCTCCGGAGCGCCTACAACTTGGTGCGCATTAGAGAGGGCGATGAGTGGAAGACGGCCTTCATCACCCCGACTGGACACTATGACACTGGACACTGGACACTTGTCATCCCCTTTGGACTGTGCAATGCCCCCGCCGCCTTCCAACACCTGATTAACGATGTTCTTCGAGACATGTTAGGGCGGTGGGCGTTTGCTTATCTGGATGACATCCTTATTTACTCCCGTACCGCTGAGGAACATACCCAGCACGTCATGGCGTTTCTAAAGAGATTACTCGCCCATCAGCTGTACTGTAAGTTGGAAAAGTGCGCTTTTCACGAGCGCTCCACCATGTTCCTGGGTTTTGTCATCTCGCCCCAGGGTGTGTCCATGGACCCGCAGAAGCTGGAAGTTGTGCATCATTGGCCCCTACCCAAGACCCTCAAGCAACTTCAACGGTTTCCCGGGTTTGCGAATTTCTACCGTCGCTTTATCCGGGACTACAGTACAGTTGCCGCCCCCCTAACCGCTCTGACTTGTCCCTCCTCTCTCCCTTTCCGCCTCAACTCTACTGCCATCTCCGCCTTCCAAAGACTTTGTGACCGCTTTACCACCGCTCCCATCCTTCACCATCCTGACACCAGTAAACCATTCGTTGTGGAGGTGGACGCTTCAGATGGGGGCGCTGGAGCTGTTCTCTCCCAGCGAGGTCCAGATCAGAAACTACACCCATGTAATTTCTTCTCCAAAAAATTCGACACCACTCAGCAGCGATACGGGGTAGGGGACCGCGAGCTGCTGGCCATAAAGTGGGCTTTGGAGGAATGGCGTCACTGGCTCCAGGGCGCCAGGGAGCCATTCATCATCTGGACGGATCATCAAAACCTCATCACCATCAGAAGTTTGAAACAGCTCAACCCCAGACAGGCGCGATGGGCATTGTTCTTCGAACACTATAACTTCCACCTTTCATACCGGCCGGGGTCGAAAAACACCAAGGCAGACGCTCTCTCGCGACAACTCGAGATGGAGCCACCCCAGGCGGACCCCGCGCCTGTCCTATCCTCCTCCAGAATCATCGCACCACTTCACCTGGATCTGGAAACAAGGGTCCGCCAGGCACAGACCTTAGAGACCGGGCCGGCAGGTGTGCCGCCTGGACGACTCTACGTGCCCAGCGCCATGAAGTCCGAGGTTCGTCCACCATCGCAGGACATCAAGGCACGCAGCGTACCCTCCGGTTCCTCCAACGGGACTTCTGGTGGCCATCAATGGCGAAGAACGGTTATCCAGCCTACTCGCCGTTACTCCGCGTTTGGGTTTACCATCCACGCTACATTGGGCTAACCGCTAAAGCTACGTCTTCTGGTCACCCCAGGTTAGTTCATCTCTGACACTCGCAGGCAAATCCAGGAATGGAATGAAGCTTGGAGAGTTTAAACAAAATATGGAGAGACATTCTGGCACAGAGTGAGCAGTGGCTGTGTAATAATTAAATCAGAAGTGGATCCTGACAAAGGTGAAATGCAACAGAGAGGAGCAAAATGTGACTCGACAATAAAATTACGAGCAGTTCATGACAAAAACATGCACAGAATAATCGTCCAACTAAAGAGAAGTAATCAGATACAATGCTTAAATGGCTAATATTTACATACTGTATTAAATGGGTTATCAAAGGTTTGCACCACTCCTTTCATTCTCAGAACAGTCTGTCCCAGCTTTTTTTTTATTTCAGTTGAGCTGTTCCAATTATTAGAGGAACGTAAGGTTCCATGTAAACACACATATACTGTATTGTCATGTACACTTCTTGGCAGAGGCAGTCAGAATTTAATTAAAAGTTTCCTGCTACTTCATACGTTTTATAATGTCATGTATACAATGTAAGAAAACAACCACAGATCATCCACCAAAGTATTCAGTGTTTATTATGTGCTTGACCAACTTTCTGGTTAGATAAAAAAAAAGGGTTTCTTTTGGCATGCCTTGCAAATGGGTTGTTGGCCTGGAAACTTGGTGACCCTGAAGTCCCACCGCCTTCTGTAAATCTCCAGCTGTGATACTTGGACTGATTTTTGCCTCAGTAACCTAAGGTAATTTTTTTTTTTTTTCTTATTTAAGAATTAAAGGCTAGATTTCTATCATATACTGCATATCAGTTTACGCTCATTTACCCCAAAGACATTTTTAGTATGTTTTCGCTCCATATTTCTGGACCTGATTGTATGTATTATAGTTCTTATTTTATCGACACATAATTACAATAATAGTTACAAAAATAAGTTGGATTGAACCAGACCCCATCCACAGCACCACAATGAATTAATTGTGCATAGGAAACAATATTGAAAGAATTTATGCATAGAAGACAAAGAAACAACTACTTCACGGCTAGAGTGGATGTATGTAGATCTCTCTTACTCGGGCTCTTCCATTCTGACACAGAGCGCCCAGCTCTGGCCATCTGCTAGTTTTAATAGGTCACCAACAGACACATTTCTTCTTGAAGTGTGCAGGGTGCTTGGGGGACCGCTGAGACAATGACAGTGCTGTCAGTGCACAGCGGTATGCTGGGAACGAATGTGCACGACATGAGCAAGGAGCCAGAAGATGATGCCAGGGTCTGCAGGGAGGAAAAAAATAAAAGGGGGAACGGAAGGGGAGAATGAAAATGTTTACAAAGGCAAGCGGTGCAAAAAAGAAAAAAAAAAAAAACGCACAACAAACTGCTGCTGCTGCAGATGCAGACTCCCAGAGCAGGATCTGTTCATTTCTGACACACTGCCCAGAGATCAAGTGAATTTCCATTGTAAATGTGCCTCCCTGTAACTTTAGACGTGGTGCTAATTAAAGTCACATTAGGATGATGGGGAAAGTTTCTGCTACGTCTTGGAGATGTCATGAAGTGTGAGGGAAGTCATACTGTATATTGAAACTCTTCTAAATCCATGGTCTTTCCTGATTTCTTTTCATTTCTTGCTACAATGTAAACCAATGCTGACGGAATCCAAAATATGCAATTATCTCCGCTGATACTGAGATGTCAGATACTTACAATAATGGCTCTAATCAGAGGTACTGTTAATTAGTGATTTTTAAGGCTGATAACTCGAAATGAACTTCTCCTCTCCAGCAGAGGTAAGTTTTGGTCTTTCCTGGCATGGTCTTCATGTGAGCCAGTTTCATCATGGTGCTTGATGGGTTTTGCAAATGCACTTTACAATACTGTTCTTGCAAGAACTAATCCAGAACAGCTGACCTTCTTAAAATCTTAAAATAGCAACTCACTGCTGTTGTTGTTCTTACTTGCCTAATTCCATGTTTTTTATTTAATTTTTTATTATAGGTTATTTAATCATTTTGGGGACAAAAAACAATATTGTACTAGAATGTAAAAATAAGAATCCAAACTTTTGTCCAAACTGTTGACAAGTATTGTATAATCTTTATTGCATTAGTCTGTTCAGGGTAATGTAATCCCTAACATTATAACTCACACTTCCAATCTCATTTCGGAAAGTTAAGCTGAATGTAAAATAACTATCAAAAACATCTACAGTATATATCATTAATGAAATCAGTACAGCCACAGAAACTCAATGCCAGTCCCAAACTCGGAAAAATCATATGGGTTATGACATGAAGTGTTTTTAGATCAAACAATGCGATACGGCGATCCCTAAAATAATGGGACAATAGCCCAAGAAAAAAAATCATTGAAGAAGTACAAATACTTTGGTACTGTACTTACTGTATGTAGAACTTTCATTTACAGCTCTAGAAAATTTTTTTGGTGCATGTATTGGTGAGATGAACAGTTGTTTTTTTTTTAAACTGCTGACAATATTTCTCCTTAATTCAAAATATAACTATTGTTATTTAGAGTGTATATTGTGTATATATAAGGGAATGACACACACATTACAACACATCAAAATAACCCAAGATCATGCGGTTTTTGCAGAACTTTAATAACGCAAATAAAACAAAATGCAAATAATTTGTAAACAAATTGGGTTAATGCTAAATAACAGTAAGAAATTAGTATTTGGTGGATTTGCAATTACTGCTTTCATGCGTTTTGGCATGCTCTCCACCAGTTTTTCACTTTGCTTTTGGGAAATTTTATACCACTCTTTTTGCAAAAGAAGCAAATAGCTCAGCTTTGCTTGATGGTTTGTAACCATCCATCTTCCATAAGATTTCTGGAGTAAATAGAAGTGTTTTTTCCCCCAGAGCCATACTGTATCTGTACTTTACTTAATTATTTATTTGTATAGTTTAACTTTTACCTCACTGCATTTCACAGCTCGGTATGGTGGTGCATTTGCCGTACATTGTTAAATATCCACCAAGTTGCAAAAGACACATTCATTTTTTCCCCACCAGTGCAGCTATTGAAATGGAAAAACAAAATTAAATTAAATAGAATAATAACCTCGGCTTGTTTCGTGCTCAACCTGTTTTCAGCACCATACAGGAGCCCATTCCACTCACTAGCATGTTTTAAAATTCAATCATTCCAAATGATATGCACATAATATTCAGCCTGGTGTGATTAATTATATACAGAATGTATTTGGTTTCTTTGTAGTTGTGTAAGAATCCCTTTTGCAGCTTAAAGATGTGCATAGTCTGCCCCTTAGTGGAGATGATCTGAAACTGCAGATTTTATTTAACAACTGAAAAGTCATGTTTTATGTCTTTACTTCTGTTAAGGTTTTGTTTTTGAGCTCTGCATGTTAACTGTTTTGTTTTGTGTGTCTCAGGGTAAAATGAAAACATAAAAAATCGTTAGAACTTAGTCCATCCATATTTAATCAGTATGCCGGTAAGTGCATCTGACAGGGTCTTGGTCCAGATTCATCCATCACACTTAGGCAGCCAGTGATGTTCACGCTCTCAATGCTGAGTTGCTTCTGGATGAAAGAGAAATTTAGTAGCGATTGAAATTCAGCTGCTGGAGCACAAGCGCATTTTAGCGTTTATATTTGGTAAGAAAAAGGGCCTAGACATGACCCTGTCAAGGACATGGCTTTCATGTGAATGCGGTTAATCAACCAGGAGGATCTGGAGTAGGTTTAATGTTTTAAGTAGATGCAGATGCAGGTTGAAGATACAATTTGTAGTTTTACATTTTCACTCAGGCTAAATTATCCCAATATTTGTCTCCTGTGAAAACAAAGTGGTCCCAGTTGTCCATTTGTTGGCTTGAATGTGTGTGTGTGTGTGTGTGTGTGTGTGTACAGTCTACACTATACCTGTACATGTCCCAAGCGGTGTGTATTCCCACCTCGCAACCAGTGTTCCCAGTATCAGCTGCATCTACTGCAACCCTGATCAGGACAAAGCAGTTGCTTTGAGTAGGTGTACACTGATACTGACACATTTAAACCTTAACCATTAAAACAACCAAGGTTTTGAGTTCCATTTTTGCTACCAGGGCAGCTCTGACCCCTTTTTAGAGTTGTGGGTCTGCAGGGCCTCTGGATGTGTGCTGTGGTGTCTGGCACCAGTGCATTGGCAGCAGATCCTTTCGGTGCTGTGGGTGAGATGGATTGAACTTATTTGCACTTATTCGGACACTTGATCGAATTGTGATCTGCGGATTTTGGAGGCTGGGTTGTGTCTCCTTGGCCCTGTGCGTGGCGGGCTGTGAGTCCAGTTTATTTGTTATTAATCATTGTTACAGCTGATCAGCATGAAAACATCCTTCTTGTCATTTGTAATACCAATCTGAATCACTAGAGGGCATCAGAGTTTTAATTTCTGTCCAAACTATAAGCAAATTGGAAAGTGATAACTACATTGTAATAGTTGTCAACAGAGCCACAATGCTGTTAATTAGAAATTGCTTTCTTCACCTTGGTGAGGGAACAGTGTGCTCATGAGTCCAATTCCATTTTGTTATGGCGATAATTGTGATTGCCTGTATAACTGCTTATACTGTATAATAATTATAATAATCATAATAATAACATACATGTCTGGTTAAAAAAAAAAAAAAAAAAAAACAGTTCCCCTATTGGTAAAGACAGTTGCCAACCCAGATACAAGTACAGTAACCACTTTTCTTTTCTCCTAATCTTATTGACATGAAAACGCCTTTATTGATATAAAGGGGGGATGTTATTATTAGATATTAACAGCTCTTCACATGTATTTAATTTGTAATTTTGACCTGATTTTTGTATATACACTAGGTCTCTCCCTTAGTCAAGTAGATACAGTAGGAGTCTAAAGTTGCATGACTATTAATAACTGCCCAGCATTGGCACTCATTGGTGGTACAGCCGCATAGTGAAGATTTTTTGTAGAAGGACTAAAAGTGTGAAAAGTAATTTACTCATCTGATTAATTACAGCAATTGTCTAATGGCATTTAAGATCAACATTCCTGAACAACCAGAATATAGAGACAAAGGAAAGAAAATTATAGCGCTAAATGATTTGTCAGGCTACACTGGTTAATGCTAAGGCTTGACATTACAAAAAAAGAATAACCTTGACAGGAAAATCTTAAAAGAAGGAAAGAAAATTTATATCGGCATACCTTGAAAATGAGGCAGAAGCTAATTTCAGAGGAACAGGTGCAGAATGACCTCTAAACACCAACCTGCAGGAGAAGTAAATTAATTCATAGTGCATAAAGCCATGTGTAATACAGGGAAGATATGAATAGGTTTAAAGCAATAGCCGGGGGCAGATTTGAGAGACGCTGCACTTGATCACCTATAATCCTTCTTTTCCATATCCTTTGGATTATGTATTTAAACAATATTGCAGGAGTTATACTAAATATTGGTATGGCCGTGATTCGGCTGCACGACTACTTTAGCAAGTTACCTCATGATAGCGAGGGTGATATTGCTTATATAACAGTTATATAAAAAAATACAAATTAAATTGTTAAAGCATAAGTGATATTTTGGACACAATATGGCAAAATGTTTATTTTCTTAATGCTGGTGGAATATATGCTCACAAAGCCACCCTCATTTTCATCATGTAAGTTAGATCGCTAGCTAGTTTGCTATAGTTGCTAGTTGTACTTCATGTTAATGATGCGTCTGGTAAAAGTGATGTTTCTTCTTCCTTTTCAATTATAACTAATAAGCTTTTATATATTATAGAATAATGTAGAATAGATGTATGGTTTGCCATTTCAAAACTAGGAAGTAGTAGATTTTTAATGGTTAACACACAGTATACATGATAAGTTACACAAAGTGAAATGACTCGATGCAGTTGTAGGAAATAATGGGTAACAGGGCCGTGCAGAGACGTTTAAAGGGGCGGGTGCTCAAAGTTAAAAAAGATAGACGAGGCTGAATAACGACAACTCACATTCATGACGAATCTAAAATGGAATTGCACCATACTGTATGACTGTCATCAGGTGGGGACAATGCAAAGCAAATGTAGCCTATGTTTTACCTGATGGCGTACAATGTTGCTGTTGAGGGATTACTGCTGCTCCTGTTGCTGATAGTGCTGGAGGGCAGGGCTGTGTTGTTCTGAGACTGTGTGTGTGTGTGTTTTTTTTAATATGATAAATATAATAATCCAGAATTATGTGGATATCCATATATTTTTAGTGAAATAAAAGCCCTCTAGAAAAGAAGGAAATAGTCCTGTAACTTAATTAAAACAACACATGTTCCCTAAAACGGTGGACAGAGCTACAGACCCCCCTGTAACCCCCTTACCCAGTTAGCTAGCAGTTAATGACCAGCCACTACTTGTGCAGTTCATAAAAGGACAGGTAATGTTTGTCGCGCTGTTGCACAAACAGCACTCTCATTTATTTCAATTCATTTGTTGTTATAGACTATATTGTGCGCTGTACACCCTATTTACTGTTTTGTTGCTGCACCTTCCAGTTAATTTGCCGGCTTCTCCTCCAGCTCCGCACCGCCCAGCCTGCAGAAAATGCGCGTGCACTTTGCGAGCTCGTACCCGGATTGTAACTAACGAGCGCGCTCTGTCCTCAAGGGCGAGCATTGGTTAATGGCAGTCATGTGACTGATGCAAGACAGATCCTTTTATTTAGCAAAATTGAGATTAATACAGTAGTTACACTTTATTGGGCAAAGACAGGGCTCCATACGCACATGCACATTAAAAAAAAAACAAAAAAACAACAACAAAAACAAAAAACCCAAGAAAAGGGCACATCCTGGAGGAAAGGGGCGGCAACCCACCTATTTTTTTATTTTTTATTATTTTTTTTACTGCTTTTGTTAGCTCTGAGTTTTTCAAGTTTAGAGGTCACAGTGGGAGTAACATCATGTGCATCCACTAGTTTCACCAGTTCTGACCAATTCAGTTTTGGAGACTGATCTGGCCACTGCAAAACATTTATTACGTACAGAAAAAAATGCAAAGTGTTAACCTTAATTGAAAAAGCCTGGTCTTTACTAGAACTACACTGTAACAAATTGCTGTATTTTTTTTACAGCAACATTATACATAAACTTACCGTTTTGCCATTTTACAATTTATTGCTGTAATTTGCAATGCATTATGGGTTATACAGGGTTTTACAAGTGTTAACTGTATATTAGACTGTTAGCTGTGATTAATTTACAGGTAGGAGGTGCTTCCACTGTATCATAAATATTTTTACAAGAATTTCCTGTGCTGTTGCATTATGGTATTGCGCGGGCTTAATATAGTTTGAAATCTGGTGGACTGAAGCACAGCGACAACAGCTGAAGAAGTTCAATTAAATTTACTTCCATAAGTATTAATTATTTCTTTTAATGTAAAGTAATTAATATATATGGGGAATATCCTGATAAAACTTTTCAAATTCAAATTTTATTTGTCACATACTGTACACAGTCATACACAGTATAATATGCAGTGAAATGCTTACACGACCGCCAGTGACCTTAAAAAGAAAATAAAAGCTTGTACGTAAAATAGTCAATAAAAAGGAAATACTAAAGAAATAAATTTAACTAGTAAAATTAACTGTACAATAAGGGCATAATAAAATATTGCAAAAGTATACTTGTATAACGTTATATAAGTTTTATCAGGATATTCCCTCTAAACGTTATGTTTAGCTATTTTGTAATGGGATGTTTAGTTAACTTTATTTATCTGTTGCTTCAGGCGAGGAGGAGACATGTGATGCGTGCCATTTCAGAAAGCAGCCTAAACTAAAAGGTAAATCGTTATCGTCATGTTAATGTTGATATATGCTGCAGTTTGTTAGCTTTATTTGCCTTTATTTTCTAGAGAGTATTTGTAGTTTGGCAGGCACAGCATTGCTATGGAAGTGTGTGTGAGACAAAATTAACGTTACATGAAGTGCTCAGTTGTCTTTGCTGTTGAAAAATGTAAATATTAACATCATTGGATGAGTTTCTCTGAAACCTGGAGTATATTTTGTAAAGGAATATGTCGTAATTTTTTTTTTAAATTAATTGTTTTGTCAGGCAAACTGAAACATAACGGAGCTAAAAGGTAAAAACGTACTGTCATGCCGATGAATGCTGCTTTTTGTTACCGATTTATTCACCTTGCTCTCGATAGAGTATTTTTGAAATAACTGCATATAAACAGACACAATAGACTGAAATGCTGACCATTTTTATTTTTAGGCAAACAGTCCCTTTAACTTTTATTTAACTATTGCTTTATGCTTTAATCTTGAGTTGTTTGTAGTTGTTTTGTAACAGCTGATTTTTTATAAGTTTTTCTGAAAAAGTAAAATTATGTTACCAGTGACAGTGCTGAAGTGTTTTCAGATGTCAGCGTTAATAAACAGTTTACTTACAACAGCTTTGAATTTGAGTGATTATTTTTCAAAATCGTTGTTTTAATGCATTTATACATCAGTATAATAGTAAAGTACAGTTACAGGTTACAGCACAGTACAGTTCACAGTTAAAATAGTTATTTACAGGAATTTCATAGTAAAAATGTTACAGCTACATCTTAGCTTTTGTTGAATTCACAGGATTTTATTGGCAACTTTTGTTGCCAGGTAAGTACTGTAATTTAGCTTAATTACAAAAAAACCCTGTAATGCCTTTTTACAAGTTTAATTTTATAATCATGTAAAAAAAATTATAAAATACTGTATTCTGCAAACATCAATTTATTGTAAATTGCTAAGCAGTATTGTACTGTAATCCATTTTACAGCAATTAACGGCTATTTTACAGGATTTTATTGGCAACTTTTTTGCCAGTAAATTATTGTAAATTCTACAGTATGTTCTTTACAGTGTAATCATCACAGATTCACAACCGAATTTTACACGTGGTTGAACTTTTTCTGTGTGTTATTCACATTTTCTCAGTAAACAAAGAGGTGGTGTAGAAGCCAGGATGTCCAATGTAGTTTTAGTGATGCCTGGCACAGTGTTGCCAATCCCTCAGTAAGGAAAGTAGCCATTGGCTGTCCTAAAAGTCGCTAAATTATGTCATTGCGTAATTTACATAATGTCATGACAAAAAGTGAGTACCCTAAATACGTTTTGAACTATACAAATTAACTTTTTTCTGTCAAATATCCTGCTTATATTTATTATTATTATTTTTTAATAAAAGCACTTAAAAAAAACAACAAAAGAGCAATGATATGCAAGTGCTATAACAAGTCTCATAACACAGTAACACAGTGCATGTAGCAAGGATTTTAATATTATTATTACGTAATAAAATGAAATGAGAGAGAATGAAAAAAAAGAATAGAACAAGCTAGTGTTAGAGGACTGTTTTGCTTTTGTTCGTTGTATAATAAAGAAAAATAAAATAAATAGATAGAATCCTAAAGGAACATAGAAGCTAGTGTTAATTAGGGACCGGCTAAAGTGACCCAATATATAAAGAATATTAGCTGTTACTGTTATTTGTTTGGTACAAAAACAGTACATAAAATGTGCCAGGCCAGTTTTGCCAACTTAGTTATATATTTAGCAAGTATTCAGACCCCTCTAGCGACACAATTTTAAAAAAGCGACTAGCAACAAATCTAGCGACTTTTTGTGATGTTACTGGAGACTTTTGGAGACTTTGATGTGTCCGTATATATACAGTATAGCCTATTTAAATTTTTTTTTAAATAAGTAATTTTTTTATTACATTTTCATTTAATTCAGTTTAATTTATATAGAAGTTTTAACAAATGACATTGTTACAAAGCAAATGTACAGGGATCAAATTTCTAGATGTAAATAAAAAAAAGTTAAATGCTAAAACTGTAATCTTTGGCTGTGTTTTGAAATCTTTTTATTTTCTTTCTTTCTTTCTTTCTTTCTTTCTTTTTTATTTATTTTTTACTGTCATGAATGGAAATGGGAATTTCCACATGTGGAACTTGATCGATATTTGATCGAGCCTAAGACATTTAATGAAAATTAGTATTTCATACAGTATATAATTTGTTGACTGTGTGATTTTACAATCTTACTACCAGTGTCCATCAGGGGTCATTGTTGGGTCCTCTCTTGTTCTCTGTTTATACTTAATCACTTGTCTAGTCACCTACAGTACATCCCGAATTTCTCAGAAGATATTGAACTGCATTGCTGACATCTTTGCTGACTCAATCTTAACAAAACTCGAATGACATACATACTGACTCTGAACCTGTCAGTCATCTTGTCACCATGTTGTACACCCACATATCCTATCAGGTATATGCAGAAAAAAGCCTTGATGTTGTTTTTAGATGGTGTACATCTTAAATGTTCAATCACATTAACCCCCCAGACCTTGCCAACTATTTCTGACTACAGAATCTATCTAAATGTATACTCCTAGGTATTTCTAAACTTCCCCATTGTAGCTGTTTTCTTGTTGGGCTTATTTCATATAGCTTATCTCTTGCACAGATTGTTCAGAATGTTGCCACCCACTCGATCACACTCTCCTGAAGTTTTCTCATGTGACCCTATACTAAGGTCACACCACTGCTTTCCTGTTACAACAAGAACCAAGTTCAAAACTTTTGTATTGGCTTTCTATATGTTGAAGTGTTGCATCACTTCTCTGCATCCTGACTGAAAATTGCACAGCTGTACACCTACTCAGGTCTTGTGCTTCTTCAGGGTCTATGGCATGTCCACATCTGTAGTGTAAAGATGATTGCTTCTCAAATGTCCAAAGTTCTTGGATGAGAAATGATAAAACCTTTTTCTTTATACACAACAACATCTAGGACAGCATTAATTTTCTATGTACAGTACATGACTTTATCTTGCTATTTAATTTATTTAAAATAATATTAATTCAAATTGATATAGGATTGATTCATTTGTGCACTTAAAATAGTTTAAAATAACCATTTTCTGACCACATAGATCAGGGATTTTCAAACTTTTTACTGTCAGACACTCTTTCTATATCAGAGTTTAGCATGATGTGTTTCAGGTGCAAATGAGTCAGATACAGGTGCATGATTCCCTTTAAGAAGCATTGTTCACAAAACATACTTCACAAACACAATATGAATCCAAACTGGATTTAAAATTAAAATAGACCAACAAATTAGGCAAAAACACAAAATATGTGCAATCGATGAAGAACCTGTGACTTGCACTGGCTGATGGGTGCTGTAGTCAAGTGCCACCATGACACTACCATTACAGTTATAAAACTCAAAGGAGAGGTCTGGAGGCAGGATGACACTTGCGTAGTGACATTATGATTGTGGCATTGCAACATTCTGTCAGTCAGTGTGATGTAACAATGTTTTCAACATGGGGCATGGTAACAGAACAGGGCATGGTGGCAGATTGGTCATGGAAGTCACCATATTAACCTCCACCATGGGCAGGGATGTGGTAGTCAGCACATTTACATTTGCTATGGTGACTAGAAAGATCAATCAGTGTGAGCCTCAAGCTGGAGTTTGGCCTTAACCTGAAGCTTTGGTGCTACAGCTGGCCTCCTTACAAGACAAGAGAGGTGCTCTAGGTACTACCCCCCCCCCCCCCCACCATTCAGAGGTTAAAGATAACTTATTGTTAAAGGGTGTTTTGAAACACAGGCCTAATTCCATTTACACTTAAAAAAAAATAAAAAATCTAATGATACTCATTTTCAGTGTAAGAGAAAGCAGTGTAATAGGGCTATCAGGAAGTCCTACACACTCATTATTTCTACTCCTTCATCACACACTGTGCTTCAATCTGTTTAATGTAAAGTATGCGAGAAGCAATATTCCTATGGTAGTTTATTCAGCAATATACGTAAGGAATGTTTTTTAGGATCTGCAGGTCACACTAACATCAGATAACACACATATGGTGATTATGCACTGGAGCTGAAGGCAGGAACAAATTAAAAAATCTCCAGATTAATTTTTTTCTTGCTAATGTCTGATATTAGAAATGGCAAGAAATTGTAAATAGGAAAAAATGATGACTGACAGGCCTCAGATTCTTATCCATCTGAAAGTGATTTCGATTTATATACCTGCAATCCAAATGCCTGGGAAAAAAGCATGTCTCTGGCTGTCCTACATAGGCCAAACTTTATTCCACTTGATAGTTTCTCCTCTCCTTTCTTGTGCCACTGCCTGGCTTTCGTTCCTATTGGGGTCAGGCAATATGAGGCCACAGCAATTTTTAGCTGGTGCAATAATCCTAGACCCATCAGAATAGAGCAGATATAAGAGCGATTATAAAGTCGTCTTCACCAGGGACCTCTGTCGGATGCCCTTTTGATAATGTTATAAATGTAATAAATGTCACACAAAAGCCTTTGATGGATGTCATCCTTTGGGGCATGGCTGACAGCAGAACCACTTCTACCTCTAAAGCTGAACTTTTTCAGGCCGACATCATACAGAATGCAGAAGGAATTAAAATGTCTGGATGGTGGAGCATGTTCGTAAGATAAAGGCAGCTCCTGAAATGCCACAAGCGCTGGAGCCAATCTTCTTTCCTGGCTCGGGCCTATAAAAAGCAACCCAAGAGTCAATACCTAAAGATTTTTTTACCCTAATCCCTCAAAAAGAACGTTATTTTTGATTGTGGACCATATTGCAATACCTTTAACTGTGACCTGGAATTATCCTTTATTTCATGATATTGGAATGTATTTCTCTAAAGGCAAAACTCACAGGATGTGTACATAGCATTCATTCATTATTTTCTTTTAAAACTCATAATAGGGCAACAGAGAAACATCTGTTAATTCTTTGAGGAAGTAAATACGTTTTTAAGAATTCTTTTTTTACTATTAATATTGTTTCATATTCAAATTACACTTGTTATACAGTATGACACATTATGAATGATGACCGGTAGGTACATTCTTTTATATACTGTGTGTATATATATATATATATTTGTTATATATATTTGTTATATATATATATATATATATATATATATATATATATATATATATATTTGTTATATATAACTTATGACTAAAAATTGGGTTAACATATGCAGAATAACATTAAGCAACATTTAACATTAAAATATTCCTAATGTGGCGGCACGGTGGTGTGGTGGTTAGCACTGTCGCCTTGCACCTCCAGGGTCCGGGTTCGATTCCCCGGCCAGGCTCGATTCCCGTCTCTGTGTGCATGGAGTTTGCATGTTCTCCCCGTGCTTGGTGGGTTTCCTCCGGGTACTCCGGTTTCCTCCCACAGTCCAAAGATATGCAGGTTAGGCTAATTGGCGTTCCCAAATTGACCGTAGTGTGTGATTGGGTGTGTGAGTGTGTGTATGTGTGTGTGCCCTGCGATGGATTGGCACCCTGTCCAGGGTGTACCCCGCCTAGTGCCCGAAGTCTCCTGGGATAGGCTCCAGGTCCCCCGCGACCCTGAACACAGGATTAAGCGGTATAGAAGATGAATGAATGAATGAATGAATATTCCTAATGTGCAGCATTCCTGATGTTTATTTCTTCTTTATCACTTTCTTTCCAAAAGTGTGAGCAACTTGTAGCATTTTGAACTTTTTGAACATTTTTAAATGAAAAATTAATGACCCCAATTGTACATGGATTTCATAACAAGTCCTACTGTTTTCTTTTCTTTTCTTTTTTTCTGTCATTATAGGATCAGAGACTAGAGGCAACAGACCATTATGAAGGGTGGACATACAGCAAGTCCAGATATTGACATTAGCTTCTTGTTTCTGAGTTATAAGAATTGAATGACTTTTGTCTATAAGTATAGGTAAAATAAGCTCTGTGACATTCGTGGATTGATTGAACTTAAAGGAAATGATGAAGCAGGTACTGTAGACATTATAAATCCCAAAATCATAAAATAGATTTTGTGGCACTTTTTGTCTTCTAGATTACAGATAATCTGTCTGTCTACCATTTCTGTCTCTGTTTCATGGTGCTGTAATTTATATCTCTGTTCTCATGTCCTTCTTATGGTTCAGCTTGCTCAGATTTAAGTTATATTTCCTTTTCTCTGACACCACAGCATTAATCTGACATATCACTGTCAGACACCAGTCTGCACACGCAGTAAGATAAAATGTATTTCAAGACGGATGATTGCTGCAGTGATATTTCAGTGCTATTTCTGACTTTCTCTTGCAATGCATTTTATATCGGTATGATGACATCATATGGCTATTGCATTATATTGGTTTCTGAAAGTCGTTCCCCCCCATCCTTTCTTTTAACCCTGTATCCTATTGACATTGTAAGTGAAAATAAATTACTTCTGGGATCAGTGCTTTCTGCTTAGCTTGCATTACTCCAGTTGAATTTGATGTGCTACATTAGACAATGGGATTGCAGCACTCCCTGAGGCTACAGTATCTGTATAAAAGGAAAATAATACAAAAACGTCTCTCTCTTTTTCTGCTCTCCACAATTCTCTTGAAATCTGGAAAACAGGTATGTACGTATTCTGAAAATTGGGTAAAAAAATCTGTTTGTAAAATGTTTTCTGTCAAGTAAAAAAAAATTACTGGGAAAAAAGTCAGTCTGATATCTAGTACTGTACTTTGCTAAAGTAAGCATGCTTTTCACACCCTGAGTTTCATGCTTTGATCAGATTTTGACAAAAGTACTGTGCAAAAGTCCCTTGTTTCTTCATATTCAATTCAATTCAATTATGTAGATAAAATTAAAGAAATGGAAAAATTTTTTTTTCTGTGATGGGCTCCAAATTGATCAATGTAATAACCTCTGCATGAACCTAATTTCCCCTTTTGTGTGTTCCAACCACTCAGCATTCAGCATCACCAGTATACTATTCACTGGCCTGATTATCTGTCATCATCTGCACCTGTTTCTCACTTTTCCATGCCTTGTTTTTTTTTTCATGCTTGAATGATTCATACAGTAGGTCACTGTGTGGCTTAAAAAACAATAAAAACATTCCTCTGAAACTGCTTGGGTACAGGGACTGGACCGAAAAGGAGAGCCAAAAACTTGCCAAAAACAAGAGTCAAGAGAGCCAAGATTACATTTAAAATACAAGAATGTCTGGTCATTTATGCAAAATTTGAAGGAATGAGGAGTGGTTCAAGACTTCTGCTCAATACAAAATTTTATATACAATACCAGTCAAAAGTTTGGACACAAGTTTGCATTTATTTTCTACATTCTAGAGCAATAGGTTTTTTTTAGACTATGAAATAACATATATAGAATTAGGTAATTAAATAACAGCAACTGCCAGATATTATTTTTAAGACATGAAATAGCTCTTGCAAGAACAGTATTGTCAAGTGCATTTGCAAAACCCATAAAGCTTCATAATGAAACTGTCTCTCATGAAAATGGAAATCAAGCCCAAAAGCCTCGCATGCAGAGAAGTTCATTAATAGATTTACCAGCCTCAAAATTCACCAATTTACAGAACCTCAGATCAAAACTGTTATGAAGGCTTTACAGAGCATAAAGTAGCAGACAACAACATCTCAACTCGAGATTCTCAACATCAATTGGATATTATTGCATATTTTGGATGTACAGTATTTAGCATTGTTTTGCAATGTGGAAAGAAATTAAATCAGGAAAGACCCTTCAGTTAGAAGGTGTGTTCAAACCTTTGACTGGTACTGTAAATATAATGCCTTCTAATAATAAATAATTAATAAAGGTTGTTTTAATGAAATCTTTTAATGAATGATATATTGTACAAGTGAAAATGTAGATTTCACACCTGTGAAACATCTATTGATTTTCAAGTAATAAAAATGCAATAATACTGACAGCAACTTAGCTTGTGTAAGCATGCTGTTGAAACTTCCCATTGAAACTCATTGACTGTAGATAGAAAGACTGAAGATGCCTAAGATGAGAGACAGTAGAGCTCAACCCTGTCCACTGTAGAGAAATTAAGCAAGCCTTCCCTCAGGCCCACTTGTTCACTTTACTATTTACTTGAGTGTGAGATGGGGTGTTTAAAATTTTTTATCATTACCCTGTTTATGTCTCTGTCTGTGTGTGAAATCTTACAAATGCTTAATGAATAATTCAAACTGCCTATATGCTGCCAAATAATTATCCACCCATTATAGAGGAAGCTGAGGATTAATGTCATCATATGGATATATTCTTGATTAAAGCTTCCTGAGTGTTGTGCAAATTGCAAAGGTGTCATGAGTTGCGTTAATGGAAGTGTTTTATGTTAAAGTAATGATTTAAAAAATCAGAGGAAAGAGCAGGACTGAGTAATACCAAAGTACTAAATCAAATCAGAATCAAACTAGAACAGATCATCTTGAACTAATCAGGCTCGGTAATGTCACTGGCAATAAAACTAGTGGGATGTCACATTTCGGGTTTTCCTGTTGTCTTTTTATGTACGTTTGTTTTTACTGGTAGTAATTCATGTAATGATGATTAGAAGTTCAGCTGTGAGAATTTGTGTCCCAGAGCACCTGCTCGGTTGCATTCTGTTGCTTGTAAATTGTTTTGCATAAAAGCATCAGCCAAATGAGTAAATGGAAATGATTGTGTGGAGTTAATAAAGGCTGGGGAGAGGGATGTGGTGAGAGGGTTCCCAGGCAGATGGTTGAGTTATTAAGGAGATCGCCCAACGAGCCTGTTAAAGAATTCACTTCAGTTTGTTTTCCTTCCACATGGTTTCCCAGCAGTCTGTAGCCTGTCATTTCTCCTTACATTATTTCCTTACTCTATTCTTCCCTTCTAAATTTTATTTCTTTTTCCTGTATTAGAATACCGCTTTGAAGGCGCCAGAACTAGCTTTCTTCTTCTTCTTCTACTTCTTCATAAATCATTGTTTGTAAATGATAGATTTCCTATTGTTACTGTAATACAGACCTATCTACTCAGAAGCTAGGGCCAGGATACAGCGCCCCTGGAGCAGATAGGGTTAACGGCCTTGCATAAGGGCTCAACACTGGCCACTTGGCAGTACTGGTGCTTGAACCCCCCAACCTTCCTGTCAATGACTCCTGTCAGAGCCTTAAACGATTGAGCCACCACTCCTCCCTATGATGATGATGGTGTGTGTGTGAGAGAGAGAGAGAACTACGTAGTACATCCTTGCAAACTCTTTTTTTTTCCCTAATAGGATCTTTAACAATTTAACTTAACATAAGTGTAATTGACATTATTAAAATCCCTTTAGAAGAGGAATAAGTTAGATGGTTGACAAATTTGTGTACCATCATCCTATTGTGAATGATGTCACTTGCAGAGGCTGTGTCAGCAGACAGCATGATTAACACTTGTGTTACCGTGACTATATGCTGCGAATTCCTGGGAATGCAGCACATAGCTAAATTATGATTGATGTTCTGCCTGCTGCTATTCCTTTGTGTAGCTCTTTTATGTAACATTTGATGTGACATTTAATGTAAGTATGTAAGCAGTTAGTAAAACTCAAGGCAGCAGTGATTAATGAGAAACATTTTTGAGTCATGTGAGTTGAGTTTGTCCTGGTTAGCTGCTTGTCCTATTTAATAATGTGGATATTGTGCATTTGAACAAACCCATTAAAGTTATCATAGATGCATTGATGCATTAAATGTGCTAAAGATTCAGGCGATTAGGCTTTGCAATGAGGTGGAGAGGGTGGTGTCAAAGAATGTAAATATCCTTTATATAGTCTTATAATATTTAAAGTGTTTTCCATTTTTTTTTTGTTTTTTTTTGCTGGTTGGACATCAGTGACCACTGCACACCAGAAACAACACTCTGGGTAGAGTCTGCACCATTTCAAATTGGATCACAACATATGGCAGGTTCTACCCTTTCAAAAAAAAAAAAAAAGCCTTTCAATAGCTTTCAAATGACTCTGCAATCTGTGTTGCCTGTGAAGAGCTTGCAGAAATTATACATTTAAGTCAGTTTTTTGGAGATCTAATTATGGATTAGCATTACACCACAGGTGCTGCTATGAAGCTCATTAAGTTCCAGTCTGTCATTGTCAAAGTCTTCAGGTCAGAGACTTATTGAGAAATTATTATTGATAAAGTTAAACAAAGAACAGAGCCTTGCCTTTCTAGTATGGTACTGTAGGTACTGTACAGTAGGTGTAATGAAGACAACTAGCATTTGTAAAATTCTAAATCAAATAGTTTCAACTTGCATTTGCTCTATTTTTCTATCTATCTATCTACTGTATCTATCTATCTATCTATCTATCTATCTATCTATCTATCTATCTATCTATCTATCTATCTATCTATCTACAGTATGTATTGTATTGTAATAAAACAATGATGGCAGTAACTTACAGTTTCATGCAATATTTTATTATGAAGCTGAAGATAAGCAGTTCAAGATTTTGAATTAATATTATGAATAAAGAAACGCCATCTTTACGCCATTAAACCTTTTCCCCAAAAAACATAAGGAAATGTATTTTATGACTTGTCTGTTTTTCTGTTATTAATTTTAGACAGGTCAAAGAGTATTGCAACAATCATGACAGTCAGTCAAGACAACAGTTTTTCACAGGTAGTCTACAGTATATTTAAATCCAGATGCATGGCAAATATGCTTTTTTTATGGACTGATTAAATCGTGGAAATGTCAGTGTGAAAATATTTTAGGGTGAGTGAAAGACTTCTTGGCAGAAATGCCTTGTTGATGCAAAATGGCCAGATTTTCCATTTCTACCAGGAAGTACATAAAGTGCTGTGAAATTAATTTTCCCCTTTCATTTTTTTATTATTATTTATTTATTTAATAATAATAATAATAAAAAAAATTCACACTTAAATGATTCAGATCATCAAACAAATATTAATATTACACAAAGATAACCGTGGTGAAAGGTAAACACAAAGTGCAGTTTTTTAAAATGATGATTTCATTTATTAAGGACAAAACGCGGTTAAATCTACAAAGTTTCCTCTCTGTTTGTAACCCTTTCCAGCCTGAATCATGTCAATTACTCAGTTTCTCAACTGTTGAATTTCTTTAGATTACAGCATGGTGTGTTATTTTTAAAAAACCTTTAGTGTCTTGACTTTGTCAGACGGGTTCTCGTTAATTGATTTCTTGATTCAACAGGTCTGGGTATGGCATATGAAATTTAAAATAATCTAAAACATTTTTAATCCCGGGAGAAATTTCTGTACCAAAGACTGCTTAAAGAGCAAAAAGAGTGCTAGTGTTATTATATATGCAGTGAAGTGATATTTTTTTTTTAATAAACTCAGCTTTTCAAAAATTATTGTTAATTCATGATTTAGCAAGGAAGACAATTACTTTTTCACATAGGGGCAATTAGGTTCAAACACCCTTTTCCCTTAATGAATGTAATTAAATAACACATTTTGTATTTATGAGGGCTATCTTTGTATCGTTTAACATTTAAAATTTATTGGATGATCTGAACCATTTAAGTGTGACAAATAATATGAGATTTACAGAACTGTAGATCCTTATAAAATCACTCTTTTTTCACCATGGTGACAAAAACATTAACCTCGAGGTGGATAAGCTGCAAGAACAGAAGACCACATCTGGTTCCTCTTCTGTCAGCCAGGAATCACAATCATAGGATCACCCAAACTGGCCAGTTGAAGATATTTACCTGAGTCTTCATCTGTTCAGATTGTGCTTATGATTGCCTCAGATTCTTGCTCTTAGCTGACAGGAGTAGAACCTTCCACAACTGTAGCTCATCCACACAGGTTTGATGTGTTGTGCATTCTTAGATGCTTTACTCACAGTTGTACAGTAAATAGTACATTTTAGATTTGCTATAGATTTCCTGTCAGTTCCGACTAGTTTGGTCATTTTCTTGTGATTTCTTTCATCAGCGAAGTGTTTCAATCGACAGACCCACTGCTTATAGAATGTTGTTTGTACTTTGGCATTCTGTGTAAACTCTAGAGACTGTTGTGTGTGAAGATCAGCAGTTTCTAAAATACTCAAAACAGCTCATCCGGCACAAAAAAATATAACACCTTTTCCCATTTCTGATGTAAACATCATTTAAAGAGCTGTACCTGTATCTGCATGATTTTATATACTGTGCTGCTGTCAGATGATTGATTGTTTGATTGATTACCTGTATAAATGAGTATTAATGAGTTCCTATTATAGAGGACAGTGTGTGCGAGTAAATAGTACTTGCTAGTGTTTTGAATCCAACTGTACAGTATAGGGAGCCCAAGCTTATGTATCTGCTTCTATCTCTTTTGTTTTGGCTAGAGATCACATTATGCCTTATGTATGGCACCCTGAGGTATTTGTTATATCTGCTCTGTCAACAAGGTTGAATATCTTTTGCTCATTTTTTTTCAGTGTTCCCTGAAAGTTTTTTTTATACACAGCCTTATAAATTTATATTCATCCTTTTGCATTGTTTTTCTGCATCTCTTTTTCTTATTTTACAAATTCTTATGTTCTGTTGTGTTAAGTTATTTAGTCTTTTATGAATATTCTTTTTAAATGTTTGTCCAGGGCTAAATATAGAAGACAAGGATGTGAGTTTATAAATTTGTAAATCAGGAAATGTTTGGGGCATCACGGTGGTGTAGTGGTTAACAATGCTGCCTTGCACCTTCAGGGTTCAGGTTCGATTCCCAGCCAGGGCCGATTCCCGTCTCTGTGTGCATGGAGTTTACATGTTCTCCCCATGATGGGTGGGTTTCCTCCCAAAGTCCAAAGACATGCAAATTAGTTCTAATTGCTGCTCCTAAATTGCCCATCGTGTGTGAATGAGTGTGTGCCCTGTGATGAATTGGCACCCTATCCAGGGTGTACCCCGCCTCATACCCTAAGTCTCCTGAGATAGGCTCCAGGCCCCACGAGACCCTGAATATAGGATAAAGTGGCATAGACAGTGTGTGAATGAGAAAATGTTTGGCCATGTTGTTAGCATGCTAATATATCTAGGAATATTTTCTGCTTTGCTATAAGAAAATTAAATGCAACATGAAGCATGAGGTATGTACCATAAAGTGAATGAGGAAAGCCATCTGAACTGTGACTGTTAAAAAAAAAAATCAAACAAATTACTTCAAGCATGAATTTACTGGAAAACATGTAAATGCAAATTCTACACATTGCAAAAGATGCTGCTTGTCCACCCACAGCATTTTTGAATAGTCTGAGGCTCTGCTCTTCTGAATGCACATGAATTTAATAGTAACCCCACTCATGACTATCTTTTTGAATGCATGTGTTCATACAGTATACAGTAAGTCTACAGTATATCTGTGATGATGGAACTGGCTTTCTATTGCAAGTTTAAACATCAAGAATCATTTTACTTGCAAAATTGGATAATTTGTAGGTGTTTGTTGCACTACTGTAGGTACTAACATTTATTCCAACCCATTTGATTTTATTTCTGTCTCCCTCTGTTGTCTCTTACAACCAGCTTGCCTTCATAACATAACTAACCTTGTATTGATTTTATCTGTTTTATTAGCTTTATTAGCCATATATCTGAATTGCATCTCTGCTGTGAATTGTTTGGATAAAAGCTTCACCTGAATGAACAAATGTAATCTGTTATTTAATTATTGATTGTGATTTTTATTTTCCCATCTCATCTTTAGTTGCATTGTCTAAAATCAATTACAGTATGCCTTGGATGAAATTTATATACTGTAGCTGCGGATCCATTGTTAATTTGTCTGGGGATTGAAAGACTTCATTCAGAGAACAAAAAATGGTGTACAGTAGAAAGATGGTAGATTAATGTGTTACTGATGTAGACACTTCATGGGGTGTTCTGATGAAACAGAAAACTAAAAAGGTTAATTAAATGTTTATTCTTAGCTGAATCCTAATTTTCTGATACTTTTTGAAAAAGTATACTGTACATTCTCTATTTTTGCATACAATGTAATATGTCTGTCATATTGGCTATTTATCTACTGTATCCTGCTAACTAATATTATACTGTATTAGACTGTTGTTCAAGCTTTCACAAAAGGAGTATCATCAATCCATATTCACTCTGAGTTTTTTGTTATTTCAAGTACTAAAGGAAGATGTACTGGAAATAACTCAGCTCTTCATACTGTACATATAAAGGACATTCTTTTTATTACCTAGGTGCCGGAACAGAAATGACATGTCTTTTTGTCCCATTGTCCTATTTGGCATCTAGCAACACCAGATATGCCTCATCAAATTGGTAGTACAATCCTTAGAGTAAAACATGTTGGTGCAACCATCATGGTATGGGAGTACTTCTCAGTAGTGGGGACAGGGAGACTGGTCAGAATTTATGGAAGGATGAATGCAGCCAAGTATGTTAAAGTCTGCTACAGATTAAACCACACTCTAAAAAATGCTGGGTTGTTTTTTCTACCCAAACGCTGGGTTGCCGCTGTTGGGTCATTTTTCTTGGTTATTTACAGAGAGTTGGGTAGTTTTTGTGTAACCCAGCTGCTGGGTTAAAGTTTGATTGGCCTCTCCCCCAAAATTCACAGCTTCGTGTCTCTTGAGCTCCCAAACCGCTGATGACGGTTCATCCTCCTCGGGCATTTAAGGGAAAATGACGTTAAATACAAGGTCTGTATACACATGTTCACTCACCTAAGTCACATATGACTGAAAAATTATTACTATATGTAACATTTATTACTGTTACCGTATTAAGGTTACACACAAACTTTTCCGGCTGGTCTGAGGTACTGGATGATAATTTAGCTGAGAATAGCTGCTAGCCACCCCACCTGTGTATGAAAGAAACGGCTAAGATGTCTGAGCTTTTTAGCTTTCGCTGTAGAATGTTTGCAGGGTTACGAAGATGGTGAAGTGATGAATGAACGCTAAACTGTTAACTGTAGTGCTAGCATGACGCAGGCTTTTAGTTAGTTTGCTAGCATTAGCAACCACTTTAGAACTTTATTCATCTCACTGCTTGAGACAATAAAATGCTGGTGTGTTACAAAACACTGACCCTCTCACAAATATACAGACCTGCTAACCCTCCCGTTTTTCACTAGCTAGTAATTTACTCTGCGGTCAAATTTCTCCTGCGTTTCTCCCGAGTTATAGCAAAATTTTACACCTTTCCCCCTTTGGCAAGTATGCTAATGTATCACCAGTAATTGCATGTAAGCTAACCAGGTAGCTCTCTTTAACCAAAGTTAAATTAACTATCAGTCAACGCGCCAACTACAGGAAAAATCTCAGTATTTGTAAACCAAGACTCGTTTTTTAAGTCAAAATTCATAAAAAATATTTGCTTGTCTTACTCGCAGTCTGAGGTTTTACTGTGCCAAGTTTTTGATATTTGAATTAAAAATTAAATTTGGTTATTGACTATTGTAATTCATTAAAATATTAATTTAATCTATTTCTAAATTAAACTAGATTCTTATTTATATACTATCTTACATACTTAAAAAGTACTTTCTTATGTACTTACTTATCTATTTAATTGCTTGGGTACTCTCAAAGTATTTAATTGCTTAAATACTTTTAGATACTACAGTATATTGTTTTTAAACCTTATTGTTGTAAGATTACTACTGTACATTGAATCTAACAGTTTACTACAACTTGTAGTCAACTACTATAGTAAAAGCAGTGTTAAAGTCAAAAGTTAAAGTGCTAAAGTCTTGGAGCCCACTGCAGTAGTTCCTCTGAATATTCATTGTGTAGAATACCTGATCCTTAAAAATTGGTGGATAGCTTCTTCCCAACTTGAGGAAAAGACATACCTGTTGGAACAATACAATCATTTACAAACACCACTTGCACATTACAGGAACTTGGCTGTGAGTTATTACCACAGATCCTGTAAACCTGCTCCAAGGTTTTTTCCAAATATTTTGACCCAGGAGAAAGGGAAAACCTTTTACTTTAGTGGTATCCAAGCACTAGAATTTCAGGCTACCCAGTTTGTTTATTTTTATGGGTCAAAAGTTTATGCACTATGCTATTATTTTGATTTGCTAAAGAAAGTGACAGGGCTGAAAAGTTTGCGCCATAATTTCATTAAAAAGTCAAAAGAAAAACAGGATAAAGGGACTAGGTGGAAAGGCAATGGGCACTGTGTGCATTGACTGTGCTACAGTACTGTGTTTGCATTAGGTGAACTGATGTGAGGTCTGCATGTGACTTATCACACTGAATAAATGGAGAGTGGTTTCACACAGTGCTGCTGAGCAGATGAAAGCGAATGGCAGGCAGCTTGTTACTGTGCACTGATGGTCAATAACATAGCCACCATAACTCAGGAGTTGTTCGCATTGCCACAGGCTTCAAGCAGCATTTGGACCTATCTTACTGAGGGGGGAAAAACTCTTCAAATGAATACTGAATTATAGTACATAGACTGCATGACATCTTAGATTTTTGCCTGATGTAGCCTCCTCTATACTGTATATATGCCGAGATACTGTATGCTGTATATTATATATCATCACTTATAGTACATATGCGTTAATAGTTAGGATATTATTTATGACTTCTGGTGATTAAATATATGCGGCAACTCAAAACTGATTTCATGAGCAGAGAGTAAAAATCATTACTCTTATACAAAAGAGGCAGATGCAGTTGTAGGTTATTTTTTATTACAGTACATACACACTGACAAAAAATATGAAGCAGGGATCACAAATGTAGAACAGGTAGAAGATCAGGTGATCAGCACACAGAACGAGGTACACGGAACCAAAATACGAAGAAAAAAAACCGGCAATGAACCAAGATCAAATGCAACAATGCTGTATTGAGATAGAATTATAAGTCAGACAAGGGCACAGTGAGTGTAATTCGTAACTGAATAAGTGTCCAAAATCAGCTTAGTGTGTAATTAGGACTGGGTGTGTGATTAGAGGGAGACGGTGTGCATGCTGAGCCATGTATTTAAGCTTCCGTGTGTTCTGGGAAGGGGAGGTTCTGGTGGATTCTGGCGGCACTAGTGTGACAATTTCCTATTAATCTTCTTTGAATTTCAAGGGCAAAACCATATGGCTTTGCATTTTTATTGAATATACTGTATTTACACTCACCAACCATTAGGTACATCTGATTGACCTAATCTGATTGCACCAACAGTATAGTGCAAATCTGTAATTAGCCAATCAATAGCAGCACAATACATTTAGGTATGTACAGTTGACATGTTTACGGTGATCTGCTGAAGTTCAAACCAAGCATCAGAATAAGTTATTTAAGTGAACGTGGCATGGCTCTTGGTGCCAGACGGGCTTGTCTGAGTATTTTCAAAACTGCTAATCTACTGGGATTTTCACACACAACCATCTCCAGGGTTTACTGTATAAAGAATGTTCTGACAAAAAGAAAATATCCAGTGAGATGCAGTTCTCTGGGTGAAAATGCCTTGTTGATGCCAGAGGGCAGAGGAGACTGGCCAGACTGGTCTGAGCTGATAGAAATTCAGCAGTAACTCAAATAACATCTGAAATTAAAATAAAAATTTTATCCGGACACATACACAACCGTACATAGTATTATATGCAATTAAATGCTCATACTGCATGACTGTTCACGACCTAAAAAATACAGGAAGGGTAGGGTGAAAAGACAGAAAGATAGAAGGATTTTAATGCAAGGAAAATTCATACTGAGAGAAAAGTGAACTTTAAAATGTAAAAAATTAGTAAGTGTGCAAATTTACAGTTTACTTTTTCAGGTAAACGTTTCAGGTGCTCCAGCTTGGTTTGAGTTTAGAGGAAACATATGATAGTCGTCGGCCCTCCCAACTGAGTAGTAGTAGTAGCCTTAATGTGGAGCACCCTAGTGATGGGGAGGAATTGGATATGATTAAATTAGGGGGAAAATTATGAACTGTAGTCAACAAACAGCATTTTAACATAATTCCCCTTTCTACTGCTCAGGGCCCGATTTCCCGATAACGATTGATCTTAGTGCTTAAGAGCGTTTTCTACGAGTCATTTTGAGAATGTTCGTTATTGTTTCACATGCGTTTCCCAAACATGCACTTAACACAATTGTACGTAGCCCTGCTTTAAGTGCTACTTAGGAGTCACTAGGGTTAGGGTTAGACATATATCTGTTGGTCACGTGCTGAAATGTCACGCTGTAGAATGGCTCATCATTGTTGCACATGCTGTTTTAGCAATCCATCTAACCTTTGATTTCCATTTTTTTCTACTTGTGTGAACTCGAATAACATAAAAAGTTCTGTAATTTCTTCTTGAGCAAGTTTAAAAACATAAATTAACTGGAAATGTCGTTCTGTAAAAATACTGTCTTGCTCCAATCTCGCATAAAACAAATTCTAACAGTTTTAACAGCATAATTTTCGATATTTATATGAAACCTTAATTATTTAAGTAGAATTATTTATCAATTTCTTTACCAACAATTGCTTATCTCACATCAAAATAAATAAATAAGTACATAAATAAATAAGCTCTTACATTTATTATTATTATTATTTTTTTAACTTTAGCCTTGAAGATAATTATCTTCACCTGAAGTGCATTTGCTAATAGGAGAAAATTTTAAATAAGCACACACCTAAGGGTGGAGAAATTAGCAAAAATGGCTGAAAAAGAAGAAATTAATATTATTTTAGAGGAAGTGGAGCTCTCTTTGTGCCACAAAAGTGCTGTGCTGTAATAACGGTAACAGCTATGTTGCACAACATTGCAGAGAGGGCAAGAATGCCCTTGGACATCAGGGAGGAAGATGAAGAGGTGGAGGAAGAGAATGTAGTCGAGATGAGTCTTCATGATGCTCAACCAAGACATGTTCAATACATGGCTGGGTTTCATGCACACCAGCAAGTCATCCTTTATTTGTGTCATCTTTAAAGCACATTAAATATTTTCTATTAAATACATTTGTACTGTACCCTCGAAATGTCCATATACTGTACAACAGTGTACTTTTGTTTTTCATTCTAACATTTATTACATCATTTTTATTTTATTTCTTTATTCATTTTTATTTCTATATAGAATTGTGTAATGAATAGAAAATAGAAATAAGTAAAAATATACATACAAATAAAATGAAAAATTACTTTAAAGAGAAGTAAATTTTAGGTGCAATTTGTCGGTTGTCCAGCAGGCGCCATCATAATTCTGTCTCCTTATGATGCGCTTAAGGCTTTACGATTACTCCAGAGCACTCGTAGATCTAAGAAGATTTTCAAGTGCTACTTAAGTGACGATGTTTTTGGGAAACAGACCGTAATATTAAGATCATTCGTACAATAATTTTTATGAACTACCTGTACTTAGACTTACGATGCTTTTGGGAAACGCAGCCCAGGTTAGTTAGTGTTGTGTGAACTAGACAACTGAGTCAGAGCATGGGCTTCTGAGCAAAAATATTCCATAATGGAAGTAATGACATCATCTATCAATCAGTTAACAAAGAATTAAGCTACTGTCAGAAGGGGGATTTAAACTACACACCGGGTGCCACTCCCATCAGCTAAGAATAGGAAACTGAGGCTGCAATTCATATTCGTTCACTGAAACTGGACAATAGAAGTTTAGAAAAACAATACCTCATCTGATGAACCAACATTTAGATGGTAGGGTCAGAATTTGGCATAAACAACACACTGTCCAGGGACAGTTCCAGCTGGTGGTGTTTCTGTAATGATGTGAGGGATATTTTCTTGGTACATCGTGGGCAATTTAGTAGCAATTGAGCCACATTTAAATTCTCATAGTAGCTGACAGTGTCCAACCCGTTGTGACTACAGGATGTCACAAAACTAAAATGGTCTCGGACTGGTTTCTTGAACATGCCAATGAGTTCACTGTACTCAAATGAGCACCTTTGGGATGTGGTTGAACAGGAGATTTGCATCATGGATGTGCAGCAGACAAATCTGCATGCTGTCATGTCAATATGTCTAAGGAATGTTTCCAGCACCTTGTTAACTATATGCCTTAAAAATTAAGGCAGTTCTGAAGGCAAAAGGGAGTCCAAGATGTACCGATAACATTCTACTAATTTATGTACAGATTTCAAAATTGAGTTCTGCTCCATTTGTGGCCAGTAAATAGATAGATATCAATGGGGGTTGCAGTGTTCTTTTTTTAAAATTTTCTTTTTAACTTGTCAGAAAGCGTAGGTGGAAATCTGTTTGGCTGGAGGCATGTATCTAGAGACAAACAAATACCTCATTTATTCTTTAGTATCGGTGTGGTCAAGGTGGTTGTGGTGTTGTTTATTTTTATTTTGGAAAATGAAATAGGACAAAATACATCAAAAGTACAATCAAAATCAGGCACACAGTTGAGACCAGTTATCAGTTTGATCGATGGAGCTATGATTGAGGAACTTTCAGACTCAGAATTCACAGATCCTGCTGACAGTGATGGCATTTCTACCTCTTTTACCCCCAGCCATTCCAGGGAAATAGTGGTAGGAATAATACATACTCCACTTTGGCCCATCCACACTAAACAGATTGGGTTATACTGTAAAACCCAATGTATTCTGCTGGCAAAAGAACCCTAGTAATGTATTTAATACATTATACTATCAATTAATAATGCTGTCTCCTTACTGTACAGTACATGTGCTATGGGGATGATCTTTGTGTCCACTGCAATTCTTGCTCTTACCGCTTTTATTTCTGGGGATACAATGAACAGTTTTATGGTCTAACGTATGAGGAGTAGAGAATTTTTTCAATGTTATTTATATAGCGCTTTTAACAATGGTCATTGTCTCAAAGCAGAGAACAGATGGTTCCTAATATATTATGGATTGACTTACAGTATGAAGTGGTAGGCATTTTGTAGAAATCATATTTGGAATTTTTGGAATCATTTCCTGGACTAGCATTATGTGGTGCGATACAATACACTCTTTTCATGCTAGGTGGCTGTGCATGTTATGGCGGCTGTTACTCGAGATAAAACAGGTAAAATCGGCTAACGCACACTGTAACAACTCTCACCTAGGTTTTAATACTGTCTGTTTGTGTCCCTCAGTAAACATAGAGAGACAGAGAGAGAGAGAGAAAACAAATGAGACGCAGAGAGACAAAGAGGAAAAGAGAGAGGGAGATAGACTGCTTGGTCAATCTTGCAAGGACATAAACATGCATGGACTGGAGCAAAAGCTGCAAGTCCAAGACAAATCTTTTTTTGTGCTCTTTCTATTGCATTTTTTTAAAACTATGCTGAAATGTGTTTGAATGCACACAGATCTCAGCTAAAGTTCTGCAGGCCTCCTGCGTCGTTTGTCTACTCTTCTCAGACAGCAGGCTTTGCCCCTAGTAACCATTTTTTTTTTTACTTTGAGTACAGGATTAAATAAATTACATGAGATATTCAACTTTTCATTATATACAGTATTATCCTTTGTGTCAGATAATTTTTCCATTTTGTAGGTTAATATATTAAGTGCATTTTTGACTTTTTTTTAAAATATATTTTGAATATATTAAGTGCATATTTTTTCGAAATGATGGGGTTATCCGATCCCATGGCAGGAACCATTAAATTCAATTGCTGAATCATGGATGGACAATTTGTTGCATTTCGTTCACCCAGACAGTTTTCCCACCCAATGCCTCTTTACTAGTTAAAAAAGGAAATAATTTACTATGAGCTCAATTAAGTACAGCTGATGTAGCATGCTCAAACTACAGGTTCTTCATCGTTTCAACCTTGTGATGTACAGTATGGGGGTGTGATGGGGGTGTGCATTGTCATGCTGCAACGTAACATCAGAAGACAAAAGTCCTGGTGGTTTTGACTGGATTGGGGTTTTAAATTATCCACCTACAGTATGTGGTCCAGGTGATCATACAATCCTTGCTGCACTTTTAAGGAATTTTATTAAAATCACCCTTGTAACTGACTTCGCTTTGAACAGTTGGTGATTGCTGCATGAATCAATAGAAAACTGCTGCTACAGTAAATTATTACAGAAAAGAAATTGCTTTCATTTCTGACTAAAATGAAAGTATGATTATTGGTACTTAAACTGAAGCCGGATGAATCAATAGAGAATAGTATAGTATAGTATAGTAAATTACTACAGGAAACAAATTTTTTTTTTATTTCTGATTGAAATGAAAGTGTTATTATTGGTACGTTAACTGAAGCCACCATTTGCTTTGCCACATTTTCACCATTTTGGGGTAGATGGGGTAGATTACAGTAGGTAGCAAGTGAACAGTCATGAAGTTATGGAAGTAGTATAACTGGTCAAGTGTAAAGATCTGAGCAATGATGACAACGGCCAAATAATGGCTAGACAACTGAGTCAGAGCATGGGCTTCAGAGCAACAATATTCCATAATGGAAGTAACTTCTTTGAGCAGGTTAACATTGCCTGCAAATATTGAACATAGCAAACGTTGTTCTGAAATGGTTTGAGGTGCATAACAAAGAGTTCAAGGTGTTGATTTGGCTTCCGAAATCTCCACATGTCATTCTGGAGTGTGGACAAACAAGTTTCGATACAGTACATGGAGACCCCACTTTGCAATTCACAGGATTTAAGAGGTCTGCTGCTAATGTTCAGGTAACTTGAAAGTGTGAAAATAACATCCACATAAAGGCCAGGACCCAAGTTTTTGCAACAAAACATTTCCAAGAGTATCCCACTAATTCCACCGATTCCATCCTTCCTATAGGCTATTATGGTGCCATCTCTTTCTCAGGTAAGAAACACAAAACAATCCACATTAATTTAAAAAAAGTGATTCAGTTCAGGTCACCTTCTTCCATTGCTTCATTGTCTTGATCTGATGTTCATGTGCACTGACCACTCTAAAGGGTCTATGGCTACGGAGTAATACTGTAGAACTGACTGCTGCCTAATATATCTTGCCCCAAAATACAGTAGGTGCAACTGAGATGATACTGTATATTCAGTTATACACTTGTGACTGGTTTTAATGTTATGGGTGATTGTTGTGTGTAGGTGCAATGGGACTCTTCCCCACCTTCCCTTATCTTTATACTGTAACAGCTACCATTGTTTCTTACTTATACAGTTAAACCTTGGATTGCGAGCATACTTTGTTCCAGACATGTGTTTGTATATCAAAGCACTCGTACATCAAAGTAATTTCACCATAAGAAATAATGGAAACTCAGATGATTCATTCCACAGTCCAAAATATTTATGTTTCTTTGTGCATTTGTGCTTGTTTGGGTGCTATGTGTAGGTGTGTGTTTTTGTGCACACACACTAACAGAATCACTGCTCTGTCGGGAAACTTCTTTAACAAACAACCTCTCTAATAACGCTCACGTCCGCACACACACTAAGGTATTTCACTGCTTTGTGACAGAGAGAAACTCATGCATCTGGAACGAAGCATCAGTCATCACCCATAGTGCCTACTATACAAGCCTCTTGAGGCAGTTTCATGATAAGGTTGCTTCAGTTGGTTTAGGTCTAAGCTCTGCAACCTTATATGGCAATACAATAAAGTTAGTGGATGACCTGAATGTATTGAATGTACAAAGGAACACAAAGACTAATAAAATTTTACCTGAACACCCATTTTATCTGTCCAGAGTTTAATATTTTACTGATCCATGCTTTTTTTCTGACAGGAACATTATAGCTCCATTAGCTACCCATGGTTGTCAAACCATTACAGCTGTAAGAATTTTTTTTCTTGTTCCGGGGAATAAATTGTCATTTCCCAATGGCTTATATGTACCTAAAGTAAATGGAAAAGCCTTATTTTTATCTCCAGACTTTGCTTTTGTGACTTGTGACTCAGCAATGAATAGTCGAGAAGAATCTTCTAGAATTTTCAAGAACTTTTGAGAATGTTGTAGAAAATGTAGAATGTTTGTACAAAAATCTTCTAACATTTTCTAGAATTCATTGTTGAGTAGTAACAAGTAGCTAAGTAGAATTTTCTAGAACTTACAAGTATTTTCAATAATTCATTGTTAAGTAGCAATGAGTAGCTGAGTAGAATTTTATAGAACTTACAAGATTTTACTATAAATTTCTAGAATTCATTGTTGATTAGCAATGAATAGCGAAGTAGAATTTTCTGGAATTTACAAGAATTAAAAAAACAAACAATCCAAACCATGGGAACACATGGGTGCTAGCGCTACTGATTTGTCCACCCCTCTGTAATGAAGGACAGATTTGTTATTCTGACTTCAATGTACAGTATGTACTTTTCTGTGTATGTCAGTGTGTACTCCTTTGTCTGCTTGTGCTCAATAGTTAAGTATTGACAGTTGGGGAAAGTCTTATCGGAATCATAATATACCCAATAAAATCTGCCTGAACTCTTAACCCCACATCTGAGTCACAGTGCTCTCTTCCTGAACTCCTCCGCATGCCTGAGATATATTAATCTCTCTGGCGAAAAACTTATGTTATCACCACCTCAACAGTACAGCATCCAAATCAGAACTGTATTATTACTTGCCTAATCTTCACAATGCCCAGCTTAGTTGTTATTCCTTCGACCCTGGCAAAATATCTCTCTCATAAAATCAGGATGTAACGACTAAGCATTATCAGATGAATTTTTTTCTGTATAGATTGCAAACACCAGCTTCTCTGCTGAACTTCAGGTCAACCAGACCTGCAGATTCAACTCAAAGGTTGAAGATATAAGATCACCCTATGTTGCACATGATGGATGTGACCTGCTTTCTGTGCTCTAGCATACAGCAAAGGACAATCCATAAATCATTCTGCGGCACTAGCCGAAACTCATGGCCACTGAAAACCTTTAAAAAAATCTCACAAATAAATGATTGTTTTTATGTGAATGGCCTGTAGGAGGCACTGTTGTTCCTGTTTTTCTGTGTCCTGTAAAACCATCCCGTCGAATGATTGCAGCAAACGTTATTGTTTCCTTCAAGCAGGAGAGCAAACACTGATCTGGTTCAGCAGTGCAGGAGAATCCATCATCACAGAATACAGATACAGAGGCACACCAGTTTTTACCTGCATCAACCTGCTCAATCACTTCCACCCAATAACACGTTCCCACTCTAAGTCTGATGCAGTAATAAAATGTGTGGAAAGAAGATGCTTTTATGGAAGTGTGCTTTCATAGACGATGTGAAGTGACTTAAATTCCTTTGTGTATGTATGTGTGTGTGTGTGTACAGTACATGCTTGCGATCCTCCTGCTTGTCCTCTTCCTGTGACCCTGTGGTAGGGGAGCAGCCACGCCAGCACACATTATGGCAGCCATTCATCTCCATCCCGCTTTAGTGCATCAGCACAGACTTTGGTGCCTTTTCTGTGCGTGTGTGTGTCTGCATTGTCAGTTTATGCCAGGAAGCATGAAGCACTTGGCTTTATCTCTGTGTTTCTGAAATTATTCTAAAAATATTTTAACAAAAACTGACAATCGCTCATGGTGCTGCATAGGGATAGCAAAAAAAAAAGAAAAAAAAAAGATTTTCTTTGAAATGCGTCTCTAAAGATGACCTTATTCTACACTGCAATGTATATTATGATATACAATATTGATTACTTTCTTTTTTTCCAGTAGTCTGCTGAATACTGGCCTGGATAATGGCTCGATTCAATTTAAAACATAACATAAAACATAAAGCTAACCAACCAAGGAATTAACTTGTTTAAAACAGATTTCAGTGTACCCCGCCTCGTGCCCTAAGCCTCCTGGGATAGGCTCCAGGTCCCCGCTACACTGAATAAAGCGTAAGTGAATAAAACAGATTTTAAGTGGCTGTTTATATTCTTCCTGAAGGACTAACATCTGTCTACTTGCAATTATTACTATTATTATTATTATTATTTTTTAATTTAAAAGGACTGTACAAATGCAATAAAACAAAAATAATAAACACCCTAATATCAAATGTTTACTTACATTACAAAATAGGACAGAATGGCAATAAAATTAGAAATGACTATCAAACATTTCCAGTGAAAATTGCTTTATTAACCTGTTTATTTTTTTCACATTATTAAAGAATATTTATTACTTGCATTTCTTTGGGTTGACAACCTTGCATGTTTAACTCGTATGTTTGTAAATTGAAACTCACATAAAAAAACTAATATGCACACTCATGGCATGCTTCCTCCTCAGGTGATCACTTACTGCATGTTGTGCTTTTGTCTATACCATTTCCCCAAACATCTACAGTGGAACCTCGGGTTACGAGCATAATTCATTCCGGAAGCAGGCTCGTATTCCAAAACACTCGTAAACCAAATTTAATTTTCCCATACGAAAATAATGGAATAATGGAAATTATTCATTCTACAGCCCAAACAAATAAATACATAAAAATAATTAACACAAAAAAAAAGTAAAAATAAATCCAGACAGATAAGTGTTTCCATTTGTGCATGCAGGCGCTGTGTGTGTGTGTGTGTGTGTGTGTGTAATGTGCACACACACACACACACACACACACACACACACACACACACACACATTAACGGAGAGACTGTTTTTAAAAACGTTTAAAAATTAACCGTTTAAAATGAGCAAGGAACATCGCTAGTCACACTCACGTGAGCGCATACGAACGGAATCACTGCTGTAAAGTAAAACAACAACAGCAACAAATTAAACAGCACCTTACCTTTGAATCGCGAGAGAGCGGAGTTTCTGTGTGTTTGTGTTTGAAGGCGGGTGGGGGCTATAAAGCCGAGAGAGAGTGTGTGTGTGTGTGTGTGTGTGTGTGTGCTCATTCACTTACACCAACACACAAACACACACACACTCTCTCAGCTTTACAGCCCCCACACAGAAACTCTGCTCTCACTGTCTCTCTGGGTCCTAGTGTGTGCAGAGTATTTGTGTGTGTTTGTGTGCGTGAGAGTTTGTGTGTGTATTCACCCAGTAGGGGATACGATTACATACAATTCTGCAGCGTCCTAGTGCTTAGAGAGAAAAACCGTTGGCTCAGTTGTGATGACGTGACACTCGGTGTCAAAACAAGAAGCGCGTACGTGAAACATGATACTCGGTCCTCGTAAACCAAGACAATGCTCGTTTTTCAAGTCAAAATTAATAAAAAATCTTCGCTCGTCTTGCGAAACTCTCGTAATCCGAGGTTCCACTGTACTGTACATGATTTTATTGACAGCCAACAGTTTGTTTACAGTTGGATGCAGTTAGAGGTATAATTTACATGCTACAGAATTTTTTTTTGGTACTGGTGTTAATTGACATTGCCTTCCATTTTTAAAATTTTTTTATTTTGTGGTACAAAAAAATTTTGCATGTAAATTATGTTTCTAATTGCACCTTAAATTAAAGTCAGACATTTTAAATAAATTTGTTGCATTAAAAAAAATGACAAAAAAAAGATTTAACAACATTAAACCAGAAACAAAAGGGAAAAGGTATACATCATTAATATGACATTAAACATTATTTAATGTAAGCTACACACATGTTTTCATCCCTACTACTATAAATGCCTAGTGCTCCTTAATTAGGTGATCTGGTAAGTTTAGCCTGAATCGAATCTCAAAGATCTGTACACAATCACACCATCCAGGTTAAATTCTGTTTCTGCTTGCCCATTGTCTTCTAACATACAAACCCGAACAAAACATATTTGTTTTCCTTATGATGTGAGTGAAGCACTCTCACTAGTGAGGATATTGAATGATACGGGGACGAGTATGGGGCAGGAGCAGAGATGATGGCCACTTTTTGTTTCCTGCGGTAACACCGAACAGAACAAGGGCTCTTGTGATGACAATCCGCCTTTTTGCCTTTCCAGTGCTCCATTCTCACTTCCTGATTGATTTCATGTAATTGTTAGAGACAGTTTTTACACTGACTTGTTAATAGCAGCTCAGCCCCCTGAAGGGTCAATTACACAGCTGTGTGGGCTGGCATCAGAATTACTATAGGAAAAAATATGATTTGAAAATGACTCATTCCCTAGTGTCTCTCTCTCTCTCTCTTTCTTTGAGTGTGTGTTTACCAAGAAAATTGGGTCACAATCTGTTAGAGAATGGGTTATTACAAATTAGACTGTGCTTTTTCATAATTTAACAAAACATTATTTCTAGTGTTCTTCACAGCCATTGTGCAGAGTTGAATGTCAGCACATTGCGCTCTATGAGTAGATTAGATTCCATTAAATGAGTCCTATATGAAGCTGTCTTCACATTTTAATGACCACTGTTCGTTGACTTGTTTTGTTGGTACTTTTAAAATATTTTCCAGCTTTATATTTATTCACTAGGTGTTTAATTTCTGCTTCTTCTGCTTTTTAAAGTAATATTTTCTGTTCATTGTCTGACAAAAAAGGGTCATCATTTGGATTTAAATGAGCAAATACTTAAAAGGCTTTAATTGGATATCTTCCACCTGGCAACAATTCTTTTAACCCTAACTGATGCATTATTAGAGCTGGATGGTATATCAACCTTTTAATGTACTGTATATTGATATATTTTGAAAGGAGAGACAATACCATTTATGTTAATATAGGTTCATGTTAGGTTATATGACACATTTCTTCCTGTGCCACTTTTTGCATCTCTCTGCTCACTCTTCACCTTCACATACAGTATGTTTAAACCTGATGTTTGCTGCCTTTCTAAAATATGCTGGTGTGCTAAAGGGATAGCGTTACCATTAAAAGTCAAAAAGGCTCGATGGAAATACAGTGTGTAAAAATAGTCTTCAGCACTGCAATATCAGAGTCGTAAAGTGCAGTTAAAAGAGTGTTATACTTTGTGGTGTGAAGCCTGCTCAATATGCACTCAATATGTGACATCTCCGGGAGTTCCATCATCTACTTCAGGGAAAAAAAGGCCTTAACTACTTCATCAGAGCATTTGGGCTTGTGGATATTTTTGTTCTGTTTACATTTTTATTGTTGTATTTGACTCTATTTTAATTAGTCTGTTATTGTTGTTGAGAACATCTAAAGGAGCATTCTCAGAGGCAGGTCTATTTTTTAATTAATATAGCCTGTATTTGACCTATTTTTCTTTTCGATGTTTCAAACAGAGAATGAAACCTTTTCTCTATATTTTATTTTGATCACAGTCTGTTTTAATAAAATTGCTTGTGGATTACTTACACTTATCCCCCTTAGTAGAAATGACCATTATACAGTATATAAATATATAATTGATACATATACCATGCATCAACATTCAGCCTAAAGATAATGAAAGTTTCGATCCACATTCCCTATGACTAATTACGGCTCATGCATTACGACATCAGCCCTATGTCATGAAATTGGCAGACAAGTTTGAATCTGCTGCCCTTAGGAAGCCTGAGAGGAGGCTGAGAGGAGGCTGAGAGGAGGCTACATTTTGCAGCATAGCTCATACACTCTTGCACTTATGCACACAGACCTCGGTACACATTTAGAGCTCATTGAACTGAACAACTTTCGCATTGCATTTAATAGGCTCAACTCAATAGGAAGTCAGTTATTTTGTGTCGTTTGAAAAAATGCACCCGAAGGAATTGGATACACTCTTCCTAGGGAACTTATACGATCGCCACCAAATCAGGCGTAAGTGATATAAAGACATTGAGGATGCAAAATTGTAGAGGGATTTTTGATATCTCACACGGGTAAGCTGTAATGATGCCTTAAACTTATGCCAAAAAGTGGTTAATAACGTTCTGTGAGACGTTATATTGGGTGACATCACATTGAGGGACATCATAGTGTGATGCTTTTTTCCAGCATCTGGGGTTATTTGGAGGTCTAAAATTCCCCCTTTTCCAAAATTACATCTTAACGGTATTGGGATATCCCCTTTATATGCTTGGTGTGCCTGCTGTCTTGGGCCCGGAATTATAATTGAGATTTATCATTCCTTAAACAACCATGTTGTAAGATATATGGCTGTGGCTGTGAAAAAGAGGGTTACTGAATTTCAGAAGGGTTAAATTAAGCACAAAGAAAGCAACTAAAGAAATCGCTTAAATTACTAGAATTTGGTTAAGAACTGTCCAACATATTAATAAAACCTGGAAGGTTAGTGGTGAACCATCAACTTCATCATTGAAGTTTGATCAGAAAAAGTCCATCAATTATCATTATCGGAAATAATTTATTATAATCATCTTGGTGAAGTTACATAAAAAAATATCAACATTAGACAACAAGGCAATATTAAACAGCTAATGGTAAAAGTAAGCATCACACACACACACACACACACACACACACACACACACACACACACACACACACACACACACACACACACAATGTGACCCACAGGATTAAACAGCTGTGTGACCATAAGAAAACCACTTGCTAGTGAAACTAATAATAATAAAATGGCTTCAATTAGCTAGGGAGCATATATATTAGACTTTACAGCAATGACAAAAGACCATATGGTCTGATGAGTCCAGATTCACAATAATCCAGAGCAATGGGTGCATCGGGGTAAGAAGTGATGCAGCCATCATCAATAGCGCCCACTGTACAATCCTTAGCAACAACAACAATAAAAAACAAGCATGGGTCAAAAACAGGAAATACAATAGCACAGGAACCTGTATCAGAATTTAATATTATAAATGTACAATTGAATAAATGGGAGTTTGCAAACCAAAAAAGAAAAAAAAGAAATAAGTACAGTAGGTATATGGGTAAACTAATCAATCTACAAAAGGTGCACATTCATTCATTCGTGCACAATTGCTTAAATTTTATTTTTTCTGAAACAGGAGAAGAGACCAAAACAGAAACGAAACACCAACTTACAGTTTTTGCCAATCACTTACACACTAAAAACCAAAGGCTCAATGCTTAAAATTCTTGTAGCACAGCATTAAACAGAGTGTAACCATAGTTTAAACATATTTTCAAGTTTGTACTTTGTTCACAAATTTGTAAGAAACTTATTGCGAAACACTACACACATTTTCTCAAATTAAACACTTTGTCCAATACCAAAATCACCTGTTATCATTGGGAAAACACTGCTGCTCACAAAGCAATGCTCACCTGGCAATTGTGGTCATTCACGTACACACCTGAAAGCACTTGCACAAAAAACAGAACACCAATCAGTCTGAGCCTTAGGACTACAAATAGGCCCCAGTTAAGGCATTTACGACTGGAGAACAGGTATATCTTCAAGTTTATACTCTAATTACTGTATATGTCACATGATTCTGTATCATGCAGTATTACAGCATGGATCTGTACCATACAAAAATGGGTAGTGCTGTGAAGTATATCTAAAGGAATATCATTGTGATGTTACAGTACTGTGTACAGTTTGACATACAGTATTTATAGTTACAGTATTTCCACCGGGCAGCTTTGGTCCAAGATTGGTTCAACAACCATAACCAGTTCACACTTTTATATATTCCCCCTTACAGCCCCTTTCTAAATGCAACTGAGGAATTCAGTGTATATGATCGGCAACCACATGTCCGCATGATTCTTCTGCAAGCAATGGAGAGAGGCATATGGCATATGAGCTGGGATCGATTCAAGGGTGGATTCGGCACACAAGGCGATATTTTCCCTGTGTGATATTGTCGCCTGTGATGTTGTTGAGGTCTTGTGGCCAAACCCAAATAGAAGATGGGATCCATAACCCCCCTCCCTCCCCCGGGTTAAGTTTTGATTGCAGTGTTTCATTTTGACAAAGATGTAAGTTGTTAATCTCTAAGTGTCTATGTCTGATTGGCTTGCGTGTAGAGTTTTGACATGGTGAGCCAAATTCTGCAATAAGTGTGAAAGCAATAGACAAAAACTGTAAGAAATGTAACAATAGGAATATGTGACATTGTGTCAGAAAAATGTCTTCAAAATATCTATCATATCTGTGCCATGTTGTGTTTGTTGGATGATGGATAAAAAAAAAATCCAAATTCTCTTAATCTTTGACCTGGTGTCAGTGTTAATGCACACACTCAAGCAAAACAACGCACGCATGCACACGCACGCACACACGCACGCACACACACACACACACACACACTGTAGTTCTGTACCATATTAGCAGAAAAGTCATTGTATGAACTATTGAAGAGTGTAACGTTCCTTTCATGGTTTCTCTTGGTCTCTATTTCTCTGAAGACTAGTTTAAGAGACAGTTGGCAATAGACAGAAAATTGGTTCCATTTATTTCAGCGGCAAGCGCAAGTGGTTATCATGTGCAGTGACAGTAAACAACACTTTTTTTTTTTTTTTGCCACCTCCACTGTAGCAGATTTTCTATTCTATGTGCGAATGTGTGCAGATTGGCCACTTCAGAAAGACTCAAGTAGTGCTGTTTGCCAGTCCAGGGCATTTATTAAAGCAGATTGCTCTATTCAGCATGACAATATTGTGCATTTCTGCAACCTCTCAGCAATTGACAACAGCTCTATTATAAGAGAGTTTTCAATTTGTAGCAGATTGCGTGCCTGTTTGTGCGTGTGTCCGTGAGAAGCATTGTAGCACAGGTAAGCACACAGCTGCAGTTCAACAAAAACCTTTAAACATCTAAAAGCACATCTTAACTTCACCCTTACAGATTGTGCACAGGAAGTAAACCAAGGTTAATTTAGGATATACAAACCATTTATGCAATTACATTTAAATAAGTAACTTCTTGTAGTTACTTCAAGTTATTCTTACTTGAATATACATATAAAGGTTAAAGGATTTCTATATTTTGATGTTTTAGTTTTTAATTTCTGTGATGTTATACTTTTCTTGCTTACTTTAGCAATATCAAACAAAAGGGACTGTTGTATTGCACCATACAGTATACGTAGCATGGCTGTGATGAGGCCGAGAGCACAAAGCTACAGACATGCTATACGGCAATACAGCACGACCTACTGTACTGTAAACTGTGATATTGCTTTAATATAACAGTTGCACAAACGTGATATATCAGATTATGCTTTGTTTCTTTGTTTTGCCCAGTTATTTTGCGACACATATCCTTCCGCAACTAGTGGAACTAACAACTCAACTGGCGATATATAATATTACTCTTTGTCTGCCACCCTACACCCCTTTCCTGAATCCTATAGAGGAGTTCTTCTCATCGTGGAGATGGAAGGTTTATGACAGACAACCATACACTAGAGAGAACCTCCTAAGGGCAATGGAGCTGGCCTGTTGACATCCCAGTGGAGGCCTTCCAAGGATGGATTTGCCATTCCAGGGTGTTTTTCCTGCGGTGCCTGGCAAGAGACAATATAGCCTGCAATGTGGATGAGGTGATGTGTCCCGATGCAGCTCAGCGACATGATGCCGCACAGTGATTGTGGTGTGTGTGGTGTGAATAAAGTAAATATAAACTTTATAACTTCACACCCTGAACATGCTTTCAAGAGTACTGTTGTGTGCAATAGATTCTGTTTTTGCATTGAGTTGTGTTACAGTAGTGTACATGCAGAATTTTCTATAGACTTATACTCTTCATATGAAACTCACAAATCTAAATGCCTAATCCTCTGCAGAGATATAAGAAGATCCGTTACTGTAAAGTTTCTAAAAATATGCATTGGCAGTTATGAAACAAAGAACCTTCTCACAAATTGAGCATTGTGTTTTCAATTGTTTTGCTGTAGTGTGTAATGATGTGTATAGTGTTTACATTTTTGAAAGCTTCGAGCTGCTCTTTTGGTGTGAAAGTTTGAGTTTTGAAGTGAGAAGGTGTGGTTGTGTTTATGTAGCTTTAGAAAAGGGTGTTGTGTTTAGACATTGGGGAACATGGAGGAAACGTTTGTGAAATGTGTTTTAGCATATGAGAAAAACTGTAAAACCATTTTAGCCACACCCTCAAATCTTTTCAGTGTTACAATAAGGCCACTTCTTCGTAAGTCTGCACACCCTGATGGCAATATGGAAAAGAAAACCAAATAGAGACATACAGTACTGAATTTTCATTGTCTTTATTTGAACAGTTTGACGCTGGATAAAATCCATTTTTGGACTTCTCATTTAGAAATAATATTAGTCTAAGGCACACAAGGTTGTCTATAACAAAACATAATTAAATTTTAAAACCACTAAATAAGCTTATTTTATAAGCTTCGAACTTCCACGTTTTAGACAAACCATGACCTGTAGCAGCGGCATTTGTGATCAAAACCTGATGCCTTCTGAAAATAACTTCTTTCTGTCACAACTAATAAAAAGAAAATATAAGCTTTGCAAAAGAGCAGCTGCCGTGAGTGAATTAAAATGATTTGCAGAATGTTTCCAAGAAAATTATATTTACACAATCTAACTGCTATTGCAGTCACTCCAGTAGTGTTTAATGTCTGTGATATGCTCTGTGAAATAGGACATTATGTGATTTGGTTGTTGTGTGATCGCTGTATTATGAACTTAAGACTTTGTGGAATACTGTAGTGTTAGCCCTGTGGTGAAGTTAGTTTTTAGTGCAAACTGCTACAGTATCAGTTGCACTGGTTTTGTGCATTGCAGAAAAAAACCCAATGTGTAACAAAACATAGCACTTTAACAATCACTACAGAATCAAAAGCGAAATATACAGTGGTGTGAAAAACTATTTGCCCCCCTCCTGATTTCTTATTCTTTTGCATGTTTGTCACACAAAATGTTTCTCATCAAACACTTTTAACTATTAGTCAAAGATAACACAAGTAAACACAAAATGCAGTTTTTAAATAAGGGGTTTTATTATTTAGGGAGAAAAAAAATCCAATTAGCAGCCTTAGCAGCAATAACTGCAATCAAGCGTTTGCGATAACTTGCAACGAGTCTTTTACAGCGCTCTGGAGGAATTTTGGCCCACTCATCTTTGCAGAATTGTTGTAATTCAGCTTTATTTCAGGGTTTTCTAGCATGAACCGCCTTTTTAAGGTCATGCCACAACATCTCAATAGGATTCAGGTCAGGACTTTGACTAGGCCACTCCAAAGTCTTCATTTTGTTTTTCTTCAGCCATTCAGAGGTGGATTTGCTGGTGTGTTTTGGGTCATTGTCCTGCTGCAGCACCCAAGATCGCTTCAGCTCGATTTGACGAACAGATGGCCGGACATTCTCCTTCAGGAGTTTTTGGTAGACAGTAGAATTCATGGTTCCATCTATCACAGCAAGCCTTCCAGGTCCTGAAGCAGCAAAACAACCCCAGACCATCACACTACCACCACCATATTTTACTGTTGGTATGATGTTCTTTTTCTGAAATGCTGTGTTACTTTTACACCAGATGTAACGGGACACGCACCTTCCAAAAAGTTCAACTTTTGTCTTGTCGGTCCACAAGGTATTTTCCCAAAAGTCTTGGCAATCATTGAGATGTTTTTTTCAAAAGTGAGAAGAGCCTTAATGTTCTTTTTGCTTAAAAGAGATTTGCGCCTTGGAAATCTGCCATGTAGGCCGTTTTTGCCCAGTCTCTTTCTTATGGCGGAGTCGTGAACACTGACCTTAATTGAGGCAAGTGAGGCCTGCAGTTCTTTAGATGTTGTCCTGGGGTCTTTTGTGGCCTCTCGGATGAGTTGTCTCTGCGCTCTTGGGGTAATTTTGGTCGGCCGGCCACTCCTGGGAAGGTTCACCACTGTTCCATGTTTTTGCCATTTGTGGATAATGGCTCTCACTGTGGTTCGCTGGAGTCCCAAAGCTTTAGAAATGGCTTTATAGCCTTTACCAGACTGATAGATCTCAATTACTTTTGTTCTCATTTGTTCCTGAATTTCTTTGGATCTTGGCATGATGTCTAGCTTTTGAGGTGCTTTTGGTCTACTTCTCTGTGTCAGGTAGCTCCTATTTAAGTGATTTCTTGATTGAAACAGGTGTGGCAGTAATCAGGCCTGGGGGTGACTACAGAAATTGAACTCAGGTGTCATAAACCACAGTTAAGTTATTTTTTAACAAGTGGGGCAATCACTTTTTCACACAGGGCCATGTAGATTTGAAGTTTTTTTTCTCCCTTAATAACGTAAACCTTCATTTAAAAACTGCATTTTGTGTTCAATTATGTGATCTTTGACTAATAGTTAACGGTTTTTGATGAGCAGAAACATTTAAGTGTGACAAACATGCAAAAGAATAAGAAATCAGGAAGGGGGCAAATAGTTTTTCACACCACTGTAAGTTAACTATATTTTTTTCCTAAAATCTTTTTTTTTATTTTGAAAAATCCCACAAAATTCATGTATACGGTACATGACCAAAACAATTTTAACGAATATTGAAGAAAACATGCACAAAATATTTTCTATCAGTTTGCAATTCTTCTTGCATCATTAAATAAAATAACCTCAAAACTATATATATATATATATATATATATATATATATATATATATATATATATATATATATAAAAGGTTTTATCACACTTTGTTGTCCAAGTGTTCACATTGTCCATTCTTATGTGCTGCTTATGTACATGCTGAGCTTTTGGATTCTCTCAGTTGTGCAGGTTATTTCTATTTTAGTTCAATATTTCTGTTAATGTACGTAGTTTCAACAGTAGTTTCAGGCTTCCTTAAGGTGTGAATTGTGGGCAGGGCTTAGCTACATATATTGAAGGTGGATCTAGCTTAAACTTTAGTGTGTTTTAGTTTTCTATATTGGATTCTTCTCCACTGGTAAGGTAGGTTTTTAACTTTTGTACAGTTTTTGAAACACAATTGGTTCTTACTGTATACTGTACCTAGTTTTTGCTGTTTGGTAGTGTTGATTGCAGTGTGATTGAAGTAGGTCTAAAGCAATTTGTTCTCCGGTAATTAATCAACAGTAGTTTCAGGCTTCCTTAAGGTGTGAATTGTGGGCAGGGCTTAGCTACATATATTGAAGGTGTCCACTTGTGTCTGTAGCGGTTAATAAGCATATACTGTTACATGCAGAGGTGTAGTGCATGTATGTGTGTGTGTAGTGCATGTATGTGCGCATGCGTGACGGCGGGTGGCGGCGCGTGCGCGATTTCCCTTTTTTTCTCTCTCTCGCTCTCCTTCTCACAGATGGCTCCGCCCCGATTGGACGTGCTGCAAACGTGCACCGGGATTGGCCGTCCTGAGATCTGCGCGTCCTTTTAAGCTGGCGGGTGAAAGCAGGAAAGCATGTATCCAGTGATGTTAACTTGAAAGCACTTTTTGTATGTCGCTCTGGATAAGAGCGTCTGCCAAATGCCTAAATGTAAATGTGATGTGTCCACATTTTGTGTAACATTTCAGATAATACTAACCTTGTAGTTAAAATGCATGTCAAATGTATGTGGCTGTCTGCTACATCCAACCAAAAACACATGCATTGGTCTGTGATATCACAACACTGTTGTCCAAAGATTGGACATGTCATCTAACTAGCAGGTAGAAAATGCTAAGGTGGATGAGAGATCTACTGTAGTTGGTTTAAAATTTTTTGGTCACTCACTCATCATCTATACCGCTTTATCCTTTATTAAGGGGCGTGCGGGCCTGGAGCTTATCACTAGGGCGTTGGGCATGAAGCAGGGTACACATTGGACAGGGTGCTAATCCATCGCAGGACACACACATACACTCACAAATCTGCAGGTCTTTGAACTCTGGGAGGAAAACGGAGTTCCTGGTGGAAACTCACCAAGCACAGGGAGAACATGCAAACTCCAAGTACACAGAGATGAGAATCGAGCCTGGCCGGGAATCGAACCTGGACCCAGGTGTGCTACCTATAACAAGAACAATAATGACAAATTTTAAATGCACTTACATGTTCTGCTAATGTATACACAGTATTAAACAAATGACATATTTTCAATTATTTCCCAAGTTTAGCAAATTGCATGCACAAATACATCATTGAGGAAGAGTTTTGGATACTCTGACCACCTCTGGTCATGTGAATTGGTTTTGTTTAATTTCAAATTAGCAGTTTAACCTATTGTGCCTAACCTAACCTAATATGTCTCAACCCATGTCAGTGTTTAATTTCCACACTATACAGTATGATCACAAAATGACCATCAATTGGAAGGGCATGAACTCAATAATTCCAAGACTCTCCCCCACCCTTGATAAGCAACAAGAACTGTTGATTGATCAACCTGAACTCCCAGAGGAATATGGCACGAATAGCACATTACTGTATATTATCGATGAAAGTTATAATTAGCAGCTAATGCAGACAGGATGCATACAGTACATATCCGGTAAAATAATTGTAGTTTCATGGCTTCTGGGTGTATCACAGACCATAGATGCATGCCTGTAGTACAGCTAAGAACCAAGTGACTGCACACTGCACTTTAGTCTGGACTGTAAGCATCACTTGCACTAACATCTTTATCCTGCTCAGATACACATTTTATTATTATTATGTTTACATTTGCACCTTTTTTTTTTTTTTTTTTTTTTTTTTTCTATTTATAGATTATTTCTTTTGTTTCTTGTTATTTGCACAAAGTAGGAGCGGTTCAGAATACATTTCACTGCGTGTTGTACTTGTATAACTATGCATGTGACAAATAAAGAATCTTGAAATCTTGAAATCTTGACCTTGCTCCAGGCTATGCAGCTCCTATGAGAGTCATTCGACTCAGCCTGACTCTAGATCTGTTTTCAGGAGTTTCATTCATCTAATGTGACATTTATGGATATTTCACCTCATTCAACTTTGATCTGTCATTCATGCAAGAACTATGACTATGTCATGGACCTACAATATACTTCGAAATGCTACTTATAGCTAGCAGTGTATTTTATGATGAATTAACATGTCATTTTAGTGACAATAGAAACTGAAAATTCCAAAGAACTGGAGTCATAATCACTGAGATAAGAATCACATCTATGGTAGATTTGCCAATTTGTTCCTTGCATGCAGAAAAGTGTATATATATATATATATATATATATATATATATATATATATAAAAATTTCCTTTGAACAGTTGATATTGAGATGTTTCTGCTACTTCTGCTCTGTAAAGACTTCATAACGTCTCTAATCTGAGGTGCTGTTAATTGGTAATTTTTCAGGCTGATAACTCTAAATGAACTTCTGGTCTGCAGCAGAGGTAGGTTTTGGTCTCGCCCTCCTGGGATGGCCTTCATGAGAGCCAGTTTCATTATGGTGCTTGACGGATTTCGCAAATGCACTTGACAATACTGTTCTTGCAAGAACTATTACAGAAAGGCTGACCTCTGTGTCTTAAAATAACAACTAACCGTTGTTTTTGTTGTTGTTACATAATTACCTAATTGCATATGTGTTATTTTATAGTTTTGAAATCCCCAGTATTGTAGAATGTAGAAAATAAATCACTATAGAAATTTGCAAGTGATCTAAAACTTTTGAACGGTACTGTATATATCAGGCTTGTGCAAAATTCTGAATTGAATTGAGAATGACTCCTAAATTTCAATTCAATTCTTGAATTTGAATTGAATTTGAATTGATGTCAAAAACAGGATCTAGAATTACAATTCGGAATTGAATTAAAGGAAGCAGAATTGCAATTCAATACAAATTCAAAGAAATTCATATAAATAAGTGAAGTGTTTAACAATGAAGCTTTACAATATGTCAGATTTGATTTCATTACATATTCTATAAATGATATTAGTTTGAACTACTTGTACAGATTACATTAACAGGAAATGTTTCCCCTCAGCAATGAATGTTAAAAGCTCTAGTCACAGAACACAAAATTATGTTTGATTTATTGGAATTGGAATTTTGTGGAACACAATGGAACGTGACTCCATATCCCAGAATGCTTTGCTTTAACCAAGTATTTAAAATGGTTGCCAAACAATTTGAGGTGGACATTTGTTTGAAAGCTTCTTTTCTACACAATGTGATTGTCAACACTTGACTTTGTGTTATTTGATTACTTTGAAATGAAAATAACATTTTGAACAAAACTAATCAAACATTGAGGAAGTAAGAATTGATCATTATCTAATGTTGGAACAAAATGTATGCAGGGTTGAGGAATAACTAGTTATGTGTAATGAAATTATGATATTAAATTACAAAATTAATGTAATTGTATGTGAGATTCAACACATTCTTTCAACTTCTCCTGTGGGGCGGAGTCAATTCAATTCAAATTCCAACTCATAAATTGAATGGCGGCCAATTCTCAAATTCTGAATTGTGCACAAGCCTGATATTAGTTGATAGTTCAGGACTGGAGTTTCCTACAGTCTACCCGAGTCTCCAATAACGAGCTGAACTCAATTTTAACTTAAACATATACTGAACTTTCAGTCTTACACAGTATGATTCAGATCAATCCCTGCTATCCATTCATCCAAATGAGGATGGGTTCCCTGTTGAGTCTGGTTCCTCTCAAGGTTTCTTCCTACTGCCATCTCAGGGAGTTTTTCTCCTTGCCTCTGTCGCAGTCATCCTTGGCTTGTACATCAGAGTCTTATCATTTTGTTTTCTACACGTTCACATCTCATACGAACTTAAATGATACTTTTGATTGTGTAGAGCTGCTTTGCAACAATGTCAGTTGTAAAAGTGCTATACAAATAAAACTGAATTGAATGTTCACACGAGTATTTATCCTCTGTGATACTGGGGAGAATGACCTTTGGTTGAAATTACAGCAACTAGTGGTATTATTGGGATATGTATGAGCATCTCCAAGGCACCATGCATCAAGAAAAACTGTAGAATGGGAGAATTTTGGATTGGCATCCTGTCCAGGGTATACCCTGCCTCGTGCCCTAAGTCTCCGGGAACATGCTCCAGTCCTCCTGTGACCCTGAACACAGGATAAAGCGGTAATGACAATGAATAAGTGAGAGTGATGCCCTTGATCACATCATGTGTCCTGTTTTTTTGTTTCTGATTTATTGGTCTATTTAAGTTCTGGTTTGTTTACTATACCATGTACACCCTCTGGTTCTGCTTGTTATGTTTTTTGCATGTTTGTCTTAGCCAATATGAATATACATAATTGTAAACAAATCTAAATCATTTAAAACAAAATTTAATATGGATAAATGATTGGTGGCTCAAGACATCTGCACAGTATCAGAGGTGAAAAATCCCACAAAGTAATTGGGCCTAGTAAGGGAGTAATAGAATCTAAAAATAATTTAATGTCATGATTATATAATCAAACATTAATGCCCAAACATTATTTGCCATTTTGTTAATTCTAGACATGGTTAATACATTTTCGTGTGTGTGTGTGTGTGTGTGTGTGTGTGTGTTTGCATGTTGGGAGGTGGGGTCGGAATTAAATATTAATATGGAATGGAAAAGTGGGGCAGCGATTATAGGATACAAACTTTTTAATCTTGTTAAAATGACATATTTTGAGTCACCTTCCTCCTCATGCAGATAGCTTGCTTCCTCACTGGTTGTCAATTAGTGTGCTCCTAATGAGCAGTCTGTAAGAAGTTAGGATGTAGTGGGCTGTCACTCAAAGCTATGATGATGTTTGATGATGGCAGGAGGATGGAAGAGGGGAAGCATAAATGCCACAAATGACATCTGAAACGGAAATGTTCCGACTTTGGTTGTCACTAGGAAGCTGCATTTAATTGGTCTTTGCATGATGTTCCACAAGGGAGGTCGGTCCCTGAGGAGACAATCAAACCGGAGGAAGTGGTGCTTAGACATAGCTGAGTCACAAACGCACACACACATCCTCTCGTTCTTCTATGCAGAAAAATTATTTTACAAATATTAAGCTTGAATGATGGGTTCAAATGAAAGTTATATTTTACTTAAAAGCCCCTTGGTACTAGTCAAAATTCATAGGTATTAGAAAAAGAGTTCAGGTGTACTTATGCCACAGCGCCTTTCTTCTTCTTTAATATATCTCCCTTAAAGGGTTTTACTTTACTTCCTCCTGAAACTGAAGTAACATTGAGACCTTTGATATAAAAGTCTTACTGTACCTATAGTTCTGTCAAATTCAGCTTTTCATCCTATGCATGAATAGATTTTGCAATAATTAGTTTGAGCCAAATTATATGCAAAGATACAATAGTCAAGGCTAGGACTAGAGGCTAGAGGTGGTGTTTTAAAGTTCATATTTTTTCTCATTGCTTCATTTAGATAAAATGAAAAGAAATCCAATCCAAGTCACTTTTGGACGCCAAACTATGGCGTCCAAAATTCAAGGCTTATGATTATTTTCATGTATGCATTTTTCTAAACGCAAATGAAGGTTCCTAAAGCTGTGATAATCTGCTCTAAGTAAACATATAAAACTATATGAAGAATTTTAATAGCTTCTCTGTCACGGGCGCAGGCAGAACGGTATGAATCCAAGCGCGGTTACTGACTGTATAGAGATGTGGGGGCGTGGTCGGGGGCGTGAGCAAGGGTCGAAAGCCGTGAGTCCGTCAGCGAAGCGTCCAAAGCAAAAACACTAGACTATCAAACACTAGCCGTAATCAAAAAGGGAAAGCGTGAGGTCAAAACCGGGAGATCAAAAGGGCAGGCGAACAATCCAAATCGGCAAGCAGAAGATAAAAAACGAGAAAAAACAAAGCGAGGTCGTAACGTGAAAGCTAGAGAAAAGAAAACACGAGAGAATCGAGGTAAAACACACACAATAATCCAGCGATCTGAGCAGCGCGCCGCGCATGCTTAAATCGCTGGAGTAATCAGTCAGGGAATGAGAAACAGGTGAGCAGACGGGGCGGAAACGGGGGCGTGAGAGCGCACGTGACGGCTAGACAAAACTTAATGGGCATGAGATGAGGCGACATAGCTGGGACACATGGAATGTGGAATTTATTCGTCGCATCATAGAGGGAAGCAAAAGTTTGACCGCGCAGGGATTGACAATCTTGGTTATGGTGAAAGGGCCGATGTAACGGGGTGAGAGTTTGCGGGACAGGGTCTTAAGAGGGAGGTCTCTGGTGGAGAGCATGACTCTCTGCCCTATCCTGTACTTGGGGGCCTGAGAGCGTCTGCGGTCTGCTTGCTCCTTGTAAGTTCTGCCTTGTCGTAGCAGCGTTCTTCTGGCCAGAGTCCAGGTCCTCCTGCAGCGGCGAATGAAGGCTTGGGCAGAGGGGACACTGACCTCCTCTTCCTGAGAGGGGAACAAGGGTGGTTGGTAACCCAGGCAGCACTGGAAGGGGGACAGCCCAGTAGACGAAGAGACTAGAGAGTTGTGGGCGTATTCGACCCAGGGCAGGAATCTGCTCCACGAGGTGACATCCCGGTAGGTCATGCATCTCAGGGCGACCTCGAGAGCCTGGTTCTTCCTCTCCGTCTGCCCATTGGATTGAGGGTGGAAACCTGATGACAGGCTTGGGGTGGCTCCGATGAGCTTACAAAATGCCTTCCAGAACTGAGAGGTGAACTGTGGGCCCCGATCAAACACAATGTCCTTAGGCAGGCCGTGGAGCTTAAATACATGATTGATCATAAGTTCTGCAGTCTCCTTGGCGGACGGGAGTTTTGGTGGTTGGATAAAGTGAGCAGCTTTAGAGAACCGATCAACCACGGTCATGATGCAGGTGTGGCCGGTGGAGGGGGGTAGTCCAGGTGACGAAGTCCAGGGCGATGTTGGACCAGGGGTGATGAGAGATGGGCAGGGGTCTGATGAGGCCAGCCGGGGCCGTGTTGACATGCTTAGATCTTATGCAGACATTGCACGCTGCAACAAAGTGAGAGGCGTCCTCCTTGAGGGCGGGCCACCAAAACCGCTGCTGGGCTAGTGCCAGAGTTCTGGCGGAGCCTGGGTGGCAAGAGAGTTTAGAACTGTGGGCCCACTCCAGGACTTGAGAACGCAGATCGAGGGGAACAAAGAGACGGTTAGGAGGCACATTGCTTGGGCTTGGTCCATGGGATAGGGCTTGCTTGACACTAGTTTCGATATCGAGCTTGGCCACGGCGAGCAGGCAGGGAGGTGGCAGAATCGTCTCACATGGGGCAGGGTCTTGGGTGGTTGTAAATAGTCTTGAGAGAGCGTCCGGCTTGGTGTTCTTAGACCCTGGTCGGTAGGAGAGGGTGAAGTTGAACCTCGCGAAGAACAGGGACCACCGGGCCTGACGAGAATTGAGCCTCTTGGCGCTTCGTAGGTACTCGAGGTTCTTGTGATCGGTCCAAACTAGGAATGGGACCTCCGTTCCCTCTAGCCAGTGTCTCCATTCCTCCAGTGCTAACTTGATGGCTAAGAGTTCACGATCTCCTATGCCGTAATTGCTTTCAGCAGGAGTTAGGCGGTGGGAGAAGAAGGAGCAGGGGTGCAGCTTATTATCCCGGTTGGATCTTTGTGAGAGGATGCCTCCTACTCCGGTGCTGGAGGCGTCGACCTCCACGATGAACTGCCGTGACGGATCTGGGATGGTGAGGATAGGGGCGGAGGTGAACCGTTTCTTCAGCTCGCTGAAGGCTTTCTCAGATTCCTGGTTCCAGCAGAAATGGGTCTTGGTAGAGGTCAGGGCTGTTAGAGGGGCGGCGATGGAGCTGTAGCCTCGGATAAACCGACGATAAAAATTAGCAAAGCGTAAGAACCTCTGGAGTTCTTACGCTTGTATTCGCGATCTTATTCTTTCGGTCACTACCCACAGTTCATGACCATAGGTGAGGGTAGGAACGTAGATCGACCGGTAAATTGAGAGCTTTGCCTTTTGGCTCAGCTCCTTCACCACGACGGACCGATACAGAGCCCGCATCACTGCAGACGCTGCCCCGATCCGCCTGTCGATCTCCCGCTCCATTTTACCCTCACTCGTGAACAAGACCCCGAGATACTTAAACTCCTCCATTTGGGGCAGGATCTCACTCCCAACCCTGAGAGGGCACTCCACCCTTTTCCGGCTGAGGACCATGGCCTCAGATTTGGAGGTGCTGATTCTCATCCCAGCCGCTTCACATTCGGCTGCGAACCGATCCAGTGAGAGCTGATGATGAGGCCAACAGAAAAAAAAAGCAGAAAAAAAAGCAGTCACCCAATCCTGAGCCCACCAAACTGTACCCCCTCAACGCCCTGGCTGCGCCTAGAAATCCTGTCCATGAAAATTATTAACAGGATCGGTGACAAAGGGCAGCCCTGTCGGAGTCCTACTCTCACCGGAAACAGGTCCGACTTACTACCGGCAATGCGGACCAAGCTCCGACACCGGTTGTACAGGGACCAGACAGCCCTTAACAGGGAATCCGATATCCCATACTCCCGGAGTACCCCCCACAGGACTCCCCAAGGGACATGGTCGAATGCCTTCTCCAAGTCCACAAAGCACATGTAGACTGGTTGGGCAAACTCCCATGCCCCCTCCAGGACCCTGCTAAGGGTGTAGAGCTGGTCCACTGTTCCGCGACCTGGACGAAAACCACACTGCTCCTCCTGAATCCGAGGTTCGACTATCCGATGGACCCTCCTTTCCAGTACCCCTGAATAGACTGAATCATCCACCCCCGGGGCCCCGCCACCACGGAGCTTTTTGATCACCTCGGCGACCTCGGCCCCAGAGATGGAAGAGTCCACCTCTATGTCCCCAGACCCGGCTTCCTCATCGGAAGGCATGTTGGTGGAATTAAGGAGGTCTTCGAAGTACTCCCCCCACCGACCCACAACGTCCTGAGTCGAGGTCAGCAGCGCACCATCACCACTATACACTGTGTTGACCGTGCACTGCTTTCCCCTCCTGAGACGCCGGATGGTGGACCAGAATCTCTTCGAAGCCGTCTGGAAGTCATTCTCCATGGCCTCCCCAAACTCCTCCCACGCCCGGGTTTTTGCCTCAGACTGCCTCCGAAGTTCCACCAGCCAAAAAGGCCCAGTAAGACTCCTTCTTCAACTTGATGGCATCCCTCACCGCCGGTGTCCACCAACGGGTTCTTGGGTTGCCACCGCCACAGGCACCGACCACCTTACGGCCACAGCTCCGGTCAGCCGCCTCGACAATGGAGGCGCGGAACAGAGTCCATTCGGACTCAATGTCCCCCACCTCCCCAGGACGTGGTTGAAGCTTTGCCGGAGGTGGGAGTTGAAGCTCGTCCTGACAGGGGACTCTGCCAGACGTTCCCAGCAGACCCTCACAATACGTTTGGGTCTACCAGGGCTGACCGGCATCCTACCCCGCCAACGAAGCCAACTCACCACCAGGTGGTGATCAGTTGACAGCTCCGCTCCTCTCCTCAGCCGAGTGTCCAAGACATGTGGCCGCAAGTCCGACGACACGACCACAAAGTCGATCATCGAACTGCGGCCTAGGGTGTCCTGGTGCCAGATGCACATATCTTCGGCGCCTAAGCGCAAACAACAGTAAGGATCCGTCCCCCCAACCGAAGGCGGAGGGAGGCCACCCTCTCGTCCACTGCGGTCCACATAGCTCCCAGGATCATTGGGACACGCAAACCCCTCCACCACGATAAGGTGGTGGTTCAAGGAGGGGTCTTTGAGAAATGTCATTCTTTAATCATGACTTGGGAGATCATTGATTTATAATAAACAATACCAGCAAATATTCAATACCATTCAAAATATTCAGTCATTTTTGTAGTTAAGCAATTCTACATATTAATATTTATAGCAACAAAATGTTAACAAATGTATTACTTATACAGAACAAAGAACCTCACTCATATTGAATCACTTGAGAGAAAAATTATTTTCATAGGAACAAGGGTGTTCTAAGAATACCTTTTGAGTTTGAGTGTGAAGGACATCTTGTTCTTTTTTATCGATGGACTTTCTTACACTACAGTACTAAAAAACACCACTCATAGATTTTTTACATTAACAATCCTATAATTCAAGACATATTGTGGCAATAATCACTAGGAAAGTTTCATTTGAAAGAACATAATGACATAATGGTCACAAACGCTAAATACGCTAGTAAAATTCCCACACATTTAACATCAAAGTCACCTTGACTAACCCAGAAGTCCACGTAGAGAATGAGACCATATGAACTCATATAGTCTCATATAGAACTCAAATTATAGTCTGTGTCTTCTGAATGGCCCTTTTCTTCCCTCGTCCATATCATCATGATCACCTCACATGGTTTAGGGGACAAAATTACTATATTGAACAATAACCACAATGGTGATATTATATTTTTTATTGCTATATATTTTATTGTATATGGCCTATTATTAAGGGAGAAGAAATATTTTATTGTAGAAATGTACTGTTATACACATTTAAACATAAAAATAGTGATTGGTGGGTGTAAGGGGTAACAGATATGCCAGGCAACCAGAGAGCAGACCTTGCAAATGCGACAGTACAGTAGATATGAAACAGATGTATTAAATTAAGATGAAGAGAAAAAAAAAGTAAAAAAAACAGAGATTGTAATAATAATTAAAATAAATACAATGCACAATCCTTCTGGTTTCTGTATATGCTGTGTGCATGTATATTTTTGAATATTATTTTAGTGCTGTGCAGTATGGCTTTCACTTATTTATGTGTTTTGATCTTGATTCCAAATGTTTTAGTAATTTGACTAATACCTTAAAATATGACTGGTATTTGATTACCCCCCCCCCACACACACACACACACTCACACACACACCTTAATTTTAGATCCGTTTCTTTAAAAAAGTTTTTGTGAACATTATGACCTGGTTCTAATAGGTCTGCTATTTCTTCTGGCCCATGTTCTGAGTTTAAGGGATATAAACACTCCCTTCCCCAAGTCTCTGCTATTGATTTTTTTAATAACAAGGAACCTAAAACTGGCCCGATAAGGTGAACTCAGCATGTAGTAAATGTATTAAAAACTGCTACTGCAATCTGTTACAGCCTGCCATTTGTGCAATAAAAAAAGCTAGTTTGGTGTTATCAGCAAATCTGTACAGGTATGTCTTAACTAAGTGGTGTGTCAGTGTAAACCTACAGTAACAGTTGCCAATACTCTATAAAGAACAGTATGGTTGTACTGAATCAGTCTAGTGTTCAGATGATGTATAGATGAAACAGACTAATCATTCACCAAAAATATTTTAATTTATTTTAGATAAAAGTCTGACACAACAAAGACAACAAAGTTTAGCGTTTGAGACACATAGCCCAGGGACACAATGATAGACCAAGAGAATTAGGAATGGACATATATTTAATAAAAAATAATGCACCATTTTGTCTGTACAACCTTATCTTAGTTTGTTCATATGGAGTGCAATAATGAGTTGTTGAGATCACAACATAGCATGTGAAATTGAGGTCAGAGACAGGATGTAGACTGCTCAGCAAGAAAAAGAGTCAAACACTCATGTTGAGGCAATAAAGGTATAAAATATTTCCTCATGCTCCCTGAACCAGTACTTCACAATTTGAGTTCTGGAATATGTCATCAGGAAAGAAAAACTCCATTGATGGGATAACCTTGTCATTTAATACTTTCAGGTTGTCAGCTGACTTGCTAAGCCTATACCTGACCAACTGAAGCAACCCAGAACATGCTGTAAAACTCAATCTAGACTCATCAAACCACATTACTTTTGTCTATTGCTCCAAAGGCCAATGTTTTGCTCCCCAGCAAACTGAAGCCTTTTTCAGTAGTCTAAAAACACTTATTTTCTTTCGGCCAACGGTTTAGCCTTAATGCTGTGAATTATAATAAAATAGTTGTGATTTCTACTGTAAAAATTGAATTAATTAATTAATTTATTTATTTTTACAATGCCACTTCAAGTGTTTACAGTATGTGATCTCTGTGCAGGTGATGATCATGTTTTTTTTCTGACCACATTTTATTTGAGAAGTTGACAGTTTTGCGCTATCATTCGAGGTTTAAATAATGTGATGGAGCAGTTCTTAACTCAATTTAAATAATTCCAATTTGTTCGTTGCTCAACCTAGACTAATGAATTGATTTCTTCTTCTTCTTGTGTTTAAAACAAAAGAGTAAAATAAAAAGGAAATATACTGTGGCGTGGGCGGGGCGGCGGCTGACGACCATCATGCCTTGCGGGGGTTCTCTATGTGTCCACCATAGTAGAGAAGGGTGTTTGGGTTGATGGTTTCGGCCAAGTTTGTGTGTGTGATGTGCGTACGTGACCTGCATGTGTGAGTGCTTGTGCTGTGTTGAATAAACTACTCCCCAGCCATTTGCACTGGGGAGCAAGTAAGCTCACTCGTCCTCCAAGATCCCTGCTAGCGTCGAGAAACGCTATATTGGTGTCAGAAGTGGGATGGAGGAGTACGAGTTGAATCTAGCCGGGGACAGGGCTACCCGTCACGTTTAGACAACGAACAGGTCTCCGGGGTTTCCCGGCGATGCCGAGACTACCGATACTGCGTTCTCAGGCCTGAGGCACAGCGTACCCCAGCAGCTGTTAAACTAGTTCCGGTGGTCGCGGCAGGTAAACATCCGGTAGCAGGTGCTGATCAGCCGTCCGAGCCGGCGTGCAGCCGAGTACCTGCCACATCCGCAGTTGTTTCACCTGTGCCGCAGCTGGACAGTGAACGCTCTGTCCACGGAGGCGACCGCTACACGGCGAAGAAGGGCCCCACCGAGCGCTCGCGGGCACCGCTGCAGGACTTTTGGGTGGGGGCACCTACGGAGCGTATGGGCATGGCCACTCACAGCCGGGGGCGAGACTTTGCTACTGGAGAGCAGGTATGGGTTTATTCCTCCAGAAGGAAGAGGGGGCTTTCACCCAAGCTCATGTCTCACTGGGTGGGCCCCTGTACGGTCATTGCCCAGCTCTCCGATGTCATCTACCGGGTGCCGTCTGGCGCCTTACCAGCCGCACGCCGGCGAAACATCGAACTCTGAGGAGGCCAGACCGCCTCCGGGACAATGTTGCGTTCCTCCCTCCCCCACAAAAGGACTCCGGTGTTCACAACGCCAGCGCCAACAGCCTTCACGGGTGGGAGCAGTCATGCGGCTGACGACCGTCATGCTTTGCGGGAGGTTCACTGTGTGTTCACCATGGTTGGGACGTTTGGTCGGGTTGGTGGCTTCGGCCATGTTGGGGGTGCATGTATATGTGCTTGATCTGTGCATGTGCGCTTTCTCTGTGTGTGTTATAACAGTGAATGTGCTGCTCATGCTATATAGTGTACTGTATACAGTAAATAGACTACAGTAAATTGCTGTATTTTGATATACAGTTTATTACAGTGATTTTGTACTGTTTACTGTATTTTAGTGGTAAATAATTATACGGACAACTTGTATTTTTAACAGCATTTAAAAAAAAAAAAAATTTTTGTCCTGCCCAATTCTTTTCCCCTGATTTTCTCCCCTATCTAGTCGTGTCCAATTCAGCATCACCCAGGGTTCGAACCTGCGATCTCTGGATGATAGGGCGAGCGCTTTAACCTACTGCGCCACTCGGAGGCCCACAAAATTGGCAAAAGTACTTGCACTTACTGAAATTTTCATTAAAGCCCCTATATTGTGTGAGCCAAGATTATCTCCGGCAATAGCACACAATGTGGCTCGGTATGTGTGTCCATCTGGAAAAGGTATGCCAGCTACTTCTAAGTCCTTCAAGTCGGTGATAAGTGACCCAAAGGCTGTCTCTGATTGAAATAATTTATAATCTTGTTCTCAACAAAGCATTACCAGCTGCATTTGATCCACTTGATCTGTTATGAGGCGGTATGTCTGCTAGAGTTAAGTAAACAGCCAGCACTTTATGTTTTTTCCTTCCAGATCCTAGTGGATTTACCACTTGAAATGCATCCTGGTACAAAGCCAATGTGTCATCTGACTGAAAAATTGCATTTGATGCAATGTTGCTCCCATCCCATATGTCTTCCAAGATGTCTTTTGGCCTAGATGAGGATTTCATTAGTTGTTTATAGCAACATGACTGTTGCATGACCAACTGACTTTGAAAGAAAGTCCAAGAAAAATAGGAACTGGCTCAACATATCTAAACTGACTTTTAAAGACTTTTAAAGTCTTTCGTCTCTGGTCGGTTTTTAAAGTGCCAGTGTTGCAAGCATGAAACAAGTCATTTGATTTTAGAACATCCATAGATTCCACAAAATTTCCACGATTATGATGGATGAACAGATCCTGGCAGCATAGAGTCCCCACATCACTGAAGATCCCAAAATCCTTTGCAATTTGCAGTTAATTACTGTATTTTTTTAAACCAACTGCAATAAAGTGCGACAGAACGGTAATTGTTTTCAAAAGTGTGTTGATTATCTAATTTATAGTTAAATACTGTATACTGTAGTGTATTAAACTGTAAATACAATATTTACAGTTAAATATTTTAATCACAGTAATGTTGTTTCTTTTACAGTAATGTGCAGTATTTTGAAAAAACTGTCGGAAACTGTAAAAAAATGTCCTGTAAATGTACATAAATTTGTTACAGTGTAGAATATAGTGATACTATTCATAATAGATACTGATGTGTCTCAAACTGGTAAAAGTATAGTAAATTATGGAAAGATTTATACAGAAACTATTATAATATGTATTTCCACGAATTTAAAGCCCTAGCAATAAACATCACTAAAACACTTATAGGAAACAATGCAATAACAGTCATTTGAGGCACAACCTCAATATTTATATTGTAATCTGGCTGCTTTATTTATTTCAGGGGTTAAATACGACGAATTTGTAATGTAACATGAAAAAACCCACATTAAAATTATGGAGTTTTAGCATGATGTTAGAGCTTCATGATGCATGATTTTTGTTTTTTAAACATGCATAAAATATTCATTCATATATAAATTTTTGTATGTATATATATATATATATATATATATATATATATATATATGTAAGTAAAATTACGTACAAACAATTCATTTTCGTAAAAATATACATTGTATTAGGTTGAATTAGTATGCAAAGGCTACACAAAGCCCTGTACACTATAATTCACTATTTAGTTATATTATAAAGTGAGTACAGGCTCTGTATATACTGTAGTATTATCCAGCAGTCCTTGCTTGTGTGAATTTGTATGATATACCTGTGTGATCAGGTTCCATTATTAGATATAACCAGTGCTGAGGCAAGCACAGCTCAATTGAAGCAAAGAAAGTGAAGTAAATCTTTGAGCAATGAAAGAATCAATGCAATAACAGTCATTTGATGCACAACCTCAATATTTATGCTGTAATCTGGCTGCTTTATTCATCTCAGGGGTTAAATATGATGTAGTACTGTTTGTATTGTAACATGAAAAAACCCATGTTAAAGGTATCAAGTTTTTCCATTTTTAGTTGATTGCTCAGCATTTACTTATAGTATATGATAGCCAGATAATATTCAGGATCCCTGGCTTTTCCTGTGGTGGCCCAGCCATACAGGCACCAAATATACTCAAGGGCCATAAGCAACATTTGTGCAGTTAACCCTATTAACCAATCAAGAGATTCTGTTAAAGTTAACAGGAATCAATGTGATAACAGAGATTGTAGCATGGTTGTGGTGTCACTTGGGGTGTTTTGAGCTCCTTGTTGATGAGGGAGTTAAGAGGAAAATATCCAAAGTTGTCCAAGCTGACAGGAAAGCTAAGTGTTACGACCCCCGGTCTAGGGTCAAGGGACGCAACAAAGAAAATAATAAATTGATTATAAATAAATATTCTTGCAACCAAGATTTTGTGCGTGGTTTTTATTTTAACACACACGCACATACACATACAGGAAGCTCTGGGCTTCAGGATTGGGCCAAGGCCAAAACAATAAACAAAACCCCCCCCTCTATCTCCTCCCTCAAGCTAGCTAAACTACCAAAAAGAAAAACTGAAATCAAAATACAAAAACTAAACTAGCTTCCTAACTACTTACAAAAAAACAGGAGAAAACAGGGGACAACAAAAATGGCACCCAACCCCTACTGCTTCCTTGCAACTATATACAAACAAGAAAAGAACAAAATATATATATACACTATTTACTACAAAGAAAACTATATACAAAAGCGGGAGGAAAACTTCCATCCACGCTAACACAAACAAACAAAAGAAAACCCAAAAACAACAAAAGGGAAGGAGAGAGGCAAGGCGCGACACACAGGCTCTCTCTCCAACCAAACAAACAAAAACACACACACGCTCAAAACAAATACAAAATAACAAACAAATACTCAGTCACACAGTCACACACCAACACTTCAACATACAATCAATCACTCAATTAATCACACAATCACAATCCAACAATTCACTAATTAACCAATCAACAACGGAGCACGGAAGTCACACACAAGGCATAAGTCGCGCCCTTCCTGCTTCCACTCGCGAGCTTAAGAAGCCACGCAGATCCACCGTCCGCCAATCGCGGCGCACGTCACGGCACGTTCCATCGGGGCGGGGCTTCCTGCGAAAAGGAGAGCGGGAGAGAGAAAGGGGGGAGAGATCGCGCACGCGCCTCCGTCGCGCATGCGCACATACCCGCGCTACACACACACATACGTGCACTACTCCTCTGCACGTAACAGTATATGCTTATTAACCGTTAAAGAAATTTAAACAATAAGGTGAAAACAATCTTATTTTCTTTCATTACATCCAGTGCTTTTCTTCTTCTAATGGCACTTCTGTTGCACTTCTTGACATTATAGTTTCCAAAGTTTAAATCAGACATTGGGTCCAGAGAGATATTGTAACCTTGTGGTCAATAAAGAGAAGTACAAAAACACTAAGGGCTCATTTGGGCAGGATTTGCTTAGGTTTGCGCTATAACCATGAAAAAGGAGCAGCGAGACTGATATTTATAGCAAATAATTGGAATTAAAACTACAGCAAATGTCTGAGAGACTACTTTCATTCACATGCTAGAAGGAAACTAAATGAAGGAGACAAAATCTAGAAAACTCTTATTTCTAGGGGGGGGGGGGATTGAGCTGTTTTGCTCCTGTGCACTTTTATTGGCTCTTAGTATGACTATGGAATTAATTGACCCAAGACTTGTTCATTTTTTAAATTATATTTTCTGCTCATCTAGTCCCTCAGGCAACACAGCAGTCCTCTAATACATCCAGCATTGATGTATGATTTGAAAAAAAAAAAGTTATATTAAATTGTTTCATTTGTGGTTTGGGTCCCGTGAATACCTCCTATGAACATGTCTCTGGTTATTTTTTTGTGACATAGGCCTACTCCTGAATGTATTATAAAACTCAAGATATCATTAGATCCTTAAGTGCCACTAGGGTTATTTATCATGTCTGAGAATTTTGCCTTTGCAATGATCTTTGTAGGAAGCACACATCTAGGGGGAACAGCTATTGCAAGGAATTACTTTCATTTGTGAAGCACCTACAGTACCAAACTGTGGATTTGGGGAGCCCTTTATAAACCTTTTTTTTTCCTTCTTTTTTTAAATATTATTTTTGACAAATCCACATTATTTAAAGCAATGCTCTGAACCACATTATACTTAAATAGAACCAAAGCTACTTTTTTGTAAACAGTATACGCGTGCACGGATGTTGATTATACCAGTGAGAGACCCACACTAAGACCGAGCAGGGGAAACGATTACCCACAATTCTGCAGCGCAAGAGAGAGAAAAACCATTGGCTCAGTTGTGATCATGTGATGCTCGGCGTCAAAACAAGAAGCGCATGCGTGATACATGATACTCTGTATTTGTAAACCAAGACTTCTACGACGAATCTACAGTAAATTTATCAAAAAATTTTGCTCATCTTGCAGAACACTCTCAAACCGTGTTACTCACAATCCGACGTTCCACTGTATTTAAAAAAATATATAATTATCATATATATATAAAATTGTCTCATGCAAATATAATTTTCAGACTGTAAATATGTGCTATAATGAAGTGCTGTCCAACATGCTGTCAACCCCTGTGTTAATAATAATAATAATAATAATAATAATAATAATAATCTTCTTCTTTGTCTTTCGGCTGTTCCCTTTCAGGGGTCGCCACAGCGAATAATTTGCTATCAACCCTATCCTCTGCATCCTCTTCTCTCACACCAACTAACTTCATGTCCTCTCTCACTGCATCCATAAATCTCCTCTTTGGTCTTCCTCTAGACCTCCTGCCTGGCAGTTCCAACCTCAGCATCCTTCTACCGATATATTCACACTCTCTCCTCTGAACATGTCCAAACCACCTCAATCTGGCCTCTCTGACTTTATCTCCAAAACATCTCACATGGGTTGTCCCTCTGATGAACTGATTCTTGATCCTATCCATCCTTGTCACTCCCAAAGAGAACCTCAACATCTTCAGCTCTGCTACCTCTAGCTCAGCCTCCTGTCTTTTCTTCAGTGCCACTCTAAGCTGTAGAGCATCACTGGTCTCACCACTGTGCTATACACCTTTCCTTTCATGCTTGCTGATACTCTTTTATCGCACAACACACCTGACACTTTTCTCCACCCATTCCAACCTGCCTGTACTCGTCTCTTCACCTCCTTTGAACACTCTCCATTGCTCTCGACCGTTGACCCTAAGTACTTAAAATCCTGCACCTTCTTTACCTCTGCTCCCTGTAGCCTCACTGTTCCTCTTGGGTCCCTCTCATTCACACACATGTATTCCATCTTGCTGCGGCTAACCTTCATTCCTCTGCTTTCCAGAGCGTACCTCCACCTCTCCAAATTTTCCTCCACCTGTTCCCTGCACTCGCTACAAAGCACAATGTCATCTGCAAACATCATAGACCATGGAGACTCTTGTCTAACTTCATCTGTCATCCTGTCCATCACTAGAGCAAACAAAAAGGGGCTTAGAGCCGATCCTTGATGCAGACCCACCTCCACCTTGAACTCTTCTGTCACACCTACAGCACATCTCACCACTGTCTTACAACTCTCATACATGTCCTGCACCACTCTAACATACCTCTCTGCCACTCCAGACTTCCTCATACAACACCACAGCTCCTCTCTCGGCACCCTGTTGTACGCTTTCTCTAAATCTACAAAGACACAATGCAACTCTTTATTACCTTCTCTGTACTTCTCCACCAGCATTCTCAAACCAAATACTGCATCTGATGTACTCTTTCTAGGCATAAAACCATATTGCTGCTCACAAATTCTCACCTCTGCCCTTAACCTAGCTTCCACTACTCTTTCCCACAGCTTCATTGTATGGCTCATTAGCTTTATACCTCTGTAATTGCCACAGCTCTGCACATCTCCCTTGTTCTTAAAAATCGGCACCAATACACTTCTCCTCCATTCCTCTGGAACTCTCCAAGATCTCGTTAAACAAACTAGTCAGAAACTCTACTGCCACCTCTCCTAAGCAGTTCCATACCTCCACAGGTATGTCATCAGGACCAACAGCCTTTCCACTCTTCATCCTCTTCAACGCCCTTCTCACCTCACTTTTACTAATATTTGCTACTTCCTGCTCCACAACAGTCACCTCTTCTACTCTTTGTTCTCTTTCGTTTTCCTCATTCATCAACTCCTCAAAGTACTCCTTCCATCTTCCCATCACCCTCCTGGCATCTGTCAGTACATTTCCATCTCTATCTTTAATCAGTCTAACCTGCTGCACATCCTTCCAATCTCTATCTCTTTGCCTCGCCAACCTGTACAGATCCACCTCTCCCTCCTTGCTGTCCAGCCTAGCATACAAGTCCTCATATGCTCTTTGTTTGGCCTTTGCCACTTCTACGTATGGAGCGATATCGCGGCCAATATTCAAATGCAATTGCAAATTGCATTTGCAATTGCGTTTCCCATATGTGGACGCACAAAGTGTGCCATAATTCAAATGCAATTGCAAACTTTGCATTACCGTTTGCTGATTCGCCTTCGCGAGCGCACACTGACTGCCAAATTTCAAATGAAAAAACAAAGTCCATTTGCATTTGTATTTCCCAGGTCTTACACGTCATGAACCTGTCATATTTAAATATCAAAATCAATTACCACATTTGCTTTTTCACTTTCTCTGCGCCGCGCGTCAAGCCGGCCAAAATTCAAACGCAATCGCTAATCCATTTGCAATTGCATTTCCAACACGTTACACAGAAACCTGTCAATCAGCGTCAGGGGCGGGTCTATACTGTGGGGCAGGATTGTATGGGGCGTGACGTCACTCGCACTCGCCGACCAAGAGGGGGATATTTGAGCACTGGAGGTGAAACGAGATTATCTCATTTGTTTATCAAGAAATAAACACACAAAAATGACAAATCGCATATTTTCTTGCTCCGGAGTGGACAGAGAAGTTTTTACAACTAAAAATATTTTTAGATCTTCTCCTGTTACAGCCTGCTGGAGCTAAATCTTTCAGAAACGCTGCGTACCGGTGTTATGCGCTAAAAGCCTCCCTGCCACTGATTGCACCCCCACAAAATCTCTGTCAAATATATGAGGACATCACAATCAAAAATTCATATTATTATTATCAAATATAATATATGAGTATTATTAAATATATTATTACTATTATAATTAACCCTAAGCACGTGACATGGAAATTAAGACACATAATACAAATTCTCATATAATGTTTATTTTGTGGCACATTTATTTTGCAGGGGTTTGTCATGTAATACAAAAATGTTTACACTAAACAAATATTGTTTATGATGAAAATTTACACGAAGCGATTTTTATTATAAATAAGAAATATAAAAATATACATGTACAACCCCAGGCAAAAATTCTGGAATCACCCCTCTCAGAAAAAAAAACAAGCACATACTGTACATGCCACAAAACTATTTTCACTCAACAATCCAAACTTCTGGCTGTATAAAACACTTAAAAAAAAAAACAAAGAAAGATAACTATAGTCAACGACAACTGTTTTAACAACTCAAACAGAGGAAAAAAATATGGAATCACACAAATCTGAGGAAAAAAATATGGAATCACCATGCACTTTGCATTTCTACAACTGCTAATTAGTCTACAGTTAAAAAAGAGTGCTTGCACACATTAGGGATGTGTTGAACCAAGATGATTGACATAACTCACAGCTCCAACACGAGAGATGTCAGTTGAAACAAAGGAGAGAATTATAAAACTTCTTGAAGAAGGTAAATCTTCATGGAATGCTGCAAAAGATGTTGGTTGTTCCCAGTCAGCGGTGTCTAAAATCTGGACCAAGTACAAATCAAATGGAAAGGTTGTAAAAGGGAAGCGTACTGGTAGACCAAGAAAGACATCAAAGCGCCAAGACAGAAAACTTAAAGCAATATGACTTGAAAACAGAAAATGCACAACAAAACAAATGAGGAACAAATGGGCAGAAAGTGGAGTCAATGTCTGTGAACGGACAGTAAGAAATCGCCTAAAAGAAATGGGATTTACATACAGAAAAGCCAAAAGAAAACCATCATTAACATCTAAACAGAAAAAAACAAGGTTTCAGTGGGCTACAGAAAGACAATCTTGGACTGCGGATGACTGGATGAGAGTTATATTCAGTGATGAATCACGAATCTGCATTGCGCAGGGTGATGATGCTGGAACTTTTGTTTGGTGCCGTTCCAATGAAATTTATAAAGACAACTGCCTGAAGAAAACATGCAAATTTCCACAATCATTATTGATATGCGGTTGTATGTCAGGTAAAGGTATGGGAGACATGACAGTCATTACATCTTCTATAAATGCACAAGTTTATGTTGAGATTTTGGACACTTTTCTTATTCCATCAATTGAAAGGATGTTTGGTGATGGTAGCATCATTTTTCAGGATGATAATGCATCATGCCATAGGGCAAAATCTGTCAAAACATTCCTACAGGAAAGACATATAATGTCAATGGCATGGCCTGCAAATAGTCCGGGACCTTAATCCAATTGAAAATCTGTGGTGGAAATGAAAGAAAATGGTCCACGACAAGGCTCCAACCTGCAAAGCTGATCTGGCAACTGCAATAAGACAAAGCTGGAGACAGACTGATGAAGTATACTGTTGGACATTAGTAAAATCCAGGCCTCAGAGAATTCAAGCTGTTATAAAAGCCAGAGGTGGTGCAACAAAGTACAAGTAGTGCTTTTATTTGGTGATTCCATATTTTTTTCCTCTGTTTGAGTTGTTAAAACAGTTGTCGTTGACTATAGTTATCTTTCTTTTTTTTTAAAAGTGTTTTATACAGCCAGAAGTTTGGATTGTTGAGTGAAAATAGTTTTGTGGCATGTATGTGCTTGTTTTTTTTTTCTACACAATTAAACATTTGAATGAACATCTTCTGAGAGGGGTGATTCCAGAATTTTTGCCAGGGGTTGTATATGAAAATAATATATAATTAATATATTTTCCCCCTATACTACATGTGTTTTTTTATATAGATTATTTTATAATCAAATTCGTTTGGTGCAATTTGTAAATCATAAACCTATTAATTTATGTTGTAATATAATATTTGATAGAGGTTATGTTTGGGGGGGGGAGCAATCCGTGGCAGGGAGGCATTTTAGAGCATAACACCGGTACGCAGCGTTTCTGAAAGATTTAGCTCCAGCAGGCTGTAACAGGAGAAGATCTAAAAATATTTTTATTTGTAAAAACTTCTCTGTCCACTCCGGAGCAAGAAAATATGCGATTTGTCATTTTTGTATGTTTATTTCTTGATAAACAAATGAGATAATCTCGGTTCACCCCCAGTGCTCAAATATCCCCCTCTTGGTCGGCGAGTGCGAGTGACGTCACTCCCCATACAATCCCGCCCCACAGTATAGACCCGCCCCTGACGCTGATTGACAGGTTTCTGTGTAACGTGTTGGAAATGCAATTGCAAATGGATTAGCGATTGCATTTGAATTTTGGCCGGCTTGACGCGCGGCGCAGAGAAAGTGAAAAAGCAAATGTGGTAATTGATTTTGATATTTAAATATGACAGGTTCATGACGTGTAAGACCTGGGAAATACAAATGCAAATGGACTTTTTTATTTCATTTGAAATTTGGCAGTCAGTGTGCGCTCACGAAGGCGAATCAGCAAACGGTAATGCAGAGTTTGCAATTGCATTTGAATTATGGCACACTTTGTGCGTCCACATATGGGAAACGCAATTGCAAATGCAATTTGCAATTGCATTTGAATATTGTCCGCGATATCGCTCCATATCTACCTTCACCTTACGGTGCATCTCCCTGTACTCCTGTCTACTCTCTTCAGTCCTCTCAGTGTCCCACTTCTTCTTAGCTAGCCTCTTTCCCTGTATACACTCCTGGACTTCCTCATTCCACCACCAAGTCTCCTTGTCCCCTTTTCCCTTACCTGATGATACACCAAGTACCCTCTTACCTGTCTCCCTGATCACATTGGCTGTAGTTGTCCAGTCAACTGAAAGCACCTCCTGACCACCGATAGTTTGTCTCAACTCCTCCCTAAAGACTACACAACATTCTTCTTTTCTCAGCTTCCACCACTTTGTCCTCTGCTCTGCCTTTGTCCTCTTCACCTTCCTCACCACCAGGGTTATTTTACACACCACCATTCTGTGTTGTCTGGCTACACTCTCCCCTACCAACACTTTGCAGTCACTAATCTCTTTCAGATTACAACGTCGACACAAGATGTAGTCCACCTGAGTGCTTCTGCTTCCGCTCTTATATGTCACCCTATGTTCTTGCCTCTTCTGGAAGAAAGTATTTACTACTGCCATTTCCATCCTCTTTGCAAAGTCCACCACCATCTGTCCTTCTTCATTCCTGTCCTGAAGACCAAACTTGCCCATCACATTTTCATCCCCTCTGTTCCCTTCCCCAACATGTCCATTGAAGTCTGCACCAATCACAACTCTCTCACCTCTGGGGATGCTCTGCATCACTTCATCTAACTCACTCCAGAATTTCTCCTTCTCTTCTAACACACATCCTACCTGTGGAGCATAACCACTAACAACATTGAACATCCCACCAACAATTTCCAGCTTCAGTCTCATCACCCTATCTGATGCTCTCTTCACCTCTAGGACATTCCTTACAAACTCCTCTTTCAGAATAACTCCTACTCCATTTCTTTTCCTATCCACACCATGGTAAAACAATTTGAACCCTGATCCTAAACTTCTAGCTTTGCTACCTTTCCACCTGGTCTCCTGGACACACAGTATATCCACCTTCCTTCTCTGCATCATATCAACCAACTCTCTTCCCTTCCCTGTCATGGTCCCAACATTCAAGGTCCCTACTTTCACTCCTAAATTCTTGCCTTTCCTCTTCTTTCTCTGCTTTCGAACACACCTTCCTCCTCTCCTTTTTCGACCAACAGTAGCCCAATTTCCACTGGCACCCTGTAGGTCAACAGCACCAGTTTCGGTCGTTGTTAACCCGGGCCACGACCGATCCGGTATGGAAATTATATTTCTGATTCGCATCATTGATTTGGCAAATGTTTTACGTCGGATCCCCTTCCTGACACAACCCTCTGCACTTATCCAGACTTGGGACTGGCACAAGAAGACACTGGATTGCGCCCCCCCATGGTTGCATTAATAATAATAATAATAATAATAATAATAATAATTGTGAGGGTTGCCCACTAGAGGGCAGTGTTTTTAGTTTGTAGTTTTTGTTCCTAGACTCAGTTTCCCAGAAGCCTCCTCGGTCAGGTGACATGGATGCTCACCTGAACTGAGGAGGGTCGTTAGCACTGTTATAAATACCTGTTTGTTCTGGGAAACTGGGTCGAGCATTAATTTCTGTTATGTGGGTTTTGTTTCCTTGTTTTAGTTTGATTTCATTATAGTTGGCATTTAGTTTCTGGAGCTCTTTAAGTTTGTATTTGCTTTGATTTAGTTTATGTCTCTGTGTCTCCTAGCAGGATTAGCCTCTAGGAGAATTAGCCTTTTGTGTTTACCCTTTTGTGTAAGTAACCCCCATTGCATGTTTAGCTAGTAGTCTGTTTAAATACTAATGAGGGTGATACTAACATGTTTAGATCTTAGTCTGTCTAGTCTTTGAGCCTGTCTAGTCTCCTTGTCTGCTTAGCTCTTAGTCTGTTTAGGTACTAACATCTTTAGCCACTAACCTTTAGAGTTCTTAGTCTGTTTCATACCTAGTCTGCTGTGTACCTTGTCTGTTCATTCCCTTGGGTCTCAGGCTACTGGCCTGTGTAGCCATTAGTCTGATTAGCTATGAGCTAGCTTAGCAGCTAATGTGCAGCTCAGCCAGTAGACCTAGCCAAGCCTGTCTTGTGTTTGTTTACCCCTTGCATGCATAGTCCCTAATGTTTAGTCCGTTAGGCTGTTTCGTGTGTCTTGTCTTGTCCAGTTTGTATCCCATGTCTGTATTGTGTATCAATGTATGTAATCCCTAGTCTTATGTCTAAGTGTTTGAGTTCTGTTACATTATGCGCCCAAGTTTAAGCCAACTTCCTTAGTTCATGTTTTGTTCATGTTTGTTTGATTATCATTAAAGACTCTTTTGTTTCACTGCATCCCCTCTGCATCTATGCCTCAACACCAAGCCCACAGTCCAACAACATAGCAGAACGTGACAAAATATATATATATATATATATGTGTGTATGTATATATATATGTGTGTATGTATATATGTATATATTTTTTTTTATTATTATGGCAAGCCGTTTAGGAAAATATTAATGTGAGAATTGAATGAAAACTCGATATACAGTGGTGTGAAAAACTATTTGCCCCCTTCCTGATTTCTTATTCTTTTGCATGTTTGTCACGCTTAAATGTTTCTGCTCATCAAAAACCGTTAACTAATAGTCAAAGATAACATAATTGAACACAAAATGCAGTTTTTAAATGAAGGTTTACATTATTAAGGGAGAAAAAAAAACTCAATCTAAATGGCCCTGTGTGAAAAAGTGATTGCCCCCCTTGTTAAAAAATAACTTAACTGTGGTTTATCACACCTCAGTTCAATTTCTGTAGTCACCCCCAGGCCTGATTACTGCCACACCTGTTTCAATCAAGAAATCACTTAAATAGGAGCTACCTGACACAGAGAAGTAGACCAAAAGCTAGACATCATGCTAAGATCCAAAGAAATTCAGGAACAAATGAGAACAAAAGTAATTGAGATCTATCAGTCTGGTAAAGGTTATAAAGCCATTTCTAAAGCTTTGGGACTCCAGCGAACCACAGTGAGAGCCATTATCCACAAATGGCAAAAACATGGAACAGTGGTGAACCTTCCCAGGAGTGGCCGGCCGACCAAAATTACCCCAAGAGCGCAGAGACAACTCATCCGAGAGGCCACAAAAAACCCCAGGACAACATCTAAAGAACTGCAGGACTCACTTGCCTCAATTAAGGTCAGTGTTCACGACTCCACCATAAGAAAGAGACTGGGCAAAAACGGCCTGCATGGCAGATTTCCAAGGCGCAAACCACTTTTAAGCAAAAAGAACATTAAGGCTCGTTTCAATTTTGCTAAAAAAAACATCTCAATGATTGCCAAGACTTTTGGGAAAATACCTTGTGGACAGACGAGACAAAAGTTTAACTTTTTGGAAGGTGCGTGTCCCGTTACATCTGGCGTAAAAGTAACACTTCAGAAAAAGTAGCATTTCAGAAAAAGAACATCATACCAACAGTAAAATATTGTGGTGGTAGTGTGATGGTCTGGGGCTGTTTTGCTGCTTCAGGACCTGGAAGGCTTGCTGTGATAGATGGAACCATGAATTCTACTGTCTACCAAAAAATCCTGAAGGAGAATGTCCGGCCATCTGTTCGTCAACTCAAGCTGAAGCGATCTTGGGTGCTGCAGCAGGACAATGACCCAAAACACACCCGCAAATCCACCTCTGAATGGCTGAAGAAAAACAAAATGAAGACTTTGGAGTGGCCGGGTCAACGTACTGACCTGAATCCTATTGAGATGATGTGGCATGACCTTAAAAAGGCGGTTCATGCTAGAAAACCCTCAAATAAAGCTGAATTACAACAATTCTGCAAAGATGAGTGGGCCAAAATTCCTCCAGAGCGCTGTAAAAGACTCGTTGCAAGTTATCGCAAACGCTTGATTGCAGTTATTGCTGCTAAGGGTGGCCCAACCAGTTATTAGGTTCAGGGGGCAATTTCACACAGGGCCATGTAGGTTTGGATTTTTTTTCTCCCTAAATAATAAAACCCCTCATTTAAAAACTGCATTTTGTCTTTACTTGTGTTATCTTTGACTAATAGTTAAATGTGTTTGATGATCAGAAACATTTTGTATGGAGCGATATCGCGGACAATATTCAAATGCAATTGCAAATAGCATTTGCAATTGCGTTTCCCATATGTGGACGCACAAAGTGTGCCATAATTCAAATGCAATTGCAAACTTTGCATTACCGTTTGCTGATTCGCCTTTGCGAGCGCACACTGACTGCCAAATTTCAAATGAAAAAACAAAGTCCATTTGCATTTGTATTTCCCAGGTCTTACACGTCATGAACCTGTCATATTTAAATAGCAAAATCAATCACCACGTTTGCTTTTTCACTTTCTCTGCGCCACGCGTCAAGCCGGCCAAAATTCAAACGCAGTCGCTAATCCATTTGCAATTGCATTTCCAACACGTTACACAGAAATCTGTCAATCAGCGTCAGGGGCGGGTCTATACTGTGGGGCGGGATTGTATGGGGAGTGACGTCACTCGCAGTCGCCGACCAAGAGGGGGATATTTGAGCACTGGAGGTGAACCGAGATTATCTCATTTGTTTATCAAGAAATAAACACACAAAAATGACAAATCGCATATTTTCTTGCTCCGGAGTGGACAGAGAAGTTTTTACAAATAAAAATATTTTTAGATCTTCTCCTGTTACAGCCTGCTGGAGCTAAATCTTTCAGAAACGCTGCGTACCGGTGTTATGCGCTAAAAAGCCTCCCTGCCACGGATTGCTCCCCCCCCCCAACATAACCTCTATCAAATATTATATTACAACATAAGTTAATAGGTTTATGATTTACAAATTGCACCAAACGAATTTGATTATAAAATTATCTATATAAAAAAAAACACATGTAGTATAGGGGGAAAATATATTAATTATATATTATTTTCATATACAACCCCTGGCAAAAATTCTGGAATCACCCCTCTCAGAAGATGTTCATTCAAATATTTAATTGTGTAGAAAAAAAACAAGCACATACATGCCACAAAACTATTTTCACTCAAGAGTCCAAACTTCTGGCTGTATAAAACACTTAAAAAAAAAAACAAAGAAAGATAACTATAGTCAACGACAACTGTTTTAACAACTCAAACAGAGGAAAAAAATATGGAATCACCAAATAAAAACACTACTTGTACTTTGTTGCACCACCTCTGGCTTTTATAACAGCTTGAATTCTCTGAGGCCTGGATTTAACTAATGTCAAACTGTATACTTCATCAGTCTGTCTCCAGCTTTGTCTTATTGCAGTTGCCAGATCAGCTTTGTAGGTTGGAGCCTTGTCGTGGACCATTTTCGTGGACCGAAACCATCATTTCCACCACAGATTTTCAATTGGATTAAGGTCCGGACTATTTGCAGGCCATGCCATTGACATTATATGTATTTCCTGTAGGAATGTTTTGACAGATTTTGCCCTATGGCATGATGCATTATCATCCTGAAAAATGATGCTACCATCACCAAACATCCTTTCAATTGATGGAATAAGAAAAGTGTCCAAAATCTCAACATAAACTTGTGCATTTATAGAAGATGTAATGACTGTCATGTCTCCCATACCTTTACCTGACATACAACCCCATATCAATAATTTGCATGTTTTCTTCAGGCAGTTGTCTTTATAAATTTCATTGGAGCGGCACCAAACAAAAGTTCCAGCATCATCACCCTGCCCAATGCAGATTCGTGATTCATCACTGAATATAACCCTCATCCAGTCATCCGCAGTCCAAGATTGTCTTTCTTTAGCCCACTGAACCCTTGTTTTTTTCTGTTTAGATGTTAATGATGGTTTTCTTTTGGCTTTTCTGTATGTAAATCCCATTTCTTTTAGGCGATTTCTTACTGTCCGTTCACAGACATTGACTCCACTTTCTGCCCATTTGTTCCTCATTTGTTTTGTTGTGCATTTTCTGTTTTCAAGTCATATTGCTTTAAGTTTTCTGTCTTGGCGCTTTGATGTCTTTCTTGGTCTACCAGTACGCTTCCCTTTTACAACCTTTCCATTTGATTTGTACTTGGTCCAGATTTTAGACACAGCTGACTGGGAACAACCAACATCTTTTGCAACATTCCATGAAGATTTACCTTCTTCAAGAAGTTTGATAATTCTCTCCTTTGTTTCAACTGACATCTCTCATGTTGGAGCTATGAGTTATGTCAATCATCTTGGTTCAAAACATGCCTAATGTGTGCAAGCACTCTTTTTTAACTGTAGACTAATTAGCAGTTGTAGAAATGCAAAGTGCATGGTGATTCCATATTTTTTTCCTCTGTTTGAGTTGTTAAAACAGTTGTCGTTGACTATAGTTATCTTTCTTAGTTTTTTTTTTTTAAGTGTTTTATACAGCCAGAAGTTTGGATTGTTGAGTGAAAATAGTTTTGTGGCATGTACTGTATGTGCTTGTTTTTTTTTCTACACAATTAAACATTTGAATGAACATCTTCTGAGAGGGGTGATTCCAGAATTTTTGCCAGGGGTTGTACATGTATATTTTTATATTTCTTATTTATAATAAAAATCGCTTCGTGATAATACTCATATATTATATTTGATAATAATAATATGAATATTTGATTGTGATGTCCTCATATATTTGACAGAGATTTTGTGGGGGTGCAATCAGTGGCAGGGAGGCATTTAGCGCATAACACCGGTACGCAGCGTTTCTGAAAGATTTAGCTCCAGCAGGCTGTAACAGGAGAAGATCTAAAAATATTTTTAGTTGTAAAAACTTCTCTGTCCACTCCGGAGCAAGAAAATATGCGATTTGTCATTTTTGTGTGTTTATTTCTTGATAAACAAATGAGATAATCTCGGTTCACCTCCAGTGCTCAAATATCCCCCTCTTGGTCGGCGAGTGACGTCACTCCCCATACAATCCCGCCCCACAGTATAGACCCGCCCCTGACGCTGATTGACAGGTTTCTGTGTAACATGTTGGAAATGCAATTGCAAATGGATTAGCGATTGCGTTTGAATTTTGGCCGGCTTGACGCGCGGCGCAGAGAAAGTGAAAAAGCAAACGTGGTGATTGATTTTGCTATTTAAATATGACAGGTTCATGACGTGTAAGACCTGGGAAATACAAATGCAAATGGACTTTGTTTTTTCATTTGAAATTTGGCAGTCAGTGTGCGCTCGCAAAGGTGAATCAGCAAACGGTAATGCAAAGTTTGCAATTGCATTTGAATTATGGCACACTTTGTGCGTCCACATATGGGAAACGCAATTGCAAATGCAATTTGCAATTGCATTTGAATATTGTCCGCGATATCGTTCCATAATTTTGTGTGACAAACATGCAAAAGAATGAGAAATCAGGAGGGGGGCAAATAGTTTTTCACACCACTGTATATTGAATGAAAGTCGATATATATTGAATGGATTCTGAATATATTGAATGAAACTCGATATATATTGAATGCATTCTGAATATATTGAATGAAAACTCGATATATATTGAAAAATTCGATATATATTGAATGAAACTCGATATATATTGAATGAAAACTCGATATATATTGAATGGATTCTGAATATATTGAATGAAAAGTCTGAATATATTGATTGAACCATGACGTCATCGAAACAGCGCCGTGTTTAGAAAGGACGAGTGAGTCAGCGAGAAACTTGGTTGCAGCGATTCTGAGAAATGAAGAGATGGTCAACACTTTAGTGAGCGCGTGTACGGCCCAAAGTGGTGCCATAAGCCGCACTCAATATCAGATTTCCACATTCGAATACGTTTAAACCCACAACGAGTTATTATATTTTCTTCCCTAATGTGTCACAGCTGCGTTTGGTTTTCCCAGTTAATTTGAGTTGTATTTAAGCCCAGCGTTTTTTCATGTACTAGGCTGTCACGGTCAGTTTCTTTGTGGCTTGCTCTAATTAATTTCGCCCTCTGTGAATGTTCTTGGCTACCAGCTTGCCTTAGATCATGCGCGCGGGGGGCGGGGGGGGTGTGGAGGGGATGGGGTGCGCGCGTTCAGATCGTGTGCGCGGTCAGCTCATGCGACGGGGGGATGTGGGCGCGCTCACGCGCTGCAGCCTGTGAAATCTAATACCGTATTGTGTAGTGTCCCTTTTTAGGCGGATTTTTCCGCGACCGCAGATCATTTTATCAACTTGTTATAAATTAATTTTGTGAGTATATTAACATGCGCTTTCTCAACATTTCAAAATTTTTATTGAGTAGAACCGGCCCTGGTTTGAATACGAATCAGTGAGTGTAACCGTCTTCACTCTCGCTACCAAACATCACTTTATACAACTCAGACGTGGAAAAGAGGAGGAAATGGATTTTGGGCCATACACGCACTCACTAAAGTGTTGACCATCACTTCATTTCTCAGAATCGCAGCAACCAAGTTTCTCGCGGACTCCCTCATTCTTCTTAAAGATGGCGCTGTGTTTCGATGACATCATGTTTCAATCAATATATTCAGACTTTTCATTCAACATATTCAGAATCCATTCAATATATATCGAGTTTCATTCAATATATATCGAGTTTTCATTCAATATATATCGAGTTTTCATCCAATTCTCTCATGAATATTTTCCTAAATGGCTTGCCATATATTTAGTTAGATTATTATAGCAATATTTTGTTTCCGGTTTGGGATTTTGCAGTCCATTCATTTGTTGTTCAGCAACACTTAGCTGACAGGAGTGTGGTTAAGGTGCAACTGCTTCAGTAAAGGGTTATAGATGCCTGTAACATTCTGAGACTAATTACAACTCTGCAATACCTTGGTGACCTGGAAGGATTTGTTCGTAAGTAAATGAATATTTTATAACTTTGTCTCCAGGAACTATATATTAGATGTAGTATTTCTCGTTTAGGCTTAGATTGCGATCTAGTGTAGATCATTCTATAGTTTTCCTGTTTAAAATAAAAAAGTGTAAATAATTAACATAAATTGAGTCTTAATTTAACATAAAGAAATCGGCAAATAAGCCAAATTACTATTAATAATAAAATAAAGGAAATAACCCAAACAATCAGCTCCTGCAGTAAACAATGTTAATACCATTACAGAGTTAAATAAATTATATTTATTAATGATATTTGTCATTAAATAATATGACAGACACCTTAATCAGTAGGGGTGCATCTGACTTGTACTTCTTTGTGCAAACTTTTGATATTTAATAAAGGCTATACCAATAAAGGGATTGGGCTCCTAATTCACTACTGTACATAGAGAAGTGCATTTTACAATTAAAAGGCAGTGAATTAGCCAATGCTCACTGAATTTTGTGCATACATCCACATTTATATAAGCCCAGAGATCTGGGTCTCTTGTCTTGTTCAAATTTTGAATGAAGAAAGGTCAAACCATTTGGGAGTTATGGAGGTCTGTTTGGGACCTGATAAAAACAGATTTCCCCATAGGAATCCATTCATTTTGCACTGTGCCTGTGTTTTTTCCATACAAAGAAAGCCTACTGAATGACTTTGAACAAATCGCTACCCTGACCCTAATTTCTGAAATATACTACCACAAGACATTCCGGAAAGTTAAACCCTCCTCTCGCAAACAGTCAAAGTACAGTACAAAATCTGGATCCTGAGAAACAAGTATTTGTTTCTTAATATTTGTGTCAATACCAGTATGAGGTTGTAGTCCCTCTGCCCGTGAGTTTGCTGTGCAGGGGTATTAGTGTTGCAGTGGGGCCAAACTACACCCCTCCACTCACACACTCATCAATATCAATGCTTAAATCTTAGGAAATATGTAGACTAGGGAGGAGCTGCTTTCCCATAATTATGCCCCTACTTTCCAATTTCTCAAGAAACTGTTAATATTCATAACTGAAGAGAAATAGAATGTTCCATTGTTTACACCTGTGATCTTGACATTGGGATCATGTGGTAAATTTATTTGTTGTAATGTGTGAAGACTTCTTTTTAGTCAAGAAACAAAATAAGGTAATACAATTTTAGATGTTAATGTTAGCTTATGTATTGTATAGAATTGATCATTCTGACTGGCAACAATGTGCTTATGTGTGAAAGTTATCATGGCTGCAAACAAATAATAATCTTACAGAATATAAATGCACCAAATATCTTTTTGCTAATGCACCAAATATATTATTGCTAATGCTAACAACAACATCACAAGGACTTTTCTGTCAGATTCTCTACGTGATTTAAGAGTAACAGTAAACAGATTTAAATCTGAGCTATTATTTAACAAAAGGATCTGAACTTAAAGCTTAAATGTAACAACGTTCAGTTTTCACTCATTTTTAGTGAAGGTGAATAAGTGAATAAGCAATATAGACCTCCTTTTATTGATATCATTAATTTACTGCCATATATCGGTCTAGTATAATTACTGTATAATTTATTTTATTCTGGTTCATTTAGTAACATTCAGTGAATTGCAGAATTAAAATAAAATTTCTTCCCTTATAAAATACACAGACTAAAATGCTGCTGTTTTTCATAATGAAAATAATTCTTTTGGACGTTGGCGTTAACACTGCTTTTTTTTTTTTTTTTTTTAAGTCTGGAGATCGAGAAAATCTTGGCAACACTTAAAGACTTCAGACTGTTGTCTTGTTGCAGGGTACAGTCACATTTAATTTTCAATATTATTTTTCAAATTCAGGTTTGTTAGATAACTTGTAAAATTGGGATACATTTGCTTTTTTTCCATTAAAATTCACCTAAGGCACTTAAGATGCTATTTCCCTTGCCTTCCTCTGCATTGATTATTTCCTGTGAAGGTTACTTTGACTGTCAACAGCAAAGTTTTCACAACCAAGAGTTTCCCAAACCCTGCAGCACCTCTGTCATTAATCTCATAGAACAGGCCCATAACTGAGGCTCAGAGCAGGAGGTGGCAGACTACAGAGATCGTCATGGGACACGCTGCTCCTGTGAACTGCCAGAATTACTAATGCTTTTTTAAGGCACGCTCATCTTGGCTAATGAGCATTAGTGGGTATGATGAGCTTTTAAAAGCTCTGCACGCTCCATGGGGCTGCAGTAATGAACTCGGCTGCACTCTCTTTCAATCCTGTATGTTCCCTCCTCCTTCTGCACCATCAGACCTGCTGGTGTCCTGCCAGATCCCTTTGCAAACACTAACCAACAGCACACTAATCATATCAGAAAAGTTTTAATCACTGGAGTGTTCCTAGTAGAGGTAAGTCAAGGTAACTGGGCTTGTGTTGTAATCATGAAGATGATTTGCTATTCAGAAGTGATTAAGTCTTCAAGATTATAAAGCCTGATTTATACTTGTTGTTAACTATAAGTGTGTTTGTGTGTGTGTGTGTGTGTGTGTGTGTGTGTGTGTGTGTGTATTATAAGGTTATTTGGTGCATCCATGTACTTGGAAATTAATGTGGTACAAGACCACTGTAAATATTAGTGGCAGTATGTCTATACATAATAAACAAACCAACATTGTATATCAAACTATATCATACTTATGTCTTATTTCATACCACTATTAAATACTAAAACTAATGCTTTTACAAACTACTTCTTCTAACACTAATGTATTTTTTTTTTTGGTTTGAGACCCAGATCATAACAACAATCGCAATCACAGCAGAAGGTTTTTAAGACAAAGAGTGTTTGAAATCTCAAATCTCAAGTTCTAACCTAGCTTAATCTTGTGGATCCATAAGATAAGGAAGTATCAGCAATGTATGTATGTATGTGTGGTGAAGTTAAACGATTTTACAATATTCTAGTACTTTGTTGGACCACCTTTTGCCTTTAGAACTGCCTTAAGGCTGAGACTAAGACTAAGACTGCCTAAGACTGCCTTTGAGCACTCAACACAGTGCTAAAAATTAGGAAATCTTTGGAAATAGAGATTTTGGTCTATATTGACATGATGCAGTCGCTGCAGATTTGTTGGCTGCACATCCATGATGCGGCTGTTTCACCACATCCTAAGGGTGCTCTACTAGATTGAGATCTGGTGAGTGTGAAGGCCATTTGAGTACAGTGAACTCAATGTTCAAGAAACCACTTTAAGATGATTTTAGCTTTGTAACCTGTTTTAAACGGCTGGAAGTATATCAGAAAATGGGGACACTGTGGTCATAAAGGGATGAACATGGTCTGCAATAATTCTAAGGTACTAAGGGGCCTAAAGAGTGCCAAGAAAATCTCCCCATACAAATACACCACCAGCAGGATCCGTGCTTTCAGATTTACTGTACACAAATTCTGACCCTAACACCCAAATGTCGCAGCAAAAATCGAGGTTTTTCATTTTCTATTTTGGAGAGCCTACAGGTACTGTATGTGATTTGTAGCCTCAGTTGCCTGTTCTTAGCTGACAGGAGTGGCACCTGGTGTTGTCTTCTGCTGCTGTAGTGCGTCTGCTTCAAAGTTCAACATGTTGTGCAGTCAGAGATGCTCTTTGGCATACCTCGGGTATAACAAGATATTTGAGTTACTGTTGCCTTTTTATCAGCTCCAGCCAGTCTGGCCATTCTCCTCTGACCTCAGGCATCAACAAGGCATTTTTGCCCAGAGAACTGCCACTCACTGGGTATTTTTCTTTTTTTTAGACCTTCCTCTGTAAACTATACAGATGGTTGTGCATGAAAATCCCAGCAGTTCAGCAGTTTCAGAAATAGTTGTCACTAATTCAGTTTAGTCACTTAAATCACTTTTCTTTTCCATTCTGGTACCCTGTTTAAACTTGAGCAGATTGTCTTGTCCATGTCCTAATGCATTGAGTTGATGCTGATTGGCTGATATTGACATTAGGTACAGTACACATCTTCAGTTTCTATTTAATGAAGTGGCCAGTGTGTGTATAGTTGCACCATAACACAAATTTAGTAAAACTGACTATAAATATAAAGGCCATAAATATTGGAACAATATTTTTTTCCCCCTCTCCCCATTAAACAACTACATTGTGCTTGAAATGAAACTCTCAAGATGTGAAGTCAGGATTTTCAGCTTTAATTCACATTTTGAATGTTTCATTTTAAATCCAATGTGGTTGTGTACGGAGGCCGAATGCCAAATTATTTATCTTGATTCCAAAGTTGAACCTGACTGTATTGTATATACAGTAGTTATACACTTGATGTTGTGCAACATTCATGAATAAAGGTACTTCTGGTTATTAGTTACAGTACATTATAACAGTTCTAATGCCAATAATATTCCTTCACAAACTTGTTTATTCTCTCCCTATTGAATCTGATGAGACAAAAAACTTTTTCCTGTTAGTCAGAAACAGTGAAACTCACTATTTAAGAATTTATTTTTTGGTCACATCATAATGACAATGCATGGAAACTCCATTATTTGGAGCATCTGCCAAGTGTAAGCTGTTTCTATAGAAACAGTTACTGTATGTATTTGTACTGTATGCATGTACTGTATATGGGTATGTTATATATACAGTAATAATGTTAAGCCAAACCTACTGTTTAGGCCCTACTGTTATACAATAATTGACTAATACTTTCTGACCATTCAGCACTGTTATGGTATAAGCATCTTTATTTTGAAAGACTGAGTGAGTGAATCAGATTACATGAGGTGGTGACCAGTGGTGTAGTTCAGTGAAAAGTAGAGGATTACAGTATGACTAATCTTTCATGATCCAATCCTGATCTTTTCACTAGCCACCTCACATGTTGTTGTTGTTGGTTCCCAGAAAGGAGTCACCACAGCGGACTATCCGATCTGCACATACAGTACAAGCTTGGCACAGGGTTTTATGCCGGACGCCCTTCCTGACACAACCCTCCCATTTTATCTGGGCTTGGGACCGGCACTGCATCCAGTGGCTGGGGTTTGGACACTGGCCGGGAATTGAACTCGTATCCATAAGGCAGGCGAAACACCTACCACTGAGCCACCAGTGCCTTTACACATGAATGTAGCACCAGGGTGAACTTATGAACATATCAATAAAATATGATCCTAAACATTTCTGTCTATGTATTGTAAATACTGAATACACCATGATTCCAACAAACAGCATTAAATTCCAGTGTATACTCTATGAGATGAATAATGTATGGGAAAATGTCAGTAAAGCCTATATTTACATTTACAGCACTTATTACACCCTTATTAAAGTTACCTGAGTTGACTTGTTGCCTCTTGGGCAACACACCAGATCCAGGGCAAGTTTCAAATTTGTTTTCTGTCAGCCCCCTCTGGTGCATCACACAGGCAAGACTGTGAAACGAAAATGAAGACAAAGTACTAGCTTTTCAGTTCTTTCTGCACTGCACTCTGTTCCATCAATAACAGCAGTCTCACACAGTCTTGCACACTGTGAGATAGAAGGACAGAGAAAACAAAATCATAGAGTGAAGTAAAATAGGTATTTGGACACTTCTTTTCTGTAATACTATTACCATTACAAATATTTACTTCAAATTCACACAAAATGTCGTTTGACTTTGTAAAAGTTTGTTCATAGGAGGAAAGGTATAATGAGCCAGGAATGATCCATACTAGTACTTTCTTGCAAAGCTGTTGTTGGCAGTTAAAGCATTGACATCTACAGTAAAAGTAATTAGCGTTCTGTAGCATTTTGGTTTGGTTAGCTTTTGGTCAGCTTTGGTCCATCCCTCTTGGCAAATTGTCTTCAATTCCCCAAGTGTAAAAGGGTTCTTCTGACAGACTAGAAATTTCTAAATGATACAATCGTCAAGGCCTTTTGATGTTTCCTTCAACAATGTGTAATTCCACAGCACCATTTACACAGAATCAGACCCATATCCTGATCCTTCCACCTTTGTACTTCACTGTGGGTATGGTGTCCTTGGGATTTATAACCCTTCTGTTTAAAAACATGAACTACATTTTTAAATCACATTTTAATTTCATCTGATCATTAGAATACATCAAAATGTACGTTAGTTGTTTAGAGCTTCTCTCTCTCTCTCTCTCTCATTTTGTAGGTTGTAGGAACAAAGATGATTGTGTCATTGGTTTTTGCTGTACTTAATGTGTAATTCTACAACTCTTTTTGAATGAACCTCATTATCAGTAGTCTGAGAGTATGCTGTGAAATCTTCCATGACACTCCTGTACAGGGATGATTACTATTGGTTACATGAATTTTCCTGCATTTGGCTTCATCAGTATTATCAAACCAGTTGTACTGACAGGATCATGATTTTATACTTATTGCATGAAATCTTGCTAACTTGTGGCAATGTCTTTTATAATGACATCAGGGGCAGTCAGTATTTTCAGTATTCATATTAAGAATTAATTTTTATGTAACCTACAGTATGAAGCGGAACCCTGGCATATAAATAAAATTTGTCCCAGATACACATTCTTAAGGCTAAAATTTGTATTGCGATACAAATTTTCCCATAAGAAATAATGTAAATGTAGATAATCCATTCCAGCCACCGAAAAATATTGCCAATATTACCAATTTCCTACACTATAATCATATTTTGTGCATAACAACAATGAAAGCATTTTGAAGAAAACATGAAAATGAAGTAAAATATGAATTGAATAGACATTAAGCCACATGTAACCTTAATTAATGATTTGTCTTGGCACTGGCTGCTTTTTCAATGGTGCTACAGTGTGTCTTCACTAAATCTTCCACAAAATGCAAAAACATAATAATAATAATTTTTTTTTTTTTTGTAAACTTGCTATGATTGCTATACTAAAAATAGATGTACTGTAGGTTTGTAGTCTACAGGTAATAGTTTTTTTCTATAAAGTCATAGGAGCCTTCACTGAGTAACATCTTACTTAACGTCTGACATAAATTGCACAAATATGTTGCAGCATACCACAAGCATAATTGTCATCTTTGCAGCTTTGTGGTAACCTCCTTTGCTAATTGAGAAGAGATTCTCACAATATACTTTTTTTTTGATCAACATGTATTTATAGCCACTTTTATGTCTAAGGAATATTGTTGACTTGTTGATAATTGCTGATAATTTATTTTATCTGCACATTATTACCATATGACAAGCAGATGCAGCCCATGTTCTAGTCACACAGCTTCCCTACTGTTGTTAATCAGAATAACATCCTTTTTCCATTTAGCCAGGAAATATTCCAACTTGTGTATTCTAATTCATGACTGATGATGAACAATCAATCTGAGCTACACTTTTGTTTTATGAAAATAACCAATAAAAATGCATCAGAAAGAAGCAGCAGCTCTTGACCAGAGATGTAGGTAGGGCCAGATGACATTAACAACAATAAAGAAAATTAAGTCAAGAGGCAATCATACTTGATTTAGTTGAGAGTCAACTTGTACGAATCCAGCTAGTACAAAACCAACTATGTACACCAATTATTTAACAAATAAAAGATACTAAGTGTAGTTAAGCCAGTGCCTCCAACATATTTGACTAATTTACAATAATTCAAATAGTACAACAGTTACCTTAACTGATCGATAAGTGCATTAAACAACACTGTTTAATGCACTTATCTTTCAGATATGCAATTATTTCAATAATTTTTTGTTTGATAACATCTGATGTTTGTCCACTTAAATGAGAACCTCATTTTTAGCAGTAACTTTGGTGTAATATCATCATTTCCCTCCTCAATTTAAAAAGAAGAAGCACGATTTGTAAGGGTTAACCCCTAGAGGGCGCCACTGCGCCAAAGACTTTATGTTTGTAGTTTGTTTTAGTTTGGTTAGACTTCAGTTCCCAGGCTGCACCTCGGTCAGGTGACGTAGAAGTTCACCTGAACCGAGGAAGATAATTATGTTTATTATAAATAGCCTGTTTTAGTTGAGTTAGTTTGTGTTGCATTAAACGTCGTAGGGTTTGTGTTGGTGTTTAGTTTATTTGAATAGTGAAGTTTATTAATGACTACTAGGTGACCACAGCTTATGTTTTGTTTTTGTGTTTCACTTAAAATAAACATTATTGAACTGCCAGCTCGCCTCCTGCATTTGTGGCACGACCACGCCGACACACACCTGAGGTTCATGACAAGATTTTAAAACAACCACTCATTCTTTATACCACTTATCCTCTATATCCTCTACAGCAGTGGTTCTCAAACTTTTTCTGTCAGTCCCCACTTAAGGGGGTGAGTGAATTTTCAAGCCCATAATAACGAAATCGGCCAAGTTTACTGTTTATTGAAATATCAATTTCTAAACCAATAAGATCAAACAACACCAAGTTCAAAATAGATAAAATACACGTGCAATTGTTATAAAAGGCTTACGTTGTCACATATCTTTGCATAATTGACCCCATGTTTATTAGCTGCTCAGCAATCGTTTGTAGTTTTTTTGCACTGGCCAATTCTGTATGCAACTTTGAATGAAGCCATTTGTCCTTTGCTGTCCACTGATTCAGATTTTACCATGCGATTATCCTGCTGCCTGTATTCTGCCAGCTTTCTTTGAAAGAAGTCGAGTGGCTTATTAACATGACTGGAGTGTGTTGTCTCTAAGTGTCTTCCTAATTTGTTGGGTCTCATGCGGTCTGCTGCCAGCAGTATAAGACACAAAACACACATGGGTCTCTCTTCTGCCCCCACCATCCCCACCATGAATCCAAGCTCAAGATTTTTTATTATTTTTTAGGCTTTATTAGGGGTGGGTGATATAACCAAAATCTTCTATCACGGTAGAAGCAATTTTCTACCTCGATAATGTTATATATCACAATATAGCAATTTGTATCTGAAAATTAATTAATTCATTCATTCATTTTCTGTACCGCTTTATCCTTATATACAGGGTCGCGGGGACCTGGAGCCCATCCCAGGAAACTTAGGGCACAAGGCGGGGTACACCCTGGACAGGGTGCCAATCCATCGCAGAGCACACACACATACACACACTACGGGCAATTTGTAATGTCAATTAACCTAACCTAAATGTCTTTGGATTGTGGGAGGAAACCGGAGTACCCGGAGGAAACCCACCAAGCACGGGGAGAACATGCAAACTCCATGCACACAGAGACGGGAATCGAACCCAGACCCTGGCGGTGCAAGGCGACAGTGCTAACCACTACACCACCGTGCCACCACTGTATCTGAAAATGCATAAATAAAAATTCAAACACAAAGAAACTGCTTTACATAATGTAATTTTTTTAAACTGTGAATTGCTGAGGTTTGCTGCATTTTTTTTACTTTGGCCATATTCGTTTGGATGCTTGGATTTCAGATGATAGAAAAGGTTTGATGTGTTTCCACCACTTGTTAAAACAGTGCACTTGCGTACCTTGCAAATCACGTTCATCTCATTCATATCACTTTTCTTATACCCAAACAAATTCCACACCACAGACGATGCACCTTTTTTCTTTACAATCTCCTCATTGTTGGTTTGTCACATGTAAGCAAACTCACTGCTGCTGCACCGTCTTCTGCCATTGTCGAAGTGTATGTGAAGCCGCGGCACCCGATTGAACCAAATATCTGCACAAATACAGCGCAGCGCGACTATCTGGATTATATTGTTTAATATTGTTTCCGCCTTGTCATGCCTGGTTTGTACGTGCGCATCCCAGCGGGGTAAAATGTACTTTGATGGTCGGCGCAGTCTATTTCTAGCAGAGTGGACCCAGTGGGTCGCGCAGGTTTCAATTCAATTTACTTGTATTAATGATCCATTTATTTGTGTGTGATTGTTTAGTTTTGAGTGTACTCTCTTCATTGTCAATAAAGAAAAGCATGAATTAGAATAGGTACTTTCCTATTATTTTCCACTAATTTCCTCCCGTTCATTGCGCCCCACCTGTCATGTCTGTATTCCCCACTAGTGGGGCGCGCCCCACACTTTGAGAACCATTGCTCTACAGGGTCATGGGAGGGCTGGAATATATCACAGGAGAACCAGGGGACATGGTGGGGGACACATTGGATGGGATAGTAACAGGTAAAATAAGGGCTGTCCACATGCCATCAGTTACTGTATACTATATCATCTATTTTTTATCTAATAAAATTATTTTTACATTTATTTAAATGTGTTAACATAAATTTAAATGTTGTGTAGAATAGTGAGGAATATGTTAGCTAGAATGAGGAATTAACATAAATTTTTAAACCTTTTAAAATCTTTTGGCTCTGTTGTCTTTATTTTTTTTTTAGTGAACAAATCAGTAGCCCAGGTAATCGTGACAAGCAAATCTATTTGTTTAGTTTCTTATTGACAGTTAACAGTCAGGGCTGGTTTCTCGATAACGCACACTCATAGCGCGTTAAGAAGACTCTTAAGACATATCTTATGTAAAGTGATTACTTTTCTAAGTGTGTTTCTCGAACTGACCCTTAGGAGTCTTCTTAAGTCGCTGCCTCTTAAATTTGATGTTACAAGGTGCTGTCTACAATGAAGGTACTGAATTAACTGACATCGGTTGCTCAGGAATCGATTTTTCACTCATTTACATTTACATTTAGGCATTTGGCAGATGCTCTTATCCAGAGCGACTTACAAAAATGCTTTAAACTTTACATCACTGGATACATACTTACACTGGGTTTCTTTTTTTTGTACGGACATCTAGAGGAAGTTTGTTCCACCACCTACTGCCAGAACAGAAAAGAGCCTGGATGAATGCCGCCCTCGATCCCTGAGAGATGGTGGGATGAGGCGAGCAGTGCTGGAGGATCAGAGGGAAAGTGGTGCAGTGCGTGGTGTAATTAGAGCAGAGAGGTAAGTGGGTGCTGGGCCATTTTTAGCTTTGTAGGCAAGCATCAGCGTTTTGAATTTGATGCGGGCAGCTACAGGAAGCCAGTGCAGGGAGCAGAGGAGTGGGGTGGTGTGGGAGAACTTGGGAAGGTTAAAAACGAGATGTGCTGCTGCATTCTGGATCAGTTGCAGAGGACAAATCGTGGACAGAGGCAGGCCAGCCAACACTGAGTTGCAGGTGTCCAGTCTTGAAATAACAAGGGAATGAACAAGCACCTGAGTTGCCTGTGAAGAAAGAAATGGGCGTATTCTTCTGATATTGTAAAGAAGAAATCTACAAGAGTGAGTAAGGTTAGCGATGTGTGGGGAAAATGACAGATGATTGTCCACAGTTACCCCAAGATTGCGGGCTGTGGCTGAAGGAGTGATTTGGTTGTCCAGGGATATCACAAGGTCTTGACCTGGGGATGAGTCATAAGGGATGAACAACAGTTCGGTTTTACTCAGATTGAGCTTCAGCTGATGAGCAGCCATCCAGGATGAGATGTCTGCCAGACATGCTGAGATCTGGGTGGAAACCTGAGTGTCAGAGGGAGGAAAGGAGAGAGTGTCATCTGCATAACAATGGTATGAAAATCCATGCGATGATATGACCTTCCCAAGAGACCGGGTACAGAGGGAGAGCAGAAGAGGAACAAGTACTGAGCACTGCGGGACACCAGTAGAGAGTCTACGTGGGGCAGATGTAGATCCCCTCCATGTTACCTCATATGACCTATATTTTAGGTAAGAAGCAAACCATTGCCATGCTGTTCCACAAATTCCAAGGCTTGTAAGACTAGATAATAGAATCTTGTAGTTCACTGTGTCAAATGCAGCTCACAGGTCCAGGAGGATGAGGACAGATGACAGTTTAGCAGATCTAGCAGTATGGAGATTCTCAGTGAATCCAGATTGGTTGGGATCATTAAAGTTCTTTTGTGAGCGATAAATAGACATTTGGTTATAAACAGTTCTTTCAAGAATTTTGGAAATAAAAGAGAGAAGTGATACCGGGCGATAGTTGTTAATTTCTGATGGGTCCAGGCAGGGTTTCTTGAAGATGGGAATAAACCTTGCCTTCTTAAAGGCAGCAGGAACATGACCAGATTAAATGGAATGGTTGATGATGGTTGTGGTGAAGGGAACTGGAGCATTGTGGAAGGGATTGGGTCTAATGAACAGGTGGTGGGTCAGATGACGAGATCTGCTGAATCTCATCACATGACAGGTTGGAGAATTCTGCTAAGGAAGGGAAGGTTCTGATATTCTGCTGTAGGAGTTTGATTGGGAGCGAAGGACTGGCGGATTGCTGCAATTTTCCCATCGTAGAATGGGATCAGCAGTCAGAGAGGAAGAGGCTTGGGTAGTGAGGAGAAGATGTTGTGCCAGGATCATGTGCAGAGGCTTCCAGCTTTTCTCTGAAGAAAGTAGTTTTGGCAGAAGTCATGAGAATTTGGAGATAAGAGTCTGGTAAGAGATGAGATCGGCATCAAACGTTTAATTTTTCGTGCGGAAAGATGGAAACGTACTCACAGTGGCAAAAACTCGCAGTGAATCATGATGAACCACACTTACGGCCACCGCGCGAAACCGTGAGATAGGGGTATTAAGCATTACAATTACTCAGGAAAATGAACGGATGCGGGGTTTGAAACTCCCAAGTTTATTTTCTCATTTAACTAAATCAAATTTCAAATAAAACGTGTCAAAAAAAAGTCCATCCAGTCATGAATGATGGGTAATCAATGAAATATTTTAAACAAAAAGCAGCAAGCAGCTGGACAGCGGGACGTAGAACGTAAGTACGATGCTTTGGCCTTACAAGCGCAGGCCTGAGCAGGTCAAGAAGCTCCATAATCTGTTGTCTTGGAAGGCGAAACTTTATTTTTAAATAGTCACCTCAGAAAATATATGAAAAGAGCTGAAGTTTTGCCGCTTCGACTGCGCCGTCTTCGGTTTGGCACAACAACACGCTGTATCGCTGACAGATTTTTTGCCACCTGTTTAATATTAAAAGTGATTGCCAATTTTAATGCAGTAGTGTCATGGTTGCGGTGTGTGTGTCGGCGTCGTTTTTGTGGAATGAATGCAGGAGGTGAGCTGGCGGTTCAATAAGGACTTTATTTTACTTACATGTCTCCCCTAGCTGCCACACCTCTAAACAGCATGCGCCAGATGGCGAGCCTGCAGCCTTCCCAGCTTTGCCGCGCCACTCTCTCTCTTTCCGCCACGCTGTCCTCCAGTGAGTCCGCCGGCTCAGTGAGCCTGCAGCCTTCCCAGCACTGCCAAACCTCTGTCTCGCCATGCTCCTCGCTGTCCTCCAGCAGTTCCGCCAGCTCCGGCGAGATGGTAATAGCGCCCCCCCCAAAAATCATCTAGGGGGGGGACCCCCGCCATGCCACTTTGAAGATCTAGCTTTCTGTCATGGTTCCTGTGTGTGTGTCGGCGTCATTTTTGTGGCATGAATGCAGGAGGCGAGCTTGCGGCTCAATAAGGACTTTATTTTACTTATAAAACAAACAAAAGTAACTAGGCTCTTTCCCGAGCACCTTGTAGTCTTTACTTTTAATATTTAAACAAAACCACAAACATAATAAAGATAACCACAATAACTAAAGCTAGATGCCTGACTGAAGTTCAGTCAGGCTATTTATAATTATCTTAATTACTTGCCTCGGCTCAGGTGGGTGCTTCCCTCACCTGACCGAGGTGCCTTCTGGGACTTCTAGTTCCCAAACTAAACATAAGAGGAACACAACTTAAACTACAAAAAAAAAAACATAACACCAACCAAGAGGGGGCGTCTGTCGCCCTCTAGGGGTTAACCCTTACAATTAGTCACATTATGAAATAGGCTAATTAAAGGTCACTCTATTAGTACTGATATAAAATAAAATTCTTAAACACGCTTACAGTATATTCCATCATTAATACGACTTTGATAATGTGCTTGCATACACCACTGATTTATAAAGACTGCTGCTCAGTGGCGGCGACTAGCGTCTTGAGCTGAAACTACGCTAAGAGTGAGTTAAGGTTGGTCCGGACCAACCTTACGAACGTGTGCCTTACCTAAGAGATACTTAGCGTATGACTGTTTCGGGAAATGCGCCATAATGTTAAGAGAGAGGTTAAGGTACCTCAAGAAGGTAACTTAAGAACTACTTAGCGATAAGAAGCTTTCGAGAAACTGGGTCCAGGTTCAGCAGTCAGACAAAGAAAACTGCCATTTGCATAGCACTGTACCCTCTGCAGTTTGCATACCGTCAGAACCGCTCCACAGACGATGCAATCTCTCATCTCCTCCACACATCACTCACTCACCTGGACACTAGGAAAGGGAATTATGTTAAAATGCTCTTCATCGACTACAGCTCTGCATTTAATACCATAATTCCCTCCACACTCACCACCAAGCTGGAGCACCTGGGACTCAGCTCATCTATATGTCAGTCGATCTCCAATTTCCTGACTCGCAGAACACAGGCAGTAAGGATGGGTGGACATGTCTCAGCTACTCTTACTCTGAGCACTGGAGCCCCTCAGGGTTGTGTTCTGAGCCCCCTGCTGTACTCTTTGTACACCCACGACTGCGTAGCCACTACCAACTCCACCACCATCATCAAGTTTGCTGACGACACCGTCGTGGTTGGACTGATCACCAACAATGATGAGGCGGCCTACCTAGAGGAGATTGGAAATCTGGAGAACTGGTGCCAGAGGAACAATCTCCTCCTGAACGTCAGCAAGACAAAGGAGCTGATAGTGGACTTTTGTACAAAGCAGGAGAGGAACTACCAGATCACTGTCATCAGCGGGAGCCCAGTGGAGAGAGTGGACAGCTTCAGATACCTCGGTGTTCACATCACTCAGGACCTGTCATGGTCCTGTCACATCAACACCGTGGTGAAAAAGGCCTGGCAGCGTCTGTACCACCTCAGATGCTTGAGAGACTATAGACTGCCCTCCAAGGTGCTCAGGAACTTCCACTCCTGCACCATAGAGAGCATCCTGATGGGAAACATCACGACCTGGTTCGGGAACAGCACCATGCAGGACAGACGAGCTCTACAGAGGGTGGTGCGATCAGCTGAGCGCATGATCCGCACTGAGCTCCCTGACCTGCACTCAATCTACAGCAAGCGGTGCTGGACCAAGGCCAGGAAGATCGTGAAGGACCTCAGTCACCCCGGTAATGGACTGTTCTCTTTGTTGCGGTCTGGGAAGTGATTCCGCTCCCTGAAGGCCAACACAGAGAGTCTGAGGAGGAGCTTCTTCCCGCAGGCGATAAGGTCTCTCAATCATCACTACACCACACAGGACATATAACATCTTTTTAATAACATCTTTTTAAGCTCACAACATTGACATTGACTGGACAATCATGGACACATTCATACTCACTTGCACTAAATATTTATACATCTGGACAATTGCACATGTCACTTTCATTAGTCACCTTTCATACATACAGTATTTGCACAACCATTGTCACTTTATACACTCCCCCCCGCCTATATTTCTATATTTTGCAATATTTTATTATGCCCTTATTTGTACGGTTTATTTTACTAGTTAAATTTATTTCTTTAGTATTTCCTTTTATTGATATTTATTTTACGTATAAGCTTTTATTTTCTTTCTAAGGTCACTGGCGGTCGTGTAAGCATTTCTCTGCATATTGTACTGTGTATGACTGTGTATGTGACAAATAAAATTTGAATTTGATTATTATAAGCAAGTCATCTTTCCTGCATTTCTCAATTACCTCCCGTGAGGGATTGTCGATAAAACTTTGCAGGTTAAATACCATGGTTAAGCTTAATATTCTAATTCGCGTTGATGCTTTTTAAGGTGCCTTTAAGCACACGAAATACTGTACATACAAGCCACTTAATTTCAAGTAAAAAAAATGCCTCCTCAACGTTAGTGCAGAGTAAAGAGTGAACTTTTTAGGACGAGCCCCCAATTATGTTACGGTTTCCTATTTAGATGTTAAATTTGCTCTTAATGTCTAAGGGGGATAGGAAGCCAACATAAGAAAATAAAAAAGGAAGATTAATATCTTGTAAACCGTCACTGATTACTATTTGAGAAGTCACTTATGAACAAGAATGAGACAAACTCCAGAGTAGCGCTAAGTTTTAACAAACTTTAGTAATTTAAAGCACCAAAACAGGTAGTGAAAGAAAGAATATTTACAGAAAATATATACAAAGTATTAAATACGCATTCAACGGTGGGAGCCACGAGCAGAGCTTAAATCAAAGAAATAAATAAAACAAAACACCTTCTAACTTATGCGCGGCAGTCAATCTAACCTATAAACGCAATGAAAACAAAATCAGGGCTTAGGATGCCCGCTAACTACACTAACTAGCCAAAACATAAGTACAAGTAGCTCTCACTCCTATCTAGTGTGTCTAAACAAAGTCTAACTCTACGTGCTGTTTATGTAAACCCTGGGGCATACTAACCTGGACTCGACACTGAGAATAGAGAAACGTCCGAGAACTCGTACTGGGCGGAGTTTGGACGAACAATACCCGTAGAGAGAGTAGCGGATCACGCACACACCATTCGCAAATCACTATGACAACATTCAGAACACCGGAAGTATAGCGTCACCCTAACAATATATATGAATGAAATTAAAAGCCGCGCCGCTGGCTGCGTCACTTCCGGGTTCTTATACTCGGCTAGGGCAGCCTCATTGGTTCCCATGGGAATCGCGGTCGCGCTGGAAACCATGATTGACGGTGTGATATCCAATCCCTGGACCTGAAAGACATAGGCACCAAAATGCATGCGAAATGCCCGAAAATACTACGGGACGTAACAATATTATTATTATATACATTATACATTCATGTCCATTTTATTTGAAGACCAGCAAAACTACACTTGCAGTTCTCTAATGAGCCAATCAGACAAGCACAGGGGATCAAACATCAGAATGAAAAAAGTGTGATCTCTGTGACTTAAGCTATGTGATAGATGATGGACCATGTGTTCATTTTAGTAGTTCATAAACTGTTGATATCTTCAGTTTTTTCACACATAACAGTCCTTAGGCTTTACACAGAGTGATGCAATAAAAGCTCTGTGGATGGACCTGACTCGTTGATAACAGAGAAAATGGATAGATTGGTTGATCGGGCTGCCAGAAACAATATACTGTAATTCATTCATTCATTCATTTTCTATACCGATTAATCCTGTGTTCAGGGTCGCGGGGGACCTGGAGCCTATCCCAGGAGATTTCGGGCACTAGGCAGGGTACACCCTGGACAGGGTGTCAATCCACACATACCTAATTTAATTCTTTTTTACAATTGTGGTGATCAGAAAAGCATCTTAACACAACACAAACCAAAGATCCTTGAGGTGGACAAGCTACAGCAGCAGATAGCAACATCAGGTTCCACTCTTCCACACAGACTTACAATACACACGTATAAATAAACAAATGAAATATAAATAGGAAATATAATTGGAATAATAAAAAATTTGAAAACGCAATGGCTAAATTTTAAAATGTCATTACATTTGGTGAGGAACACCTTCTGACATGTCTACAATAAAAAGTTTAGCTTGTCAAACTTCATTTAAACTGCTTTCTCTCATTGATCCTGGTGATATACAGTACTGTATTAGCAATAAATCTCCAGTTTAGCCAAATACCATGGTTCTGATATTCTCAAGTCAGTCACAGCTTATTCTTCTTTGCTCTTACAGTTAATGATTTCAGCATTGAGATGCCTTTCAGGCCAGCAGTCATTTGACCTTCCTGTTTCATTTGCTAACAGTGATGTAAAACAGGATTGGCATGTTGTTCCTCTTTACTTGGTGCTCAGTCTGTTTCTTCTCATTAAGACTCTGTTTACTGAATGGATCTGACCCTATTAACACTTGATTATTATTGTGCATCTGACACTGTATCCTTTTCTTGCATGTACTCTTGCAGCTGAATTTGTCTCTAGTTGGTTGCACTAAAATGTTGTAACTGTATTACAGTAGATGCTAATATGCATATTTGCTAGTAATTTATGGTAACTTTATAAGTATGTTGTATTTTTGGTAACTTTATAAGTATGTTGGCTGCTGCATCTTTTTTTAAAAACTGTTTTAAAAGGCTTGATTTTAGGATCTACCAACCACCTGCATAATCTGCAGGGTGGAATTTTGATTGTCAAATGTGGCTTGGAGAGACAAATGTATGTACACCTGTACACCATGTAGCTAAATTGCATCTTGGCTTATCTTCTAGAGTGGTTTGAGTGATTGGATTTAATTCTGTTGCTTTACACGTTAGTTTTTCTTTTTTTTAATGTGGATAGTCTCTGAGGCATGAAGACACATTAAAAGGACAGGTGTAAACATGCCCACTGCTATTTTCTGCTACTTTCTGTTAGAACATAAAAGACGGCACTGAGCATTCCATAATCAGTCACAATAAATTATCAATACAGACTACATAAAATAAGCAAGTGCTCAACTCCCATGAAGGTGATGACTCTCAGTAAGCTTGTAGCCTTTGCAGCAGTATGCAGTCACATTATGATTACACCCTCCACTAACAGACAATGAGTCTCTGACTAACATTTCAGTCATTAAATGTGGATTTCTTTTCTCCCACTCTATTTAAAAGATGGTATTTGAGTCTGACTAGCATCAGATGCCAGCAGGAAGTTATATGACAGCTGTTCATTTATTTCAGTGAGAAGAATATCTGTCATTAGTTCCAGCTAACTAATATTTTTAGGAAAAATTGTTCCAACCAGTGGTGAGACTGTCCATCTGCTGATGTGTGTGTGTTTGTGTGTAGCAGGTGGCAGGGTTTGACATTTGCAAATGACTTCTCTAACTTTACATCATTAGAAAGTAGAATGTTAACAGGGTTGGGGACAATAAAGGTGATTGCACAGCAACGAAAAATGAATTCGGATTAGAAGTGCTTCTTGTCATTTTTAATTGTTAAAAGAAAAAAAATGCTGATTAGAACCAAGCCATTTTTCACATTTCTCCTGCTCTAAAGACACCTTCAAACAAAAGTACTTTTTCTTTTCCACTGAATACACTTGCTATAAGCTCTGAAATGGTTGTTGATAGTGGTCATTACTTTTCTGAAGCCTAAAGAGGAAATTGAAAAATTACATTGTCATTCCACATTTTGCAGGGTGAGACACTGTGTAAGATTCTGAACAGCAGCAGTCATAATAGAGAACATCAGTGAAACAGCAAGTAGCTGAAGAGGCACATTAATATCACTCATTTCTGGTGTCTGTCTCGCGAATGTGTGCAGATCTGTCTTCATCAGCCCTTCACACTGGTAATGTTCATAATAAATAATGATGTGGGAAGTGAAGCCTTGCTGTGTGCGACAATCGGATGTGAGCAAAACGTACAGGCGGTCCCTATCTATCAGTATTATTGGTGTCAGCGTTACATTCCGGGGAGTCTCAGTATTTCCATTAGGCTCCCTAACTTTTTACAATCAGTCATGAGTGCTTGCTGCTGTAGACTCAAATAGCATCAAACTTAGTCAGGAGGATGTTTTTTCTAGTTTTTCCCCACAAAAAGGACAGATAGCTAGAGACAGACAGACAGACAGACAGACAGACAGACAGATAGATAGATAGATAGATAGATAGATAGATAGATAGATAGATAGATAGATAGATTGATTATTAATAATATTCATCTTGCTATAGTGACCCTTGTTGCAGCAAGTGACCTGTCAGTTAATTTTGTTGTAGGCAGTTACAATTGGATCAGCATGACTTTCACCAGAGCCAAATTGTGACTAGTTGACTGGGTCAGAGTATTCCTGGCCAGACTCAGTGGTTAATACCTACCAAACCTGATCCATGGAGGTATTACCTTGCAATTTACAGGACTTTTGCTGTGAATAGAGGGTACTTTGATACTTGTGTATCATCGCACTCAAGTTTGCCAATAACACAATGTTGTCTGATCATCAAAAACACAAAATCAACTTGTCAGGACAGAGATAAGAGGTGCAGCAGCTAACAGGCAACAACCTGCATCTGAACATCTGAGACGAACCAAAAAAAAAAAAAAAAAAAAAAGTTATTGACATCAGGAAAGGATAGGGTGCTGCATAAGCGGGTCTGTCAAATGCCTAAATGTAAAATAGAAATGAAAGCACAGATCAACCACTCTCCACTGAACATCGATGACTCCGCTGTGGAATACCACATTCATTGTTGTTCACCTGTTAGAGAACCTCATTTCTTCCCTAGCTCTATAGCAAAGAAAGGATTTCTAAGTTCTAAGACAAGCACCTTTTAATGGTTTTTTAGTAGCAATTCTCCTTTGTTGTGTTGTTTGCATTAATTTACACATGTATGCTTTGTGTTGCTTAGCGATGGGTAATTTCAAATAGGTGTTTTCATTGGGAAACTTCTTTTGTTTCACTGTGCACTATATCTGCAGTATACTGTAAGGCTACAATTACAGTAAGAAACTACTCGTTACTTTACTTGATAGTCTCTAAGATGGCTTTCCTGTTTAAGGAACAACTCCTTGTTACTACAAAATTGAACCAGAAAGAACTGATGAAGGCTTTAATAAAATTTTACGGTACTGTCCAACAGTAGGTATACAATACTTGACAATACGATATAATCTTGGACTAACAGTATATTGGAAACAATGCACAGAGTCTCCAAAAACTAAACTAGGACAAATGAGTGGAGCTTTATTACTATTTTTTACTGCAAAGAACATTTGTTGTGACCTTATTATACTTTAACCTATTTTAGTCATTAGTAACAAGTTGCAATTTTATATACATTTTCTTTCTATATAGAAAAATATATGCAAACAACAGGTAGGAAGGTAGGAAAACTTAATTAATTATTGCATAGGTACAGTAATAGTGAACTCCCACTAACGTACTGTACACATACTGAGTAGTACAGATTGAATTGTGAAAAAACTATACATTTCTGCTTAGTTCCTGTATACCTATACATTTTTTAACAGTATGCTAAATATTTAATAGTATAATATTTTACAGTACTGTTCACCAGTGTTTCGAGAATAAATTTCTTCATCGCTCTACTCTTGAATCCTGTGTGATGTGAAAAGCAGGTGACAGTAAATTACTCATTCTTCCTCAAGAGGATGTTGAAGATTACACCTAATTGCAGGACTTGAGGGGAATTTAATACCTGATTACACTCTAATAGCACAGACACCTAAGACATACTTAAGCTGCTTTGTCTACACAGAAGAAATCAATAGCATTACATTTGAGGAGTGAATTGCTTCTCCTGAGCTTTCAAAGCAGAGTGAAGTTATAAACATGTTTGTGTTTAAAAAAAAAAAAAAAAAACTGTACATGTAATTAATTCAATATGTTTAGTTGCTTGAAAACACAACCCAGGAAAAGTTAATCTGCGTTAAAAACAGATTAAAGTAAACAGTGTAATGGGTCTATCAATCATAAAATGCTGCAAAGCTTTAAAAAAAAGACCATAAAATGTTATATGGTTCTGTTTTAAGCTCCTATTTAGTTCATCTTAATGATAAAATGATGGAAAATAATAATGTAATAACGCAATTTTAAATTCTTTTTAATTATAAGCACACACACACACACACACACACACACACACACACACACACACACACACACAGAGTAAGCTGTATTGATTTTTCTTTATTTGTTTTTTTTTGCTTTTAAGCCTGTAATATTTGGCTCATGCTTGGTTCATGGTGTATTTTCTTTGAATAGATAAAGGTTTCAGTCAGAAGCTGAATGTCTTTGCAATATTGGGCTTGCAATGATTTTTTTATCTTTATCTGGTAGTGCACATGGCTTAAATTATTTTGTTCTTTTTTTATATAAAACAGAATAAAATTATACAGGGTCAAAAAAAAAGCTTGAGTTACCCTCATTTCTTTATATTTTACTTACAAGAAACCAGACTTTCTTGTATTTTTTTTATGTAGTCTTGAGAAGTAGTTATTTTTTTGTTCTTCGTATTTTGGGAAGGTTTTTGTCTCTCATTTACACTGCAATCCCTGTACCTGGCGAGTTCCAGGGAAAACTTTTTTGTTTCTTTAGCCACACAGTGTCATGTATAATATCCAAACATAAAAGCCTCTTAAGGCAGGAACCAGAGAGGTGCTGAAGATGACAGATGACTGTTCATGCCAGGTATTAGTATATTGGTAATGCTGAATGTTGAGTGATTGGAACAGACCAGAGGGGAAATGAGGTTGCTGCTGAGGTTGTTTTGTACACTACTGTACATACAGAATACATACTGTAACATTTTATTGAATGTCCCCTTTAAAGTTTCACCTTTAGCAGATGATTTTGGTTGAATCTTTATATACTCTTCGTGACTTACAGTAATGTAACTGTAACTGTGTAAAAGTTTATGTTCATTATACCAGGGACTGCATCTGTAACATGACTGCTGTTAATGTACTGAAGCATCATCGCAACTATTATAGCTTGAGTTAAGCTTAAACCTAAGATGCGTGTCACTGTTTAATCACCTCATATGACTGTAATTGATGGGAATGAATGAATGAATCCATGAATGATCCATGTACAGTACTAGGTTTATTACAGTACTGGGTTTATAAACCATTTTTCTTTGAATTGTGTAGTACTATTAATTATAGATTCAGGCAAACAGTAAGCATTATCTAAAGTACAGTTTATCCAGCATATAATTCAGTCATCATTGCTACAAACTATAGCTTGCTACTAGAAACAGGTCAAGACAATTTAACTTGTACAAGACAACCCCATCCTTTCCCCCCATTTTTTCTTTACACCTTACAGTGTATGTAACATCCTAAGTTACTTGTCAGGTGCTAAAATCTATGTTCAACTAAACCAGGGCAAATTTTCCCCCAGGACAGCATCACACCAGTGGGCTATATTGGGACTGGAATTACCCTTGAAGATTAAAACACTGCTGTTATTGCTCAGAGCCACTCTGCAAGGTTAGTACTACTGTAGATGCATGAGGTTGAGATGCATGGCATTAACTTTCTCTTCTGTGCAGACACTCTATTCAGGACTACCAGACCATCTAGTATGCCTGCTACAGTATATATGTATTTAAGTATTTACATGTTGACAAAGAGGACCTATTAATAGATTTATATGCTATTATAGTTCTTACTTCTGCAATTCAACATTAAGTAATGCAGTTAAATTTGTTTATGCAACACAGTACGTCTATTGTGCAGGTCTGAAATTGTAACAATACTTTAGGATTGTACTGTATATAAATGACAATGTTCCTAGGTTTTTAAGTTTTTTTTAAAAAAAGGTTTTTAACATTTCATGCATTGGAGGTTGAGAAACCAATATCAGAAAAATTTCTGTCTGTATGTCTGCATGGCTGTCTGTATGTGTGTATGTCTGCCCAGCCAATTTTGTCACAGCATCACACAAAACTGGCTAGATAGAATGTAATCAAACTTTGCCAGTCCTTCGGTATTTTCCTGAAGTTAAATCTGCACAATACATTAAATTACAAGGTTGAGGAGAAGGAACATTATGAGTAGTTTTGTACCAAATCACGTCACAACAGACATCATATGTCAATCAAAATGTCAATCTTTTTCAAAGTCAATAACCTTTTTTACTGGGGAATTGAGAAACCCCAGCATTATACCACCAACACCACAAAGGCTATACCGATGTAATAAAAAGGGGACTAATATAAAGTACAGAGAAAAGACATGCCTTTTTCCAGATGTAAAAAAACACATAGCTGTTGCTATTTAAAATTTTAAATGTCTAGTGTAAAACAGTTTACTTTAAATATACTGCTCAGGAAACACTTTCATTTGAATGTCCCATGTACAGGTATGTACAGTATATGTCTGGTTAAAGTTGAACAAGGACTAAGTGTTTCCTTAAATTTTGAGCAGTATATAGTTATGTATTTCTCATTATGGTAAACAACAACTTGATGATTGGGACCACATGTGCAACATACTTGAATATGCTTTATTAAAATATGCTATGCATAAACATAAACATTTAAAAATAGGTATTTTTTAAATATAGATTAAAGATTCAATTCAAGATTCAAGATTCAAAGAACTTTATTAATTATAACATTATAAAAATTAATTAAATTGCTTATAAATAAATATAACTCACTAGACAGACAATATTTATATTTATTAATTATATTATTTTAGAGTAGCCCTCTGGACAACAGGTCACTGTCTGAAAAGTTCACGGTCATGAATTATTAAGCAGATCAGGCTCCTATTTTTAGTTGCAGCTAATTTAATGCGTGTTTGAATAGATGTATCTATAGAAAATTTTATTAATTCAGTCACTATAATAGCTGTATGTGTTCGGAACCTTGTCTTCATATTATCTAGGATTTCAAGCCTGGAAAATTAACCTTGCACTAGCTTCCTTATTTTAGGCATATGGTTCAACCTGTCCTCTGTGTCTCATATAAAAGGTTGTTTCAGTTGGTTGTGTTCAGACTGCTGATCAATATCTCTATAATGATTAGGAGTCTCTCTTTGACTGGCATTTAAAGGCAATCAGCACCTTCTGGCTGACATCCACTACCATCTGGAGGTTCCGAGATCGTTACCTGGGTGAAACTACAGCCGTTCCTACCGTGAGCAAGTTGGAGGAGAAGAATGGCACACTCCTACATCAATTATAGTGACATGAGCAAATCATGGGCGACACTAGACAGTCATGCTGTCATCATATATCTGGCAATCATCTCACAATAGTATGGTAAAAACCAGCTTAGCTTGTTTTTGAAATGATAACTACTGCACTCAATTGATGAGTAATTCTTTGCTATTGTCTTAAATTTTTTAACTGTTTTCACAGTAGAAATGACTGTACATGGAATGGGTAAGAAAGAGTGTTCTACTCTTGTCATCTTTCTCTTCTGTAGTCTTGATTCTATTTCTATCCAGTTGCTTCTGTGGTTTTACTATTTGCTATAGGCATAGCTTTATCTGAACAGGAACCTTTCAGGCCATCACTTATCTCTACCAGCAGCAATGAGAACCACAAGAGAAATTACAGTCGTCTATCATACCAGTTCCTCCACAGTTTACTGTCTGAGATCAGCACAGAAAACCCCTGAAAGTACTTCTTTGTGCTGTTTAAATGGACAGGAAACGGGTCAGGTCTCAGGGGACATTTCTACAACCCATTTATCTCATTCAAGATTTAGAGAGCGATACCATGTCATCTTCATTGAGAGCAAATCATTTTTTTTAATCATTCAGTTTACCCAAATTAGTTCATATGAAAGAGCATTGTGATTTTTGTTCCATGAATTGTTATTCCATGATAAAACATGAATGTACTGTATAGTGATATTTATTTGACTGTTTAATACTAATTTTTTAAATGTTGATTTAAACGCATAATGAAATTAATAATTTCATTATTATGGTTGACTGAGGTGAAAACATGCAGGAGGGATAGAAAGAGATTTTACTGATTTAGCCATAAGATTTACGTAAATACAAATTATTAAGACAAATATTGTGCTGCCAGGCAGCTCTGGCTTCTTTGGGGCCTCCACAAGACCTTCATGGGTATGCTGCAGTGTCTGGCACATGGATATTAGTGGAGGATCGTGTGGGTCCTGTTGTTTTATAGGATGGAGCCTCCAGAGATCAGGGCCTGCATTGATCATCTCAGAGACATTGCTCCTAAGTGGACAAAAATTCTTAGAGTGATGCAGTTTTGGTCCTACTTTTAGGAGTAGGTGTAAGAGTTATTATTATTATTATTTTTTATTTTTTTTACATATTCTTAAAATAGGACTCCCATCTCCACCAAAATGTAGGAGTGCCCTGGAGGTCTCCTAACTGGTTAGGATTAGTAAGGAAATGGCGTTCTGGCAGAGACACGTGTGAAGGAGCAATGTTTTAGTAATGTTGAGTGACACAGAGCTCATAAAAGACATGTTTGGACAAAAAAGAAATACATACTTTTTTTTTTTAAACACATCTTCACCACAGGTAAATTCTACTTTACAGTCATTTAGTAACAGTAAAGGTCCAGCTTTGAAGCAGTGACAATGTTGGAAATAATAAAGCAAATGTTGCTTTTACAGCACCACAGATCATGTCACAGATTCATACATGCCACACAGTGTAAAATCAACAAAAAAACAAGCTGCATTCATGGAGTTGTGGGCAATGGCACACATATTCATGTTTATACTGTATATCCATTTCATATGCACTACACTACACTTAATATATACTCAGCAAAAAAAGAAACGTCCTCTGACTTTCAACGTTTTTACTTTCAGTAAACTTAATGCGTAAATATTTGTATGAACACTAAAAGAGTCAACACCATAAGACATAAACTAAAAATGTTTCACAATGTGTCCCTGAATGAAGGGAGGCTCAAAATCAAAAGTACCAGTCAGTATCTGGTGGCCACCAGCTGCTTGAAGTACTGCAGTGCATCTCCTCCTCATGGACTGGACCAGATTTGTCAGTTCTTGCTGTGAGATGGAGGGATTGTGTGTTCCTGGTGTGACTCGGGCAGTTGTTGTGGCCATCCTGTACCTGTCACGCAGGTGTGATATTCGGATGTACCCATCCTGTGCAGGTGTTGTTACACGTGGTCTTCCACTGCGAGGATGATTAGCTGTCCTTCCTATCTCCCTGTAGCGCTGTCTTAGGCGTCTCACAGTGCGGACATGGCAATTTATTGCCCTAGCCACATCAGCAGTCCTCATGCCTCCCTGCAGCATGCCTAATGCACGTTCACACAGATGAGCAGGAACCCTGGGCATCTTTCTTATAACTGTGACCTTACTGTATATGCCTACTTTCTGTAAGCTGTTAAGGTCTTAACGACCATTCCACAGCTGCATGTTAATTAATTGATTATGGTTAATTGAACATGCATGGAAAAGATTGTTTAAACCCTTTACAATGAAGATCTGTAAAGTTATTTGGATTTTTACAACATTATTGTTGAAATACACAGTCCTGAAAAAGGGACGTTTCTTTTTTTGCTGAGTATATATATATTTTTAGATTCATTAAGATTCATTCATGCTTTTCACACTAATGGTAAACTTACAGGCGGCATTGATGCTTCCCAAAACTGCCCCTTTTATATTATTATTATTTATTTTTTTACATTTTCAGAGGTAAGAGTAGGGCAGAATTTCCCTTTAATTATTTCTTTACATTTTACAACTATCCAAAATACTCTCACCCTCATTTCACATCAGCCCTGTTATATTGTAGGGGCTTTAACAGGTGTGACTGGAGCAGTCTGGGGTGAGTTTCCCATACAACGATGTAGCTCTTTTCTTAACCACCATAGTATGATGCAACGTTGAAGAAACTAACTAACTAGTCACGACTAGGGTTGCCACCCCTCCTTTAAAATACGGAATCATCCCGTATTTGAGAGTGAAATTGCGCATCCCGTTTTGAATCAATACGGTTTGAATCAATACAGTTTGATTGGTCTTTTTAACTGTCCAGCGAGGAGGGCGGGTCTTTTAAGCAGAGTCTGCAAAGTGCTCCATACACCCAACCCCCGCCCCCCCCCCCCCCCCCGCTCGTCTTAAAGTTTCATCGCTTAAACGCACGCGGATGCAAAAATACCACAGAGAGTGGGAGTAAACAATTACTTAGCTGCAGAGTGTTAGCGGAAATTGTTATCAAGCCAACTGCAAAAAGGAGTGTTCTCTGTGGCTCATGGTGGTCTGAGCAGCATTCCCGCAATGACAGAGCAAGACATGGTAATGACAGTGTAATTATTATCAACAATATTAATTAGGCCCAGTCTGTGAAAACCTAGCTGGAGTCATTTGTTTTGTAATTTACTGTTTTTTTTACATGAAATAAAGAACAGTCTGTGAAAATAATAAACATATACAGTGGTGTGAAAAACTATTTGCCCCCCTCCTGATTTCTTATTCTTTTGCATGTTTGTCACACAAAATGTTTCTGATCATCAAACACATTTAACTATTAGTCAAAGATAACACAAGTAAACACAAAATGCAGTTTTTAAATGAGGGGTTTTATTATTTAGGGAGAAAAAAATCCAAACCTACATGGCCCTGTGTGAAAAAGTAATTGCCCCCTGAACCTAATAACTGGTTGGGCCACCCTTAGCAGCAATAACTGCAATAATCAAGCGTTTGCGATAACTTGCAACGAGTCTTTTACAGCGCTCTGGAGGAATTTTGGCCCACTCATCTTTGCAGAATTGTTGTACAGTAATTCAGCTTTATTTGAGGGTTTTCTAGCATGAACCGCCTTTTAAGGTCATGCCACAACATCTCAATAGGATTCAGGTCAGGACTTTGACTAGGCCACTCCAAAGTCTTCATTTTATTTTTCTTCAGCCATTCAGAGGTGGATTTGCTGGTGTGTTTTGGGTCATTGTCCTGCTGCAGCACCCAAGATCGCTTCAGCTTGAGTTGACGAACAGATGGCCGGACATTCTCCTTCAGGATTTTTTGGTAGACAGTAGAATTCATGGTTCCATCTATCACAGCAAGCCTTCCAGGTCCTGAAGCAGCAAAACAACCCCAGACCATCACACAACCACCACCATATTTTACTGTTGGTATGATGTTCTTCTTCTGGAATGCTGTGTTACTTTTATGCCAGATGTAACGGGACACGCACCTTCCAAAAAGTTCAACTTTTGTCTCGTCGGTCCACAAGGTATTTACCCAAAAGTCTTGGCAATCATTGAGATGTTTTTTAGCAAAATTGAGACGAGCCTTAATGTTCTTTTTGCTTAAAAGTGGTTTGCGCCTTGGAAATCTGCCATGCAGGCCATTTTTGCCCAGTCTCTTTCTTATGGTGGAGTCGTGGACACTGACCTTAATTGAGGCAAGTGAGGCCTGCAGTTCTTTAGATGTTGTCCTGGGGTCTTTTGTGGCCTCTCGGATGAGTTGTCTCTGCGCTCTTGGGGTAATTTTGGTCAACCAGCCACTCCTGGGAAGGTTCACCACTGTTCCATGTTTTTGCCATTTGTGGATAATGGCTCTCACTGTGGTTTGCTGGAGTGCCAAAGCTTTAGAAATGGCTTTATAACCTTTACCAGACTGATAGATCTCAATTACTTTTGTTCTCATCTGTTCCTGAATTTCTTTGGATCTTGGCATGATGTCTAGCTTCTGAGGTGCTTTTGGTCTACTTCTCTGTGTCAGGTAGCTCCTATTTAAGTTATTTCTTGATTGAAACAGGTGTGGCAGTAATCAGGCCTGGGGGTGACTACAGAAATTGAACTCAGGTGTGATAAACCACAGTTAAGTTATTTTTTAACAAGGGGGGCAATCACTTTTTCACACAGGGCCATGTAGATTTGGAGTTTTTTTTCTCCCTTAATAACGTAAACCTTCATTTAAAAACTGCATTTTGTGTTCAATTATGTTATCTTTGACTAATAGTTAACGGTTTTTGATGAGCAGAAACATTTAAGTGTGACAAACATACAAAAGAATAAGAAATCAGGAAGGGGGCAAATAGTTTTTCACACCACTGTATCTATTTAAGGCGGCGCGGTGGTGTAGTGATTAGCACTGTCGCCTTGCACCTCCAGGGTGCATGAAACATGAAACATACATGAAACATTACATGTAATACATTAATAAACAACATAATGCCCATGTAAAGAAAATAAACTAGTAAATTGCAACTTTCCATATATTAACATTAGAAATAGTCTTAATAAAAACTTTACTAGCTAAGTCTGTTGAGTTGTAAAAGAGAAAGACTGACTGCATTTCAATAAAAGACAGTTTATTTTAATGTCCAAGTGTTCATACTTTCCTGAAAACATATTTTTTTTATAAGTTGCGATTTACCACCATTGGCATACCATTGGGCCTGTGATCACTGTGGTCTTGGCCCCCAAGGGATGTGGCCCCCGCTGCAATATGTGTCCCTTATTTTTTTGTATTAAAAGTGGTAACCCTTGTCACGACTGATTCCCAACACCGTAGTACCTGTGTTGCACTTCCATGGTTAGAACTATGTTGGTTTCTCCTTCTTCTTCGATACAATGGCGGAGTAGTGCCATAGGCACATATCGCCCCCTATTGTAAAGTGTTTTTTTTTTCCGGCTCGAATTAAATGCGCTTTCGCAGTGACATTACGAAGAAGAAGTGTAATAATGTCACAAACGCAAAATTAATTAATTCATTATTTGTACAATAAAACATGTATAGGCATACACAGTTTAAATGTGCTCTTTCCGGATAACAAAGTCTATACCTGTTAGTTATATTTCATTTGAACTATTTTTTTATTTGGTATTGATACATCAGTACAATTAAAATAAAAAGAAATTATGGGTTTTGAAAATGCTGGGATTGTGTTGTGAACACCTGTTAACCATTTTGCTCAATATCATTTCCAATATAAGTCCTTTTACATACAGCCATGGTTTAATGAGAGTTGATGTGAAAAAATAACACGAAAACCACAATTTACTAAAAAAGAGCTTGCAGTTCTTTTGGAGGAGGTGGGAAACAATCAAATCTTGCTGTTCTCCAAATTAAAAAACACAGTTGAATTGGAATGAAATCGCACAAAAAAATTATGCTTCTGGAAATGGGTATGACAGAAGCCCAGAGGAAGTCAGAAACAAGTGGAGGGACTTTGCAAGTGTGACCAAACAAGCAAGTCCAGTGGTGGCCTGAAACTGAACCCCTCCAAAAGCTGTTATGTACAGTAATTGTAGTTACTGCAATTCTCCACAACATTGCAGTCAAGGAAAATGTCCCGCTTTGTGATGAGGAAGAGGGGGGTCTTTCTGGTGCTGCTGTGGATGAGGAAGATTACACTTCTGCTGAGGATGATGATGATAATGATCCTTCGAGCACAATTCAAGGCAGAATGCATCCTGCAGGAGCAGAAGTCAGACAACGGTTAATTCAGAATATGTTTGGTTAGTTATTTTTTTACAGTTTGGATCCTGTATTTTTTTGTTTAAATGAATCTCGAATGAACTTGTGTTAATAAATGTTTAGTTTATTTGCCTACATGGTTTCCCCCTGCAGATGTAGATGCAAACAATTAGGATTATATATATATATATATATATATAATCCTATATATATAAAATTAGGATTTTACACACACACACACACACACACACACGAGATCAAAATTAGAGAACAATTTATAAACAATTGAACAATTCTGAAATAATGTCATCTTCACTGCTCAACAGTTTTTGTCCTGTCTATACCATGCTACCAGAACACCTTTTCCACAAAATAACTAAGGCATTTCAACAAAAAACATTATTTTGCAGAAAACACACTGATCAAAATTAGAGAACAACAATCACTGTAGCATGGAAAACGATTACAACAAAATTTTCTGAATGTTACAACAGTCAGCAATTAGTAGGAAGTGTACAGGCCTTTGCTCTGAATGACTTCAGCACATCTGTGGCCACAGGACAGCACTACTGTAGTCTCTCACACTGCTCTGGTGTGATTTTGGTCCACTCTTCTTCCAGTCTCTTCCACTGTTCGGTGACTGTAGTGGGTTTCTTGGCCATAACTTTATTGCCAAGGATTTTCCAGAGGTTCTCTATTGGGTTGAGATCAGGACTCTGGGCAGGCCATGTCATTATTTCAATGTTTTCAGTTCCAAGGAACTGCTTTACCCGTTTTGCTGTGTGACATGGAGCGTTGTCCTGCATGAACACTGTGGGCTGATTGGGTGATGAACGCAGGGAAGGAACCATATGTTGAAGAAGGTTCTGATAAACATTTGCATTCACTCTGCCATGTAGTTGTATGAGATGCCCAACTCCTGCTGCAGAAAACATGCCCCAATTCATGACACTTCCTCCGCCACTTTTCACTTCTTTACACACTTTGGGTTGTCTTTATGTTCGGCGACAAACTGGAGAATGTTTCCCATCGGACCCAAATAAACTAAACTTGCTTTCATCACTGAAGTGAACTTTCGACCAGTTCTCCTGTGTCCACACAACATGCTCCTCAGAAAAGCTTAGTCTAGGCTTTTGATTCTTTCTGCTAATGAGGTTTGGTCAATGCAGAGTGGGCTTTCAGTCCAAATGCTCTTAAACGTCGAGACACTGTATGACGAGACAGATCCTTACCCTGTTCAGCGCTTGTTACGACCCAGTCTAGGGTTGGGCCGCACAGCGATATTAAGGGTGAATAATGGTAAGCTGGAGAAGGCGTGTGGTACTGTTTCAAACTCAAAAAAAAAAAAAAAAAAAAAAGAGAGAAACACACGTAATGGATTTTAAATGATATATTGAAGGGAGTACTATATAAGATAACCGGTGTAACTTCAGGGTGGACCAGGGCCAAAACAAACAGAAAAACTAATTAAGGAGAGCTCTAACTTCCCTACAAAAGAAAACAGAAATAAAACACAATTTGCTAACCTAACTCCCTATCCATAAACAGTTAAGAAAAAAACCCTTCCCACACCCAACAAAAATAGCAGCCACACCCCAACAACCGGTGAAAAAAAGGAGAAATATATACATAAAACACTAACAGTTTATACAAAGACCAGACATTTACTTACATACAAAAGATACTAAGTTTCACAGACTTATTTAAGCCACAAGGGCAGACCCATGGATGGAATAAATGCACCAAAAGTCCACACTTCAATCAGAAATAGCAAATACAAAACAGGCAAATAATAAGCTGAGCAGTCAAAAAGCCACTGGTAGCACAGGCTTCTTGGGTGGTTAAATACTGGCGGCCAATGATGAGGTCATCAGGGGTGGAGACAATCACAAGCTGAGGAGGAGAGTTGCAAGTCCTGGATCAGAATCAGGAATGGACTGACCTGCACACATGAGACAATACATATATACTGTACACAACGTGCCCTGCGATGGATTGGCAATTCCAGCTGCAGTGTGGAAACGATTGCCCATTGAGATCCTCCGCAGTATCCTGTCCTGTCTTGTATATGTCTTCCGTGGACGACCAGCCTTATTGGAGGACTTGAATGAGTTTGTGATGTTGTAAAGATTCAATATTCTTGAAATCACACATTTGGAACGACCAACTTCTCTTGCTATGGCTGATGGGGTCGTCCCTTTGGCCTTCATCTGGACAATCTGCTCCCGGAGGATTTAGGTCACTTTAGAACGGCCCACCATCTTGCAGAGTCAGTGAAACTGGAAGTTAGGCTACCAGTTAAATAGGGGTTGACAGGTAATCAAGGAAATTAGCACCAGGTGCCAGATTACCACCAATAACTGGGAGGTATCTGAAAGTGTTCTCTAATTTTGATCAGTGTGTTTTCTGCAAAATAATGTTTTTTGTTGAAATGCCTTAGTTATTTTGTGGAAAAGGTGTTCTGGTAGCATGGTATAGACAGGACAAAAACTCCTTCAACTGTTGAGCAGTGAAGATGACATTATTTCAGAATTGTTCAATTGTTTATAAATTGTTCTCTAATTTTGATCGCCTGTGTGTATAATTTTATTATTATTATTATTGTTATTATTAAATAAACCTATGAATAGTCCATATTCTACTTCTCAGGGCACCGGTGGCTCAGTGGTAGCTGTTTTGCCTGCCATGCGGATGGCCCGGGTTCGATTCCCAGCCAGTGCCCAAACCCCAGTTTGTTGATTTATTTGGGTACATTCATTGAATATATATTGAGTAATATTTTAAATAGGTTTACACTATGGTAGTGTATAAATTTTACAATTTCTTAGTGCTTAACACTTTGTGCACTGTATATTTTGAATACGTGAACAGTACGGATAAGACTCATTATAAGTGAAAACCTCTAACATACTACTACAAATATTGTTATGAGACATTTCTCGTTGGGTATGTTTTAACAAAGATACTCACTTAAAAACTCACCTTTTCTTCGCACAAACGAAACCAAGGCTGTGTTCCAACCGGCATTAATAATGCTTCCGTAGGGCACTTCGAAGGGAGAATAATTGCGATGGTACCGCTGTTAAAAAAAATTAATAACCTAATATCTGAGCACCAAAACATGAAGTTTTTCAAATCGCTCAAAGTGGTTGGGAACATTTTTTAGAAACTAATAGGGCATAAGGTCGTTAACTGTGAATAGAACACACCCAGCCACGGCGAAATCAATGATGTCAACACAGAAAACTAACAAGGAACTATGCTTCTAACCACAGGTCGAAGGCTGTAGTTTCAACCACGTACGTTTGCGACGCTGTTTGTGAATGTTTGTTTTAACTATGGTTTCGAAAAACACCTAGTTGTTGAAATATGTTGGTAACGATGGATTTTGCGACCATAGTTGGCTAACGATGCTTTTGGGAAACGCACCCCTGATTAGGATAATGTTATGTATCTACAGTATAAGTTTTGTCGATAGCATAAAGTTTAAAACTCCACCACCTACACTGCAAAAATTGTTAGTCTAAAAATAAGAAACAATTACTACATTTGATAAAAAAATTACCTAAAACTAGTGAAATTATCTGTCCATGCAGCAAGTAAATTTTACTTGGTAAGAAATCTTGAAATAAGATTTTTAAATCAAGCAAACTGAGCAAACAAATCTTTGAGTTTGTCAAAGAATCTTAAAAGAAGTTTTATTTTGTGAGACGTCTGGTGAAATAACTAATTTAGCTTATTTTAAGAGCTATTCTATCCAATTTAGGATTTCTGGACTAATAAAAACAAAATGATATACTCATGCTCAGTTTAAGATTATGATATAAAATCAAGTATTAAAAACAAGTAAGTAATTTTTAAAACAAGGCAAATTATCTACCATGTCTGAAAGTCAGATTTTAAATCATGGCAAGTGTCAGATAATTTGCAGTGTGGCTCTCAGTGTCATAAAAAGTGCCATCACATGCTTTCCTCGTGCAGACATACACCTTGCTGAAAGTAAGAGTAGGAAGCTTCCTAAATAACTTTTATGTCATACTCTGAGGTACTGTAGGAATATTTTTGAGTGTGATTGCTGGAAGTGATTCTGAGAGTCTATGTTAATATGGACCCAGACTTGTTTGTATAACACATTCCATGGTTGTTTGGTCGATTAACATCTGGGCCTGTATTTACTGTACTAAGCATCTCAGAATCACTCGTAGGAATCAAGCTCAAAGATTATTTAGGACTTGAAAATATACCTAGCTCAGAGTAGAGTATGACTCAGATGCTGCATAACGTTATCTTAATCAGCTCCAATCACAACTGTTTAAAGCCCCTATAATAGATCTGTGTAGAACTTTCATAATCTGATCAAAAAGATTTTGAAAAGAAAGAGAAACTGGAGAGAGAATGGTTAGTTTGTGGAGGAGATAGAAAATGTAAATAAATAATTAAAGCAAAAATAAGCATTACTTACATACAAGGCCCTAAATGGTTTGACTCCCATGTATCTAGCCAGTCTAGAACAGCAGCAACGCTAATTCTTTGCCACCTGTTCTTTATTTTTCTACCCATCCCGAGGCATCTAGAAATTGTGCTAGCTCCAGTAGACAAAGGCCAACCCTGCGAGGATCCTGAGGCTTCCAGAGAAGGACCACCCCCGTTTTCTGCTTTGTGAGGGTTTGGAGCTACAGTACACATTCTGCTCCCAGTGATCCAGAACCCCTCTGCCCTCTGCAGCTGTCTGACTCATCTTGGTGCCATGCTGAGGCCGAACTGGACTCCATGCATACTTAGACATCTTCTGTTATATTGAACTTCCAGCCGTCTAATACACAGTATGTCCCCATGAAATTCCTGCTAACTGTTATAACCCAAATGAGGATGAGTTCCCTGTTGAGTCTGGATCCTCTCAAGGTTTCTTCCTATTGCCATCTCATGGAGGTTGTCCTTGCCACTGTCGCCGTCACTCTTGGCTTGCTCAGGGACTTTCTAATCATTATTAGCATTTTTCTTGCTCATTCACATTTCCATAATTTTGTGAATCATACTGTGTATACAGGTACTATTAATCTTAGTCAACACTCAATTAATAATAAGTATTACTGTACTGGTAACATTTTGTATATGTGCTTCATGAATTGAGTTATTAGAATTTTCTTATAAGCTGTTTTTGTTATGTAGAATGTAATGAACAGGGATAACCTGGCATTGTGCTGGCATTTTCCCCATGGACAGTGTTTCATTGCATTCACTTCACCTGTACAAATTTGTCCTTAACATAAGCATTTCTCACTTGACTTATTTGCCCTATCTCAGCAGCTTCAGATGAAGTTTCAAAGCTGGCCAGTGTGCTTGATCAGCATGGACAGGTCTGTGGAGACATGAACAGGGAAGCAGACTTTGTCCGACCTTACTGTATAGGTCATGCCTCTACCTCTCCTGCTGCTTCCACTGCCCTTGAGGGAGAATCATTACCCACTTAAATGATGCATCGCCTTTTGTGTTTGGGAATAAATCAAGGTTTCATTTCGTGGCACTAAAATCCTTTTTTTTCCACTGACACCTTGTGCTTCGCAGCTGTGGCTGTGAACTGATTGTCACACACTTTGAATTTCACTAAGCAGACCTCTTCTATTCTGGTGCAAATTAAAGCAGAAAAATAGAACAATCACCTGTTAACACATTGGGAAAAAATGAGCGGAGTAGAAGAAATTTGCTGATAAAACTAAAGTAATTTTAAGTTAGTGTTCTTAGATCTCTAATCCTCTGATAATTTAATTAATTAATTAATTAGTTTTTAGCTCCACTGTAGAGCGACCTTCAAGACCCCAGATTCCTGCTTATGAATTTTATACTAAAGAGCTTGAATTGTAAAAGAGACTTACTGTCGTACTACGTATGTCCTCAAAACGACTACATGCTACAAACATCAATAAGTGGACAAAGCAAAAAAAAATCATAAACTGTGAAAGTGAAAGTCAAGGGAAAAATCTGAATTTGTGAAGTGACTGTGTATGGTTGTGTATGATTTGTCTGGTAACACCAGCATTGTTGGATGTGAGTCATAAATTAAGAGTTTGACAGCAAAATGTGATCTTTAATAATTTACCTTTGGTATCTATCTATCTATCTATCTATCTATCTATCTATCTATCTATCTATCTATCTATCTATCTATCTATCTATCTGTCTGTCTATCTATCTATCTATCTATCTAGATTTTGAGGTTGCAATTATGTTTGTGCTTTATTTTGTCTCTCTCTGGTCCTCCACCCAATCTTTAAACCTGTACTTGGCTAGTTGGTAGACCACATTGATGAATGCAATGATGGATGGCAACCTCATAACATTTCTTTGTCACCTATTTCATTCAACCCCCTTGATTTTGTCATTGTTTAGTTCATTTTCAAAAGGAAGCAAAAGTGCTTTTGTGGAAATTATAAATAATGTGCAAGAAATTGACTGAAATATCTTGTACAGGTTTGTGTCAGTCAAGTACTGTAAGTCTTAGTTAGCCCTCGACATAGTTCAAGTCAGCTTTTTTTTTTTTTTTTTTTTTTTTTTTAAATGTGATTAATTTCTTTCATAAAGTTATTGGAAGGTGCTTTTATTGTTGAGATTTTTGTCAGCAAACTTCATAAGTTAAAGTGCACCATAAGGACTAGGTGTCATGGTTTGCTTAAATGCGAAAGATTAACCCAGATAGCAAGGTGACATTGATTCAATGTTGAAATTTCATCAGAATCATCATTTTGGTTGAGGTTGATTTTTCAATGCTAAATAATGTTGAATCAATGTTGATAATTCAATGCTTTTCAGTGTTGAAAAGACAAACATTGAATCAATGTTGATTTTTGGTTGTGGAACCCATTCCATTCAACAATGTAAGGCAAATTAAATTAACTAAGTGCATTTATATAAAAATGTGTATGCATGTACACACCCCCATACATACACACACACACCACATACATACACACACCCCATACACACACACACACACACACACCCCCATACATACACACACACCCCCCATACATACACACACACACCCCATACATACACACCCCCCCATACACAAACACACACACCCCATACATACACACACACCCATACATACACACACACACATACATACACACACACATACAGGCTTGAAAATACTCAGATTCAGTGAGTTTTCAGCACGTTTTGGAAGATGGCACGCGCTTACACATCCGAGGAAACTCTTCAGAATGTTCTGGAAAGTTTACATTTACCTCAGAAGAAGACTGTGTGACTCCGATGCCGAACAGGAGCATTTTGAACAGAGAATAGACCCATGCTACACTGGGTAAGTTATTAAGTCTTATATAACTCGTATTCTGATAATATTAAACTAATATTAGTAAATATTTTCCTCACTACAGCTAGCTCTTGTCAGCTTGTGTGACACATTCGCTTTCAATGCCATTTATATAGTTTAGGTAAATCATGCTAGCATGCTGCCTCATGTAGCACAAACATGATATTTCCCGGTGGCTAAGCTAATGCCTTATGGAGTTTACAGATGTTTATATTCACCTTGTTTTGGATAGCTTTAGATTATGGTTGCTGATGTGTATTTGGCTCCATTTTGGTTAGCTTATAACACTGCTATCAGTAATGTTATTTAGCACAAACAAGCAAGTTGCATGTGGCTAAAATACTGCCTTATGTAGCTAAGTGATGCTTATGAATATTTCTTTGGTGTAAATGTATATAATCCCTTTTGTTTAGCGTGTATTTAGAAATACCTGATAAGATGTAATTGTTTAGAATGTGTTCAATATGTGTGTAATGTCCAGTGGATGGTGTTTTTTAAAACTCAAATTGAATTATGGCAGCAGTGTGTAGTATTATCTATCACCATCATTGATGCTGTCATGTGACCTACAGAAGAGAGGTGTATATTTTTCATGTTGAAGTGTGGATACATTTTTGGTCATCTCTGTACTGTATATATTGTGCATCCATATTAATTGCACATCCATTTACTCTGAACAGTATAGGTTAACATTTTTTTTTATTATTTGTTTTTAGGAATGTGTCTGCATCACCCTTGCCTTCACCAGCCCCTCACATCAGGACACGCAAGCTCCGTTCAGATGGACCTCTTGCATTTGTGAAGTGGATGGACACACGAGAAGTATCTACCTGTTCTACCATCCATTCTGCTTTACAGTAGACGCGGTGAAGATGAGGGTGAAATTACAAGGTACATGGACTACAAAGACATTTCCATGTCCTGTGACTGCGTACAACCAGCACATGGGGAGTTGATCACTCTGATCAGCTATTACAATACTATACTACACAGCACAAAACAATGAAGTCGTACAGAAATATTTCTCTACACTGCTTGGACATTGCTCCCACCAATGCTTACCCTGCATGTATGTTTTGTACAGTTTTTTTTTTTTATCTTGCACTGTTTTACTCTGAATGTCCGTCTTTTTTCCGTTTTTATTTTGTACTGTTCCTGTTGCAGTTTTACCCTGCATGTAAACAAATGTCCAGAATGTCCAGATTATCATTAATCTGCATTTATACATAAAATCCTATTAACTATTGGGAAGCTAAACATAAGAATCAGTATGAAACATGAAAAGTTTCTAAAAGTTGCCAATAAATTAATATTGTGATGTGAAATAATTTTTCAGATTGAAGTTATAAAGGGCTCTGGGGTGTTTTGCCAGGCAGAAGCGTGGAGAGCAGCCCGCCTTGCCACCTCTGCTACTGCCATGGTACGGAATCTGCTGCTGGGCACCTTCGACTTGGAGACTGGACCAAATTAAAAAGGTAGCCATTATTGGTGAGTAAATGCATAATGCGTTGAGAAGGGAAAACAAAACATTTAAGACTTTATAAGTTCACAACTTTAACCATAACCTACTTGTATCAATGTTTATTAGCCATCAATGGAGACTGCATAAGGTAGAGCACCCATTATTGTTACTGTATCTGCTTGGGACCTATAATACTAATTCATCACTTGCTCACTTCTTAATCCTACCTTTCCTCTTCTAAAGCCACATTATATTGCGCTGTAAGGTGTGTAGTCTTCTATTTTGTAGAACATATAGTGTTGCAAATAACCTCGTGGCACTAATTGTTGTTGTCTGAAGTTTTAATAAATAATCATAATGCTGTCAAAAATAATGTCATAAATAGATTTTCTTTATCAATTAACTTCTATTAATTAAATAAAATTTTTAATGTAAATTTTTAAAGTTTAATGGAATGGCTGTGTGAAAGATGCTGAAGCTGACGTGCCAATGGTCTTTTATATTAATGTTGTTCGGAAGCCTGTGTAATGATGTAGTTTCGACATCTATCGACTGAACAGCGTTTTTTCGACTTGTTTTCATGTTATTGTTGTTCAGCAATGGCATGGACGTGATGTTTTGGCAAAAGAAGGGTGGGATGGTGGTTGATGGTGACTGAAAGCGGTGACTGAGTAGATTGGACATCACAGCAGCTCGTGAAAAGGCAGAGCTACTTTATGCAAGCTGTGTGCATTCTATTATGGATTGACTGTTTTGAAACTTATATGGTAGTTACATAGCCCCTAGACCTCAGTTACCATGAAAAAAGCCATGAAATTTCAGTTTTGACCATATGGGATCTTAAACAAGGACGTCATCTTTTTTTAATTATTGTTTGTTCGGGGAGGAATTATAGACCACAATGTCAGCATGATCTTGCGTTGTTTCCTTATCACTTCTTGTGTGCGTTTGGCTGTAGCTTGCACACCAGACAGAGTTGTTGGCGATTCATCCTATTGTAAAGTCATGCAGTGTGTAATCTCCTGTCGCCAATTCATTGTGCAGTGTGAACACAGCAGCAACTAAATGCTACCACAGATAGTACAATGTGAAAACAATGGTGATCCGATGACTTTGAAAATCATGCAGTGTGAGTTTGAGGAGAAGGTAAAAAGCAATGCAAAACAAATAATGTACAGTTTATGTTGTCATTACTTTGCTCTCAAACTAAATGCAATGTAATAATAGGCGTTATTTAATAATAACATTAACAGTGCAGCATGCATCTAACTCTGGGTAAAAAGCTTATAATAAAATCACCAAAATAAGTCTTCATGTTAAGAATAAATACGCAAACAGTACGGTATCTGAGCGCACGGATTGGAAATTTGTGCATACAGTTTGTTAATCCGTGGCCATGATTTGTTAAACTGAGGGAACAGTTTAAGTATTTGTGAGTGCGGGGGACAAATTGCAAAACCGTCGCCACGGATTGATTTTTTTTTTTTTTTTTTTTATTTATTTGGTCCTACAGGTTTTTTTTTTTTTTTTTTTGCACATAAAAGACTACATTGCTACATTAAGTATATTTGTTTTCATAGCATTGAATATGTACATTGTAGGACAACATTTGCAGATTGTGAAATAACACATACAGGTCCTTCTCAAAAAATTAGCATATTGTGATAAAGTTCATTATTTTCTGTAATGTACTCATAAACATTAGACTTTCATATATTTTAGATTCATTACACACAACTGAAGTAGTTCAAGCCTTTTATTGTTTTAATATTGATGATTGTGGCATACAGCTCATGAAAACCCAAAATCCCTATCTCAAAAAATTAGCATATCATGAAAAGGTCCTCTAAATGAGCTATTAACCTAATCATCTGAATCAACTAATTATCTATAAACACCTACAAAAGATTCCTGAGACTTTTAAAAACTCCCAGCCTGGTTCATTACTCAAAACCGCAATCATGGGTAAGACTGCCAACCTGACTGCTGTCCAGAAGGCCATCATTGACACCCTCAAGCAAGAGGGTAAGACACAGACATTTCTGAACGAATAGGCTGTTCCCAGAGTGCTGTATCAAGGCACCTCAGTGGGAAGTCTGTGGGAAGGAAAAAGTGTGGCAGAAAACGCTGCACAACGAGAAGAGGTGACCGGGCCCTGAGGAAGATTGTGGAGAAGGACCGATTCCAGACCTTGGGGGACCTGCGGAAGCAGTGGACTGAGTCTGGAGTAGAAACATCCAGAGCCACCGTGTACAGGCGTGTGCAGGAAATGGGCTACAGGTTGCAAATTTTGCATGTCATTCGGAAATCAAGGTGCCAGAGTCTGGAGGAAGACTGGGGAGAGGGAAATGCCAAAATGCCTGAAGTCCAGTGTCAAGTACCCACAGTCAGTGATGGTCTGGGGTGCCATGTCAGCTGCTGGTGTTGGTCCACTGTGTTTTATCAAGGGCAGGGTCAATGCAGCTAGCTATCAGGAGATTTTGGAGCACTTCATGCTTCCATCTGCTGAAAAGCTTTATGGAGATGAAGATTTCATTTTTCAGCACGACCGGGCACCTGCTCACAGTGCCAAAACCACTGGTAAATGGTTTACTGACCATGGTATTACTGTGCTCAATTGGCCTGCCAACTCTCCTGACCTGAACCCCATAGAGAATCTGTGGGATATTGTGAAGAGAAAGTTGAGACACAAGACACAAGTACCTGCAAAAGGATTCCCGACCAAGTATTGAGTGCAGAACTGAACATAATTATATGAAGGTTGACTATTTTTGTATTAAAAACACTTTTCTTTTATTGGTCGGATGAAATATGCAAATTTTTTGAGATAGGGATTTTGGGTTTTCATGAGCTGTATGCCACAATAATCAATATTAAAACAATAAAAGGCTTGAACTACTTCAGTTGTGTGTAATGAATCTAAAATATATGAAAGTCTAATGTTTATGAGTACATTACAGAAAATAATGAACTTTATCACAATATGCTAATTTTTTGAGAAGGACCTGTATATTAAAAAAAATCTAATGTGTGCATTGTATCTATGGAAGATTGTAGGACATTTCAAAACATATGTTGCATATCTGTACATTTGTAAAAGTCACATTTCCAAAAATTTAGGACCCACCTTCTGTCATTCATAAACAACTACCACTCCAAGTTTTTAGAGCATTGTATAGTTCTAACCTTTTGTTTGTTTTTCATTCTTTAGATGCACTACAACAACAACAGCTGAAAGCTGAAGAAAAGGAGGCCACAGAGTTTCTTTGCTTCAACAGTTCAGAAATGGCTTCGTTATGCCCCAGAACGGCTGGGGGGAATTGCTCGTGGTGGAAAACCATAAGTTCAGACTCATGTCTTATTATCTGTTTTGCTGAGTAAATACATTTCAACTTACAAATAATGTTTCAGTCATCTGTTGTGTTTCTGACTTGGTTGTTTCTATTTGCATTGGACTGAATTTTGCTGAGGCAGGCTGCCATTTTTATATTATGGTTTTCCAGTCTCTTCTCTTGGCAGTTAGATTCTGTTTTATGAATTCAGAATTAACAATCTCTTCTAATAGTTCACTTCTAAAAAGTCATATTGTCATCCAGTTTATAATAATTTGTATGTAAGTTGTAGTGTGTTTTATTATATAGTTGTTTTATTGTAATTGTGATGTTACTTCCTGTTTAAATGGGTATGGAGCATAAATAAATAAATATGTTTACATGTAAACTGAAGGATGTTGAGTTACTGACTTTTTGTTTAAAAAAAAAAAAAAAAAAGCTTTTCAGCCCTACATGGTCTCTGATTTAAAGAAATAAATCAAAACGGACATGATTTACTGTCATAGAATCTTGCTGTTCATAAAGCAAGACTAAACTATAATTGTTTCAATGTTGATTCAATGTTGATTCAATGTAAAATAAGTGATTGAATTTACGTTGAACAAACATTGATTTTATGCCCATCTTGATCTATTTTTCATCATTGAAATAACATTATTTCAAGGTGCAAACCTGATGAAAAATCAACATTTAACATTGAAATTTCAACATTGATTCAATAACAAGTTGGTTGATGCTTTAATGTTGATTCAACGATGATTCAATGTTGTTCTGCTATCTGGGAAAGGTTTTAAAATAAGGTTATAGAGCACTTTTAAAATGATCGCCCTGTGTCAGTGAAAATTATGTGCCAAAGTTAGTAATAGTCTGAAATTTTGTTTTTAAATGATTCACTTAAAACTCAAATCTGACAGCTTTGGTGTGGCCTTTTCCTCATGAAAAAATCTAATTCAAAAGAGTGACAGTCCTCTGTCTTCACACACAACTATCTACAATCGCTCTACACAGTATTTAAGACTCTATTGCTGTATCCACTTTGCAAAGTAATATGTCTACATGAACTTTTCAATCCTTTTGATTATAGACATTTTGGTTTTGCCCTTGACTTTAACTTTGGTTATGATTCTTTCCTTTGCCCACATATTGATGTTTGTAGTTTGCCTGATTCTTTGTCTGTTCAGTAGACCATAATTTTTGACTGCGCTTTGGATTTGATTGCCTGCAATTTCATTAAAATACCTACTGTATATGCACTTCTATCCGGTTCAGTCTTTCTTTTTTCCCAACCTCATTGGGATGCACTGTATGCAGAGGTGGAAAGAGTAATAAAATTTTGTACTTAAGTAAAAGTACTGTTACTTTATTGAACTTTTACTGAAGTACAAGTAAAGTTACCCTTATAAAAATCTACTCAAGTAAAAGTAAAAAGTAGCTCATTAAAAATTTACACAGAGTAAAAGTATGGAGTTACTTTTTTTTTAACAGCGGGGGTGGGATGGGGGATGGAACACCCTTCCATAATAAATCTTTTCCCTTTGTTGTACTTGAAATCCAAGTGGTCAATGAAATATGAACAGGGGCTTGCTTCATAAAAATTTGTTGGCATTTCACTTTCAGCTGTGTCTGCATCACTGCCATCCGTTTTGTCTGTCTCCATCTTTCTTGTGAATTTAGCGCGTTTGTTCTCCACGCCCATCAATCAATCAGTGCAGTGGTTTTCGGGGTGCAATTTTTTTCCGTCCCTGTTGTATTATTTGTATTATTTTTCATTTTCATTCATTTATTTTTTACTCAGTAGCGAATATGATTTAAAATGTAGTGAAGTACAATACTTTAAACAAAACATACTTAAGTAAAAGTAAAGTTACAGATTTTTAAAACTACTTTAAAAAGTAGAAGTACACAAAAAAATCTACTCAATTACAGTAACGCGAGTAAATGTAATTCATTACTTTCCACCTCTGACTGTATGGCATGCAGCTTCAAAGCTCTAGGATCTCCTGTTTGATCCTAAGCCAGTTTAGTATTAGTGTAAATTTTCTGTACAAATTCACTTTTTGACTGTTTGAGTGTCCCCCCCCCTCAAAAGTTGAGGTGGATTTGCCAGAAAAAATTGCCTGTAAGAATATGAGAAAAAGTAGGTGTGAATGTTTCTGCATGGTGCCCTGTGATGTTCTGGTTTCGGGGTATATTCCTGCCTTGGCCAGTTTTCCCAGGATAGTCACTGATTTGATCATTAATTCTGTCTAAGCTTAAAATGCCCCAAAAACTTGTGTGTAGTACAGTATGTACTGTATGTTTTAATTTACTAGTAAATGTAATTCATTCAGCCATAACATGCACAAAATGCAAAACATTAAGCTGGATATCATATAGATTCCCTATATGTACCTTTGGCCCCTTGGGGCAAGACTTCACAAGATCTCTGGGGGTGTGCTATGGTGTCTGCAGAGGTGGAAAGTAACGAATTACATTTACTCGCGTTACTGTAATTGAGTAGCTTTTTTGTGTATTTCTACTTTTTATAGTAGTTTTAAAAATCTGTAATTTTACTTTTACTTAAGTACGTTTTGTTTGAAGTATTGTAATTCGCTACATTTTAAATCATATTTGCTACTGAGTAAAAAATGAATGAAAATTATAAAATAATAAAAGATATTATGCTTTGTATAAATGCCCCGTTGCGCTCGCGTGTGTGTATCATGTCCGCTCCAGACTCCACTCCAGGTTTTCTGACATCGGCGTCTTCCTGACCTTCCACACGGTCGCTTCCGCCCTGAGTGACGTCATCGACTAGCGCGACCATGTATAAACCGGAGAGAGACGCGGGAAAGATGAAAGAGGTTGTGATTTTGGCGTTTGATATTTGGTTGTGTATTCTGGTTTTGACTTTTTGCCTCCAATTGACTTTGATTATTGCTTTGTCACTTTGGTTTGGTTGGTCTTTGTATATATTTGTAGATAATTTCATTGTTTTTGGTTTAGGGAGTCCGGGAAGGTACCTGTATTTTTGTTTGTGTGTGTGTTTTTTTTTGTTGTTTTTTTGCAGGTAATCTAGCTACTAAATATAAATACCATTTTGTTTAAATTATTTTGGCCTGGGTCCAACCTGAATCTAATCCTCCTCCTGGTGTGTGTGTGTGTGTGTGTGTGTGTGTGTGTGTGTGTGTGTAAACCTCATTATTTCATCAGTTAATGATTGGATCTAGTTCTTTCTGCCATATACCACCATTTCCATACAGTTATATATATTATAAATAGAACCCTGAACCATTCTTTTGCTGTTTGGCCCTAGACTGGGACGTAACACCATATTTAAGACCATATTTAAGACAACAGCTTTATTATGCAAAGGTGTTCCTTCAGTTAAAAACAACTAGTTTGAGATTCATATCTGCTCATCTTTTTTGAACTACGAATGCCTCATCCCACCCCCGCTGTTAAAAAAAAAAAAAAAGTAACTCGGTAACTTTACTCTGAGTACATTTTTTAATGAGCTACTTTTTACTTTTACTTGAGTAGATTTTTATAATTGTAACTTTACTTGTACTTAAGTAAAATTTCACTGAAGTAACAGTACTTTTACTTGAGTACAAAATTTTATTACTCTTTCCACCTCTGGGTGTCTGGAACTGGGACGTACTGTGGTAAGTGGTAGATATTTGGGTGTTGTGGATTGGGGGGTGGAGCTTCCACAGATTGGATTTGATTTTCCAGTTCATTCAATGGATACTTGGTTGGATTGAGAATTTGGAGGCTGGATCAACAACCTTGAACTCTTTTCCTGATATTGTCCCTTACATGCAGGCTGTGATGTGCCTGTTGTTCTGTTACCTTTTTCTCATAGACAGCTTCACCTTTTTCAGCAAAGTGTGTTACATTGACTTTTACGTGGGACTGGACAACATATGCTAGTGTAACGGGCTACGAAAATGCTGTTATGAGGTTATTTAAAACATTGGCATCCCCACAGATATGTGTTTTTGTTGTTGTTTTTCGTTAAGTTTCTTAGTATTTTCAAGTCCGGTTAAAACTAGTATATTGTGGTGACATTACACCACCACACCCATAGATGGCGCACCAGGCACCCGTGAAATATACGAGAGAGTAATCTTTCCTCTGGTCAGCGGGCTTAGTAATAAACTGGCTGCCATTGTGGAAAGACATAACATGTGTGCTCGTGATTTTCACAGGATTACAAAAAAGAGTTTATTCAACCCGATTCACAGTGCATGCCGCCTGTGTATCATTTGCTGCCGGCACAGATATCCCCTAGGTCTGAGGCCGGTAACACTAGCCTTACCACAGACATGGATGAGTCTTGGGTACGAATGACCCTATTTCATTTTAATTAATATGTGTGTGTGTTTATACATTCACATTGGACAATATCATACATGTTGGAGATAATTTGAAACAGAAAAACTTCAATATAGTGTATTACAGGCATTTCATTCTTCAAGAGTTGAAGCCCATCTTGGTTAAATGCCTCACCATCTTGCAGTTTATTGATGAGAAGAAAAATCCTTTTGCTGAGTTTTTTATCTACAAAAAGCTAATATGGGGCAAATAGAAATTGATTTTAAAAGAGCTGTCAAGACAAGCCCTTTTGAAAAGAAGGCTGTTATTAGGCAGAATTGGAGGCAATTAAAAAAAAGAATAGAGCTCCTCTTTTCTTCTCTATCTTGAATGTCACTCTTGAAGCTGAACAGAATTGCTATTGACATTTGATCTGCTTTTACTTTCTTATCTCTCTTGTTTCTCATTTCAATTTTCATTGAATCCTAATGTGTATCTATTTGCCTGTTGCTATTTGTAGCGGTCAAGCAAAAATAGTGACATGTGAGCGTTACTTGTGTAAATATTCAGTGAGGCAGGTAAATCATCTTCTTGTTATGTTCTATCGATCAGCTGCTAAGCAACTGTATTCCTCATTTCACAGTGGACAAGGTGATCAGATAAACATTTTGTTATACAGTGTAAAAAAGGGAAAATCGCTAAATAATATAACAACAACAACAATAATAATAATAATAATAATAATAATAATAATAATAATTATGGACTCGGAATGTTTATAATTTCACTGCTTTATGCTGCCACTTTCTGTACATCTTTTAAATGCTATTAAATGCTGAAGACAGTTTTACATCCAGTGTTAAATTACTGGTAGAAAATTCTGAACAGACGCTCCATATGGGTTATAATAAAATGTGTAGTTGATAATTATCAAGGATGAGGGGTGATGAAAGCTCCAGGAGTCGTTGCATTGTTATTTTTCTGTTCTGTTGTGTTCACAAAAACTAGCTGTCTTTTTACATGTGATCTCAGGTTGAAGGCAACATATTCTTCTTATTTGTGTGGTTTTAAAGTTCTACAACAGTATATTATACTGTGATGGTACAAAAGAAGATTCTGCCATCATCTCTTTTATCTCAAAAGCAGAGTGTCTATATGCAGAATGTTGATCAGATCATGATAATATTTTAGACTGAAAATTAGTGTCCTTGAATTTGTATAAACGTTGGCACTGGAGTGCAGTGGGTAGCACCACAGCCAGCTCCAGGGTTCCCATGTTGATCATAGTTTCAGGTTGCTCTTCTGTGTGAAATGTCTGTGCATGTTCTCCTGTTTGTTTCCATTTAGATTAACATTTAGATTTATGGCATTTGGCAGGTGCTACAAAAGGGCCATCATGTTTCCACTCCTGATGTACTTCTGCTTCTTGCTGAAGGTCAGATAATAACATAGCTTTCATTTCAAGCGTTCCATATCTCCATGTTTGATTGGTCTTTTTCCAGACCTATCTAATCACTTTCTTCTCTGTCATGTAAGTATTACCTACGATTTTGATATTGAATTGTCTTGCACGTGGAAAATATGGTACTAAAAAAAACATTGTTGCTGCACATTTCTGCGATTTGACATGCTACAATAAAGATTATAAGCAAATTTGAATGTGGACTCCATATTAACTCAAACACCTCTCCTGTTATACTAATCTTCCAGTCTCCTACCACACAGTATGACTGCAGATCAATCCCTGCTATCTGATATTACTCAAATGAGGATGGGTTCCCTGTTGAGTCTAGTTCCTTTCAAGGTTTCTTACAATTGCCATCTCCTTACTGATTCTGTAAAGCTGCTTTGAGACTAGGATCATAAAACTGAACTGAAGTGAATTAAAATAAACAAGAGGTTTATTTCCTATTTTTGCTCCATCATGTCTTTAACCATTCACTTCACTAAGTAAATTCAGTTTTTCTTAGTTGCTTTGGGGCTTTTCTCAGAACAGAATGAAATGTCTCAACCATTAGTGCAACCTCCACAACATTTAGTCATTTGTGCACATCATAGTAGCAATTTCTCCTTCCTCTGAACAAATTGCAAATGCCCTTGGACTGTCATGATGTGATTCAAAGGGTGGACGCAGGTGCAGGCTATGAACTCAACTCTTTATTAATCGTTCACACAAACTCAAAAATAACTTCAAAACTGAACAAAAAGCAAGACTTGGGAGTCTCTCTCTCTCTCTCTCTCTCAGCAGTGTTCCAGTGTTCAGACTCTCGACTCCTCAGGGTGTTCACTCCTGAGGAACATGTAAACAGACCTTTTTATGTGACATCTGGTATGTGGAACAAAGACAAAACACGACGGTGGACGGACAGGTGACTACGGGGTCGGCTGGTTTAAGTAGGAAGACACAAAAGGATACACAGGTGATTCTCATTACGTGATGACAGTGGGAGACATACGTACGCAGCCACACTAGGGGGAGACAAAGCAACGGCTCAGTAGTCTGGGGAGCCGGATCTTACTCTCTGAGGCTGCGGTGATCCAGATGTTACAGTACCCCCCCCTCCAGAACCGGCTTCCGGAGGAGGTGCCCCCTTCATGCTGTTGGAGGGAGCGAGGACTCACCTGAGTGATGGTTTTGCTGGCGGGCGGGGCGACCCGGTGGACGTGGCGCTGGGCGATCCGGCCGTGCCCTGTGTAACTCTGTGATGAGCTCTTGACTTAAGATGTCTCGTGCCGGGACCCAGCTCCGTTCCTCCGGGCCGTAGCCCTCCCACTCAACTAGATATTGCAGAGCCCCCGCTCTCCTCCATCAGTCTCCTCTTTGACCCGAAACGCTGTGGCGCCCTCTATTTCCACAGCCCCAGGTAGTAAAGGGTCCGCTGCTCCTTCGTCTAATGGACCCCGGACCTCCGGCCTGAGAAGAGAGATGTGGAAGACAGGATGAATATGTAAGTGTGTGGGGAGTTTTAATCTAAAGGATACTGGGTTTATTTGTGCAGTGATAGGGAAATGGCCAATGAACCGGGGGGGGAGAGTTTTCTGCACGGGAGGTTAAGGTGAAGGTCCCGTGTCGAGAGCCATACCCGATCGCCTACCTGAAGTGGATGACTTTCCCTACGTTGTCTATTGGCGTGTTTTTTGAATCGCTGCACTGCTTGGGAGATCTTGGTGTGTGCATCTTCCCATACTTTCTCCACTTTTTTTTAACCACTGATCCACCATGGGCACATCGGTGGGAGTGGCATCCCAGGGACATAGCGGGGGTTGATACCCTAGTACACACTGAAACGGCATTAGGCTGGTAGTGGAGTGGCGCAGTGAGTTTTGTGCGTATTCCGCCCCGGTTAAGCAGTCCACCCATTCGTGTTGTCAGCTGCTACAGTATGCTCGGAGATATCTCCCGAGTTCTTGGACAGTCCGCTCTGCCTGTCCATTAGACTTGGGGGTGATAGCCTGACGTTAGGCTAACTGTGGTCCCCAATTTCTGGAAGAAAGCTTTCCAGACCCTGGCGATGAATTGGGGACCACAATCAGAAATAATATCTTCCGGGATGCCGTAGCAATGAAACACTGTAGTGAATAGGGTTTCTGCTACCTGGAGGGCTGATGGAAGAGAGCAAAATGGGATGAACTTGCATCCCTTTGAAAATCTGTCTACTACCACGAGTATCGTGGTGTACCCTTTTGATACCGGCAGATCTGTGACAAAGTCCACTGCAATCCTGTTCGGTATTGGTAGGGGCATTAATTTTCCAACTGGTTGACTACGTGGGCTTTTCGTAGTCACACAAAAAGCGCAAGACAAAACTACCGTTTTCACAATTTCCTGCATTTTTGGCCACCAGAACTTTGGTTCTAGTAGGTGATGAGTTCGTGTGACGCTGGGATGTCCGGATGCTAGGCTCGTATGAGTTTCGATCGTCACTCGTTCGCGCAGTGGCTACGGCATGTAGGTTCGATTCGGAGGACAGTTCCTAGGCGCGGGGTTGGACCGCGCCCACTGAACTATCTCCGACTTGATGCCCCACGTGATGGGTGCCACAACGAGTGACGATGGCAGAATAGGCTCCGGAGTTGTAATGGGCTCCGGCGACGGGTAATAGCGGGATAGCGCATCTGCATTTATATTTTTTGACCCGGGGCGATAAGTGATAATAAAACGGAAACGCGTGAAAAAAAGCGCCCATAGGGCTTGACGTGAGTTTAGTCTCTTTGCTTGTTGGAGGTACTCCAGATTACGATGATGAATGTTTCGCCCCCTCCAGCCAGTGTCTCCACTCCTCTAACGCCACTTTTACTGCTAGCAGTTCTCTGTTACCGATATCATAATTTCGCTCGGCAGGTGTTTTCCTAGAGAAAAAAGCGCAGGGGTTGAGTTTCTCGGGGTGGCCGTGGCGTTGTGACCGTACAGCCCCTATGCCTACTTCTGACGCATCGACCTCAACTACAAAGGCTTCTCTGGGTCTGGTAACTTTAATATAGGTGCGGTGGTAAAGGCAATTTTGAGGCGATGAAACGCGTCTCGCGCTTCCTCTGGGAACTCGCGAAGGCGTTTCGGTTTCCCTATTAACAGTGATGTGAGGGGCGCTGCCACAGTACTGAAGCCCCGAATGAACCGCTTATAAAAATTGGCAAACCCCAGGAATCTCTGTAGCAACTAACTGACGTAGGTTCCGGCCATTGTTGCACCGCCGCGACCTTGGTCGGTTCCATCTCGACCCCCAGTGGTCCTATGTGATAGCCGAGGAATTCCACTTCCCTCTTGTGAAATGTGCATTTCTCTGCCTTCACATACAGTAGAGCCCGTGTTTGCGCAGACGATGAAGGACGGCAGTTACATGATGAACGTGTTCTGAATATGACCGTGAATATACAGTACCAGGATATCATTCAAGTATATTATAACCAAACGGTTAAACATATACCGAAACACGTCGTTCATGAACCCCTGAAACACCGCAGGTGCGTTTACCAGTCCATATGCCATTACGTTATATTGATAATGACCAGATGTAGTGCTAAACGCAGTCTTCCTTTCAACGCCTTTATGCACACGAACGAGGTTATATGCGCTGCGGAGGTCGAGTTTGGTGAAAATGGTAGCGCCTCGGAGTTGGTCGATAGCGGCCAGTACCAGGGGCAGTGGGTGCTTAAATTTTACTGTTACTGTGTAGCGCGGCCACATAAAGGGACATTTTATATACAGGCAAATAATTGAAGAGCTAATGCTGCTCACCTGTAGACTGTCATGTGCCCTAGCGGTTTATTATTTTCCCCTTAGACAGTGTTGGTCACCGGGCAAGCTCCCACGCGCATGCGCGATCGCTACGCGAGGGACCCGGATGCGAACTGATCACGTGTGCCGGCATAAAGCCGGAACCGGCGAGGTAGCCGGCACGGAGAGATTACCCCAGCGCGCTGTTTTGTTTTGATTGAGAGAGAGATTGTTTGTTGCTTCCTAGCGGATGATTGCCATTATTTGGATTTATCTCTTGGACACTCACAATACACCTCTCGTTCCGTTACTCGTGCCCCCTGAGTTGTCATCTTTCCCGGTGAGGTCGAGATTAATCTCTCCAATTCATCTTTTCATACCCGCAATACACTACAGCCTGGACTTCCACTCATACACACACATACACCCCTGCATACACCTTACACTTTGTTTATATTTCTGTATTATATTTATATATATTGGTTTCGGTGCACCGTGTTTGTTTGGTTGTTGGTTTGTTTTTGTATAATACACTTTGGTTTATTTCACTACTTGCTCTTGTGTTGCGTCTTATATTGTCCCGCCGCGGTTGCGCAATACCGGAAGTGGTGTTTACCAGCTCTTACCTAGATTCCCGAATCCGTATTTTTGTAACCAAAGGTTTCATAATAATCCAAACGTTACATAGTGGTGGCCCGTACGGGGAATCTGTATTTTGGGATATTTTCCGGTTTTGTGTGACGTGGCTGAACAAGATGGACGCTAATGCTAGTGCTAAAGCTAATGCTAAAGCTAATGCTAATGCTAGTAGTGCTGCTAAGGCCGACTATGTAGTGGCTAAGAACATGCTGGTTGATGTAGAGGATGCTTTTAATACGCGCCGTAACCCTACAGCTGAAGTAACTGCATTGATTAGTTCATTATACAGATGTCGCCTTTAAGACTGCGCGTGTTTTCCCGCGGGATGCCGCAATTTAGCGCGCGGCGTGCCGCGACTTGCCGGAGGCAACATTCAGGAATTTTAAATAAATGTGTTGCGCTTCACTGAATATCCGCCAGATGGCGCATGGAAGGACTTTATCTAAAAGCCGGACCAAGTACAACAATGAATGTAAGGACGCAGATAAACAGTGCTGAAGCGAACATGAATTTTATTTTGTTTTATAATAGATCTTTCATGATGAATGAGTGTATATGTGCTTCACATTATCAAACACAGGCAAAGGAGACAGAAATTATTGAGGGATCCTCTGAAAAAAGTAAACCTAGCTATCGTTCATTTAATGTGTTTTTTTTTTCCTTATTCCATTAGTAAAAAAAATAATTTGCTCTTTTTAACTAAAGTGTCTAATTTATGCTTATGGGTGAAGCTTTTTTTTTTTTTTTTACTTTAGTATAATTCTGTTTACAGCAGTGAAATATTTCATTTTGATCAAGGTACTCTTATTAGGTTGAGTGTGATTTGCGCATGCGCAGTCTTTAGACCATAGTTTTGCCGGTATAATTTTATTTCCGCCTCAAACCGGAGCATGACGTTGAAACAAGGAAGGATATCAGAACCTGTATTTCAGTTACTGTTAGTTAAAGCCCCTGATTAAACTTAAATCTAATCCATTCACAAAGGACATTTCTGCTTCAAACCGTGTCACATGACCTCATGACGCAGCATTATCACGGACTGAGTCACCTTCTGCTGCGGGCGGAGATTCTCAAAGAAAACTCCTTTAAACCAGGTAAGAAAGCAAACTCGTGTCATTTCTATGTTAAATGTATCTCTTATATGAGCAAATTCATGATTTATGTCAGGAACAACTACTTTGTAGATTGTGTTTTGTGTCCGTGTTTGCTACTGTAGCTAAAACCACCTATATTACCTGCATTAGCATTAGCTAACTAACGTGGTGATTTTCAAAAACACCGGAGTTTCTACAGTAAGTCAACTGCCCTGAAGAAAATAATTATATTTAAGTACCGTTGGTTAACGATGTAAAAATTAATAGGAAAGTGACGTAAACATAGAACAAGCTAATTTGGAGTGAGTGCTGTTTGTAGTGTACTGCTTTCTATACTTTATACACACTGTAATTAAGATTTGCTAACATAAGAACTTGAGCCAGTCCAATCTTTGTTTTTACCTTTTTTTTTTTTTTTTTAAGATCAGTAATGAGTTTCTGAGAATTATATCTGCTCCACTTCAAGCAAGATTACTGGTTTCCTTGGACAAGCAACACTACAAACTAATTGAGATCATCAGAAACTAGGAAGGAACCCGTCAGAGAGAAGACCAGAGATATAATCTTCATCTTCAAGTTCTTGATCTGGTATGTACTCGCTCAAAAACAGAAATTAGCTTGGTGTCAAATGTAATCTTGTGAATGGAAGCCACAGGACCTGAGCAAGGCATCCACATCAAGTTGGCTGTGATGCACTAAATTAAAACATAACTAGCAGAATAAAACTTTAGTTTAACTTGTTCACAGGTTAGTGTATGCTGTCTGAATACAGGTTTCAATGTCTGCCATGTTCATTTTTTCACGCTTTACAAGCCTAACATAACCAACAATACTATGTTTGTTTTTATGTCCCTAGAGCCTGGAGGTGATTACCTCCTGAAATTAATACTTAAAATAATAAACTTTATCATTAATACATAATGTGTGTATATGTATGTCAGTTATTTTGGCCTATTTATTGAGCTAATTACATTTATCATGCTGCACCATAATCCTAGGTGTTTTTTTCACTCATAGGGAGCATTAAGTGATTTTACATGCATACATCAGACACTGTTTTGCCAAATAGAGCAATTGTCTAACAAATGTCCTGTCTTTTATTAGGTTGTTCAGGAAGATGAAGCTCAGGCAGAACTTGTGAGGTGCACAATGGCCCTGTTTGTCCTCAGGTAGGAAGAGGACTGTCTTCAGCCTCCACAGGAAATCGGGATTGTGACTTATTGAGTTTCCATCAGTCGCACATGAATGTTCCATGTTTTACCTCTGCTGATTTTGTTTCAGGAACATTTTCTAATTTTCTTTTCAGTCCAATTAATAAATGTATGTTGCAAAGTTGAGTGTTACTATTTGTAATTTTATTCATTCATTCATTTTCTATACCGCTTAATCCTGTGTTCAGGGTCGCGGGGGACCTGGAGCCTATCCCAGGAGACTTCGGGCACTAGGCGGGGTACACCCTGGACAGGGTGCCAATCCATCGCAGGGCACACATACATTTATGGAGTAATTTATTTTAGTCGCAGAGTATTTAGTTTGGTTCTTCTTCAGCAGGTTTGACAAGGACAAAATGTACCCATTGCAAAATTAAATTTGTGAATAAATGCAGACATCTTTTTTTTTCCTCTCAATTTCAAATTCAGTTAACAGTGTTGAATGACTGTTGGTGTTTATACATTTTGAAAAAAAAAAAAATCTTATTGTTAACATTTTGGATGAAAATATGTTCATTCCACAATAAATGTTTATATAAAGAAATGTGTTTTGAGTGTAAATCAATATGTAATTAAGTTTTTTATGCTTTTATATTTAAATTATGAATGCCTTAAATCTTTTTGATGCAACTTAAAAAAAGGTAATTTGCTCAACCATTCAAAAGTGGTTTATATCAAGTTTATAATTTCAGGTTAGATTTAGTAGAATATTTACATTAAGTAATATAGCCAACTCATTTATTTCTGGAATTGATGCACAGGCTTCATCTTAGGCCTTTTTTTTCTTTCGGTTCTTTCGTTTCTCAGTGCCGGACTGTTGATGTCTCTTTCCAGGACCAGGCATATCATTCAATTATTATAATTCTTTTGGCCAAATACTGTAGGCAGTCGTAACAGAGGTGAGGGCGCGCGCGTCATCACGTCTGCTTAGCTGACTCTGCGTTCACCGTAAACTTCAATATAGACGTTTATATTTTTGTTTATTTGTATATGTATGTTATTAATATACATTTTTTAGAGATTGTGTGTGTGTGCATGGAGAATTTGTGTGGATAAGTTTATGTGGATAAGTTGATAAGTGTATGTTGTCAAAGTATTTGTGGACATAATTAGGGAATTTTTTTTTTAAATTAAGGATGTCTTGAAACATAATGCAGTAACTCTACAGTATTTATTTGAACACGGTAAAGGTGTTAATGTTTCGTACATTCCTTAATTTGTTCTTTCGGTTTGTGTTTTATGCTTCACTGTTTTCAATATACTGTACATACTGTAAAACGTATGGACAACAATGTTCCGGAAGCATTATTAAATATTCAATAAGGCGCACACACACAATTTAGTTGCAATAAAGTTTTATTAAATTTATAATAAAGCAGGCAGTACTGTATATGGCAAATGGTCACTCAAAATCTTTACAAAAGTAAGAGTATTCATTAATTAATTAATTTTTTTTTTTTAGAAAAGAGGAAAACTCAATCTTTTCTTTCTAAGAAGTTCGTTAATTATGTCTCTTATTTGCTTGTTGTTGTGGGCTGTGGGGTGGAATTTCCTCGCAACAGCATCGGAAAGTGCTTGAAGCAGAATTACCCCATCAGCGAAACCGGTTTGATAACTTCACACCAAGGATACAGTAGGTGAGAAGGGGGATTACAGTAACGGTTTCTGTGGGTCTTCACCAAGAGGTGATGTGGGTCGCGTTGTATTCAGCGAATAAACTAAAACAAAATCATGTTTGCTTCAGCATTGGAAACAATATTGTATTAGGCCAACTTTATTTAAGATTAAAATAATAGTATATAATATATAATTATATATATATAATAGTTTATAATATATAAAACATAATGTAAAATAAAATAATATAAAATAAATAAATATATAACATAAATGGTTAATGATAGCAATAAAATCAGACTTTAATAGTTGGATTTGATACTTTTATTTTTATTTACTGTATAGACATCTTATTATGCTTTATCTGTTATTAATCTCTTCTTCTTCTTCTTTGTCTTTCGGCTGTTCCCTTTCAGGGGTCGCCACAGCGAATCATCTGCCTCCATCTAACCCTATCCTCTGCATCCTCTTCTCTCACACCAACTACAGTAACTTCATGTCCTCTCTCACTGCATCCATAAATCTCCTCTTTGGTCTTCCTCTGTTATTAATCTCTCTATTCTCTAATTATGACTTGAATAAATCGGCTCACATCGGAGCACGCACGGAGCGAGTACTGTAGTCTATATATTTGTGTTTGTTGTTTTCCTGGGGGGGGGGGGGGGGGGGGGGCGTTTTTATGTCTGCATTTTATCTATAAATCGTGTGTGTGTGTGTACGGAGAGTTTATGTGTGTGCACACGGAGAGTTTATGAGTGTGCCCCTTTGATGTGCTGGGTATGGCGGGGCGTCGACGGCTGATCAGTGTAAAGTAGCGTACTTTACACGCACTGATCAGCAGTTGACGCCCCGCCGTACCCAGCAGATCAAAGGGGCAGTTATCGGCTATGACACGTTGAAGGAGAACTTAATAGTGTAAATGTCTGCAACAATCACTGACCATTAAAATTTTTTTTTTTTTGTAATTAAACACGAAAATAAAATATTAATTATATTTCTATATATATATATATATATATATATATATATATATATATATATATATTTCTATATATATATATATATATATATATATATATATATATATATACACACACACACAAGGGCGTAGGTTTGCTACCTATGACTCCAACTAATACCCCATCCCCCAATCCCCTTTTCCACCCACCAACCTCCCACCCCAACTATGTCCACTGAATACATGTTCCCTAGCAAGGCTACACTCGATGCTGCGTGAAAACGCTATGGGAACCAGTTTGTTGCGTTGCCGGTTGTTGAAGCATGCTGTGAAAACACGCCAAAGTTTTTGGCTATATATAACCTCGACAGGTGACGTCATCTGATTAGATGTAGGTGGAGGTTATAAAAACAGGTGAGCCGGCAACGACCTCAGATCATTTGTCTTCAGAGCCTAGTTGTGAAGCGTGCTTGTGATAAACCAGCAAAATAAGAAGGTGTTTGACTCACCGATTTGACGAGTTTAATCCCTCCGTGTGTGATAATCCATATCGGAGTGCGATCTCTACACTGCTCCGACTAGTGCTGCGCGCGCCGCGCATTCCGTGAGAAGCTGCGAGCCGCCGCGCGTTCCTGGCTTAAAACTCGTGCATCTGACAGAGCTGCGGCAGACGAGGTAAGAAAACTCCTTTCTTCCGCGTTGTCATCACGAGGATTTCTCTCTTTTTTACCGGAGATGAAAATAGCCTTAAGCACTAAAACAAGCAGTAGACGGCAGCTTCTGTCAGGTGGCCGGGGGGGCGGAGCCTCAATGACGCTCTCTCTCCCCCCCCCCCCCCACCCCCTCTCAGCTCTCTTCATATGAGTTAACCCTTTCATGGAGTAGGCTGTATTCATGCTGTGTTTTTCATGCCATCGACTTATTTGTTTATTTAAATATAGTCGATATGGAAACGCGGGATTGTATGATGACGCCCAGATAGCAGAGACGCTTCACAGGCTATCTCTCTCCTGGGACATCATCCTCCCTGGTAAGCTTATACTTCCTTTCTAGCTGTGTAGACTTTTATCTGCCCTAGAGGGAAAAGCTTTTCAGGCAGTGGGTCAGCTTGGTGCTCCACTGCACACAGGAGGTCAGACTGATTTAAAAAAAAAAAAAATGTATATATATGTGTATATATATATATATATATATATATATATATATATATATATATACACACATGTGTGTGTATAAAATAAAATAAATGGGGGTGGCCCCCCCAATAGGGAAAGGCACCCAGAATTCCTTTTTAACGAATATGTGTTATCCCTGGCACCCCCAGGAGGTCGGTGTTTTGCTCCGCCACCACTGGTGTTCGGGCAACACCAGTCTCCAATAGGCTGTTAGTTCTTCGGTTTTTCCTGCCATGCTTCAGGATGCCGAACATCTAACATCCTCCCCCCCCCCTGTTTAACCAAGCTGCCGAAACTTTTGCCCTTTTATGAGAAACTGGCAGCGTGGAAGCTACTGCCAAGTATATCTCCTTGGGTACTAAGCACTGGAGAGAGGAACTACAGGATTCAGTTCTCACTTCACCTTCTGTGTTTTCAATGGCGTGGCCTCCACTTCCATGAAACCAGAAAGTGCGCATCTGCTGACAGGCTGCCGGGGAAGGGGGCCATGGAACATGTTCCCCCACCAGACAGTGAGTCAGGCTACTACAGTCGGTATTCTTGGTTCCCAAGAGGAACGGGGGCTGCGTCCAATATTTCAGATTCTGCGGGCTCTCCCGCTACCTGAAAATCAATGAATACAGTTCAGTTCTTGACTGTAAAGGTGATTGCTCTCAACCCTACCAAGCGATTGTTTCTGACAATCGATTTAAGGACGCTTACTTTCATACAGAAACATTGCCACAACACAGGGAGATCCTGAGGTTCGCTTTCGGGGGCGAAGCTTACCAGTATCGGGTCCTTCCATTGGTCTAGCTCACCCGCACACATACAAAATGCACGGATTTAGCCCTGGCTCTTACGGGAGTCCCAGGGCATCCGGTGGCTAGTGCTTCGACATCAGCATGTCGTCCTAGCTCATCTCTGTTCTCAGGACTGGGACCCAACGCCACGAAAGCGTGCTCTTTCCTGTGCAGAGGACAACACATTGATTCGGTCGTAAGCGGGCACAGCTGTCTCCCGCTCGTATCGAACCCATTCTCAACACCCTCAAGGAAAACAAGCTAGACCAGAAAGTGACCATCACTTTCAGACATCCAAGCTCTCATGGCAGCTGTATCCACGGTGACACCTTTGGACCTTCTGCACATGAGAGCATTCTAAGTTGTGGCTAAGAACCAGGGGATATCACTAGGGCCAATCCCCAATATGGGTTACGCGCCAGGTGCTTCGTACCCTTTCTACGTGGTTCAGACCCCGGTCTCTACTCTGGGTCCCACTCTAAGTTCATCTTGTCGTCGCTGAGGCTAATGACAGATGCTTCCCTCATAGGCTGGAGTGCGGTCTCTGATGACTGTCCAGCCCAAGGGAGCTGGAGAGGCTATCTTCTCGCATGGCACAGCAATTGCCTCGAAACGATGGCTCTATTTCTGGCCCTAAAGCACTTCCTCCAGCAGTTGAGAGGCTGCCATGTCCTAGTGCGGGGGACAACACTATGGCAGTCTCATATGTTATCGCCAGGGCGGACTGTGCTCGCGCCGCTAACAGCTAGCGCACCAGGTTCCTGTCCCTCAGAGCGATTTACATTCCAGCATGGATGCGGGTGCAGTAGTACTGTCCAGTCTATCTCTGACACACGGAGAATGGTAACCCCACTCCGAATTAGTCAGGGAGAGATTTTCATGTAGCAAGGCGGACCTCTTGCCTTCTAAGATATGCTTCGCCTTTTACTGCTCTTCAGATTTACGTCCACCGCATCAGCTAGTGGCGTAGGTCAGAGCAGCTTCTACATGTTTTGGATGAGAGATGCTATTGCCCTCTCCTATGAGGCGCGTGGGTTCACTTCGCCTCTGGGAATCAGGGCTCTTTCAACCCTGGGGATTGCCTCATCTATTGCATTAGCAAGAGGAATTCCCCTGCAGCAAGTATATGCTAAGCAGGTAAACCCAGTCCACTGCCGAATTGTTTCAGTGCTGGAGTTTCCCTCCTCGGGTCTGTGCCCTAGTACTCTCAGGACGTATGTGACTGCATCCTCTCTCAACTATCTTCAGAAAGCTCCATAAGCCCAACAGGCACCCTATTGCTCTTGAAGCCTTCTGTCCTCCGCGCTTACAGCTTCGGAGCAGGAGAGACATCACTTGCTGTGTCCAGCTTGTGCTCTTCAGATCTACGTCCACCGCATCAGCTAGTGGCGTAGGTCAGAGCAGTTTCTACATGTTCTGGATGAGACATGCTATTGCCCTCTCCTATGAGGCGCGTGGCCTCACTTCGCCTCTAGGAATCAGGGCTCTTTCAGCCAAAGGGATTGCCTCATCTATTGCACTAGCAAGAGGTATTCCCCTGCAGCAAGTGTCTGCTAAGCAGGTAAACCCAGTCCACTGCCGAATTGTTTCAGTGCTGGAGTTTCCGTCCTCGGGTCTATGCCCTAGCACTTTCAGGACGTGCGTAACTGCATCCTCTCTCAACTATCTTCCAAAAGCTAACTATAAACCCAACAGGCACCCTATTGCTTTTGAAGCCTTCTGTCCTCCGCGCTTACAGCTTCGGAGCAGGAGAGACTTCACTTGCTGTGTCAGCTTGTGCTCTTCAGATCTACGTCCACTGCATCAGCTAGTGGCGTAGGTCAGATGCTATTGCCCTCTCCTATGAGGCGCGTGGGCTCACTTCGCCTCTAGGAATCAGGGCTCATTCAACCAGGGGATCGCCTCAGCTATTGGATTAGCAAGAGGTATTCCCCTGCAACAAGTGTGTGCCAAGCAGGTAGACCCAGTCCACTGCCAAAATGTTTCAGTGCTGGAGCTTCTGCAGTAAAAGCTTGTCCTTGGGCATGTGCCCTAGTACCCTCAGGATTTTCTTAGCTGCATTGTTTGAAGCCTTCTGTCCTCCGCCTTTTACAGCTTCGGAGCAGGAGAAACTTCACTTACTATCCAGTATGTGCTTCAGATTCACGTTCACCGCATCAGCTAGTGGCGTAAGTCAGAGCGCCACTATACTGGGTGAGAGATGCATATTGCCCTCTCCTATGAGGCGCGTGGGTTCACTTCACCTCTGGGAAGCAGGGCTCACCCAACCAGGGTGATCATCCCAGTCTCACCAGCAGGAGGTATCCCCTGCAGTAATTGTGTGGCGCGAAGGGTTGGTTCCTCACCGCACACATTTCTTACATTTATAATTCTGGATGTTCATGCTACTCCGGGCTCACTGCCCCCGAGTTAGCTGCCCAGGCATAGCTCTGAGACCTTCTTGGCTTTGTGCGCACACGCTACACAACCTTGGGGTCCAGACACCTGTAGTGCGGCGGCGTTGGTATTCTCGTTCCCATAGCGTTTTCACGCAGCATCGAGTGTAGCCTTGCTAGGGAACGTCTCGGGTTACATTTCTGTAACCCTGTTCCCTGAAAGGCGGGAACGAGATGCTGCGTCGCAATGCCGCACTACCACGTGACTGGACGGCTGTTCAGACAAATTAATCTGAGGTCGTTGCCGGCTCACCTGTTTTTATAACCTCCACCTATATCTAATCAGATGACGTCACCTGTCGAGGTTATATATAGCCAAAAACTTTGGCGTGTTTTCACAGCATGCTTCAACGACCGGCAACGCGACAAACTGGTTCCCATAGCGTTTTCACGCAGCATCTCGTTCCCGCCTTTCAGGGAACAGGGTTACAGAAATGTAACCCGAGACGTTTTTCTTAATATGGTGCGAAATCACTTTACATTAATACTAGCAATGCTTCGATTGATATTAATCCACTCGAAATGCAATTCATTAAGTTAAATTAAGGAATAGTGTAAAGTTAAAGGAATGTTTCATAACTGACAAAAAGATAGTCTTTAATAAAATAAAAACTATTCTTTATTGAGCCCTAGTGCAAATGAAACATCTCAATCATCTGTATATATATATATAAAAGTAGATTACATCTAAACATGAACTACTACTGTAGGTACAGTACCACACAACAGCTCAATGCCTATTGCTCCTATATGAAGGAGACAAAAACATGCCTTCGCCTCTCGTTAACAGAAATAAACTGCTGGCATATTTGTTTGACATCAATATTGTCCAGGCTGTTCTTTTTTTCTTCTGATAAACACTAAAGATGATATTTTGTAGAATGCTGAAAACCTGTAATCATTGATTTACATAGTATTTGTTTTTCCTGTTACGGAAGTCAATGTTTTCAGCTTTTTTCCCCAATATCTTATTTTGTATTCAACAAAATAAAGAAAATCATTAAAGTTTGGAACCACTTAAGGAGTAAATAGTGAGTAAAGTTTTTTTGGGGGTGAACAATGGCTTTGACCCTAACTCTTCCCCTCTGACTGCACTAGGACCGGACAGCATTGCCACCTGATGAAATAGCGTGACAAAAAAGTGAAATGTCAGTTCAAAACTTTTGCCAAAAACACTAATGAATCACTTACATCCTCAGCCTATCACTCCTCATAATGCTAAATATTAGTATAATCAACATGTATAATACACGCACACATATTATATGTTATATATATAATCAACATTCAGATTGACCTCCTGTGACCTCGCCTCTTCACCTGAACTACAACATGGCTGATCTGCTTCTGTCCCCTAATTGAAAAACATTGAGGGATTCCTTATGAGCATGGACAGAGAATGCCTCAGCCTATTATTGGTAACAATGTTAAATCTCAGGACAACTACAGTGGCTTGCAAAAGTATTCGCCCCCCCGTGAACTTTTCCACATTTTGTCACATTACAGCCACAAACATGAATCAATTTTATTGGAATTCCACGTGAAAGACCAATACAAATTAGTGTACACGCGAGAAGTGGAATGAAAATCATACATGATTTAAAACATTTTTTTTTTTTTACAAATAAATAACTGAAAAGTGGGGTGTGTGTAATTATTCAGCCCCCTTGGGTCTGAGTGCAGTCAGTTGCCCATAGACATTGCCTGATGAGTGCTGATGACTAAATAGAGAGCACCTGTGTGTAATCTACACTCTCTCCATCGCTGTCTGATATACAGCACAGGTGTTTAGGTTCTGTTACCTGACAAAACAGGATAAACACATGGCATTTAAACAGCAATCATTTTATTTCACTTTTTCTGAGTCTTAGTGTGCAAACCTCGAATCAAATCATTAATGTTCGCCAAGTAAGTTAATGCATTTTAAAAACTATTTTTCTGAAGAGGATTTTCTATTGGTGTCAACAAAATTCTAGCCATATGGCAATATTAGTATATTAGCTCATCAATTTCTTTCACAATACTGATTTCTGACAAACAGTCACTAAATTAGGAGACTGACAGGGATCATATTTATACTTTTACATTTAGCTGTTTAATCTGCTGTTAGTTTTAAGTCCGTATTCACAGACTATATCCTGGCCTGCTGTAATGAATGTGAGTCCACTACATTTGGCGCTGCTTGTGTCTGAACGCAGCCATAGTCTATCACATGATGGCAGGGAAAGGCACAGCCAATCAAAATGTTCATATTTGTTTTGGGGGCGGGAGGACTCAAGGAGAGAACGTGATTTATCCCTCTCTGCGTGTCTAGGTTAATGTTGACAGAACGATAAAAAAAAGTGGATTAAATTATTCGTGGGGACATTTCAATGGTCGGAGGATATTGGTGGGGACACATCCCCTCCGTCCACCCTAAATCTATGCCCCTGTATATATATAATTTCAAACTATTTATTCATTTATCTTTTATTTACTTACTTACTAGCGAATGCTTTTTTAGGGCTCTAAAAACTACGGCAGTATGAGTGACAATGGAATAGGACGTTTGAGTTGCACCGGTCTCACACACACACACACACACACACACAATAAATAAATATATATATAAAATTAAATTCTTAAAACATCGTGTTCACCCATGCACTGAAAAAAAGAACTTGTAAGATTTACTTGATAAAATCCTCATAACAATTTGGACACATAGATTTTAAGTAAATTTTATTGCTCCAATATTAAGGCTGAATTCTACCCCTTCCCCCTACCCTTCCATTTGGCGCGTTCACGTGCAGGGGTAGTGGTGTCTCATTTCTCTTTTGGTTGGAGGTGTAGGGGGAGGGGGAAGGGCCAGATAGCCCTCCAAACGAAGATTTTTCAGGACCTCACTTCAAACGAAGGGCTAAGCGAAGTTTTCAACATGGCTGCTCACTCGAGCAAGCAGACCCATAAATGTTGTCATTTTTGCCATTAATAAAGATTTTTTATGACAAGTTTTCATTATATGTATATTACCTTTAGTCTTGTGTTTGTGTTTATGGTGATGTTCTGTAAAGAAACGTTTGCAAAAAAAATCGCTAAAGTTTGCTAGCGGATAGCACATATTGCACAATATTACAAATATATATTTTTATGTCACATACACTTTACTGCATGCTACAAACAAATATGAAAGTTCAGTAGCACGGCAGTTTGCCGAGCATTTGATAACGCATTGTTTGTTTTGCTTACGGCCATGTGTGTACATGTAAATGAACGGTGCTTACACTATTCTTACTTATTGCAACGTGACCACAGTTTTGTAATTTATATTCTGTATATGGACGGCTGAGGACACCCGAAGACGCATCCGTGTTCGTGGTGAAAATGAGCAACTTTTTAAAAAAATCGAAATACGGCGCAAAAAAACCTTTGGGAGTGAGTAATCTCTCTTATTGGAATGTGTGATAAACATCGGCGCATGTCCTCTGACGTAACATTAGGAACTGTGCTGTCCCATTTCTTAGGGGAAATATTTATACCCTTCCCCTTTCCACTTCATTTCAAGGGACAAGGGGAAGAAAATAGAATTGTGATTCAGCCTAAGTAAAACTCACCCGTAATTGTCAGGTAACATTTACTTAATTAAATTAACAATAAAAGAAATCAAGTAAAAGTTACATAATTATATTTAATGCACAAATTAGATTTATTTAAAATAATCAAGTAAAGTTAATTCATTATTGTATCAGCAGGAACCTTAATTTTATGAAATTACTATCATTTTGTTTTGTGAGATTTTCCCTTAATTTGGTTTTATCAATTTATATTACTCCCTATAATAATGTAAACATTGCTAAGTTATGATTTGGAAAGAAACTTAAGTAATTATTTCATCTATATCTTTCATAAATCACACAACTAAAATATAATTAAACAGTTTATTCACCAACATTACCAAATATTTGTGACGTTCACAGTCTAGATCCAAGTTGTCTTTTTAATAAAAGTGCATTCAGCTAAATTTTGCATCCATAGAAAAAACTGCACGGCATCAGGGCCTGAAATACTTGTTTTAAACAAAATTGTGTAAAATAATAATAAATAAAATACAGCATTCATTTAGAAATAAAATACAGCAGAAAATACATTAAACAAACTGTAGAATAAACGTTAAAACTTAATAGGCCTCGGAAGCAGTGAAGTTGCAACATTCAAATCAGCACTCTGGACTAGTGCACTTAAAAGTATGCCATTGAAACCATAACGCATTAAAACATTAAGCTGAACATGTAAACACAACATGTAAAGACTTGTAGTCAAGCCAAATCAAATGTTTTAAGATAACTTCATCTTTAAAGCTTGCACTTTTGGTGATAGCTTAATCCCATCAAGTTCTAGAAGAACTTTCTGAAAATAGCTCAAATGTGTAGCGCAGTGCTCGGAGCTAATGCCACATTCTTGCAAAATTTCCTCTCCTTCAAGGATTATGGATACACCAACCGGTTCTTCCCCTTCAACAGCACAGACGACAAGGATTTTAAGAAGGTGCATACTGGCATCACTTCGTCTGTCCCCCTGCATAAAATGTACAAGAAAATAAATAATTTATTTTGAGAAACAAACAAAAAAAAAATCTGAATTGCTTCAACCTGTGCTGACTTCATTTCACAGAGGAAAAAATAAAAATAATTGATAATAAAAAATGACCATCACTTCATATACTTCAGATTGTTAAACTTGGGTTAAATTGCTTTAGCAATAATCTTGCATCACTAAAACATTGTAAAACATGGCATGAGATGGCTACACTCCATAGATTACTCTGCACCTTTACAGTGTCAGGAAATCCTATGATGAATGCTGAGTTTGTATTTAAAGGGTTAGTCCAAACATGAAAATTCGTTCAATAATTACTCATATTTATATATTCATTTGCATTTATATGCTTCTGTCCAATACAACAAACACTATATTCAAGGTATTAATAAATTGTATAATTAATAAGAAAACAATGCTTTACCAAGCAATCATCAAAGAGATCCTCTTCAGATTCATGTCTCATCTTTACACTTTGTTTCTGTGAAAATATTTACATTGTATCATTACATAATCTTTTATTCGTACAACTACATTTAGGCATTTCTTCATCTTTTGTAAGTTTGCCTTTATCCAAAGCAATTTACAAAAGAGGAAGGCATCAAGCATGTCAAGCAGTGCTACTAACAGAAAGGTTCTGACACCGTTAGAAAATACAAGATAGAACAGTGAGGGATTAAGGAAAAAGAGAGAAGCAAGAATCATGTGTGCAAAGATTAAGCATGCAGGGTCACAGGATGACTCGACTTATTTTTATTGTCTGCAATGCGATTTAGACAAATTAGAGCTGCTGTCAATACTGTATGAACATATGTACAGGTTCTTTACTCGTAACTCATTAATAAAGTTCGGCTATTGCTAGTGCTCTTTTACCATTTAATGCTTTAACACACACGACTCAGTTTGTTCAGAAATGGCATCTAACTGGCAAGCCTTTGTCTGAACACGCCGTTTTTCACGAGGTGTGGGGGTAAGAAACACAATTAAATTTTTCAATTTTATTTATATAGCGCTTTTAACAATGGTCATTGTCTCAAAGCAGCTTCACAAAAATTAAAGAAATTTAACAAAAAAAAAAAAAAAAAAAAACACACACACATCTCGGTGTATTAATCCGCGCTCGGTTCGTTATTTATTTATTTATTTACCACAGGACCCCTGGGGGGCTCCGTAGGTTCAGGTTTTTACACGAAAACGATTTTTTGTGAACGTTTTGTACTTTATGATTTTTAAATATGACCGTTAGATACGTTGGTCAGGAAACTCCTGAAGTCAGATGCAGACACACTTTCAGTCACAAACTGCTGTGAAAAAAATAGAGATAGATATTCAATTAAAATTCATGATACTTAATTTAGCAAATGAACAATATTTATACTTTGTTCCTCTCGCTTCACAACTCATGACAACAGACCGAAACCAGAACCGAACCGCAGATTAAGGAAAAAGTGAGAAGCAAGAATCATGTGTGGAAAGATGACACAGGATGACTCGACTTATTTTTCTTGTCTGCAATGCGATTTAGACTAATTAGAGCTGCTGTCAATACTGTATGAACATATGTACAGGTTCTTTACAGTTGAAATTTAACTTGTAACTTATTAATAAAATTCAGATTCAGACAAAAACGTTTATTGCTAGTGCTCTTTTACCATTTAATGCTTTAACACACACGACTCAGTTTGTTCAGAAATGGCATCTAAATGGCGAGGCTTTGTCTGAACACGCAGTTTTCACGAGGTGTGGGGGGTAAGAAATACACATCTCGGTTTATTAATCCGCGCTCGGTTCGTTATTATTTTATTTATTTATTTATTTACCACAGAACCCATGGGGGCTCCGTAGGTTCAGGTTTTTACACGAAAACGGTGTTTTGTGAATCTCCACACTATTAAAAACTGAAATATTGCTAATTGTACATCCTGAGATTAAGATGAACATTAATTGGGAGTCATGAAAGCGAGAATCACATCCAAAAAAGCAAGCTAAACTTACCTTGAACACGACAAACTCCAGCTCCAGCCACGCCGTGTTGTAACCTCCGTGATGATCCACAACCGACTGATACACAGCGCGGGCACAGCGTCTCCAAACACGCATGCGCAGTTTAATTTGCACACATTATCGGCTTCAGTAGACACACAATACTTCAGACTGAAACACGACTGCCCCCTACAGGTAATGAAGGGCATGTTCACAGCTTCCCGCATGCAGCCGCGGCAAGTCACGGGATCCCTTTTCTCGAAACGCGCGTTTTTAATGGCGACATCTGTATATATCTGATAGCCATGATAGTGACTATGATGATGATGATGATATTATTGTTCATGGGACTGATATTGGGGTAGTGCACACACTACATACTGAACTTAATCAATGCAAGATGGACATGGTGGCGCTTACTGATAAAGTGAGCTCCATAGAGCAGGATTATAGACAATCTCTGGACAGCAGTCTCAACAGGGAAAGCAGTCTTTGTGATGCAGTGGACGCGAGCCTGGAAGGGCTGCAGCGCTACTGCCAGGAGGCTCTCGAAAAGATGGAGAGAGCCATCGTTGACTGTTTTCTGCGACGGGACGTCATCTGGGAGAACCGGATGAAGAGACTGCGTCGCACTAGTACGCCCACCGCCCACACGTTACAGGCCTGCACCCCTGCATCTCCTCCATCTCATGCACAACATCTGCCCAGCACTTCAACCACTACAGCTACGGCCATGCCAGCTACAACGTTCCTACTGGTGTTCCCGCTCACTCCTCTGCTCTGCTCTCCTCCCCACTTTCTTCTTCGCTTCACCTTCGAGGCTGGGAGAACATCAACACGAGAGTGGCGTTAAGAGGAGCGGCGAGCACCGTAGAAAAGCAGGTGGAGAGAGGCGCTAGGGGAGAGAAAGACGGCGTGGACCGCTTTATTCCGGGTCCAGATGCCATACCCCGAGCACACCCGCCGCTGAAAGGAGCTGACACCCCACGTCTACCCACCACGTCCACTAAAGAGGCCCCCAACTTTCCGAACGACCTGAGCGAGATCATCAAAGCCCAACAGAACGACCCAACTATCACGAAGCTGCTCTCTAAAGATCACCCAAGAGGCACACAAGATCAGAGGGTCACCTTCGAATGCCATCAGGGCGTGCTGTATCGCCGGGTACCAGTAAAGCACGGGGGGAAATTTCAGCTAGTAGTCCCCCAGTCTTCTTCATTACTACCACGACAATCCACTGGGAGGACACTGGGGACAACTGAAGACCCTGCTGAGGTTACTGGAGGTGGCGTGGTGGCCGACTGTGACAGCATGTGCTAGCGACACAAGACAGGACATCCATCACCACCCCGACAAAGACTTATCATGGAGGAGGGCAAACAAAGGGCAGAACACCGGAGATCCAGACAAGCCAGATGCCGCAATACCCGGGGGGAAGCAGCGCACTTCCAACTGGGAGAACTGGTTTGGATCCAAACTCGACCTCCCTCCTCCACAGCAAAAAGATGTTCTGCAAAGCGAGTGCCCAAGTGGGAGGGTCCAGCAGAGATAAAAAACAGAAAAAGACCAATTAAATACACAATGTCTTGGGGCTACCCACAAAAAGCCGAGGATTACAGTGTGGCGAATCTCAAGCGCTTGTACGGACGTTTTCCTCAGACGCCGGAAGCTTGGGGGGGGGGCTCTATGTAGCGCAGCCACACAAAAGGGTCACCTACAACAACAGGGAAATGGTCGTGGAGCTAATGCTGCTCACCTGTGGCCGAACGTGTGCCCTAGCGGTTTCTCTTCCCCCATTGACAGTGGTTTGGTCACCGGGTAAGTTCCCACGCATGCGCGATCGCAGCGTGAGGGAACCCGGAAGTGACGTGGGTCACATGATCCGGCATAAAGCTGGAACCGGCGTAGAAGCCGGCACGGAGAGATGAGGACAGCGCGCTGCATGTTTTTCGAGGCTGAGCGACTGCTTGTGGATTACCTATTGTTAATTTCAATCAGTTCCCAGCTCCTTCCGTTTCTCGATCTCCCAGACCTACCATCGTCATCTGGTGAGATCGAACCATCACTCCAACTCACCATTTACATACCTATTGCCGTTTTTCAGACACTGGACTATCATACACACACTCACACACCCGCATACAGTGGTTACACAATCGGAGCGTCGTATTTAACGTCGCAGCCGCATTACGGCATGTGCATTTGCTGGCTTTTACCACTGAGTGGCGCTATATAACTACAGACTGACGCCTCATGCCTTAGTTCATTCTCTGCCTCATTAATGAGACGCGTCCCATTAAATAATACACGTAGTAGCCGATAACATCAAGTGAAACACTGTAGTTGATCGAATTCATAATCACAGTACTATAATTACAGTGGTTTGGTCACCGGGCAAGTTCCCGCGCATGCGCGATCGCAACGCATGGGAACCCGGAAGTGACGTGGGTCACATGATCTGGCATGAAGCCGGAACCGGCATAGGAGCCGGGACGGAGAGATGAAGACAGCGCGCTGCTTATTTTTTGAGACTGAGAGCTTGATTGTGGATTATACATCTATAATTTCATTCAGTACCCAGCTCCTTCTGTTTCTCGATCTCCCAGACCTTCCATCTTCATCTGGTGAGATCGAACCATCTCTCCAACTCAACCCATTCATACTTTTTGCCGTTTTTCAGACTCTGGACTATCATACACACATTCACACACCCGCAAACATCACACACACACTTTTTTCTATTTGTATTATATTTGTATTATATTTGTATATATTGGTTTGTGGTGCACCGTGTTTGTTTATTTCTTTATTCCGTCTGTATAATACACTTGGTTTAATTTATTATAATTGTTTTGTGTCGCGTCGTGTTTTGTCCTGTCGCGATTACGCAATACCGGAAGTAGTGTTAAACAGCCCATATTTTGGTTCCCGGATCCGTTTTTTTGTAACCAAGCGGTTTTCTAAATCCAAGCGTTACATAGTGGTGGCCCGTACGTACGGGGAATCTGTATTTTGGGATATTTTCCGGTTTTGTGTGACGTGGCTGAACAAGATGGACGCTAATGCTAGTGCTAAAGCTAATGCTAAGGCTAATGCTAGTAGTGCTGCTAAGGCCAACTGTGTAGTGGATAATAACATGCTGGTTGATGTAGAGGATGCATTTAATACACGCCGTAACCCTACAACCGAATTAACTTCATTGATTAGTTCACTATATATATCTGATAACCATGATGATGACAATGATGATGATGATGATTATATTGTTCATGGGACTGATATGGAAGTAGTGCACACACTACGAACTGAACTTAACCAATGTAAGATGGACATGGTGGCGCTTACTGATAAAGTGAGCTCCCTAGAGCAGGATTATAGACAATCCCTGGACAGCAGTCTCAACCGGGAAATCAGTCTTCGTGACGCAGTGGACGCGAGCCTGGAAGGGCTGCAGCGCTACTGCCAGGAGGCTCTCGAAAAAATGGAGAGAGCCATCGTTGACTGTTTTCTGCGACGTGACGCCATCTGGGAAAACCGGATGAAGAGACTGCGTCCCACCCCTACACCATCTCCTACACAACATCGGCCCAGCACTCCAACCTCTACAGCCAAGGTAAAGCTACCAAGCACTCATGCCATCGACGACGTTCCTACGGGGGTTCCCGCACACTCCTCGGCTCTGCTCTCCTCCCCACTTTCTTCTTCTTCTTCTCTTCATGTTCATCCATCCATCTGTGTGGAGTTCCCAGCCTTCTGCGACGCGTCAGAGAAAGCTGAGGTGAGGAACTTCATCGAACAAGCGGAGAAGTACCTGGAGATCAGACCCCTGACCCGCCCAGAGCTGCTGGGAACCCTCGGCACGGTTCTACGAGGGCCTGCTCTGAGTTGGTGGAAGGTGGAGAAAGGCAAGATGAAGGACTGGGAGTCTTTTAAGCAGGCGTTCACGGCGGCGTTTATACTGGATGATGACCTCGACGAAGAGGAAGACAACCCGAGGTCTCCGGTACAGCTGCCGGGGCAACGCCTGGGAGACTCCGCCAATGATCACCCCGCCCTCTGTCTCATGGGGAACCCTGATATCTCAGAGGAAGAACTAGTGGGGCGAACCCGGGAGAACATCAACACGAGAGTGGCGTTAAGAGGAGCGGCGAGCACCGTGGAAAAACAGGTGGAGAGAGTTGCTAGGGGAGAGAAAGACGGCGTGGACCGCTTTATTCCGGGTCCTGATGCCATACCCCGAGCACACCCGCTGCTGAATGGAGCTGACACCCCACGTTTACCCACCACATCCACTAAAGAGGCCTCCAACTTACCGATCGACCTGAGCGAGATCATCAAAGACCAACAGAACGACCCCACTATCACGAAGCTGCTCTCTAAAGATCACCCAAGAGGCACACAAGATCAGAGGATCACCTTCGAATGTCATCAGGGCGTGTTGTATCGCCAGGTACCAGTAAGGCACGGGGAGAAATTTCAGCTAGTAGTCCCCCAGTCGCTAATAAGAAACTTTCTTTATTACTACCACGGCAATCCACTGGGAGGACACTGGGGACAACTGAAGACCCTGCTGAGGTTACTAGAGGTGGCGTGGTGGCCGACTGTGCGGAAAGACGTCTGGCAATACACCAAATCTTGCAGCATGTGCCACCGACACAAGACAGGACATCCATCATCACCCCGACAAAGACCCATCATGGAGGAGGACCAACAGAGAGCAGAACACCAGAAAGCCACACAAGCCAGATATCACAATACCAGGAGGAAAGCCGCGCACTTTCAACCGGGAGAACTGGTGTGGAGAAAAGCTCAACCACACTCCTCCACAGCCAAGAGAGATTCTGCAAGGCGAGCGCCCCAGTGGGAGGGTCCAGCAGAGAAAAAAAACAAAAGAAGACCAATTAAATACCCAATGTCTTGGGGCTACCCACAAAAAGCTGAGGATTACAGTGTGGCGAATCTCAAGCGCTTGTGCAGACGTTCTCCTCAGACGCCGGAGGCTTGGGGGGGGGTCTATGTAGCGCAGCCACACAAAAGGGACACCTTCTACAACAGGGAAATGGTCGTGGAGCTAATGCTGCTCACCTGTGGCCGAAGGTGTGCCCTAGCGGTTTCTGTTCCCCTATTGACAGTGGTTTGGTCACCGGGCAAGTTCCCACGCATGCGCGATCGCAACGCATGGGAACCCGGAAGTGACGTGGGTCACATGATCTGGCATGAAGCCGGAACCGGCGTAGGAGCCGGGACGGAGAGATGAAGACAGCGCACTGCTTATTTTTTTAGACTGAGAGCCTGATTGTGGATTATACATCTATAATTTCATTCAGTACCCAGCTCCTTCCGTTTCTCGATCTCCCACACCTTCCATCTTCATCTGGTGAGATCGAACCATCTCTCCAACTCAACCCATTCATACTTTTTGCCGTTTTTCAGACTCTGGACTATCATACACACACTCACACACCCGCAAACATCACACACACACTTTTTTCTATTTGTATTATATTTGTATTATATTTGTATATATTGGTTTGTGGTGCACCGTGTTTGTTTATTTCTTTATTCCGTCTGTATAATACACTTGGTTTAATTTATTATAATTGTTTTGTGTCGCGTCGTGTTTTGTCCTGTCGCGATTACGCAATACCGGAAGTAGTGTTAAACAGCCCATATTTTGGTTCCCGAATCCGTTTTTTTGTAACCAAGCGGTTTTCTAAATCCAAGCGTTACACACTGGCTCATTAAAGTGGAGATTATTTTTTTAAAACCACATACTAGTATAGAAATATAACAAACAAAAATGTAAATAAAAAGTATCACTGAACATATATTGGGTCATATTTGTAAAAAAAAAAAAAAAAAAAGGAAAGAACAATAAGTTCATTATTCAAAGTGATTCAGATCAGTGTAAAGTTAGTGTGATTTTAAAAGTGCTTTAACTCCACCTGGCACAGTTTCATCCTAGTGGAGCAATCTGACTACATGTGCAGTGCCATGGAAAAGTAGTTGCCCCTTCCTGATTTTTTTATTTGCATATTTGTCACACTTGTATGGGTGGAATTTGACCTAAACACTTTATGAGGAAAAGACAAATTTGCCTTTTTGTTTGTGAGATATCATGAACATTTGGCAGGGGGTATCATCGTGATGCAGTGTAAGATCTACCACTCATCAGTGTAAACTGCAAGTGCAGCAGGTCAGTGATGATGAACCAGTGCCTGCTGATGATGACCAACATGTCTCCCCTGATCTACCAGAGCCAAGTGAAAAGAATCACAATCAAACTGAACAGGTAAGCTGGAATAAAATTAGTAGCAGCATTACCTCCTGCTAGTAATTAGTAGCAGCATTACCTCCTGCTAGTAATTATTATGGTAGACAATATTAATTAAAAAGTAATGCTGCTACTGATTTTATTTCAGCTTACCTGTTCAGTTTTATTGCCATTCTTTTTAAAATATTGTCTTTATAGATTTATATGTAGTTTGTCTTGATGTTCTTTCTTTTGTTTCTTTGTTTCACTAATATGACCCAATGTATGTTCAGTGATGCTTCAAATAATATGTTTAAATAGCATTGCTTTCCGTATTCCGAAGTCGAGTGGCTTATTAACGTCTCTGGGATGCATTGCCTCTAAGTGCCCGCTTGGTGTAGCGGTTAGAGTGCTCGGCCAGCGACCTACGTACAAAGTGCTGGTTCGAATCCTGAGTGATGATGTTTTAAATTTGTTTTATTTTAATTATAGCAAAATAAAAATAAAATGTTTTATTTTGATTTTGCTTCAGCATACTATAGGAAAAACAGCAAACTCGCACGCAACCAGTTTGTATTCTTTAAATTTAGGGGAGTGACGACTCTGTGTGTGTGTGTCATTATACTGGTGGATTATTCAGTGAAACGAGGCTCAGCTGAAAGATGTTAGGCACATCAGTCACTTAACCCCAAATAAAAGGTATTTCTGAGTGTTCTTATATAGTTGTAAAATAACAAATGTACAAACGGTGCGCACTGAATATTAAACCTATACCAGGCACGATGATTTTTTTTTTTTTTTTTTTGCTGTTTTTCTATAGTACGCTGAGCAAAATAAAAAAAACATTGGTTAGTTTTCCACTGCTGTGTCCTGTGTGTGCTTTACAATGCCAGACAACATTCAAATGCAAATTTTTCACCCTCCCCCTATGCATTCAGGACCTCTCACCACTTCCCCAATCTGAGGCTCTTATGCCTCAGACTTTCAGTCAGTAGCGGACTGGGACCAAAAAGTGGCCCTGGACTTCCTGGCCCACAGCAGCCCACATCATAATACACTGGCTCATTAATGTAGAGATATATTTTAACATCAGTTACTAGTATAAAAAAAATAACACAAAACGGAAAGCAATGCTATTTAAACATATTATTTGAAGCATCACTGAACATACATTGGGTCATATTAGTGAAACAAAGAAACAAAAGAAAGAACATCAAGACAAACTACATATAAATCTATAAAGACAATATTTTAAAAAGAATGGCAATAAAACTGAACAGGTAAGCTGAAATAAAATCAGTAGCAGCATTACTTTTTAATTAATATTGTCTACCATAATAATTACTAGCAGGAGGTAATGCTGCTACTAATTTTATTCCAGCTTACCTGTTCAGTTTGATTGTGATTCTTTTCACTTGGCTGTGGTAGATCAGGGGAGACGTGTTGGTCATCATCAGCAGGCACTGGTTCATCATCACTGACCTGCTGCACTTGCAGTTTACACTGATGAGTGGTAGATCTTACACTGAAACTGATGAAACTGTGCCAGGTGGAGTTAAAGCACTTTTAAAATCACACTAACTTTACACTGATCTGAATCACTTTGAATAATGAACTTATTGTTCTTTCCTTTTTTTTTTTTTTTTTTTACAAATATGACCCAATATATGTTCAGTGATACTTTTTATTTACATTTTTGTTTGTTATATTTCTATACTAGTATGTGGTTTTAAAAAAATAATCTCCACTTTAATGAGCCAGTGTATTCTTCTTCCTCTTTTTAAAAGGCAGAATCTGTTCATTTGAAGCATTTCACTGCATTTACCTCTAAAGCTTTTTCTTATTTTCGTGTACTTTTCAGCTCCACCTTTTCTTCTTCCTCCATTTCATTCATTGAAATTATTAATTTGCTCAAACAACTTCGCTGCATGGAGGGATATATAGAGGGAGCGAAACATGCGCATGCGCAGTAACAAACACAGTTAGCTTCTCAGCTTTGTTTTTGATGTTGCTCGCGGGAGTGTGACAGCCCGTTAATTCATGTAATGATAAGATGGACAAACTTGTCGATGTCCGTTCTTTATTTTGCTGCATATTGTCAGGTTATAGTACAAACTTTCGGGTAGATTCTGTTATTAAATCAAACTAAAAACGAGTGAAAAGAATACAAAACTCAGACTCTATATCCCAGATACCCATCTCGCGTCCAACTTCACACACACCGGACCACATTACCCACAATGCATCTCCCGCACTGGACTACACTCCCGTAAACAGCTGTCGTAAAATCAACCTCTCTCTCCTGCAACAACACGCTCTTTGTCGGCGGCGCCCGCGCACTCCTACTGTACGTATGATTAGGAAAGAGATGCAATATTATGGTTTCATAATAGAAAAGAAATACCTTTAATTTGGGGTTAAGTGACTGATGTGCCTAACATCTTTCAGCTGAGCCTCGTTTCACTGAATAATCCACCACACACAATCAGTATAATGACACACACACAGAGTCGTCACTCCCCTAAATTTAAAGAATACAAACTGGTTGCGTGCGAGTTTGCTGTTTTTCCTATAGTATGCTGAAGCAAAATCAAAATAAAACATTTTATTTTGTTTTATTTTGCTATAATTAAAATAAAACAATTTTAAAACATCATCACTCGGGATTCGAACTGGCACTTTGTAGATCGCTGGCCGAGCACTCTAACCGCTACACCAAGCGGGCACTTAGAGACAATGCACCCCAGAGACGTTAATAAGCCACTCGACTTCTTTGAAAGCAAGCTCTAGGTAAGTGACAAAGTAAGCCTGTTATAATAATAACTTGGTGTTATTTGATCTTATTGGTTTAGAAATTTATATTTAAATAAATAGTAAACTTGGCCGTTTTCGTTATAATTTTGTTTGATGAGTGGGGCTTGAAAATTCTCTTGAAAAATATGGTTCAGTTAATAAATCTACTATAAATTTTTTTTTACTCATTATTGTACAGTACACATCAATAGCTCTGGTTCAGATTTTTCATGTTTGTTGTGGAAATTACCATCACTGTTGTATTTACTGCGATGAATGAAAATGTCACTTTGCGCCACCTGGCGGCCATTTTACGAATGACTTTGAAATGCAACTGATTTATTTTGGCCGCTGTTGCCTTTAAACGGCGGTATGCGCGGCGGGATGGTTATTCCAATTGTGTAACCACTGTACATCCCGCACACACCATTTATATTTGTAGTATATTTGTATATATTGGTTTGTGGTGCACCGTGTTTGTTTATTTCTTTATTCATTTTGTATAATACACTTGAGTTAATTTATTACAATTGTTTTGTGTCGCGTCGTGTTTTGTCCTGTCGCGATTACGCAAGACCGGAAGTAGTGTTAAACAGCCCATATTTTGGTTCCCGAATCCGTTCTTTTGTAACCAAGCGGTTATTAAAATCCAAGCGTTACAACTGCATTGAGCCCTCGATAATCAATACAGGGGCGTTTGCTCTATGAAAAAAAAACCTGCCGAGGCGGGGGACGTGGACCTGCTGATGATCCCCTGCTGGAGTACCTCACTCACGTATTCCTCCATTGCCCTGGTTTCGGCCACTGACAATGGATAAACACGCGAGCAAGGAGGTGCTTTCCCGGCAACAGCTCAATCATGCAGTCCCACGGATGGTGAGGGGGAAGTCGTGCAGCTGCCCTAACACTAAACACATCTTTAAAATGCATGTACTCTGATGGTATATTAGTGGTTACTTGGGCAGTCGGACTTTCGATGGTTGTAGTTTGGACCGTCAATGTTGGCGGTTTACAGAATTTATTCATTGAGGGAACAACGAAGTGACGCATGAATTAGTTCAATCAAAATTGGGATTGTGGGCACTAAGCCATGGAAGACCTAGCACGACGGAATGATCCGACCAAGGTAGCACAAAAAATTTCAACTCCTCAGTGTGACCGGGGAATGTTAACTGGAGGGGCGCTGTAATTAATTTAATAGGCGAATATTCCAAATCACGACCATCTAGAGCTTTTACTGATATCGGATATGGAAGCTTCGACACGGGAACTTGCAGCGAGGAAATGAGAGTAGAAGAGATGAAGTTCCCAGCCGCCCCAGAATCTATGCTACTCGTCGTCTCCTCTCGGCGGTCGAGAGGCGGGAAGTACTCACATCCATAGGCTGAGGCCGGCTCGTTTCACTCGCTATGGAAGGAGGTCTGCGGGGCTGCTCATAGTTCCGTGTTGGTGCCGATCTGGTCGATGGCCGTGGTCATTGGCTGTGAAGGTGCTGGTGTAGTTTGATTGCTAGGTTGATTGTTTCGTCCAGGGAGAGGCAGGTATCCCGGCACGCGAGCTCGAGCTGGATCTCAGGTTGGAGTCCATCCCGGAACCGGGCGAGTAGGCTCTTCTCACATCAGCCACTTTCCGCAGCCATTACACGGAACTTTATCGCATATTCCGTTACCGGAATGTTTCCTTGTCGCAGCCTCATCAGTTCAATTCAATTCAATTCAATTTTATTTGTATAGCGCTTTTAACAATTGACATTGTCTCAAAACAGCTTAACACAATAAAAAGAATTATTTAAGTTTGTATGGAATGTGAATGTGTATGAATCAAAATGTTCAGATAGTCCCTGGTGAGCAAGCCGAGGGCGACAGTGGCAAGGAAAAACTCCCTGAGATGGTAATAGGAAGAAACCTTGAGAGGAACCGGACTCAACAGGGAACCCATCCTCATTTGGGTGAAAGAGATAGCAGGAAATGATCTGCATTTATACAGTGTTAGGTGGCAGGCAGTTCAGCTATAATAGTTGATGTTAATTGATGTTAAAATGGAGTCCAGTAGTTATTGGAGACTCAGATAGACTTGTAGAAAGTTCCAGTCCTGAACTCGAATTGTCAAGTCCTCAGAGAAACAGCTGACAACACCAGTCGAGGCCAAAACCATCTTCTAAGTAGATAGAATCATCCCCAGACACCAGACGCATCCCAAAGAGACACACGGGGCATCCATGCGACGAGACCTCCAACCAGAAACGGGGCACCAGGATGGATCAGACAGGTCCGGAGGGCAGAGGGAGTCTGGATCACTGGCAGCTCAGGAATGACATGTACAGATGTCGCCCTTAAAACCCTGCGTGTTTTCCCGCGGTATGCCGCAATTTAGCGCGCGGCTTGCCGCGACTTGCCGGAGGCAACATTCGGGAATTTAAAATAAATGTGTTGTGCTTCACTGAATATCCGCCAGATGGCGCATAGAAGGACTTTATCTAAAAGCCGGTGGTCCGGGAAAGTCAGATTCCCTATGTTTCCCCGGTGGCGCGCAGATTCAAATCATGACGTCACTCGCTACCTAACGCTGAGAAGGCGAACGAGGATTTTAACAGTTTTTCTCTCGTTTTAAAGTGCTTTTATGAACTTTTTGAATTAAACAAATAACCTATGCATAATAATCGAGTGTCTTTTCGCTTTTTTTTGTATATTTGAAGATAATTCATACGTTTTAAGCCGCTGCAAAAGGCTGGTTTGCTGGGCGAGTACTGACATCACGACTACTTTTATTACACCTACATTTGTTTATTTGTATATGTATGTTATTAATATAAATTTTTTAGAGATTGTGTGTGCGTGCACGGAGAGTTTGTGTTGATAAGTGTATGTGGATAAGTTGATAAGTGTATCAGAAAGCATTAAAATGTTCATTTGAATTAAAATGACACACACACGTCTGTATATACAGTATATCAATTACATATATATCAATTTCATTAGTTCGTTCATTCTATTTGAAGCTTCGGATGTTTTTTTTTTTTTTTGGTTTGGTTAGATTAGTTCTGAACTCGCTTCCGTGAAACTATCGCTAAAACAATGTACTGAGCCCTCCTGAGGATATAAAGCTTTATTATTGTGTTTGAATAAATATTCAGATCTACCACAGCAGGTAATAAACTATGGTGTGTCATAACCGAAGCAAACACCACGATTATGCCTCGTTTCGTTCGACGGGAACGTGGTTCACTTGGCCGCGGTGTATTATAAACCTGTGGAATGTTTCACTGTTTATGTTCACATAAGAGGAACAAAAGCGAGTCAAATGTGGAAATGATGTGTGGCAACTCAATGAGGACTAAACCAATGATTTCGGTAACTCCACTGAGTGTAACATCTGCATAGTGACACTGAACATCTTCACTTTTCCGTTTACCTCTGAAAAAAAAGCTGTATTTTGTTTGTTTATATTTAGAGTTTTTATAACAGTAGAACAAGTACCCGCGCGCACGCACACACATAGACACACACACACAGACACACACACTCCCCTGAGCCCTCGGGAAACATCCAATCACCGTCGGTATACAAATGAGTCAAGACGCAGCCTAACGTGGTGTCGTGTCGGATTTCAGTGGTCACGGAGTGGGAAGACTTTGAAGAAGCTGCAGTGACAGTAAACAGCTGAACAACTTCACTTTTCCGTTTACCTCTGAGGAAAAAAAGCTGTATTTTGTTTGTTTATATTTAGAATTTTTATAGTAGTATAAGAGAAAGTTATAGTTTGGTCTGTACTGTTGTTCGCACCCTTGTAGAGAATAAATAAATGAATAACACCTTCATATCCCCTCTCAAGAGTGTCATAGGCCATTGTTAGTTTTAATGATCTGGCTGAAACTAATTATCACTACATAAGTACCCTAACACCATTGATCATGAGTCTCAGCTGAACCTAATTCTATACTTGTAACAGAAAATGTAGATGCAGATTCCAAATGTGTATTTATATAATAGATAGATAGATAGATAGATAGATAGATAGATAGATGTGTGTGTGTGTGTGTGTAGGCTCTACGCAGGGGCAAGAGAGGGCAGCGCACCCTTAAATGTCTGCACATGTTAATATATTCCTAAAATGTATATATTACAAGTTGATAAACTGATCTGCGGTAGCGGAAAAATCCGCTGAAAATAGGACAGGCTACAGCGCACGCGCACACACACACATACACACGCGCGCACACACACACACACAGACACACCTCCCTTGAGCCCTGCGTCTGTCGGATTTCAGCGGTCACGGGGTGGAAAGACTTTGAAGCAGTTTATATATGAATCTAAGCTTGAACTTATCAGCATTGTAAATATATAATACTTTTCAAATAAAATCGCTATTACTTTGACCCTGAAGTTTATTTTAGCACACACAAAAAACAGAAAAGTCATTTCTGGTAAATCAACGGAATGTGTAGTTTATTTACAGTAATTCATTAAAAAATGAATATACATTGTACAGTACACGGTAAACACGGGAAAGATTACAAAATGAAAAAACAAACAGTGTCTACTTTATAAACAGCTTAGTATGTGCGTCGAGATGCTGAAATCCCTTGCATGTTTTTGCTTCCAAGTGGAGAGATATTTGACCGATAGCCTAGAACAAAAGATCTATAGGTGTGATCACAACCCCCTCCGACCGACCGTGCCATCAATCACTGACCACCTCAGAAGTTCCCTCCAATGTATGGCTGCAATACTTGTTTTGCAAGTATTTTTAACACCATTCAAAGGCTTCAAAGCGGCAGTTATCGGCTATGACACGTTGAAGGAGAACTTAATAGTTCTCAAAAATAGTGTAAATGTCTGCAACAATCACTAACCATTAAAATGTTTTTTTTTTTTGTAATTAAACACGAAAATATTAATTATATTTCCATATATATACACACACACACACACACACACACACACACACACACACACAAGGGCGTAGGTTTGCTACCTATGACTCCAACTAATACCCCATCCCACAATCCCCTTTTCCACCCACCAACCCCCAAACCCCTGCCTCATCCACCTACCAACCTCCCACCCCAACTATGTCCACTGAATACATGTTTTTCTTAATATGGTGCGAAATCACTTTACATTAATACTAGCAATGCTTCGATTGATATTAATCCACTCGAAATGCAATTCATTAAGTTAAATTAAGGAATAGTGTAAAGTTAAAGGAATGTTTCATAACTGACAAAAAGATAGTCTTTAATAAAATAAAAACTATTCTTTATTGAGCCCTAGTGCAAATGAAACATCTCAATCATCTGTATATATATAAAAGTAGATTACATCTAAACATGAACTACTAGGTAGAGTACCACACAACAGCTCAATGCCTATTGCTCCTATATGAAGGAGACAAAAACATGCCTTCGCCTCTCGTTAACAAAAATAAACTGCTGGCATATTTGTTTGACATCAATATTGTCCAGGCTGTTCTTTTTTTCTTCTGATAAACACTAAAGATGATATTTTGTAGAATGCTGAAAACCTGTAATCATTGATTTACATAGTATTTGTTTTTCCTGCTACGGAAGTCAATGTTTTCAGCTTTTTTCCCCAATATCTTATTTTGTATTCAACAAAATAAAGAAAATCATTAAAGTTTGGAACCACTTAAGGAGTAAATAGTGAGTAAAGTTTTTTTGGGGGTGAACAATGGCTTTGACCCTAACTCTTCCCCTCTGACTGCACTAGGACCGGACAGCATTGCCACCTGATGAAATAGCGTGACAAAAAAGTGAAATGTCAGTTCAAAACTTTTGCCAAAAACACTAATGAATCACTTACATCCTCAGCCTATCACTCCTCATAATGCTAAAGATTAGTATAATCAACATGTATAATACACGCACACATATTATATGTTATATACTGTATAATCAACATTCAGATTGACCTCCTGTGAACTCGCCTCTTCACCTGAACTACAACATGGCTGATCTGCTTCTGTCCCCTAATTGAAAAACATTGAGGGATTCCTTATGAGCATGGACAGAGAATGCCTCAGCCTATTATTGGAAACAATGTTAAATCTCAGGACAACTACAGTGGCTTGCAAAAGTATTCGCCCCCCGTGAACTTTTCCACATTTTGTCACATTACAGCCACAAACATGAATCAATTTTATTGGAATTCCACGTGAAAGACCAATACAAAGTGGTGTACATGCGAGAAGTGGAACGAAAATCATACATGATTTCAAAAAATTTTTTTTTTTACAAATAAATAACTGAAAAGTGGGGTGTGTGTAATTATTCAGCCCCCTTTGGTCTGAGTGCAGTCAGTTGGCCATAGACATTGCCTGATGAGTGCTAATGACTAGAGAGCACCTGTGTGTAATCTACACTCTCTCCATCGCTGTCTGATATACAGCACAGGTGTTTAGGTTCTGTTACCTGACAAAACAGGATAAACACATGCCATTTAAACAGCAATCATTTTATTTCACTTTTTCTGAGTCTTAGTGTGCAAACCTCGAATCAAATCATTAATGTTCGCCATGTAAGTGAATGCATTTTAAAAACTATTTTTCTGAAGTGGATTGTCTATTGGTGTCAACAAAATTCTAGCCATATGGCAATATTAGTATATTAGTTTATCAATTTCTTTCACAATACTGATCTCTGACAAACAGTCACTAGATTAGGAGACTGACAGGGATCATATTTATACTTTTACATTTAGCTGTTTAATCTGCTGTTAGTTTTACGTCCGTATTCACAGACAATATCCTGGCCTGCTGTACTGAATGTGAGTCCACTGCATTTGGCGCTGCTTGTGTCTGAACGCAGCCAATCGTCTATCACATGATGGCAGGGAAAGGCACAGCCAATCAAAATGTTCATATGTGTTTTGGGGGCGGGAGGACTCAAGGAGAGAACGTGATTTATCCCTTTCTGCGTGTCTAGGTTAATGTTGACAGAACGATTTAAAAAAAAGTGGATTAAATTATTGGTGGGGACATTTCAATGGTCGGAGGATATTGGTGGGGACACATCCCCTCCGTCCACCCTAAATCTACGCCCCTGTATACTGTACATATAATTTAAAACTATTTATTCATTTGTCTTTTATTTACTTACTTACTAGCGAATGCTTTTTTAGGGCTCTAAAAACTACGGCAGTATGAATGACAATGGAATAGGACGTGTGAGTTGCACCGGTCACACACACACACACACACACACACACACACACACACACACACACACACACAATAAATATATATATATATATAATTAAATTCTTAAAACATCGTGTTCACCCATGCACTGAAAAAAAGAACTTGTAAGATTTACTTGATAAAATCCTCATAACAATTTGGACACAGATTTTAAGTAAATTTTATTGCTCCAATATTAAGGCTGAATCCCAACCCTTCCCCCTACCCTTCCATTTGACGCGTTCACGTGCAGGGGTAGTGGTGTCTCATTTCTCTTTTGGTTGGAGGTGTAGGGGGAGGGGGGAAGGGTCAGATAACCCTCCAAACGAAGATTTTTCAGGACCTCACGTCAAACGAAGGGCTAAGCGAAGTTTTCAACATGGCTGCTCACTCGAGCAAACAGACCCATAAATGTTGTCATTTTTGCCATTAATAAAGATTTTTATGACAAGTTTTCATTATATGTATATTACCTTTAGTCTTGTGTTTGTGTTTATGGTGATGTTCTGTAAAGAAACGTTTGCAAAAAAAATCGCTAAAGTTTGCTAGCGGATAGCACATATTGCACAATATTACAAATATATATTTTTATGTCACATACACTTTACTGCATGCTACAAACAAATATGAAAGTTCAGTAGCACGGCATTTTGCCGAGCATTTGATAACGCATTGTTTGTTTTGCTTACGGCCATACACTATTGTTTTGCTTACACTATTCTTACTTATTGCAACGTGACCACAGTTTTGTAATTTATATTCTGTATATGGACGGCTGAGGAAACCCAAAGACTCATCCGTGTTCGTGGTGAAAATGAGCAACTTTTTTAAAAATCGAAATACGGCGCAAAAAACCTTTGGGAGTGAGTAATCTCTCTTATTGGAATGTGTGATAAACATCGGCGCATGTCCTCTGACGTAACATTAGGAACCAGCGACAACGTATGATGACGTATAACAGTGTTGTCCCATTTCTTAGGGGAAATATTTATACCCTTCCCCTTTCCACTTCGTTTCAAGGGACAAGGGGAAGAAAATAGAATTGTGATTCAGCCTAAGTAAAACTCACCCGTAATTGTCAGGTAAAATTTACTTAATTAAATTAACAATAAAAGAAATCAAGTAAAAGTTACATAATTACATGTATATTTAATGCACAAATTAGATTTATTTAAAATAATCAAGTAAAGTTGCAGGAACCTTAATTTTATGAAATTACTATCATTTTGTTTTGTGAGATTTTCCCTTAACTTGGTTTTATCAATTTACTGTATATTACTCCCTATAATAATGTAAACATTGCTAATTTATGTTTTGGAAAGAAACTTAAGTAATTATTTCATCTATATCTTTCATAAATCACACAACTAAAATATAATTAAACAGTTTATTCACCAACATTACCAAATATTTGTGACATTCACAGTCTAGATCCAAGTTGTCTTTTTAATAAAAGTGCATTCAGCTAAATTTTGCATCCATAGAAAAAAACTGCACAGCACCAGGGCCTGAAATACTTGTTTTAAACAAAATTGTGTAAAATAATAAATAAATAAAATACAGCAGAAAATAAATTAAACAAACTGTAGAATAAACGTTAAAACGTAATAGCCCTCGGAAGCAGTGAAGTTGCAACATTCAAATCAGCACTCTGGACTAGTGCACTTAAAAGTATGCCATTGAAACCATAACGCATTAAAACATTAAGCTGAACATGGAAACACAACATGTAAAGACTTGTAGTCAAGCCAAATCAAATGTTTTAAGATAACTTCATCTTTAAAGCTTGCACTTTTGGTGATAGCTTAATCCCATCAAGTTCTAGAAGAACTTTCTGAAAATAGCTCAAATGTGTAGTGCAGTGCTCGGAGCTATTGCCACATTCTTGCAAAATTTCCTCTCCTTCAAGGATTATGGATACACCAACTGGTCCTTCCCCTTCAACAGCACAGACGACAAGGATTTTAAGAAGGTGCATACTGGCATCACTTCGTCTGTCCTCCTGCATAAAATGTACAAGAAAATATATAATTTATTTTGAGAAACAAAAAAAAATCTGAATTGCTTCAACCTGTGCTGACTTCATTTCACAGAGAAAAAAAATAATACAAATAATTCATAATAAAAAATGACCATCACTTCATATACTTCAGATTGTTAAACTTGGGTCAAATTGCTTTAGCAATAATCTTGCATCACTAAAACATTGTAAAACATGGCATGAGATGGCTACACTCCATAGATTACTCTGCACCTTTACAGTGTCAGGAAATCCTATGATGAATGCTGAGTTTGTATTTAAAGGGTTAGTCCAAACATGAAAATTCGTTCAATAATTACTCATATTTATATATTCATTTGCATTTATATGCTTCTGTCCAATACAACAAACACTATATTCAAGGTATTAATAAATTGTATAATTAATAAGAAAACAATGCTTTACCAGGCAATCATCAAAGAGATCCTCTTCAGATTCACGTCTCATCTTTACGCTTTGTTTCTGTGAAAATATTTACATTGTATCATTACATAATCTTTTATTCGTACAACTACATTTAGGCATTTCTTCATCTTTTGTAAGTTTGCCTTTATCCAAAGCAAATTACAAAAGAGGAAGGCATCAAGCATGTCAAGCAGTGCTACTAACACAAAGTTTCTGACACCGTTAGAAAAATACAAGATAGATCAGCGAGGGATTAAGGAAAAAGTAAGAAGCAAGAATCATGTGTGGAAAGATTAAGCATGCAGGGTCACAGGATGACTCGACTTATTTTTATTGTCTGCAATGCGATTTAGACAAATTAGAACTGCGGTCAAGCCAGCCGTGATTGATTTTAGTGTGCGCACATATTACAGTGATTACGGTAGTTTCAGGACCGACACAGAGACAACGCGCTTTCAGAGCGCTTTTCATTTAGACGCCTAGGACTGAGAGATAATACAACATGCTCGTCAATTTTTACTTGCTTATTTATTTGCATTTCTGCTTTAATATCCGTGTTATTTATTGGTGACTTTGACGGTTGTCTGTTACAATATTTTTCTTAAATATTCACCATTCAAATAATTGTTTTATGTAGATAAGTTACAGCAGAATTCGTAGAAAACAGACAAAATAATGTATTTAGTCTTTCTAAATACCAGAATTGATTTTTATTTTGTTTTACTGTTCAAAAGTAGCAGATATTATTCAATGAATGTTTTCTATAATGAGGATTAACGTCTGCTTTGGAAGAGAGGTCAAATAAACAAATGTTCACAATGGGGAAAAAAAGTTAAATAAAATGCCTTTATTTCACTTCAGAGACCTATGAAAAAATAAATTCTAGTAAGTATAAAACGCCATGGTCAGTTTTTATCCCATATAATGTACACACATTATATGATAAAAAAAAAAAAGTAGAAAAAAACAATGATCAGTTCTTATTCAGGACGTCCCATACTATATACACACCAAATATGAAACAATTTTACTGCAGCATTTTTGAGATATTGGACATTATTACACTTTAAAGGGGTATAAAGACCCCATTTCTAATAAGTAGAAAAAAACAATGATCAGTTCTTATTCAGGACGTCCCATACTATATACACACCACATATGAAACTATTTTACTGCAGCATTTTTCAGATATGGGGCATTATTACATTTTAAAGGGGTATAAAGACCCCATTTCTAATAAGTAGAAAAAAACAATGATCCGTTCTTATTCAGGACGTCCCATACTATATACACACCACATATGAAACTATTTTACTGCAGGATTTTTCAGATATGGGGCATTCTCTCTGTGTTGTTCATGAAACTACCGTAATCACTGTAATATGCGCGCGCACTAAAATCAATCGCGGCTGGCTTGACCGTGTTTTTCTGAACCGCGGCTGGCTTTACCGCAGTAAATTAGAGCTGCTGTCAATACTGTATGAACGTATGTACAGGTTCTTTACTCGTAACTCATTAATAAAGTTCGGCTTCAGAAAAAAAAACGTTTATTGCTAGTGCTCTTTTACCATTTAATGCTTTAACACACACGACTCAGTTTGTTCAGAAATGGCATCTAACTGGCGAGCCTTTGTCTGAACACGCCGTTTTCACTCGGGGTGGGGGTAAGAAACACACATCTCGGTGTATTAATCCGCGCGCTCGGTTCGTTATTATTTTATTTATTTATTTATTTACCACAGGACCCATGGGGGCTCCGTAGTTTCAGGTTTTTACACGAAAACGGTGTTTTGTGAATCTCCACACTATTAAAAACTGAAATTGCTAATTGTACGTCCTGAGATTAAGATGAACATTAATTGGGAGTCATGAAAGCGAGAATCACATCCAAAAAAGAAAGCTAAACTTACCTCGAACACGACAAACTCCAGCTGCAGCCACGCCGTGTTGTAACCTCCGTGATGATTCCCAACCGACTGATACACAGCGCGGGCACAGCGACTCCAGACACGCATGCGCAGTTTAATTTGCACACATTTTCGGCTTCAGTAGACACACAATACTTCAGACTGAAACACGACTGCCCCCTACAGGTAATGAAGGGCATGTTCACAGCTCCCCGCACGCAGCCGCGCAAAGCCGCGGCAAGTCACGGGATCCCTTTTCTCGAAACGCGGGTTTTTAATGGCGACATCTGTAGCTCGACAGAGAGAGAGAGAGAAAGAGTGAAAGGGGGAGACAGGGGGAGAGAGGAAAGAGAAAGAGGGAGAGAAAGAGAAGAAGAGGAGAGATGGCAGTTAGGTATGGCCACGTCACATAATGTATAATGTGAATGTATATTTACTGTAGAGTGCAAGCAGGGACTCCAGCAGGACTAACTATGACAGCATAACTAAAAGGGAGAGCCAGAAGGAAACACAAACATGAGGGCTCCATGAGATGTAAAGCAAAAAATCACCTCACCGTCAACAAACCTGAGTGATGAAATGAGAGTGAGGAAGACAGTTCACCATAATACTCTACGTCCATGAGTCCCCCAGATCTGCTCCTTTACCTATGGCAAATCTATTTATAAAAATGCTTGGCTAAATAAATAGGTTTTGAGCCTAGGCTTAAACATTGAGACTGTGTCTGAGTCCCGAACACTATTTGGAAGACTATTCCATAATTTTGGGGCTTTGTAAGAAAAAGCTCTGCCCCCAGCTGTAGTTTTCATAATACGCGGTACTGACAAGCAGCCTGCATCCTTTGATCGAAGTAGGCGTGGCGGATCGTAAGACACTAGCAGTTCGCTCAGATACTGCGGCCCAAAACCATTTAATGCTTTATATGTCAAGAGTAGTATTTTAAAATCTTTAAAATTTCACAGGGAGCCAATGTAGTGAAGATAGGATAGGGGTGATGTGCTCATATCTTCTGGTTCTAGTGAGGACTCTCGCTGCTGCATTCTGGACTAGCTGAAGCTTGTTCTCCCGAGCGTCCATGTTCTGGTTGATCGAACACGGCCGTCATTGCCTCGATGAAGCTGCTATAGCGATACGTGAGCTCCCCGCCTGCGCTCCAAATGGCCGCCGCCCAGTCCATGGCTGGACCAGTGAGCTGTTGCATGACGGATCTTTTGCTGCTCCGTCATGTCTGGGTAGTCCGTCAAATAAAGCTCACAGGCCATGATGAACCGCTTGCACCCCTCCAGATCACCTGCATATCTTTCCGGGGGGGCCGAGCGGGGTGGTGACGGCGTGGAGCGTCTTGGTGGTCCCGCTGGTGACGGGCCTGGTAGAGCGAGTTGTTTCACGCAGTGGGCGAGATCGCTCACTGCTCGAGCCAGGTTGTCGATCTCTTTCTGCTGCATTCGAACGTAGTGCATCGGGGTTTCTTCCTCAGGCAGGGGGACACCTGCTGCGTCCTGAAAGGTCCATCCATCTGTCAAGATGTGATTCAAAGGGCGGATGCATGCAGGTGCAGGCTTTGAAATCAACTCTTGATTAAGCGTTCACATAAACTCAAAAATAACTTTAAAAAAAAAATGAACAAAAAGCAAGACTTGGGAGTCTCTCTCTCTCTCAGCAGTGTTCCACTGTTCAGACTCTCGACTCCTCAGGGTGTTCACTCCTGAGGAACATGTAAACAGACCTTTTTATTTTATGTGACATCTGGTATGTGGAACAAAGACAAAACACGATGGTGGACGGACAGGTGACTACGGGGTCGGCTGGTTTAAGTAGGGAGACACAAAAGGATACACAGGTGATTCTCATTACGTGATGACAGTGGGAGGCATACGCACGCAGACACACTAGGGGGAGACAAAGCGACGGCTCAGTAGTCCGGGGAGCCGGATCTTACTCTCTGAGGCTGCGGTGGTCCAGATGTTACATGGACATGTATCAGTTGTTTTCATACAATTCTCTGCCGTTTTATAACATTATCATTTGCTTATGTCATGTCAGTCAAAATGAACTATACTTTTGGATGCTGAATATTCATTTCCAATAAAACTAATAGTCTTCATTTCATTGCTTGAGTCATTACATACAAAATTATTTAATTAGTTATGAAATTCTGTCAAGCTAATTTTATACCTTTCTTTATAATTTTTTCCAGGAAATGTCTCCTAAAATGAACAATTTCTCTCAGGTGAACTTCAGCTTTCCCAGACGAGGAGGTGTGTGAAGTATTAGTTGTAACCAATGACAAGCCACTTGTTCACAGTCACTCATGGATCAATCCCATGAACCCTCAATTGGCAAGCATACTGTATATGAACCGAGCAGGACATAGCGTGTACCATTTCTACAATTCTGTGACACAGAAATGGAATGTCAGCATAGTGGAAGAGGGGTGAGAATGCAGGGGGGACAAAACAGCGGAAGAGGGAGAAGACGCCAAATACATAGGCAAATTCCTAATGAAATTAGGACAACACTTGTTGACCATGTTAATAACGGCCTCACAATGAATGAGGCTGGTCAGAGGGTGCAACCAAATGTTGGAAGAACCACTGTGAATCCAATCAAACGTTATGTATAGTATTGGACAGTAATCCAACATCTCATAATATCTCATGTTTAGTGTACATTACTGTAATTTTACTGTAATCTGTACCACAAAGGATTGAAAGACAACCAGAGGGGGAAGAGGGCGCCTTGGATGCAGCATGTGATGACATCACAGCAAGGTCATGCAGAGGGTGGATTCGCCACTCCAGGAGATACTTTCCTCGCTGCATTGCAAGGGATGATATCCGTTGTGATGTAGATGAAAAAATGTGGCCAGACAGACAGGAACGTCTGGATGTGCCAGAATGTTCAGTTACAATATGCACTGTTACATTGTTCACATTGTGCACAGCTCTACCAAAAGGGTGTTCTCTTTCAAGCATACGTTTCGGTGTCTCACTATGGGATACGCCCCTTCTGCGTATTCTTCAGAAGCCCTATTACATTACGCCAGCCCCAATTGGCTGGCAGATGTGACGTCGTGTCCTGGCGTGGCCTTCCCCCCCCCGTATAAAGGGGGCAGCACGACGTCACTTCGCTTTTCAAAAACCTCTTCTCGCTTCACACCAGAAGCCTATCTATACTATGGCTGCAGCAATGCAGACGGCTACGGCTAGGGAAGGAGGAGACGCGCGACTCTGCGTTTGCGGGAACAAAATCTCGGGCAAGGACTCACACCAGGTCTGCTCAGCTTGTCTCGGGCTGAAACACGCCCAACTGGCGGTCGACAACCCCGGTGCCTGCGAGCACTGCGCGCGCTTCACCAAGAAGAGTCTTCGTCGCAGGCTGGCACGCCAAGCTAGCCTGTCAGGCCTCGACCCGCTTCTTTCGCCTAGCCCTACTCCAGCTACCACCCCACAGGTATCCATCCCTGTAGAGCTGCCCACCACGGCAGCTTTATCGTGGGGCGAACAGCTCGACGCCTGCGCTCCTCTGCCCGGTGTGCTCAGCACTGACGAGGAGGAAGGCGAGCTCGAGTTTGAGGAAGACGGCCAGTCCGACTTTCTCCTATCGGAGGAGGAGGAGGAGTTCGAGGACTCCCCTTTCCTCCCACCCGCGCACTCGGAGCAACTTCTTGCCACGACGGGAGCCGCTGGAGCTATGGACGGGGCACCATCCCCGGTCCTTAGCGTCGACCTACAAGACGTGTGCAAACGCGCCGCGGAGAAGCTCGACATCCAGTGGCCAAACGTGGTAGCGGAGACTGCAAAGTCTCGCTACGAGGGCAAGAGGCTGCCGAGAGCGAAACGGGCGGCACGGCAGCTCCTTCCAGTCTTCCCAGAGCTCTTGGAGGAGCTCGCGGTGACGTGGAAGGATAAACCCTTCACTAGCAAGGTGCCAGTGCAGGGAGGGTCTGCATTGGACGTGGACGGGATGGAAAAGGCAGGACTTTTCAGGATGCCCCCCATGGAACAGCTAGTGGCTGCGCACCTGCTCCCGAGACACGCGGCGGCTGCAAATCCGTCGCTGCCATCGAAGGCAGAGCGCTTTCAGTCAAGCATGACTGAACGCGCATACAAGGCAGTCGCGCTCTGTGCCAGAGCCCTAAATGCGACCTCGCTGCTGACCGCTTACCAGGCGGAGCTGCAGGACGAAGCCTCGACCACACCAGGTCAGACACATTGGGAGGAGATCTGTGTCGTTACGGATCTCTCCCTGAGGCTTCAGAGGTGTGCGGTGCAAGCCGCGGGGAAGGCTATGGCCACTATGGTCATCCAGGAACGAGGAAGGTGGCTCAACCTGACAAATCTCTCTGACAGAGAGAAAGAGTCAATCCTGGATGCACCGGTGGTGGCAGAAGGCATCTTCGGCTCGGCTTTAAGCCGCATGCAGAAGAGATGCGAGGAGAAGAAGCGGGATGACGAAGCGCTACAGCTCTGCATGCCCAGGAAGACGCAAGCAGCACCCCCCCTGCCGTTTCGTCAGTCCTTTGCGCAGGTCACAGCCCGCCCTCCCCCCAGCTATCGCATTCCAAAACGGCAGAGACCGACGACGAGTGCAGCTGGCCAAACCGGGGTCGTGGAGCAGAGAGCAGAGAAAGAGCTATCAGCCAGCGGCAGCTCAAACGACCCAGCCTGCGACTCAGCCTCACCCTCAACCCCAACTTCAGGGAGTGAGGAGGAAGAAGAAGGCCGTTTGACGGGGTCTTTCGTCAGGGAGGGAACCAACAGCACCACAGTTCGCTAGTTCCCGACCCTCACAAAGTTCTAAGGACGAGTTCCAGAGTCCGCAATTGTTCTGTGTGGCGGGGAGAGCCCGGCAGGGAAAAGGGAAGAGTGGCAGTGAAGAGGAAATGGGACAGTGCAGCGGTGTGCACGCAGCAATGTGTCACAAGCACAGGCTACACTCAAAACCTAATAAAGTTTTCACTGTACCCCCCAAACAATATGTTCCAAAAAATATCTCCCCAAAAAATGTTGAAAAACATATCAATAAAGCACAATATAACATCGCCTCGGGGAGCTCTCGCTCTCACAGAGGCGATGGGGTGCACAGACACTGTCACAGCGCTAAGTGCTCGCGCATGCGCAGTACAGGCCACGGAACAGTTCAAGATTCAGCCGCACGATGGCGCCAAAACACTGCAGATAAGCAGTTGGCGCAAATGCACACAGTCCCGCTGGGTATTGAAAACAATACAATTCGGGTACAGACTGCAATTTGCGTTTTCCCCCCCAGCCTTCAGAGGGATAATTCATTCCCAGGTGCGAGGGGAACTGAAACAGGTCCTTCAAGAGGAAATTTCCTCTCTGTTGAACAAAAGGGCAATAAGAGTGGTTCCACCAGAAGAGAGCCACAGCGGGTTCTACTCGAGATACTTTCTCGTTCCAAAGAAAGGGACTCAAACCCTCCGCCCGATACTAGATCTGCGCGCGCTGAATGTATACCTAAAGAAATACAAGTTCAGAATGCTCACTCACTCTACACTCCTGAAAATAGTGCGCCAGGGAGATTGGTTTACATCGATCGACCTGAAGGACGCATATTTTCACATAAACATATACCCACCCCACAGGAAGTTTCTGAGATTTGCCTTCCTTGGTGTGGTATACGAATATCTGGTGCTACCATTCGGCTTGTCCCTCAGTCCCAGAGTATTTGTGAAATGCACAGAAGCGGCACTGACTCCGCTCAGAGAAAAAGGCATTCGTCTCGCTACTTACATAGACGACTGGCTCGTGACAGCCAGCTCGGAACAAGAAGCGAGAGAACACACAGCTATGCTTATGGAACACATACAGGAGCTGGGGCTAAGATTAAACACAGAAAAGAGTGTTTTAATTCCCACACAATCCATAACGTATCTGGGCCTGGCGCTGGACTCAGTGAAGTTCAGAGCGCGACTCTCCACAGACAGGGTGAAAAGATTCACCTCCTGCATGACACAATTTCAGAGAGAACACAAAGTTTGCTTTCGCACATGCCTCAGATTACTAGGACTGATGGCATCAGCCCTGATGGTTATTCCCCTAGGCAGACTGCATATGAGGGAATTTCAACGCTGGGTGGCGTCTCAGGGGCTGGACCCAGCACGTCACTCACGGAGAAGGGTAAGAGTGACGTCAGAGGCGGTTCTAGCACTACGCCAGTGGAGACACCCGAATTTCCTGATCGAAGGGGTTGCCATGGGCGTGGTCCGACACAGAAAGATGATAACAACGGATGCGTCGTTATCCGGTTGGGGGGGCATTCACGAGGGCAGAATAGTGAATGGGAGATGGGGTCAGCACATGACCAATCTTCACATAAACTATCTGGAAATGCTAGCTGTCTTTCTGACACTAAAACATTTTCTTCCTTTTCTGAGAGGAAATCATGTTCTTGTGAGAACGGACAACACTACAGTTGTAGCGTACATAAATCGTCAGGGGGGCCTCAGATCGCTTCTGCTGCACACGCTAGCACGCAGACTGATCTTATGGGGCAGTGTCAACCTTTTATCCCTGAGAGCGACACACGTACAGGGTGTGATGAATCGGGGCGCAGATCTGCTGTCCAGGGGAAATCCCTCCTATGGGGAGTGGAAACTGAACAGCGAAGTGATCGAACAGATCTGGAGCATATATGGCAGAGCGACAGTGGATCTGTTCGCGTCCAAAGACAACGCCCAATGTCACCTGTTTTTTTCCCTGAAGGACCGGAGCGCGCCCCTGGGGACAGATGCGCTAGCACACGAGTGGCCTCGCACTCTCCTATACGCGTTCCCGCCAATAGCGCTGATAGCACCAACTCTCTGCAGAGTAAGAGAGGAAGGTCTGAAAATAATACTAATAGCTCCGAGATGGCCAGGGAAACACTGGCTTGCGGAGATCATGCATATGCTAGACGGCGAACCGTGGTCTCTCCCGCAGCGCAGAGACCTCCTGTCACAGGACGGGGGGGAGATCTTCCACCCTCACCCGGAACGACTGGCACTATGGGCCTGGCCTGTGAGTGGTCCAATTTAAGTAAGACTGGCCTGCCTGACAGTGTCATCAAGACTATACAGAACGCCAGAGCAGCATCGACTAGGTCTCTCTATGACTGCAAATGGAATGTGTTTGAGCGCTGGTGCACAGCTAGACACGAGATTCCCTTTCAGTGTTCAGTGGCAGTGATTCTCTCATTTCTGCAGGAAATGATAGAGAAAGGCAGAGCGTTCTCAACCATAAAAGTGTTTCTGGCTGCTATATCTGCGTGCCACATCGGTTGGGATAATAAAACGGTGGGCCAAAATCCTTTGATATGCAGATTCATGAAGGGCGCGCGCCGCGCCCTGCCGGTGTCAAAACCACTTACCCCATCATGGGACCTGGGATTGGTGCTTGATGCATTATCCACGCCCCCATTTGAACCGATAGACAAGATTGATTTCAAGGCACTGTCCTTCAAGACTGCGCTATTGATTGCCTTGGTCTCAGCGAAGCGCGTGAGTGAGATTCATGCGTTTTCTGTGCATCCAGCATGTTTACAGTTCATGTCTGGAGATGCAGGAGTAGTTATGAAACCTAATCCCGCATTCATGCCTAAGGTCATTAATGCGATAAGCCCTCTTGAGCTGAGGGCCTTCCATCCTCCCCCTTTTGCATCATCAGAGCAGCAAAAGTTGAATACACTGTGCCCAGTGCGCGCTTTACGCATCTATACAGAGCGAACCAGAGGTTTAAGGGAGAGCGATCAGCTGTTCGTTTCTTGGGTGAAACCTCGCACGGGGAAGCCGATCACTAAGCAACGTTTATCGCATTGGATAGTGGAGGCTATTTCGCTGGCATACTCCAGTAAGGGTCTCGAACCCCCAACTGGTTTGCGCGCGCACTCAACAAGGGGAATGTCAAGTTCATGGGCTCTATTTAAAGGAGTCACATTACAGGATATCTGTGAAGCGGCGAACTGGTCATCGCCGCACACATTCGCCAGATTTTATAAATTAGATGTTACAGCTCAGACTCTAGCTCACGCAGTACTGAGTGTAAGCACAGAATCTACAAACTAAATTCGTTCAGCCCTGAATGTGTTGGTTATGGTTGGCAGACTTCAAGACAGGCTATCTGACAATACGGGAGTTAGGATATCCCATAGTGAGACACCGAAACGTATGCTTGAAAGAGAACAATAGGTTACTTGCGTAACCCCGGTTCTCTGATAGCATTAAGTGAGGTGTCTCACCAGATCACCCTCCTTGCTGTGTGAAGCGAGGAAGAGGTTGCTTGTTTTGAATAGCGAAGTGACGTCGTGCTGCCCCCTTTATACGGGGGGGGGAAGGCCACGCCAGGACACGACGTCACATCTGCCAGCCAATTGGGGCTGGCGTAATGTAATAGGGCTTCTGAAGAATACGCGGAAGGGGCGTATCCCATAGTGAGACACCTCACTTAATGCTATCAGAGAACCGGGGTTACGCAAGTAACCTATTGTTTCTTACAGTGTACAGTATGTTTATTCTACATAAGTGACTGCAGAGTAGTTTTCTTTTGCACAATGTTGTAGAATTACAAACAGCCTACACAGTAAAAATGTGAAACATACGTATTCAGTGTCTTGTACTCACTTAGTTCCCTAACTACAGGAATGTCTAACTTTACTGTAGATTTGACTGTAAATGGCTGTACAAAAAGTGTATAGTGCTGTCCTGAGCATTTTCAGGTAGTGTCACCGAGTTCTGACCTTTTTTTGAACACTGAGAGAATACTGTAAACTGTCATAATGAAAACATGACAAAGCCATTTGACTATCTTATTCATAAAGATGGTGTCAGAACTTCTCATTTTGATAACACTGGCAGTTTCACTGACATGAATAATTGCTTTTGAGGAATGGATTATCGATTTTGAGCAAGTGACCTGCTTTTGCAGGTTATGCACTAGGTTTTGCAGTTTGCACCAATTGTTTTGAGAAACACACTAACTGCTGCGCAAATGTTAATAGTGATGTGAGAAAAGCACCAAAGTAATTGAGAAAAACTGTAATAATTATCTGCAATTTAATAGGACTAAAAGTCTAAATCTTTTTAAAATAAGTAAGACTGCTTACCTATGAAGAACTACACATACAGTATAATAATAGTAAAATACATATTGTGCAATAATGAAAAGGAATTTATTCACCAACATTCTCCCCTGACACAAACATTTTCCACTTGGTTTGTCTTAGTACTTATTAGTTTTTTTTATTTAATCATCTTTTTCTATTGTGTACCTTGGTAGCTATCCATTTAAAAATACATACAGTTTAAAATATTCCACTTTAATTATTCACATGTTTCTGTGCTGGCATCTAGTAAAAAATAAGTCAGATGGTTTATATGTAGACTGCTCCTCAGTTGTCATTTACAGTCATTGATCACAATGTTTGGTATTTTCCTGGCAGGCATTTTGCCTTGGGCAGATTTTAATGTTTTAACTCGATGCTTCTATGCTTGTTCTCGAAGCAGAGGTTTTAAAATAGCTCAAAGCTCACCTCACACCATCTGAGTTCTGTGTGTGTGTATACTATGTGTGTATATATATACACACACACACACACACACACACACACACACACACACACACACACACACACACATACTTACATGTTCCTTCCCACACTACGGGCAATTTGGGTACACCAATTACCCTAAACTGCATGTCTGCATGAAACCTGGAGTACCTGGGGGAAACCCACAAAGCACAGAGAGAAAATACAAACTCCATGCAAACAAACCCGAGGTGGGAATTGAATGTGCCGCCTAGCATACAGTTGTAGAAGGGAATTATTTATAAAAGCACTATTCAGTGTCATCCATGAGGACACTTGAGTCTGGTTCATCTTAAGGTTCCTTAATTATGTAGTCTCAGTTAGTTTTTAATATAAGTAATAATTACATAAAAATGTCTAAAAATAGGATAATTATCTTTATTTTTTAAAGATTTTTATCTTTATTTTTAAAGATTTTTACAGTATATAAAAATCCTGTAATAAGAAATATATTGTAAGATAAATTTCATTCATTCAAGATTTTTTTTACTTGTTGTGTTTTTTTTGGTAGTGTGAACCCATTAGTCCAAGCCCATAAAATACTACTCCCTTTTAGGGGTTTCCACAGCGGATCATTCGATCCACACATTTTATGTTAATATTTATCTGAATGGGTATAGGATGTTTGGATGGGATAAAATCCAAGGCCCTCTGCATGAAGCCTACTGTACTCAACTACCAATGCCCTAGAAATCAAAGAAATTATGAATCTTCAGTATATTGGACCATGTAAAATTTATAACAGCAAAATTGAATAAAGTATCTATTGCATTCTCCAAAGCTTTCTGCAGACCACTCACAGTCTTAACAATTTCAGAGATAAGCTTGAAAGACCTGCTTCCATACAACATACATCATACAGTCCTAGTTATATTCTACAGAGCAATTTTGTCCATCATAAATCTATGATCTCATGTTTTTTTAATAGGTCAGAAAGCACATTAGCACTTTATTACCGATAACTAATATCCCCCATACCTTTTAGAGTAATCTCACAAAGCACTCTTTCTGATCAAATGGCCATCATGATTTTGACTATATTGATCAGGGAGAGCTTAAAAGTTCCTCCTGCCTGACATTCAAAGTAAAGGTATATTTATTGAGGGATCTCTTGCCTGTTAAGTTGAATGAGTTTTGACATGGCCCGAGACCTTTCAGCGATGAAACCGTACCTAGTCCAAACTGAGCCAAATGTTTTATTGAGCTGTTTGCATCCATTATTCATTGAGTCATCAATGGCTCAGGAAAATGTGCTCATTGAGCTGCATACCAATGAATACAGATGAGGAGGAGAAAATTCCACTCCCAAATCCATATACACTCAAACATTTCTCACACAATAATAATTATGTGTTTTTCTTCATCACACATTTATAGTACAATACCTTACACATTTACAAAACCTAAGTTGTTCAGTTTGTTTGATTTTTCTTCAACCTACAGATTTATACAGAATGTACAGTACTGTAGATTGCAGATTACTGCAAAATGTAGATTACTACAGATTTACAGTATATAGAATGTAATGTACTGTAGCAACAATTGGCCTTCTGATCCTGCCTTCATCAGTGCAGACAGACATGGGATGAAGACTTGGCCTATACTGCACTCTTTCCACAGTTGATTTTTTTATCATAATAAAAATAATTGTGATATAAAGTCCCTAAGGTGGTTTTCAGCCAAAATTCAACCATTATGTTGACCTAATCTGCCCCTATGAAAAGCACACTACAGTTATAAATCGATTAAAGAATAACTATACTTGTCTTTGACCTATACTTTAAATATAGTAATATATACGGTAGGTCCAGGAGAAGTAAATTCATCCATAAAAGAAATCTACAGCAGTGAGGTCAGGCTACTGCATCCTTCACCTTGTACAAGTGGGAGAAAACAAACAGCCATTATAACTGATATATGAATAGCAACCCACGATTCAGGAGGAAACACAGATGAAAACTGTAGTGGTTTGTCTATGCAAACATACACGCAGCGCTGGAGGCCGTGGTCCACATAGTGCAAAGTTCAGTGCTTCAGTAAGCACTAAAAAAGATGTGGACCAAACTCGTTGAAAATGAATCAGAGAATCTACCTTAAAGAAGCTACACTTCTGCTACATTGCTGCACTTTAAACAATATTGAATACATAAATACTGTCCAAAATCCATTGCCATACAGAGCAAAATACTGACCCTGAGGACATGTCAATTTAAATCTCAAGCTGGAATATAAAATACTGTAAAATGCGTGTGCTCATATAGGCATCTACCATACGTGCAAATAATGTGAGCATTTGTATTGCACATATACCCAACAGCAATTTAGAAGAAATAAAATGACAAAACAAATAGTGCAAAACAAATAGAGAGTTTGGTGTTTCACTGCAACAATAATGGAGTGGCATTACGTTGCAGGGACATTTCTTTGCTTTCAAGCTAATTATGGCTGTGCATTAAAAAGAGAAGACAAGAAACCTTGCATGATTAATTATAAACCAAGTTATTTTGCACTAAAAGCATTTGTAAATCATGCACTCATCTGTTTAAAGGGGAGTCAAGGTGATATTGAAAACTTCAATTTAACTTTTATTGATATATAAATCTAACAAAAAAATGGTTTAAAATTATTTTAACACTGAGTTGCAGTAGTTTACCTATATTGTGTCCTACCTGTAAGATCATCGGATCCTACTGTACAGTATGAGAATAAACTATCCATTATAATGATAGCTACAGTCCTTTTAATAGACTGCTACCTGGAAACAATTTCTTACAGAATATTCAATTCAATTCAATTCAATTCAGTTTTATTTGTATAGCGCTTTTAACAATTGACATTGTCTCAAAACAGCTTTACACAATCAAAAGAATTATTTAAGTTTGTATGGAATGTGAATGTGTATGAATCAAAATGTTCAGATAGTCCCTGGTGAGCAAGCCCGAGGGCGACAGTGGCAAGGAAAAACTCCCTGAGACGGTAATAGGAAGAAACCTTGAGAGGAACCAGACTCGACAGGGAACCCATCCTCATCTGGGTGAAACAGATAGCTGGAAATGATCTGCATTTATACAGTGTTAAGTGTTAGGTTCAGCTATAATAGTTGATGTTAATTGATGTTATAATACTTGATGTAAAATGGAGTCCAGTAGTTATTCGAGACTCAGATAGACTTGTAGAAAGTTCCAGTCCTGAACTATCGAATTGTCAAGTCCTCAGAGAAACAGCTGACCACACCAGTCGAGGCCAGAACTATCTTCTAAGTATAGAGAATCATCCCCAGACACCAGACGCATCCTAAAGAGACACACGGGGCATCCATGCGATGAGACCTCCAACCAGAAACCGGGCACCAGGATGGATCAGACAGGTCCGGAGGGCAGAGGGAGTCTGGATCACTGGCAGCTCAGGAACCACATGTGTAGCTCGACAGAGAGAGAGAGAGAGAGAAAGAGTGAAAGGGGGAGACAGGGGGAGAGAGGAAAGAGAAAGAGGGGGAGGAAGAGAAGAGGAGGAGAGATTGCAATTAGGTATGGTCACAGTCACAATGTCTAATGTGAATGTATATTTACTGTAGAGTGCAAGCAGGGACTCCGGCAGGACTAACTATGACAGCATAACTAAAAGGGAACACAAACATGAGGGCTCCCTGAGATGTAAAGCAAACAATCACCTCACCGTCAAGAAGATAATACTATAGAATATAGTGATTTTAGTAGATTTTTGGAGAATGACAGGTATGCGTTGTCTATTGCAATAATGACATGTGTGTGTCTGGAATGTGTTTGAACACTACTGTACTGTATGTACGTGCTTTACTTCAAAATTTATCCTTTTTATCAGTTTTCGTTTTTTTCTGCTGCTAGCACTTGCACTGGATTAATTTCATTTTGAAGTAGTGATGCACTTTCTTTTAGAAAAGATTTCCGAAAGAAAATTAAGCTGAGAAATAATAATTGCTCAAGCGAATTGTGTTCTAGAAACTTCGGATGCACATGCTCTGTGTGGGAGGCTGTTGCAGTTGCTTTGTTTCTTCTGTTTACTCCATCCATCACTGACCTGTACATGGTAAACTAATGCACTAACCAATGTTAAACAGTACTGTACAGTACTGTACATACCTGTATTATAGGGAGCTGTTGTCAATACCGAAGTGAAACTTTAACTAGTAGAGGAGGAGACTCACAATGCTGAAAATGAACTAACTACATGAAAAAAAAAAAAAAAAAAACATGATTTCGCTATATTTTTTTAAATAAAAAATAAATAAGACAACAAATTATTGATATTAAACTGCATACGTAAATTGTAGCTCCAAAAAAAGCAAACACAACTGTTAGAAGTGGGCGTAATCATACAAAAGTTACACACAAGTTTGACGTTTTGCCATTTACAGTTTTTCAATACCCTTGTTATTCAAAGAAAATATCCAAAAGAAAGTAGTTTACAATGCTACTGATTGGGGGGGGGGTCTGTCAAACTGTTGACATTTGTGTGTGTGTGTGTGTGTGTGTGTGTGTGTGTGTGTGTGAGAGAGAGAGAGCGAGAGAGAGAGAGAGAGAGAGAGATGATTAAATAAACTACAGTACACTGCACATTTCAGCTTAAAACAATTTGATGGAGAAACATAAAACGTCCATAATAAAAAAAATAAAAAATTATATAAATCTCTGAAATATCAACCTTCGCCCTATCATAGTGTTATACAGCATGTGTTCATGGTTAGCAAGACTTACCATCATATGCCAAATATAGTGAAAAATATAGTGGAAGTGCCATTTCACAGCACCATGACTAATTCTTAGACACTGAGCTACAAGTCAGTGAGCATGATGGTCCAATGTAGGTCAGCCTGGAAGGAGTCTTGGTGTATGTAAAAAAAAAAAAAAACATTTCTCAGTGTGTTAAGGCTCTGAATTGCTGATCAGCAGGTCAATGGTTCAAGCTTCAGCTCTATCAAGTTGCCGCATTTGGGCCCTTGAGCAAGGCCCTTCACCCTGTCTGATCCTGGGGCACCGTATAATGGCTGACCCTGTGCTCTGACCCCAGCACGTCAACAAATCTGGGATATGAAGAAAAATTAATTTCACTATGCCATTATATATATGTGGCAAATAGAATCTTAACTTTAAAAACGTGATTTAAAAAGTTATCATAATGGTTATACATGTTCATGTCAGTTTTCATCAACGATTCATGTACTGTCCCTAGGGGTTATGTAGTCATATGAATGCTGTATATTAGGGAAGTAATCATTTCATTTATTTATTATTTATTTAACAAGTACGTTATATTGGTAAGGCTGCTGCTGAAATGATTTACCTGTAAAGGGGTTAATAACCGTTTCAGAGATATTTTACAGACTCATAACAATCAAAGTTATATTTTGGTTGATTTGAGTTATTTCTGTTTTCTGATGCTTTGTTTAATAAGCTCAATTTTGATAAGTTCACTTCTATATCTACAGTGGTGTGAAAAACTATTTGCCCCCTTCCTGATTTCTTATTCTTTTGCATGTTTGTCACACTTAAATGTTTCTGCTCATCAAAAACCGTTAACTACTAGTCAAAGATAGCATAATTGAACACAAAATGCAGTTTTTAAATGAAGGTTTACGTTATTAAGGGAGAAAAAAAACTCCAAATCTACATGGCCCTGTGTGAAAAAGTGATTGCCCCCCTTGTTAAAAGATAACGTAACTGTGGTTTATCACACTTGAGTTCAATTTCTGTAGTCGCCCCCAGGCCTGATTACTGCCACACCAGTTTCAATCAAGAAATCACTTAAATAGGAGCTACCTGTCACAGAGAAGTAGACCAAAAGCACCTCAAAAGCTAGACATCATGCCAAGATCCAAAGAAATTCAGGAACAAATGAGAACAAAAGTAATTGAGTCTGGTAAAGGTTATAAAGCCATTTCTAAAGCTTTGGGACTCCAGCGAACCACAGTGAGAGCCATTATCCACAAATGGCAAAAACATGGAACAGTGGTGAACCTTCCCAGGAGCGGCCGGCCGACCAAAATTAACCCAAGAGCGCAGAGACAACTCATCCGAGAGGCCACAAAAGACCCCAGGACAACATCTACAGAACTGTAGGCCTCACTTGCCTCAATTAAGGTCAGTGTTCACGACTCCACCATAAGAAAGAGACTGGGCAAAAATGGCCTGCATGGCAGATTTCCAAGGTGCAAACCACTTTTAAGCAAAAAAGAACATTAAGGCTCGTCTCAGTTTTGCAAAAAAACATCTCAATGATTGCCAAGACTTTTGGGAAAATACCTTGTGGACCGACGAGGCAAAAGTTTAACTTTTTGGAAGGTGCGTGTCCCGTTACATCTGGCGTAAAAGTAACACAGCATTTCAGAACAAGAACATCATACCAACAGTAAAATATGGTGGTGGTAGTGTGATGGTCTGGGGTTGTTTTGCTGCTTCAGAACCTGGAAGGCTTGCTGTGATAGATGGAACCATGAATTCTACTGTCTACCAAAAAATCCTGAAGGAGAATGTCCGGCCATCTGTTCGTCAACTCAAGCTGAAGCGATCTTGGGTGCTGCAGCAGGACAATGACCCAAAACACACCAGCAAATCCACTTCTGAATGGCTGAAGAAAAACAAAATGAAGACTTTGGAGTGGCCTACTCAAAGTCCTGACCTGAATCCTATTGAGATGTTGTGGCATGACCTTAAAAAGGCGGTTCATGCTAGAAAACCCTGAAATAAAGCTGAATTACAACAATTCTGCGAAGATGAGTGGGCCAAAATTCCTCCAGAGCGCTGTAAAAGACTCGTTGCAAGTTATCGCAAACGCTTGATTGCAGTTATTGCTGCTAAGGGTGGCCCAACCAGTTATTAGGTTCAGGGGGCAATTACTTTTTCACACAGGGCCATGTAGGTTTGGATTTTTTTTCTCCCTAAATGATAAAACCCCTCATTTAAAAACTGCATTTTGTGTTTACTTGTGTTATCTTTGACTAATAGTTAAATGTGTTTGATGATCAGAAACATTTTATGTGACAAACATGCAAAAGAATAAGAAATCAGGAGGGGGGCAAATAGTTTTTCACACCACTGTATATATTCTATACATAGTTGCTGGAATATTGTCATCGTGATTTTGTTTAAGAGCCTACAAATTTCATAGAAAGAGGAAACCCTCAGGCTCATTGTGCTACCCCTAACCATAACATCACCAGTAGCATGGTTTTATAGCAAAAAAAAAAAAGCATGTTTATTCTTTTTTTTTTTTATTCACAAATGGTGTAATCAACTTGGATAGAGCCCATTTCTGTGTTTTATAATAATGTTTAAGATCATAACTTTATCAATTTTGTTGAAGGATCAAGAAGATAAGGTACAGTATTTATCAACCAATCTTTGCCAAAAATTTTGCCTTGCACTTTCTTGCCATGCATGGATTGCAAAATTACTTTGCTGTACCCATTACTTTCACCAATTGCAGGTAGGTTTGTTGTTTGCTACTGCTCAAGAAGGTAGCAATACCAATTCACTTGACTAAACCTGACCCCTTTTGCCACTTTTGTGCCATCATGAGTCCGAATACCGTAATCGTGAAATGTAACAGTGTTGTCTCTATACTGTACCTTTAAATCATGAGGGGAATCTGTGTACCATTTTGTCTTAGAGCTGTTTTCCACTGTATTGGATTACTCTGTTTAGTCGAGGATTTCCCTCATCAGGACAGCTTTACAGGACAGTCATTTTCTATCATCATGCTCCTGGGCTAATTAATTGAAACCAGTCAGGGCGACTCATTGCCCCCCCTCCCATATATATATATATATATATATGGGAAAAAAACATGTATGTTAATAATATAGTCAGGTGGCCATGTAAATAATACAAAAGGTGTAAATGGCATGAATAATGCTTCACTTTTTTAAATTTCATTTTCAACCTTTAGAAAAGGCCAAGCAAACACATTTAAAATTCTGCTTTATTTCTAATTAGGGTGGTAACTTGTAACAGGCTTGTTATTCATCCAGTAAAGGGCAGCACAGCATATTCCTAAGCTTGGGTAACTGTCTGCGCTGAGCTTCCTGTGCTTCTTCCCACCAAGTTTTTGCAAAAAAAAAGAACAGCAGTACCACCCTTTTTAAAAATACTGCACCAGTTTCTGCAAAGTAAATAACTAAATATATTGCACTGCGTATGGTTATCATACCAAGTGTAGCTGCCATACTGTGAATGGAAAAGGAGAGATCACCCAGCACCTTGCAGTCAACACATATCCTGCTGATATCATCCTGTAGCCTGGGCTGTCTGTCTCCTTGCTGAATTTTTTTCCTTTGCTTCTGTCATTTTCTTTGCTTCGTGTGCTTCTGAAAAAAAAAGAAGGAGCAAGAGATTGACAGCTGCTGCAACCTGGCCACCTCTTTTTAGACCTAACAGGTCACCCATCACCCCTGTTGAACCAGGTAGATGTTTCAGCTTTTGACCTGGTGGATGAAGTGTGTAGAATCACAGGGGTCAGACAGATGTCTGGGGAAATAGGGGCCAGGAGAAGAGCAGGGAATACTGGTGGAATAGACAAAATGAAGCATAAAATGACAGTTAAATTGGATGGAATTTTCTCGCTTTCTACTGGGATCCTTATGCGTGGCTGAAGCTAGAAACAAATGCTCAGAGAGAACATTTTATTTAATATATTTTTTTGCACTGATTTATATATGTATAATGTCGCCTATAATGCATGTGTAAGGAAAAATCTCAACAATTGCAATATTCTTTTTTAGTTTTTGTTTTATGTAAGACAACTAATCACCTTTTTAAAGCAAGTCATTAGCTTTGATGAATCACATTCATGCAGCCCCTAAATTTTACCGGCCTTGGACAAAGAAAGTGACCAGTAAAGAAATACAATCACTTAATCAATGTTCATAATCCACAGATAAAAGCAGAACAGGCCATAGCCACAGTGTGCAACAAAGATGTTATTATAAGGTATTTCACAATCTTTGGCAAAACTACACCCCCCCCCCCCCACACACACACAAAAACACCAGATTTTTATCTAGCCTGAGATAAAACCAGTAAGGATTGTAAACTAATCACCAGACAAGGATTAAGATTATTATATAAACAAAACACAATTCAAGCCACATCACAAGCCACATTATTACTGTGGGAAAAGCAACAAACTGAGGGTTAGAACAAGATCATGATCAACATAAAATCACCAAGGTGGGTACAGGAACAAGCACAAGCTAATTTTTGTTCTGTCCAGGCTTGTATGGAAAAGACATGTGGTGGAAAAGCTAGGAGAAAAGTTGTATATATGGAATACAAGGTGCACATTAAATGGCAATATTGTAGTATTCTTGTATACAGATAACACAAGTAAACACAAAATGCAGTTTTTAAATGAGGAGTTTTATTATTTAGGGAGGAAAAAAAATCCAAACCTATCCTGGCCCTGTGTGAAAAAGTAATTGCCCCTTGAACCTAATAACTGGTTGGGCCACCCTTAGCAGCATTAACTGCAATCAAGCGTTTGCGATAACTTGCAACGAGTCTTTTACAGCGCTCTGGAGGAATTTTGGCCCACTCATCTTTGCAGAATTGTTGTAATTCAGCTTTATTTGAGGGTTTTCTAGCATGAACCGCCTTTTTAAGGTCATGCCACAACATCTCAATAGGATTCAGGTCAGGACTTTGACTAGGCCACTCCAAAGTCTTCATTTTGTTTTTCTTCAGCCATTAAGAGGGGGATTTGCTGGTGTGTTTTGGGTCATTGTCCTGCTGCAGCACCCAAGATCGCTTCAGCTTGAGTTGACGAACAGATGGCCGGACATTCTCCTTCAGGATTTTTTGGTAGACAGTAGAATTCATGGTTCCATCTATCACAGCAAGCCTTTCAGGTCCTGAAGCAGCAAAACAACCCCAGACCATCACACTACCGCCACCATATTTTACTGTTGGTATGATGTTCTTTTTCTGAAATGCTGTGTTACTTTTACGCCAGATGTAACGGGACACGCACCTTCCAAAAAGTTCAACTTTTGTCTCGTCGGTCTACAAGATATTTTCCCAAAAGTCTTGGCAATCATTGAGATGTTTTTTAGCAAAATTGAGATGAGCCTTAATGTTCTTTTTGCTTAAAATTGGTTTGCGCCTTGGAAATCTGCCATGCAGGCCGTTTTTGCCCAGTCTCTTTCTTATGGTGGAGTCGTGAACACTGACCTTAATTGAGGCAAGTGAGGCCTGCAGTTCTTTAGATGTTGTCCTGGGGTCTTTTGTGGCCTCTCAGATGAGTTGTCTCTGCGCTCTTGGGGTAATTTTGGACGGCCGGCCACTCCTGGGAAGGTTCACCACTGTTCCATGTTTTTGCCATTTGTAGATAATGGCTCTCACTGTGGTTCGCTGGAGTCCCAAAGCTTTAGAAATGGCTTTATAACCTTTACCAGACTGATAGATCTCAATTACTTTTGTTCTCATTTGTTCCTGAATTTCTTTGGATCTTGGCATGATGTCTAGCTTTTGAGGTGCTTTTGGTCTACTTCTCTGTGTCAGGTAGCTCCTATTTAAGTGATTTCTTGATTGAAACAGGTGTGGCAGTAATCAGGCCTGGGGGTGACTACAGAAATTGAACTCAGGTGTGATAAACCACAGTTAAGTTATTTTTTAACAAGGGGTGGCAATCACTTTTTCACACAGGGCCATGTAGATTTGGAGTTTTTATTCTCCCTTAATAACGTAAACCTTCATTTAAAAACTGCATTTTGTTTTCAATTATGTTATCTTTGACTAATAGTTAATGGTTTTTGATGAGCAGAAACATTTAAGTGTGACAAACATGCAAAAGAATAAGAAATCAGGAAGGGGGCAAATAGTTTTTCACACCACTGTATATAGTATCTTCTGATTTGACATACAGCAGTTTCTAAAATGCATACCATGGCTAAAAGTTTTAAGAATCACACAAACATGAATTTTCACAAATTCTGCTGCCTTAGTTTTTTATAATAGTAACTAGCATATACTGCAGTATTTTATAAAGAGTGATCAGATGAATTGCAATTAATTGTCCCTCTTTGCCATGAAAATAAACTAAAAAAAAAGAAATTGACTGCATTTCATCCCTGCCACAAAAGGACCAGCTGACATGTGAGTGATTATCTTGTTAACACAGGTGAAAGTGTTGATGAGGGCAAAGCTGGAGATCACCCTGTCATGCTGATTGAGTTAGAATAACAGACTGGGAAGCTTTAAAAGAAGGGTGGTGCTTGAGATCATTGTTCTTCCTCTGTTAACCATGGTTACCTGCTAGGAAACACATGCAGTCAGCATTGCTTTGCACAAAGAGGGATTCACCGGCAAAGGTTATCGCTGCCAGTAAGACTGCACCTAAATTAACCATTTATCAGATCAAGATCTTCAAGGAGGGAGGTTTGTTTGTTGTGAAGAATGTTTCAGATAAAGTATAGCAAGCACCAGGGGCCTCATGTATCAATGCTGCGTACGCACAAAAACATTGCTTACGCCAGTTTTCACGCTCACGGTCGGATTTACTAACAGTGAAATTAACGTGAGGATGTGCGATCTTCCACGCCAACTTCATGTCTGGCATATGTGTATTTCTTGTGTGTGTTTGTTTTATTTCCGTTGGCGACTCCTAGAGGTAATTATGTTAAATTGCACACTACAAAGTATCGCACCAACATGTGAAAAACATTGCTATTAATTTATAATTGATAAAATGGGTTAATTGACAAACATTTTTCTACCAATTATTTGAGTTAGAACATATACTGTAAAGGATTTTCAAATGTATACAACCCTTAGTCTATGGCAATGGCAGTGTTGGCCTTATTAGAGGACATTGTCAATGGCCGAATCCGAAGGGAACACATTTTTAGGGATCACAGTGATTTTCTGGCCCATGATGATGACTGGCTTATTAGCCGTTTCAGATTTCCAAGAGCTATCCTCTTGGAGCTCTGTCCTGAGTTGGGTCCAAATTTGGAAAGAGAGACAGCGAGGAGCCACGCATTACCCGTTCCCTTACAGGTGCTGACAATGCTTGGTTTCCTGGCAACTGGTTCTTTCCAAAGGGAACTGGCAGACCGCTCAGGGTTAAGCCAGTCGTCTTTGAGCTGTGCAGTGCCAGCTGTATGGGACGGGATCATCCGCATGTCTAGCAGTTATATAAGGTTTCCATACCATGCAGTTGACCAGCCAAACATTAAAGCGCAATTTGCAGCGATCGCCGGTTTTCCTAATGTAATCGGAGCCATCAACTGCACGCACATTGCTATAAAGGCGCCATCTGAAGACGAATTGATCTGACTGCGCGCCCCGTTGCATGATCTGGGGAAAAACCAATGCTAGACCATGATGCCCCCTCCAAATTTCTCACTGCCCATCCATATGGTCAGGTCTAGAACCGGCCCTGCTCAAATGCGCCTAACAAATATTGTGGCAAGGTGGCCTGGATCAACCCATGATTCATTCATGCTCACAAACAGCATGGTTGGGATGAGGCTCCAAGGTGGCAGGGTGCACGATGGGTGGCTTCTTGGTGAGTGATGTATTTAAATATATTATTCCAGCTAAGTTTTTTTTCTATTTTGTTATTATATGCAAATAACAGTTTTTCTCCGGTCTACCTCTGATAGGAGCACCTCCAATTCACATTCTGTGAAGTTTCTCTTATTGCTTGCTTTTGCCATTGCTTTTTCGTTTGGTTTTGCCAAAGTGGAGTCATTACCATATTTATACGGGGAGGAGGCAGGGAGGGGTGCTCGTGCACGTGCGCTCAATTTCGCGTTACTCGGATATGTAATGCGTGAATATGCGTGGGATTCTGCGTACGCAGTGTTTCATACATCAGATTTTTTTAGTGCGTATGCACATTTACAGCTTTGTTCGTACACAATGTTTTAGTATGAATTCAACGCAAGTCTTTGTACATGAGGCCCCTGATCTGCTGGATCTGGTCTCCTAAAGAAATTCAGCTATGGGTTCGGGGCACCACCAGTGCAGACCTTGCTCAGGAATGGCGGCAGGCAGGTGTGAGTGCATCTGCATGCACAGTGAGGTGAAGAGTTTTAGAGGATGGCCTGATGTCAAGTAGGGGAGCAAATAAACCACTTCTCTCCAGGAAAAAAATCAGGAACAGACTGAGTCCAGTGCAAAAGGCACAGGGTAAACATGCCACCATGTCAGACTGCTGAGGACTGAGGATTTCCAGATGCCCCCAAAAATCTGAAAGGCTTGATCTGATGAATGCCCTTTCCGATTTTTGGAGGCATCCGGAGAAAAAAACATGTCCGGTAGTAACAGTAAAGCATCCTAGAATTATTCATGTGTGGTGTTGCTTCTCAGCCAAGGGAGTGGGCTCACTTGCAAATTTGCTTTAGAACACAGCCATGAAAAATAGAATGATACAAATACTGTACAGTACATCCTGCGAGAGCAAATTTTCCTAAGCATCCAAGAACAGTTTGGTGATAAACATCTCGGGTTACTTTGCCGTAACCCTGTTCCCTGAAAAGGCGGGAACGAGATGCTGCGTGAAAACACTATGGGAACATCTTGTCATGTTGCCGGTTGTGAAGCATGTGTGTATCAAACACGCCAAATTTTGGCTTATGGAACCTCGGTCGGGTGACGTCATCTGATGAGACGCACCTGCAGGTTATGAATAGGAGTGAACCGGAAACATTCCTCAGATTGATTTATCTGAACGGACGTCCGGTCACGTAGGCAGTGCGGCATTGGGATGCAGCATCTCGTTCCCGCCTTTTCAGGGAACAGGGTTACTGCAAAGTAACCCGAGACATTCCCTTTCAAAGGCTACACTCGATGCTGCGTGAAAACGCTATGGGAACGAGAGTACCAACGTCGCCGCACTGCAAGTGTCTGGACCCCCAGGTTGTGTAGCGTGTGTGCACAAGGCCGAGAAGGTCTCAGAACTATGTCTGGGCAGCTGACTCGAGGACCCGTGAGCCCGGAGTAGCATGCACATCCAGACTAAAAACTAACAAATGTGTGCAGAGAGGACCGACACTCTGTGTCACACACTTGCTGCAGGGGAATACCTCTTGCTAGTACAGTAGATGAGGCGGTCCCCTTGGTTAAATGAGCCCTGATTCCTAGAGGCGAAGTGAGCCAACGCACCTCATAGGAGAGGGCAATAGCATCTCTCAGCCAGTGTAGTGGCGACTTGATTCGTCGTGCACCAACTTTCAAATACATTCCATTTGAGGGCATAAGCTCTTTGAAGGTTCCAAAACTCGGGCCGGGGATGAAATATCAGAAGATTCCACCTCATTGGAATCACCCATGGTGAGCCGTTGAAGAGGGATACTAGATCCAGAGTCAGAGAGTAGCAAGTTTGGCATCCTGAAGTATGGCAGGAAAGAACCGAAGAACTAACACTTTATTGGAGACTGGTGTTGCCCGAAACACCAGTGGTGGCAGAGGAAAACACAGACCTCCTGGGGGTGTCAGGGAGAACACTTCATTCTTGAAAGGAATTCTGCATGCCTCTCCCCATTTGGGGGGGGCACCCCCATGGTCCTGGGCACATGAACCTCAGGGCTTCTTTGTAAAGAAGACAATATGCCAGTCTGACCTCTTTTGAGGCGGATTGTGAGGCGCATCGCACCCCAATCTTTACGAGGGGGTGGGCGGCTCAAAAACACTCTCCTTGTGTTTCACGCCTCGCAAGAGTCAGACCCGGTCGAGACTGGGTGGCCGACAGTCCCAACTCTTGAGCAAGGCGGGGAAGGAATTTCCCGAAGGCTTGTTCATATAACTTTGCCTCATGAACCTAGTGGCGACTGAGTTAACAATATCGCCAAACAGGCCGGAAGGCGAGATAGGGGCATCAAGGAGGAATGTCACGATCCTTATCCTTGATGCGGCTGAGATTCAGCCACAAGTGCCTCCCCGCGAAAACCATTGCAGCCATAAAACGGCCAATAGCACGAGCCGTCTGCATTGTTGCACGCAGAGACAAGTCTGTGGCCCAGTGTAATTCCAATACGCCCTATCTGGAGAGCCCCGTCAGTGCTCAAGTCTCTCAGCAGGTCAGTGTGGTAGGCATGGAAGACGACGACGGTGTGCAATGGAGCACCAATCTGACCTGCTGCTTGAAAAGCTTTTCCCTCCGTGGAAGATGAAGTATTAGCTTTTCAGGAAGGATGATGTCCCAGGAGAGAGATAACTCCGCGCTCCCACATCAACTATATTTAAACAAATAAATAAGTCAATGGCAGGAATTAGTACAGCTTACTCCATGAAAGGGTTAACTCATATGGAGATAGCTAAGGAGGGGGAGAGAGAGCGTCGTTTAGGCTCCGCCCCCTGGCCACCCGACAGGAACTGCCGTCTAATGCTTTCCAAGTGCTTGGAGGCTATTTCCATCTCCGCGGAAACAAGAGAGGATGTTTATCCTTGCCCATTCACAAGAAGTGCAGGGCGCGCTTGAGAGTGGACAGAGGGATTTCCCGATCCAACGAGGAAATGAGAGATAGGAGTTTTAAATCCATCTCTCACAACTCTGCTGGATCCATTTTAAGCCAGGAATGCGCTGCGGCCTGGAGCTTCTCAAGGGATGTGGGGCACGCGCGAGCACTTTAATCGAAGCAGTAAAGTGTAGAGATCGCCCTCCCTAAAACTCTGCCATATCGGTGAGTTAAACACTTCTTATTTTGCTGGTTTAAACACAGACACGCTCAACACAACTAGGTGAAGACAAAGAATCTGACGAATGTTTCCGGTTCACTCCTATTTATAACCTGGTGCGTCTCATCAGGTGACGTCACCCGACCGAGGTTATATAAGCCAAAATTTGGCGTGTTTGATACACACATGCTTCACAACCAGCAACATGACAAGATGTTCCCATAGCGTTTTCACGCAGCATCGAGTGTAGCCTTTGCAAGGGAACAATGCATTTTCCAGCATTATACAGCACCTTTCCATAAGGCAAAAGTGATAACTAAGTTGCTTGGGGAACAAAACATAAAAATTTTGGGTCCACGGCCAGAAAACTTCCCAGGCCTGGAGAACGTGTGGTCAATCCTTAAGGGGGACAAACAAAAACCCAAAAGTTCGGACAAACTCCAAGCATTGATTATACAAGAATGGGATGTGGCCCAAAAGTTTAATGAAAAAATGTTGACAATCGTCAGTTTGTCATTATTGATTGAGAATAATGAATAAGAATTCATAAAGAAAATAAGAAAAGGTAAAAGCTTTAACCAAAAAGGAGTTTGAATGAGTAATCATAGCTACCTGTATGTTTAATAGTGAAAGTCAGAGCATTTTCACACGCACAAGATTGGGACTGAACAGCTGTTTAGTGGTACTGTATAAAATCAGCTGCTGGCTAGTCAGGCTATTCAGAAGTGGGGCTATTCAGAAAAAAATGCTCCTATTATTTCTAAGGGAGTGTAAAGATAACTTTTGGAGCAAGGGTAAGAAGCAAAGTGCACTAAATTATGTACCCATCACGTATAGTGCCCACTGTACAAGCCTCTGGAGGCAGTGTTATGATTTCGAGTTGCTTCAGTTGGTCAGGGCTGCCCTCAGCAAATTTAGGGGGCAATAAAGTCAGCTGATGACCTGAATGTACTAAATGAAATGATTATCACATCAATTAATTCTTTTCTTTTCTGATGGAATAGGAAAATTGTAGGACTGTAAAAGAGTGAGTTTGAGATCATGGGCATTGCTCAACAGACATTTTTTCCTATGAACTGGCCACCACATTGCATTCCATAATCAAAGCTAAAGGCGGTCAAACCTAATCTATCTGACTCTTCGAGCCATAATGGTTACTGGATTTATTCGAAGATTATAACTGACTTACATTTAAAATGTGCTTCATGTTTACCAAAACAGTCAAACTGTTGCCAATTCTCTGGCAATTCTCTGGAAAGTAGTTTTTGTGGTGTGTGTGTGTGTGTGTGTGTGTGTTTCTTTCAGATAAAGTATGCATAATGTTTAATTCATCTTCTGGTTCCAACTTTTGACGTTCTTCTGCCTAAAGTCCCCACTGCTGTGACAGCGGAGAGAAGTAGTGCACTCAGAGCTGTACATGTATTTACATTTTTTTGTTTCTCTTTCATTTGCACTAAATCAGCCACACAGAACCCCATGCTGTTTTTCTTCTTTTCCTGTCAAGCTTTTTCTCTACTAAATGAGAAGATTGGTGGTATATGGATTGTCCATCATAATGAACACTCCAAGGCATACAATATGCAAAGGTGATTTGTGTGTGTGTGTGTGCGCACGCGCGTGTGTGTGTAAGGTTAAGGTTTAGGGTAATGATACTTTCATGGTACTTAATAATTATATCAATAAATTTTGGTACTGTATAGTCTATCCACTGAATACTTTGCTGTACAGTATGTGTGAGAGTAGGTAAGTAAGAAACAAAATGGAATGTAAACATAAAATGGCACTCAATGCAGGAGACTTCCTGCCATATTGGAATGGCCCTGAAGATAAAGGTGCTGCATAATAGGAAAGTTAAATACAATGAAGAATCCTAATTTGCCACAATTTTTGTATCATCTGGAGTCATCTGGAAATCCTAATAACTAACCTTGACCAATTGGTGTCTGACAGTTTGGAAATTGGCAATGAAATCAAAAAGGAGTCATCTGTCAACTTTCTTCAACCTATACTATTTTGAAAATGCTCATCATTCGTTATTGTCTGATGTGTATTGAATTGTTTGTTGAAAATATGCACTCTGGTGTTATAATATGCAAATCTGGTGTCTGCAACATCCTCCAAAAAAGTTTGGACAGTTGATTGTTTACCAATGTGTAACATCACCATTTCTGTTAATAACACTTTTTAAGCATTTGGGCACCTGCTGGTCAAGCTGTGCAATGTACGGGGTCTTTGTTGGCATATAATGCACCACACATTCTCAAGTGGCTCAGGCAGGTCAGTCTAGAACTCATACCGTATTCCGTGCATAATCTGAACAGAATGGGATTGTAGGTGTTGTTCTGCTGGAAAATATAGGGATATCTAGTAGCATATATTTCTCTAAAAAGAAATTTCTGTATGAATAATTACATTTTCAATTCAATTAAATTTTATTTGTACAGTGCTTTTAACAATTGTCATTGTCGCAAAGCAGCTTTACATAATCAAAAGAATTATTTAAGTTTGTATGGAATGTGAATGTGTATGAATCAAAATGGTCAGATTGTCTCTAGTGAGCAAGCTGAGGGCGACAGTGGCAAGGAAAAACTCCCTGTGATGGTAATAGGAAGAAACCTTGAGAGGAACCAGACTCAACAGGGAACCCATCCTCATTTGGGTGAAACAGAGAGCAGGAAATGATCTGCATTTATACAGTGTGTTAGGTGGCAGGCAGTTCAGCTATACAATTTGATGTTAATTGATGTTAATATGGAGTCCAGGTAGTTACTGGAGACTCAGGTAGACTTGTAGGAAGTTCCAGCCCTGAACAATCGAATTGTCAAGTCCTCAGAGAAACAGTTGCCAACACCAGTTGAGGCCAGAACCGTCTTCTAGGTAGAGAGAATCATCCCCAGACACCAGACGCATCCCAAAGAGATACACGAGGCATCCATTTGACGAGATCTCCAAGCAGAAGCGGGGCACAAGGATGGGTCAGACAGGTCCAGAGGGCAGGGGGAGTCTGGATCACTGGCAGCTCAGGAATGGCATGTGTAGCTCGACAGAGAGAGAGGAAGAGTGAAAGGTGGAGAGAGGGAAGAGAAAGAGGGGGAGAAAGAGCAGAAGAGGAGAGATGGCAGTTAGGTATGGTCACAGTCACATAATGTATAATGTGAATGTATATTTACTGTAGAGTGCAAGCAGAGACTCCGGCAGGACTAACTATGACAGCATAACTAAAAGAGAGAGCCAGAAGGAAACACAAACATGAGGGGTCCCTGAGATGTAAAGCAAACAATCACCTCGCCGTCAACAAACCTGAGTGATCAAATGAGAGTGAGGAAGACAGCATCTAAACATACCAGTTCACCATAATACTCTATGTCCATGAGTCCCCCAGATCTGCTCCTTTACCTAAGACAAATCTATTTAGGTTTTTGGCCTAGACTTAAACACTGAGACTGTGTCTGAGTCCCGAACACTATTTGGAAGACTATTCCATAATTTTGGGGCTTTGTAAGAAAAAGCTCTGCCCCCAGCTGTAGTTTTCATAATACGCGGTACTGACAAGCAGCCTGCATCCTTTGATCGAAGTAGGCGTGGCGGATCGTAAGACACTAGCAGTTCGCTCAGATACGGCGGCGCGAGACCATTTAATGCTTTATATGTCAAGAGTAGTATTTTAAAATCAATGCAAAATTTCACGGGGAGCCAATGTAGTGAAGATAGGATAGGGGTGATGTGCTCATATCTTCTGGTTCTAGTGAGGACTCTCGCTGCTGCATTCTGGACTAGCTGAAGCTTGTTCATGCACCTAACAGAACAACCAGACAGTAAGGCATTACAATAGTCCAACCTAGAAGTGATAAAAGCATGAACTAGTTTTTCTGCATTGTTTAGCGACAATATATTTCTATTTATATATTTCTATATATAATATATATCTTGGCAATATTTCTGAGGTGAAAGAATGCTATCCTGGTGATATTATCTACATGAGCTTCAAATGAAAGGCTAGAATCTATAATCACGCCGAGGTCTTTTACTGTTGCACTTGATGGAACAGAAAGCCCATCTAAAGTTACGGTGTGATCTAAGATTTTACTCCTATCTGTATGCGGTCCTATGACTAGAACTTCTGTCTTATCCAGATTAAGCAGAAGGTAGTTAATTAGCATCCAATTTCTTATGTCCTGCACACATTGCTCAACTTTAGTAAGATGGTTTTTCTCATCAGGTTTTGCTGAGACATATAACTGTGTGTCGTCAGCATAACAATGAAAACTAATACCATGCTTACGGATTATGTTGCCCAGAGGAAGCATGTAAAGGGAAAAAAGCAGTGGGCCTAAAACTGAACCCTGCGGACCGCCAAACTCCACTAGAGAACATGCAGAATAATCACCATTTAAGTCTACATACTGATAATGATCGGTCAAATAGGATCTGAGCCAGGAGAGGGCTGTACCCTTAATTCCTACTACATTTTCTAATCTGTGAAGAAGAATAGCATGATCAATTGTGTCAAAAGCTGCACTGAGGTCAAGTAATACAAGCATAGTTTCACAACCCTGATCAGAGGCCAGTAGGAGGTCATTGACTACGAGTGCTGTTTCTGTGCTGTGATGAGGCCTAAATCCTGACTGATACAGTTCATGTATGCCATTTCTATGTAGATATGAGCATAGCTGCTCCGCTACTATCTTTTCCAGAATCTTAGAGATAAAGGGGAGGTTTGATATTGGCCTGTAATTGGACAGCTGACAGGGGTCGAGGTCAGGTTTCTTAATTATTGTTTTGATAACTGCTAGTTTAAAAGATTTTGGAACATAACCAATGCTGAGTGAGGAATTAATTATTCTCAACAGCGGTTCTGTTATTACTGGTACTATCTGTTTAAGAAAATGTGTCGGTATAGGAGCTAATATAGAGATTGATGAATTTGTAGAAGAGATGAGTGAAATTAGTTCATTCTCTTCAAGGGGAGTAAAGTATTCTAGGTTAGAATCTGACATGGCTAGGTTAACATCTGTATCAATTACATTGTTCGGGTTTCAAAGCCTCAATTTTATGCCTGATGTTTACAATTTTATTGTTAAGAAAGTTCATGAAGTCCTCACTATTGCATGATGTTGTGGAGATTTCTGTAGTGGTCTTATTTCTGGTTAATTTGGCTACGGTATGAAATAAGAATGGAGAGATATGTTGATCTAGCTACACTAGGAGCTTTCCTATAGTTCAGGATGCTCTCTTTCCATGCTATTTAAAATACTAACCATTTATGCCGCTTTTCCACTGCATAGTACAGCACGACACGGTTCAGTTCAACTCACTTTTGGGGGGTTTTCCACTGGGAACAGTGCCTGGTACCTGGTCCTTTTTTTAGTACCACCTCAGCCGAGGTTCCAAGCGCGCCGAACCGTTACGAAAACGTGACGTGTAAACTCCGCTGGTTACTGATTGGCTGGAGAAAATCGTCATTACTGCGTCACTGAACTTGCGACACGAGACTGAACAGAACCGCTATATTTAGAACAGCCAGCAAAGGATCGGACGCACCTTTTTGTATTAACCAAAAATTTTCTTTGGCTGCCATCAGCCTCTTTTGAAACAAACTCCTTCGTCTCGCTGTTAAAAACATCCACATGTCGAGAATGAAGAACACCATGCCGTCGATATGCTCCATTGTTGTGTGTTTGTTTGTGGCGCGTTTACGATGATATCACGGCAGTAGAGGCGCCGCAACTATAACGACACGTGAATAATCCCGCACACTCTAAAGCGTTACTAAACTGCAGTGGAAGCGCAAACCGAGCCAAACTGAGCCGAACCGAAGTGAGCTGTACTGAACCGTGCTGTGCCGTACTATGCAGTGGTATTATAAGAGGCATTAGTTTGACGACATTTACGCTCTAATTTCCGAGCGGTCTGTTTTAAAGTGCGCGTGTGATCGTTATACCAGGGAGCAAGTTTCTTATCTCTAATAATTTTTCTTTTAACTGGAGCTGCATTATCTAAGGTATATCAAAATGTCGATTCTAAATATTCAGTCACCTGATCGAGCTCTGTGGGGTCAAATGGTGATCTAATAGAAGTTGGTAACTCTGGGAGATTACTCATAAAACTCTGTGTGGTAGTTGATGTGAATGTACGTTTAATTCGGTAGCGCGGTGCTGTGCGTACATTATCACTGTGACACACTTGAATTGAGACAAGATAACTTCAGACAGTGGAATTGTGAATAAATTTCTTATACTTAATCCGAAGAATATTATTAAATCTAAAGTGTTACCTGCTTAATGAGTGGGTCCTACTACACACTGATTTACTCCTACTGAGTCCAGTATGGACATAAATGCTGTTCTCAGAGGGTCTTCTGGATTCTCAAAATGAATATTAAAATCTCCAGCAATTAACACTTTGTCTACAGAAACGACTAGGTTTGAGACGAAATCTGCAAATTCACTAATAAATTCAGAATACGGCCCTGGAATGCCATCAAAGATTTTCAATTTACCCATGCCTTGGGCACTGGCACACCCCCATACCATGACTGATGCTGGCTTTTGGATCTGATGCTAATAATTGCTTGGATAGTCCATTTCCTCATTGACTCAGAAAACATTACAGCTGTTGTTTATAAAACCCTTTAAAATGTTGAGACTTTTTGGACCACAAAACTTTAATGCCTTTAAAGTCTTTAAGCCTCTATACAGTATTGATATAGGGCTTCCTTAAGCCTTAAGTTAGAGACCTGCACTTCCGTGAAACCCATCTCTACCTGCGGCGTGGGACAAGATTTGATTGGTGAATCCGGGGGGGGGGGGGTGGGGGTGGGGATGGCGGGGGGGGGGGAGGTCCTCATGTATGTGCGGGTTATCCCATTATCTTAAAATGGGTTTATTGAAAACAAATACTATATTATTTATCTACTGCACAAAAGCAACAAGAACGACTACATTAAAATAAAAACTATTTACAGGCGCAAGGTCAGAACTTATTTTTATTTATTGAGAAATAAGGATAACGTATGTTCAATGTTTGGACATTGCTGAAGGCAAAAAAGCCAAATGTTCTGAAGCAGTATTAGGCCAAATGGTTTTCTGTTTGACCACTTGAGAAATCAACATTTATTTTTTTGTTTCATTGCAAAATTATTAGCCTATTTCGAACAGTTCTGAGTGTATTTCTATGTTCTGAAAAGCTCCTTGTTCGTGTCCATGTTCATCATTCCATTTAATCAAACTCATGTGAACAAAACATATTTATTTTCCAAGCAATTGAAACAAATAATAGAGAAGCGGGAAGAAGCACTAAAAATAAAACTACTTATATGTTTACCTGCGGCATTTTGCGGGCGGGAGTGGGACAAAACTTGAATACTGCGGGAGGGAGCCGGAGAAAATAATATATATTTTTGCGGGAGCAGGAAAAATCCGTCCCGCGCAGGTCTCTACCTTAAGTTGCATTTGTAAATGTAGCAGCAAATGGTCTTAATATACAAAGGTTTACCAAAGTATTTTCCTAAGGTTTACAAAAGGTTTACTAAGCCCACATTCCTGATAGCCACTACAAGTGAAGTCTGAGGAGTCAGAGATCATTAAATTTGTGTTTCAAAAGTTAAAAAGTGTTTTTTGCCACTCTCCTTTACTTATTGAGATTTCACAGGTGTCTTTGAATTTCCTGATGATATCGTATACTAACATTAGGATAAGTTATCCTAAAAGTACAGTAAGTTGAGGTTGTACTGAGGTCAACTTTTTTCCTTAGTGCTTACAAGACCTGGCTAAATGTTTTGATCTAAGACTGTGCATGCGAAATTGAGGAAGATAGGTAGTTTGAATTGAAAAATTGTGAATAATAATAATAATAATAAATAAAAAAAACATCAGATCAATTCCTTACAAAAGTAACAGCAACCCATTCCCAATAGTCTGTGGCCCAGTCCCATCAGACATACAGTACAGTATAACCAAAGTTCAAAGGCTTTGGCCTAAAAAAGTGCAATAATAATAATAATAATAATTGTTTAAAAATAATAGTTTAGTTAAGGTATATTTGGTATGTACCAGAAAGCATTTGTAAATACAACATACGTAGTTACTACATACAGTACACTGAAAGCCTTAACACACAAAGCTGCATTTCTCTTGGCACTTCTAGCTGAATGACAGCATCTGGAATTCTATCACTGAGCAACATCTATTTAAAGGCATAAAAGCAACATTCTCTACATTCATGCTAGGTAGTTTGTTGATGTTGGATGTCATCCAGGTATTGTCCAGGAAGCAGAGTTGGAGAGCAGGAAGGGCTGGCAGGCAAGGGTTTGTTTTTTTGCCAAGCATAGACTCCTGCCCACTTGCCACACTTCCTCTTCCTTGCAAACAACATCTCCTCATCTGGCCCCCACAGCAAGCAGAGATTGCATAGTTTCCCCAGCAGATCATCTTTCAGGTTAGATTTTATGTTGTTCCTGCAGTGCAGAGGGTCCAAAACCTGGTCCTTGAGGACACCCCGTCCTGAACTTTTTAGTGTTTTCCTTGCTCTACCATGCCCACTTCTCTTCAGAAGTGGCTGTTACTTAGTTGATTAGTTAAAACAGCTGTGCTAACGCAGGACCGGCACCAGGAGTTGGGAACCAGGATGAGGGATGGGAAGCACTGCTGTAGTGTAATAACATCTAACAACGGTATACACCAGTTGTTCCAATGTCAAGACAAGGAGTCAGGAAAAATGTAAATTAGCACCATTTTGGATCAGGAGTGGCCTTTGTGTGCTGCTACCACACCTACTGTGATGGTGGCACAATATCAGAAAATGTATTATCTACATGGATATGACAGGTGCTGAGACTTAGTATATAGCTGTGGCCAAGCAGGGACAATTACTGAAACTGCAACTGCTCACATCTAGTGGAGCCATACTGATGGCGATTTATTGCAAAACTTAATAATTCACCTGTCTCACCACCATTGTGCATTTCAGCCTCCTTAATGAGGACGATGCCAGGCTGCTACTGTCTCTCTACTGCAGTGGTTCTCAAACTTTTTCTGTCATTCCCCACTTAAGGGGGTGAGCGAATTTTCAAGCCCCACTTGTCAACAAAATAATAACGAAATCGGCCAAGTTTACTGTTTATTGAAATATCAATTTCTAAACCAATACGATCAAACAACACCAAGTTAAAAAAAGATAAAATACACGTGCAATTGTTATAAAAGGCTTACATTGTCACTTATCTTTGCATAATTGACCCCATGTTTATTAGCTGCTCAGCAATCGTTTGTAGTTTTTTTGCGCTGGCCAATTCTGTATGCACCTTTGAATGAAGCCATTTGTGCTTTGCCGTCCACTGATTCAAATGTTACCATGCGATTATCCTGCTGTCTGTATTCTGCCAGCTTTTTTTCAAAGACGTCCAGTGATTTATTAACGTGACTGGAGTGTGTTGTCTCTAAGTGTCTTCCTAATTTGTTGGGTCTCATGCGGTCTGCTGCCAGCAGGTCTCTCTTCTGCCCCCACCATCCCCACCATGAATCCAAGCTGAAGATAGGCTTCATTAGGGGTGGGCGATATAACCAAAATCTTCTATCACGGTAGAAGCAATTTTCTAACTCAATAACGATATATATCACAATATAGCAATTTGTATCTGAAAATGCATAAATAAAAATGAAAACACAAAGAAACTGTTTTACATAATTTCATTTTTTAATGTAATTTTATTTAAACTGTGAATTGCTGAGGTTTGCTGCATTTTTTTTTTACTTTGGCCATATTCGATTGGATGCTTGGATTTCAGATGATAGAAAAGGTTTGATGTGTTTCCACCACTTGTTAAAACAGTGCACTTGTGTACCTTCTAAATCACGTACATCTCATTCGTACCACTTTTCTTATACCCAAACCAATTCCACACCACAGACTTTTTTTCTTTATAATCTCCTCGTTGTTGGTTTCGTCACATGTAAGTAAACTCACTGCTGCTGCAGCGTCTTCTTCCATTGTTGAAGTGTATGTGAAGCCAAACACATCAAAAGTGGGACGAAACCGCGGCACCCAATTGAACCAAATATCTGCGCAAATACAACGCAGCGCGACTATCTGGATAGCGCAGTGATGATCTGGTTTATTTGCGCAGCCCGGTGGATCGGGTGGCGCCGCTCGAATCACAAACCTGAGCGACTCACTGGGTTTTATTTAAAAACTATTTATTTAAAATGTCAGGACTGTTTAATATTGTTTCCGCCTTGCCATGCCTGGTTTGTACGTGCGCATCCCAGCGGGGTAAAATGTATTTTGATGGTCGGCGCGGTTTATTTCTGTCAGAGTCGCCCAGCGCTGCCCAGTGGCTCGCGCAGGTTTGTGATTCGAGCAGCACTGCTCAAGTTTGTCCGACGTTAAACTGTTATTGTTCCACTCTGGTTCCACTTTTTCTCCCGGCCCACAACTGATGTTATTTTAAATTTACTTGTATTAATGATTCATTTATTGTTTAGTTGTGATTGTTTAGTTTTGAGCGTACGCTCTTCATTATCAATAAAGAAAAGCATGAATTAGAATAGGTACTTTCCTGTTTCTCCTCCCGTTCATTGCGCCCCACCTGTCATGTCTGTATTCCCCACTAGTGGCGCGCGCCCCACACTTTGAGAACCACTGCTCTACTGCATGGTAATTTCATAGATTCACCAACAGTCTCTCTGACAAGTATGACAGCAATATTTATAAAATTCAAAGGTCTTTGTTAACTTTAGTTCATATTAGTCCATGAAATTTTAATTGGGCTTATGTATTACGTCTATTCTATATACTGTACTTCTTATCACTTTTAGAAGGCAAAGCAGGTCACAGGGCAAGTGGCGTATGCAATGAAGAAAGATTATAAATTACTCACTATTTATCATGATCATCAAGGTAGTGTCTCTGGAAAACTGCACCTACCCCTATCCTGTGAGCCCCCATTGGCTTTGGAGTGCCCTTTATAGTTTTACTTTGTAGATGCTAGAAGTTGATAGAACAAGTGACCATTTTCAATGCTTATCAAACTCATCTGGGCATTGCGGGTGAATTAGTCATTTTAGAATTAGTGAATCATTTCATCATATCATTTGTGAATTAGTCAACTGCCTTTTTTGCCACACACAAATAATTTGCCCTGACCTATGAAGCACTATACTGTATGTGCCCTGTGATGTATGCAGAATTTCTTATTGTATACAGTATGTAATATGTATCTGACATATATTGTCTTCTTCTTCATCTTCTTTGTCGTCTTCTTTTTCTAATTAATGGGTTCTCTTAAACATAGCTTCAGTAAGTATGCTCACACTCCTATGTAGTAAGGTAATTCATGGGCATGATCAATTGATCTTTGGTTTCAATTGGAAAGTATTGTGCAGTTTTTTTCATTAATGATGAGCAAAGTTTTTAAACTCTGGAACAGATGGCATTTGGCAAATTTCAGACGGATAAAAATACTGGCTTTACAAAGAATAACGAGGATCCTGAAGGTTGCCAAGAAGATCCTAGAAATTTTCACTGCTATTTCAGGTTGTCAAGTTTAGATACTATCTCCATATTAAAAAAAACTGTTTGTCAGGCAGCAGTGAAAGAGGGTCATGTGGTCTGATGAGTCCAGATTTACGCTATTCCACAGTGATAGGCGTATGGGAAGGGAAGCACATGAAGCCATGCACCCATGAATAGTGCCCACTTTTTGGAAATTGATTTCTGAAATTGTTCTGGGAGCATGAGTAATCATTTTCACACATGAATTGGCCACCACATTGCACATGGTAATCAAAGCTAAGGGTGGTCAAAGGAAATATTGAAATATAGAATGTGTGACTTTTTAGGCAGTGAATATGCTGTATGGCTACTAAATAGTGTACTGTAATAGCCTTTATTTTGGGGATCCAGGCAAAGCATTTGGGGACTTTACTTACCTGCCCTGGAGGGAATGGTAAGATTTAGAGGACTAAGATTGGATTTTACTGTATATCAGAATAGATAGATGGCACAACCCATCAACTTGTACTGAGATAGTTGAGAGATTTTAAAAGAAATGAAAAGCAATATGTCACTCACATTGGTGATATTAACATTGAGCACACTGGTGAGGGCTAGATTCTATTTGCCTAAAATCATCAGGAGTTGAATAAAAGGTTAGGGCATTTTTGTGTGAATAAAGACTCCAGCAGAGCGGGTGGCCTTAATGGTCCTGTTAAAGACCAGCAGACTATTGGAGCTTGTTTTCTATGGATTAGGTAGAAATGGAGAATGAAGCCAAAGTAATAAAAATGACATATTAGTAACAACAGACTGCGTGTGCCATTGCAAAACAAACAACAAACAAATATTGTAGCTAAATTTTTTATAGGACCATTTTATAAAGTGTAATGGGTTCCCTGAGAAGCTTTATACTGACCAGGGTCCTGATTTTAAGATGTGCATCATCAAAGTATTGTGTAAAAAAAAAAAAAAAAAATGAATAGCCCCCAACCCCCACCCCCATTTCATTCAAAAGGAAACCCTTTTGGGTACTTTAAGAGAATTGTACTACAGATATCAGGCACTCTAAATAACAAGGATATGCCTCATTGGAGAGATTTTGTTAAGCCTCTTGTGCTTGTATAGCTGCACAAAGCACAAAGTTACAGAGTTTGTCTGTTACAAGCTCATGTTTGAAGACTAGCCTTTGGGCTTTATGTTATTGATCAGTCCATGACCCACAGTATGTTCGAGGTCTGAAGAACTGCCTGAAAAACAGTGTTGAGCTTTCCAGTAGGAAATCTGAGAAACTCAAGAACTTGTCAAAACATGAGAAGTGTGAATAAAATGATGAGAATGTGCATTCAGTGGGTGGTAAAGTATATCCTCTGAGATGTGTCCCTCTGGAACCAGCTGCATTCGTTATGTTTTTAGGATCATAACTTCCCATGATGTTGTACTGTATTTTAACAGAGCAGTGCTGAACATGAATACCATATTACCACTCTCTCCTAAATCAGCTACAGGTGAAATGAGGTTAAGATTTACTTAAAAAAAATATTACTCTATTAAGAGTAAAAAAGTATTTGGTGAAAAGATACTCAAGTACTGAGTAACTGTTTCACCATAATGTCCTTTTTTTATACTGCTTACATTATGTACTGTAAGCAGCCACACAAATTCTGACATTTCCGAATAATAAAATAAATAAATTAATAAAAATAAATCATCTTCTTTGTCTTTCGGCTGTTCCCTTTCAGGGGTCGCCACAGCAAATCATCTGCCTCCATCTAACCCTATCCTCTGCATCCTCTTCTCTCACACCAACTAACTTCATGTCCTCTCTCACTGCATCCATAAATCTCCTCTTTGGTCTTCCTCTAGACCTCCTGGCTGGCAGTTCCAACCTCAGCATCCTTCTACCGATATATTCACAATCTCTCCTCTGAATATGTCCAAACCACCTCAATCTGGCCTCTCTGACTTTATCTCCAAAACATCTAACATGGGTTGTCCCTCTGATGAACTCATTCTTGATCCTATCCATCTTTGTCACTCCCAAAGAGAACCTCAACATCTTCAGCTCTGCTACCTCTAGCTCTGCCTCCTGTCTTTTCTTCAGTGCCACTGTCTCTAAGTCGTAGAGCATCGCTGGTCTCACCACTGTCCTGTACACCTTTCCTTTCATTCTCGCTGATACTCTTTTATTGCACAGCACACCTGACACTTTTCTCCACCCATTCCAACCTGCCTGTACCCGCCTCTTCACCTCCTTTGAACACTCTCCGTTGCTCTGGACCGTTGACACTAAGTACTTAAAATCCTGCACCTTCTTTACCTCTGCTCCCTGTAGCCTCACCGTTCCTCTTGGGTCCCTCTCATTCACACACATGTATTCAGTCTTGCTGCGGCTAACCTTCATTCCCCTGCTTTCCAGAGCATACCTCCACCTCTCCAAATTTTCCTCCACCTGTTCCCTGCTCTCGCTACAAAGCACAATGTCATCTGCAAACATCATAGTCCATGGAGACTCCTGTCTTACCTCATCTGTCATCCTGTCCATCACCAGAGCAAACAAAAAGGGGCTTAGAGCCGATCCTTGATGCAGACCCATCTCCACCTTGAACTCTTCTGTCACACCTATAGCACATTTCACCACTGTCTTAGTGCTCTCATACATGTCCTGCACCACTCTAACATACTTCTCTGCCACTCCAGACTTCCTCATACAACACCATACAGTAGCTCCTCTCTCGGCACCCTGTCGTACACTTTTTCTAAATCTACAAAGACACAATGCAACTCTTTATTATCTTCTCTGTACTTCTCCATCAGGATCCTCAAACCAAATACTGCATCTGATGTACTCTTTCTTGGCATAAAACCATATTGCTGCTCACAAATGCTCACCTCTGCCCTTAACCTAGCTTCCACTACTCCTTCCCACAGCTTCATTGTATGGCTCATTAGCGTTATACCTCTGTAATTGCCACAGCTTTGCACATCTCCCTTGTTCTTAAAAATCGGCACCAATACAATTCTCCTCCATTCCTCTGGAATCCTCTCACTCACCAAGATCTTCTTACTGTAAACAAACTAGTCAGAAACTCTACTGCCACCTCTCCTAAGCACTTCCATACCTCCGCAAGTATGTCATCAGGACCAACAGCCTTTCCACTCTTCATCCTCTTCATCGCCCTTCTCACCTCACTTTTACTAATATTTGCTACTTCCTGCTCCACAACAGTCACCTCTTCTACTCTTTGTTCTCTTTCGTTTTCCTCATTCATCAACTCCTCAAAGTAATCCTTTCATCTTCCCATCACCCTCCTGGCATCTGTCAGTACATTTCCATCTCTATCTTTAATCACTCTAACCTGCTGCACATCCTTCCCAACTCTATCTCTCTGCCTATATATGTGACATAAATATCTTTACAAAATTGCAAATTAAGGAATACGAAACACAAATTTCACAACATAAAGCTTTTGAAACAAATACCTACTGTAGGTAACATATAGTATGTATGTTTGAAGAGTTACCCTCCAAATGCAAGATTTTTTTCTTTTAAGATTCTTTTTCCCGCTATTTAGCAGGTTTGTGTGTGGTCATGTGACTACAAGTGGTTATTATTATTGTGGCTAGTTGGAAAGTCATGTGATTATTGTTGCTACGTCTGATTGGTGGAAACACAGTCATGTGGTATATCCACCAGCTGCATTTCTCTGGCAAAAATAAAGAATATCTAATGAGTAGAATAAATGGTTAGAAAAGTAACGAGTTGAGTGTAGCCGAATGTAGCGAAGTAAGAGTAGCGTTTCTTCTTCACAAATCTATTCAATTCAATTCAGTTTTATTTGTATAGCGCTTTTAACAATTGACATTGTCTCAAAACAGCTTTACACAATCAAAAGAATTATTTAAGTTTGTATGGAATGTGAATGTGTATGAATCAAAATGTTCAGATAGTCCCTGGTGAGCAAGCCCGAGGGCGACAGTGGCAAGGAAAAACTCCCTGAGACGGTAATAGGAAGAAACCTTGAGAGGAACCAGACTTGACAGGGAACCCATCCTCATCTGGGTGAAACAGATAGCAGGAAATGATCTGCATTTATACAGTGTTAGGTTCAGCTATAATAGTTGATGTTAATTGATGTTATAATAGTTGATGTAAAATGGAGTCCAGTAGTTATTCGAGACTCAGATAGACTTGTAGAAAGTTCCAGTCCTGAACTATCGAATTGTCAAGTCCTCAGAGAAACAGCTGACCACACCAGTCGAGGCCAGAACCATCTTCTAAGTAGATAGAATCATCCCCAGACACCAGGCGCATCCTAAAGAGACACACGGGGCATCCATGCGATGAGACCTCCAACCAGAAACCGGGCACCAGGATGGATCAGACAGGTCCGGAGGGCAGAGGGAGTCTGGATCACTGGCAGCTCAGGAACCACATGTGTACAGTAGCTCGACAGAGAGAGAGAGAGAAATAGTGAAAGGGGGAGACAGGGGGAGAGAGGAAAGAGAAAGAGGGGGAGGAAGAGAAGAGGAGGAGAGATTGCAATTAGGTATGGTCACAGTCACAATGTGAATGTATATTTACTGTATTTACAAATCTACTCAAGTAAGAGTAAAAAATATGGTGCAGTAAAACTACTCATTTTTTCTTTAAAGTTAAAGTTACTTAAGTAAATCTAATGGAGTACGTAAATGTAACTCATTACTACCCACGTCTGAAAATAATGCATTTTCCATGTCTTACATTTCACCTGTTGGTAAATCTAAGCTGCTTACAATGGAGAGGAGAAGTTGTGCCAGTGATTAAATTATGCCCAGATTGATGTGACTCTTTCAACGGAATTGGTTAATGAAAAAATTACCAAGCAAATTACAAGACCGTAAAGATTGCATTATGCCAAGATAGGAAACATCTTAATAGAAGTAGCTTAGTCTCTTTTTTTCAGGGTCTTAGCACTACGACAATAAACTCACTGAATGATCCTATTATTAAATCCCAAATAGTGACAAATTTACATAGCAGTACAATGATCATCCAGCGGTCTTCCTTTACAGGGGCAGGAATAATCTTGTCATAAAGGTCTATATGTTTATACCTGGGTTTCATAGATATCCATTCACTCATATATCCCTTTTCTGTGCTGCTTGTCCTGTGTGGGGTTCACACACACAAAAAAACCTGCCATTTTACAAAATAAATATGTACAAAAAAATGTGTACAAAAAATATATGCACAGGTACTAGGGTCCTTAAAAGACAACCAAATTAATGGGTTTAAAAATGTCATTTAGATTATTTCACTACTAATATTGTATAATACACTGTCTATTATGTGACATTATATGACATTTACAGTACCATTCCTCTTACTGGTATGGTGGTGTGAAGACAATGCACCTGAAACATACACATGCACAAGTTGCCCAAGTTGCCCCCACATCATGATATGATTTGATTAAGAGACGAACATAATGAAACCATAGGGTGTGAGTTTTGCTGAGGGCTCTACAGTACAATTATAGCATAAACATGTTTGTACATGTGTGAAGCAAAAATTTCAATTCATCTTGTTTTGAAAATCTGTGGCAGCCATTTTTTAAATCTCTTTTTTCCCCCCTCAAAACTTTAATATATCCAGGTAACTGTACTGAAGAATGAATATCAGACCAAAAAGACCAGCTCTTATGTTGTAGCCATAATTTACAGTTATGTATGAACTACTTAGGGAGCAGAGCACATGCATACCCGTGTCTGGAGACGGTCATTCTGACCCTGCTGACCTGCTTCCATCGATCATACTGACTAGCATGTCTGTCCTCATATTTTATCCTCCTACTGGCCTTTCAGACTCAGGGGAGGACGATCAGTGGAGATTTAGGATGCGACTGCTGATTTTCATTGCTCCTGTCTGCCCATTTTAAGTACATTCTCAGATGCAATCCGTTTTTACTGCTGTCTGACAACTTTCTGCAATGTATTCACCTCTAGAACAGTATGAATTAAACATTATTTAGAAAGAAATTCAAAGAAGTAGAGCCATGCTCTTGAAAAAAAATAAAAATAAAAAACAATAGTACTGTATGACATTTTGTTTGGGAGGAAAAATTATCTATGATTGGTATGTGACAGACCCTTTTTAATTTTTATTTCATTATTAATACTATTATTTGCTTTTACCATTTTTCCCAACATAGATATTTTTATGCTTAAGTATCTTTGACTAACATTTAAGAAATACCCAGATAGCAAGGTGACATTGATTCAATGTTGAAATTTCATCAGAATCATCATTTTGGTTGAGGTTGATTTTTCAATGCTAAATAATGTTGAATCAATGTTGATAATTCAATGTTTTTCTGTGTTGAAAAGACAAACATTGAATCAATGTTGATTTTTGGTTTTGGAACCCATCCTCATTCAACAATGTAAGGCAAATTAAATTAACTAAGTGCATTTTTATAAAAATGTGTATGCATGTGTGTATGTGTTTAAAACAGGTTAAAAAATTGACTTATAGTTATTGAGGGAAAAAAAAATTTGACGGTAAGTTTTGTATATTTACCTTGCTGTCTAGTTTACTCACTTGAGAGCTTAATTCCTGTTTGCCGTTCAAAAGTACTCAATTTTCGGCTCGCATTTAACATCGGAGGGTGTTTTTACACTGTCGCCACGTCATTATAACAACTCTACAGGCATGAGCATTCAATATGTTGTAGTCTGGAAGTTCCTGCCACTCACGGTGAAAGAATTTTGGCAATGCGACCTACGGTATTCTGTGGAAGCATTTGTTTGAGAGCTTAGTTCCTGTTTCCCGTTGTCTGTGTCTGACCCAGAGCAGTGTGCGTGCCCCACATGGAAAGAACCTATATGAGGACATATGCGCATATATGAAACCTATATGCAGTATATATGCGCATATAACTGCACCTATATGGGGCCAGGGGTAGCTCAGTGGTTAAGGCATTGGACTATGGTTCGGAAGATCCCAGGTTCAAACCCCACAACCACCAAGTTGCCACTGTTGGGCCCTTGAGCAAGGCCCTTAACCCTCAACTGCTCAGATGTATAATGAGATAAAAATGTAAGTCGCTCTGGATAAGAGCGTCTGCCAAATGCCTAAATGTAAATATGAGGATATATGCGCATATATGAAACCTATATGCAGTATATATGCATACATATGATAATATATATGCTGCATATATGCGTATATATGCCACATGTAGGCAACATTGAGGTGCATATATGTGCATATACAGGCCATATAGGTCTCCTGTAATGCTTCTTTATATCCACATATAAGCCCTATATGTACATACAAGATATGTCTCCTATGGCAGGATCTGGTCATTTTAGCTCATATCTCACTTTGGCAACTGTCATACATGATGCCTAGCTCATATTTTCTATTATCAAGGCAATAACTAAGAACTACCAAAAAAAAATGCAAAAAACTAATCCTAATTGCCCACATACAGTATATGAGGATATATGCACATATATGAAACCTCAGTCTCCGTGAAAATCTTTTTTGAAACACGTCACTAAAATTAACTGAAATGAGAAATATATCTATATAAAGCTTAAAGTGTCTACTTTTAAATGATGCAAGTCACATTGAAAACAAATATTCTCAGTTTATGTAATCTATATAAACCAAGGAGAGGCACAGAATTTCTGTCACACTTATATGCTAATGACCCGAGGCAGGACACGCCCACGCGCCAATCACACGGAAATCAGTCCGGGTAATTTACATACTAGACCACGCCCCCGGACACCGGCATGAAAAACGAACACAGAGAGACAGGTTTGAAAATACTCCGATTCAGTGAATTTTCTACACGTTTTGGAAGATGGCACGCGCTTACACATCCGAGGAAACGCTTCAGAATGTTCTGGAAAGTGTGACTCCGACAACGAACGGGAACATTTTGAACAGAGAATAGACCCATGCTACACTGGGTAAGTTATTAAGTCTTATATAACTCTTATTCTGATAATATTAAACTAATATTAGTAAATATTTTCCTCACTACAGCTAGCTCTTGTCAGCTTGTGTGACACATTGGCTTTCAATGCCATTTATATAGTTTAGGTAAATCATGCTAACATGCTGCCTCATGTACTGTAGCACAAACATGATATTTCCCGGTGGCTAAGCTAATGCCTTATGGAGTTTACAGATGTTTATATTCACCTTGTTTTGGATAGCTTTAGATTATGGTTGCTAATGTGTATTTGGCTCCATTTTGGTTAGCTTATAACACTGCTATCGGTAATGTTATTTAGCACAAACAAGCTAGTTCCAGGTGGCTAAAATACTGCCTTACGTAGGACATTTCCATGTTCCTGTGACTGCGTACAACCAGCACATGGGGAGTTGATCACTCTGATCAGCTATTACAATACTATACTACACAGCACAAAACAATGAAGTCGTACAGAAATATTTCTCTACACTGCTTGGACATTGCTTCCACCAATGCTTACCCTGCATGTATGTTTTGTACAGGTTTTTTTTTTATCTTGCACTGTTTTACTCTGAATGTCCGTCCTTTTTTCAGTTTTTATTTTGTACTGTTCCTGTTGCAGTTTTACCCTGCATGTATCTTTATCATTAATCTGCATTTATACATAAAATCCTATTAACTATTGGGAAGCTAAACATGAGAATCAGTATGAAACATGAAAAGTTTCTAAAAGTTGCCAATAAATTAATATTGTGATGTGAAATAATTTTTCAGATTGAAGTTATAAAGGGCTCTGGGGTGTTTTGCCAGGCAGAAGCGTGGAGAGCAGCCCGCCTTGCCACCTCTGCTACTGCCATGGTACGGAATCTGCTGCTGGGCACCTTCGACTTGGAGACTGGACCAAAATTAAAAAGGTAGCCATTATTGGTGAGTGAATGCATAATGCGTTGAGAAGGGAAAACAAAACATATAAAGTCTTAAAAGTTCACCACTTTAACCATAGCCTACTTGTATCAATGTTTATTAGCCATCAATGGAGACTGCATAAGGTAGGGCACCCATTATTGTTACTGTATCTGCTTGGGACCTATAATACTAATTCATCACTTGCTCACTTCTTAATCCTACCTTTCCTCTTCTAAAGCCACATTATATTGCGCTGTAAGGTGTGTAGTCCTCTATTTTGTAGAACATATAGTGTTGCAAATAACCTCGTGGCACTAATTGTTGTTGTCTGAAGTTTTAATAAATAATCATAATGCTGTCAAAAATAATGTCATAAATAGATTTTCTTTATCAATTAACTTCTATTAATTAAAAATGTACATAAAAGTTTTTATTTAAAGTTTAATGGAATGGCTGTGTGAAAGATGCTGAAGCTGACGTGCCGCTGGTCTTTTATATTAATGTTGTTCGGAAGCCTGTGTAATGATGTAGTTTCGACATCTATCGACTGAACAGCGTTTTTTCGACTTTTCATGTTATTGTTGTTCAGCAATAGCATGGACGTGATGTTTTGGCAAAAGAAGGGTGGGATGGAGGTTGATGGTGACTGAAAGCGGTGACTGAGTAGATTGGACGTCACAGCAGCTCGTGAAAAGGCAGAGCTACTTTATGCAGGCTGTGTGCATTCTACTGTGGATTGACTGTTTTGAAACTTGTATGGTAGTTACATAGCCCCTAGACCTCAGTTACCATGAAAAAAGCCATGAAATTTCAGTTTTGACCATATGGGATCTTAAACAAGGACGTCATCTTTTTTTAATTATTGTTTGTTCGGGGAGGAATTATAGACCACAATGTCAGCATGATCTTGGGCTGTTTCCTTATCACTTCTTGTGTGCGTTTGGCTGTAGCTTGCACACCAGACAGAGTTGTTGGCGATTCATCCTATTGTGAAGTCATGCAGTGTGTAATCTCCTGTCGCCAATTCATTGTGCAGTGTGAACACAGCAGCAACTACAGATGTCGCCATTAAAAACCCGCGTGTTTTCCCGTGGGATGCCGCAATTTAGCGCGCGGCTTGCCGCGACTTGCCGGAGGCAACATTCGGGAATTTAAAATAAATGTGTTGTGCTTCACTGAATATCCGCCAGATGGCGCATAGAAGGACTTTATCTAAAAGCCGGTGGTCCGGGAAAGTCAGTTTCCCTATGTTTCCCCGGTGGCGTGCAGATTCAAATCATGACGTCACTCGCTACCTAACGCTGAGAAGGCGAACGAGGATTTTAACAGTTTTTCTCTCGTTTTAAAGTGTTTTTATGAACTTTTTGAATTAAACAAATAACCTATGCATAATAATCGAGTGTCTTTTCGCTTTTTTTTTGTATATTTGAAGATAATTCATACGTTTTAAGCCGCTGCAAAAGGCTGGTTTGCTGGGCGAGTACTGACATCACGACTACTTTTATTACACCTACATTTATTTATTTGTATATGTATGTTATTAATATAAATTTTTTAGAGATTGTGTGTGCGTGCATGGAGAGTTTGTGTTGATAAGTGTATGTGGATAAGTTGATAAGTGTATCAGAAAGCATTAAAATGTTCATTTGAATTAAAATGACACACACACGTCTGTATATACAGTATATCAATTACATATATATCAATTTCATTAGTTCGTTCATTCTGTTTTGAAGCTTCGGATGTTTTTTTTTTTTTTGGTTTGGTTAGATTAGTTCTGAACTCGCTTCCGTGAAACTATCGCTAAAACAATGTACTGAGCCCTCCTGAGGATATAAAGCTTTATTATTGTGTTTGAATAAATATTCAGATCTACCACAGCAGGTAATAAACTATGGTGTGTCATAACCGAAGCAAACACCACGATTATACCTCGTTTCGTTCGACGGGAACGTGGTTCACTTGGCCGCGGTGTATTATAAACCTGTGGAATGTTTCACTGTTTATGCTCACATAAGAGTAATAAAAGCGAGTGAAATGTGGAAATGATGTGTGGCAACTCAATGAGGACTAAACCAATGATTTCGGTAACTCCACTGAGTGTAACATCTGCATAGTGACACTGAACAACTTCACTTTTCCGTTTACCTCTGGAAAAAAAGCTGTATTTTGTTTGTTTATATTTAGAGTTTTTATAACAGTAGAACAAGTGCCCGCGCGTACGCACACACATAGACAGACACACACACACACACACACACACACACACACACACACACACACACAGACACACACACTCCCCTGAGCCCTCGGGAAACATCCAATCACCGTCGGTATACAAATGAGTCAAGACGCAGCCTAACGTGGTGTCGTGTCGGATTTCAGTGGTCACGGAGTGGGAAGACTTTGAAGAAGCTGCAGTGACAGTAAACAGCTGAACAACTTCACTTTTCCGTTTACCTCTGAGGAAAAAAAGCTGTATTTTGTTTGTTTATATTTAGAATTTTTATAGAAGTATAAGAGAAAGTTACAGTTTGTGGTCTGTGTACTGTAGTTCGCACCCTTGTAGAGAATAAATAAATGAATAACACCTTCATATCCCCTCTCAAGAGTGTCATAGTCCATTGTTAGTTTTAATGATCTGGCTGAAACTAATTATCACTACATAAGTACCCTAACACCATTGATCATGAGTCTCAGCTGAACCTAATTCTATACTTGTAACAGAAAATGTAGATGCAGATTCCAAATGTGTATTTATATAATAGATAGATAGATGTGTGTGTGTGTGTGTAGGCTCTACGCAGGGGCAAGAGAGGGCAGCGCACCCTTAAATGTCTGCACATGTTAATATATTCCTAAAATGTATATATTACAAGTTGATAAACTGATCTGCGGTAGCGGAAAAATCCGCTGAAAATAGGACAGGCTGCAGCGCACACACACACGTACACACGCGCGCGCACACACACACACACACACAGACACACCTCCCTTGAGCCCTGCGTCTGTCGGATTTCAGCGGTCACGGAAAGACTTTGAAGCAGTTTATATATGAATCTAAGCTTGAACTTATCAGCATTGTAAATATATAATACTTTTCAAATAAAATCGCTATTACTTTGACCCTGAAGTTTAGTTTAGCACACACAAAAAACAGAAAAGTCATTTCTGGTAAATCAACGGAATGTGTAGTTTATTTACAGTAATTCATTAAAAAATGAATATACATTGTACAGTACACGGTAAACACGGGAAAGATTACAAAATGAAAAAACAAACAGTGTCTACTTTATAAACAGCTTAGTATGTGCGTCGAGATGCTGAAATCCCTTGCATGTTTTTGCTTCCAAGTGGAGAGATATTTGACTGATAGCCTAGAACAAAAGATCTATAGGTGTGATCACAACCCCCTCCGACCGACCGTGCCATCAATCACTGACCACCTCAGAAGTTCCCTCCAATGTATGGCTGCAATACTTGTTTTGCAAGTATTTTTAACACCATTCAAAGGCTTACAAGTTCCATTCAACATATAATGATGTCTCCACATGTTAATATATTCCTAAAATTTATATATTACAAGTTGATAAACTGATCTGCGGTAGCGGAAAAATCCGCTGAAAAAAGGACAGGCTACAGCGCACGCGCACACACACACACACACACACACACACACACACACACACACACACACACACACACACACACACAGACACACCTCCCTTGAGCCCTCGGTAAGCATCCAAGCACTGAGGCACGCAAATCCCCTGACCACAATAAGGTGGCAATCCCTCAGGGGGGAAGATGAAAAATACAAATTAAATAAATAAAACAAAATAAAATATCCTTAATCCAGATTTTATCAATCAACGTCATAATATTGATCTTAGCTGGATGGTCTAATTCTCAAAACCGTTTAACCTAAAGAAAAACTTAACACACTATAACTAGAATATTTACAAAACTGAAAGGTTGTCTTATGTATAATAAAAAAAAAACCTCATAACTCAAAAAGATCATATTATGTTTTTATATATATTTTTTTTAGATTTTTTTTTTATAGTAACTGAACAGCTCTCTTCTCTCCAATCCACTCCTAAACCCCATTATAAACAGCTTAGTATGTGCGTCGAGATGCTGAAATCCCTTGCATCTTTTTGCTTCCAAGTGGAGAGATATTTGACCGATAGCCTAGAACAAAAGATCTATAGGTGTGATCACAACCCCCTCCGACCGACCGTGCCATCAATCACTGACCACCTCAGAAGTTCCCTCCAATGTATGGCTGCAATACTTGTTTTGCAAGTATTTTTAACACCATTCAAAGGCTTCAAAGGGGCAGTTATCGGCTATGACACGTTGAAGGAGAACTTAATAGTTCTCAAAAATAGTGTAAATGTCTGCAACAATCACTAACCATTAAAATGTTTTTTTTTTTTTGTAATTAAACACGAAAATATTAATTATATTTCCATATACACACACACACACACACACACACACACAAGGGCGTAGGTTTGCTACCTATGACTCCAACTAATACCCCATCCCCCAATCCCCTTTTCCACCCACCAACCCCCAACCCCCTGCCCCATCCACCTACCAACCTCCCACCCCAACTATGTCCACTGAATACATGTTTTTCTTAATATGGTGCGAAATCACTTTACATTAATACTAGCAATGCTTCGATTTATATTAATCCACTCGAAATGCAATTCATTAAGTTAAATTAAGGAATAGTGTAAAGTTAAAGGAATGTTTCATAACTGACAAAAAGATAGTCTTTAATAAAATAAAAACTATTCTTTATTGAGCCCTAGTGCAAATGAAACATCTCAATCATCTGTATATATATAAAAGTAGATTACATCTAAACATGAACTACTAGGTAGAGTACCACACAACAGCTCAATGCATATTGCTCCTATATGAAGGAGACAAAAACATGCCTTCGCCTCTCGTTAACAAAAATAAACTGCTGGCATATTTGTTTGACATCAATATTGTCCAGGCTGTTCTTTTTTTCTTCTGATAAACACTAAAGATGATATTTTGTAGAATGCTGAAAACCTGTAATCATTGATTTACATAGTATTTGTTTTTCCTGCTACGGAAGTCAATGTTTTCAGCTTTTTTCCCCAATATCTTATTTTGTATTCAACAAAATAAAGAAAATCATTAAAGTTTGGAACCACTTAAGGAGTAAATAGTGAGTAAAGTTTTTTTGGGGGTGAACAATGGCTTTGACCCTAACTCTTCCCCTCTGACTGCACTAGGACCGGACAGCATTGCCACCTGATGAAATAGCGTGACAAAAAAGTGAAATGTCAGTTCAAAACTTTTGCCAAAAACACTAATGAATCACTTACATCCTCAGCCTATCACTCCTCATAATGCTAAATATTAGTATAATCAACATGTATAATACACGCACACATATTATATGTTATGTACTGTATAATCAACATTCAGATTGACCTCCTGTGAACTCGCCTCTTCACCTGAACTACAACATGGCTGATCTGCTTCTGTCCCCTAATTGAAAAACATTGAGGGATTCCTTATGAGCATGGACAGAGAATGCCTCAGCCTATTATTGGAAACAATGTTAAATCTCAGGACAACTACAGTGGCTTGCAAAAGTATTCGCCCCCCCCCCCCCCCCATGAACTTTTCCACATTTTGTCACATTACAGCCACAAACATGAATCAATTTTATTGGAATTCCACGTGAAAGACCAATACAAAGTGGTGTACACGCGAGAAGTGGAACGAAAATCATACATGATTTCAAACATTTTTTTTTTTTACATATAAATAACTGAAAAGTGGGGTGTGTGTAATTATTCAGCCCCCTTTGGTCTGAGTGCAGTCAGTTGGCCATAGACATTGCCTGATGAGTGCTAATGACTAGAGAGCACCTGTGTGTAATCTACACTCTCTCCATCGCTGTCTGTTATACAGCACAGGTGTTTAGGTTCTGTTACTTGATAAAACAGGATCAACACATGCCATTTAAACAGCAATCATTTTATTTCACTTTTTCTGAGTCTTAGTGTGCAAACCTCGAATCAAATCATTAATGTTCGCCAAGTAAGTGAATGCATTTTAAAAACTATTTTTCTGAAGTGGATTGTCTATTGGTGTCAACAAAATTCTAGCCATATGGCAATATTAGTATATTAGTTTATCAATTTCTTTCACAATACTGATTTCTGACAAACAGTCACTAGATTAGGAGACTGACAGGGATCATATTTATACTTTTACATTTAGCTGTTTAATCTGCTGTTAGTTTTAAGTCCGTATTCACAGACTATATCCTGGCCTGCTGTACTGAATGTGAGTCCACTGCATTTGGCGCTGCTTGTGTCTGAACGCAGCCAATCGTCTATCACATGATGGCAGGGAAAGGCACAGCCAATCAAAATGTTCATATGTGTTTTGGGGGCGGGAGGACTCAAGGAGAGAACGTGATTTATCCCTTTCTGCGTGTCTAGGTTAATGTTGACAGAACGATTAAAAAAAAAAGTGGATTAAATTATTGGTGGGGACATTTCAATGGTCGGAGGATATTGGTGGGGACACATCCCCTCCGTCCACCCTAAATCTACGCCCCTGTGTGTATATATATATATATATATATATATATATATATATATATATATATATATATATATATATATATATAATTTAAAACTATTTATTCATTTGTCTTTTATTCACTTACTTACTAGCGAATGCTTTTTTAGGGCTCTAAAAACTACGGCAGTATGAATGACAATGGAATAGGACGTGTGAGTTGCACCGGTCACACACACACACACACACACACACACACACAATAAAAAAAAAAAATATATATATATATATATATATAAAATTAAATTCTTAAAACATCGTGTTCACCCATGCACTGAAAAAAAGAACTTGTAAGATTTACTTGATAAAATCCTCATAACAATTTGGACACAGATTTTAAGTAAATTTTATTGTTCCAATATTAAGGCTGAATCCCAACCCTTCCCCCTACCCTTCCATTTGATGCGTTCACGTGCAGGGGTAGTGGTGTCTCATTTCTCTTTTGGTTGGAGGTGTAGGGGGAGGGGGGAAGGGCCAGATAGCCCTCCAAACGAAGATTTTTCAGGACCTCACTTCAAACGAAGGGCTAAGCGAAGTTTTCAACATGGCTGCTCACTCGAGCAAGCAGACCCATAAATGTTAAGTCATTTTTGCCATTAATAAAGATTTTTATGACAAGTTTTCATTATATGTATATTACCTTTAGTCTTGTGTTTGTGTTTATGGTGATGTTCTGTAAAGAAACGTTTGCAAAAAAAATCGCTAAAGTTTGCTAGCGGATAGCACATATTGCACAATATTACAAATATATATTTTTATGTCACATACACTTTACTGCATGCTACAAACAAATATGAAAGTTCAGTAGCACGGCATTTTGCCGAGCATTTGATAACGCATTGTTTGTTTTGCTTACGGCCATACACTATTGTTTTGCTTACACTATTCTTACTTATTGCAACGTGACCACAGTTTTGTAATTTATATTCTGTATATGGACGGCTGAGGAAACCCGAAGACTCATCCGTGTTCGTGGTGAAAATGAGCAACTTTTTTAAAAATCGAAATACGGCGCAAAAAACCTTTGGGAGTGAGTAATCTCTCTTATTGGAATGTGTGATAAACATCGGCGCATGTCCTCTGACGTAACATTAGGAACCAGCGACAACGTATGATGACGTATAACAGTGTTGTCCCATTTCTTAGGGGAAATATTTATACCCTTCCCCTTTCCACTTCGTTTCAAGGGACAAGGGGAAGAAAATAGAATTGTGATTCAGCCTAAGTAAAACTCACCCGTAATTGTCAGGTAAAATTTACTTAATTAAATTAACAATAAAAGAAATCAAGTAAAAGTTACATAATTATATTTAATGCACAAATTAGATTTATTTAAAATAATCAAGTAAAGTTGCAGGAACCTTAATTTTATGAAATTACTATCATTTTGTTTTGTGAGATTTTCCCTTAACTTGGTTTTATCAATTTACTGTATATTACTCCCTATAATAATGTAAACATTGCTAATTTATGTTTTGGAAAGAAACTTAAGTAATTATTTCATCTATATCTTTCATAAATCACACAACTAAAATATAATTAAACAGTTTATTCACCAACATTACCAAATATTTGTGACATTCACAGTCTAGATCCAAGTTGTCTTTTTAATAAAAGTGCATTCAGCTAAATTTTGCATCCATAGAAAAAAACTGCACAGCACCAGGGCCTGAAATACTTGTTTTAAACAAAATTGTGTAAAATAATAAATAAATAAAATACAGCATTCATTTAGAAATAAAATACAGCAGAAAATACATTAAACAAACTGTAGAATAAACGTTAAAACGTAATAGCCCTCGGAAGCAGTGAAGTTGCAACATTCAAATCAGCACTCTGGACTAGTGCACTTAAAAGTATGCCATTGAAACCATAACGCATTAAAACATTTTAAGCTGAACATGTAAACACAACATGTAAAGACTTGTAGTCAAGCCAAATCAAATGTTTTAAGATAACTTCATCTTTAAAGCTTGCACTTTTGGTGATAGCTTAATCCCATCAAGTTCTAGAAGAACTTTCTGAAAATAGCTCAAATGTGTAGCGCAGTGCTCGGAGCTATTGCCACTTGCAAAGTTTCCTCTCCTTCAAGGATTATGGATACACCAACTGGTCCTTCCCCTTCAACAGCACAGACGACAAGGATTTTAAGAAGGTGCATACTGGCATCACTTCGTCTGTCCTCCTGCATAAAATGTACAAGAAAATAAATAATTTATTTTGAGAAACAAAAAAAAAATCTGAATTGCTTCAACCTGTGCTGACTTCATTTCACAGAGAAAAAAAAATAATACAAATAATTGATAATAAAAAATGACCATCACTTCATATACTTCAGATTGTTAAACTTGGGTTAAATTGCTTTAGCAATAATCTTGCATCACTAAAACATTGTAAAACATGGCATGAGATGGCTACACTCCATAGATTACTCTGCACCTTTACAGTGTCAGGAAATCCTATGATGAATGCTGAGTTTGTATTTAAAGGGTTAGTCCAAACATGAAAATTCGTTCAATAATTACTCATATTTATATATTCATTTGCATTTATATGCTTCTGTCCAATACAACAAACACTATATTCAAGGTATTAATAAATTGTATAATTAATAAGAAAACAATGCTTTACCAAGCAATCATCAAAGAGATCCTCTTCAGATTCACGTCTCATCTTTACGCTTTGTTTCTGTGAAAATATTTACATTGTATCATTACATAATCTTTTATTCGTACAACTACATTTAGGCATTTCTTCATCTTTTGTAAGTTTGCCTTTATCCAAAGCAAATTACAAAAGAGGAAGGCATCAAGCATGTCAAGCAGTGCTACTAACACAAAGTTTCTGAAAAATACAAGATAGATCAGCGAGGGATTAAGGAAAAAGTAAGAAGCAAGAATCATGTGTGGAAAGATTAAGCATGCAGGGTCACAGGATGACTCGACTTATTTTTATTGTCTGCAATGCGATTTAGACAAATTAGAACTGCGGTAAAGCCAGCCGCGGTTCAGAAGAACACGGTCAAGCCAGCCGCGATTGATTTTAGTGTGCGCACATATTACAGTGATTACGGTAGTTTCAGGACCGACACAGAGACAACGCGCTTTCAGAGCGCTTTTCATTTAGACGCCCAGGACTGAGAGATAATACAACATGCTCGTCAATTTTTACTTGCTTATTTATTTGCATTTCTGCTTTAATATCCGTGTTATTTATTGGTGACTTTGACGGTTGTCTGTTACAATATTTTTCTTAAATATTCACCATTCAAATAATTGTTTTATGTAGATAAGTTACAGCAGAATTCGTAGAAAACAGACAAAATAATGTATTTAGTCTTTCTAAATACCAGAATTGATTTTTATTTTGTTTTACTGTTCAAAAGTAGCAGTTATTCTTCAATGAATGTTTTCTATAATGAGGATTAACGTCTGCTTTGGAAGAGAGGTCAAATAAACAAATGTTCACAATGGGGAAAAAAAGTTAAATAAAATGCCTTTATTTCACTTCAGAGACCTATGAAAAAATAAATTCTAGTAAGTATAAAACGCCATGGTCAGTTTTTATCCCATATAATGTACACACATTATATGATAAAAAAAAAAAAAAGTAGAAAAAAACAATGATCAGTTCTTATTCAGGACGTCCCATACTGTATACACACCACATATAAAACTATTTTACTGCAGCATTTTTGAGATATTGGACATTATTACACTTTAAAGGGGTATAAAGACCCCATTTCTAATAAGTAGAAAAAAACAATGATCAGTTCTTATTCAGGACGTCCCATACTATATACACACCACATATGAAACTATTTTACTGCAGGATTTTTCAGATATGGGGCATTCTCTCTGTGTTGTTCATGAAACTACCGTAATCACTGTAATATGCGCGCGCACTAAAATCAATCGCGGCTGGCTTGACCGTGTTTTTCTGAACCGCGGCTGGCTTTACCGCAGTAAATTAGAGCTGCTGTCAATACTGTATGAACATATGTACAGGTTCTTTACTCGTAACTCATTAATAAAGTTCGGCTTCAGAAAAAAAAACGTTTATTGCTAGTGCTCTTTTACCATTTAATGCTTTAACACACACGACTCAGTTTGTTCAGAAATGGCATCTAACTGGCGAGCCTTTGTCTGAACATGCCGTTTTCACTCGGGGTGGGGGTAAGAAACACACATCTCGGTGTATTAATCCGCGCGCTCGGTTCGTTATTATTTTATTTATTTATTTACCACAGGACCCATGGGGGCTCCGTAGGTTCAGGTTTTTACACGAAAACGGTGTTTTGTGAATCTCCACACTATTAAAAACTGAAATTGCTAATTGTACGTCCTGAGATTAAGATGAACATTAATTGGGAGTCATGAAAGCGAGAATCACATCCAAAAAAGAAAACTAAACTTACCTCGAACACGACAAACTCCAGCTTCAGCACCGCCGTGTTGTACTGTACCTCCGTGATGATCCACAACCGACTGATCCACAGCGCGGGCACAGCGTCTCCAAACACGCATGCGCAGTTTCATTTGCACACATTTTCGGCTTCAGTAGACACACAATACTTCAGACTGAAACACGACTGCCCCCTACAGGTAATGAAGGGCATGTTCACAGCTTCCCTCACGCAGCCGCGCAAAGCCGCGGCAAGTCACGGGATCCCTTTTCTCGAAACACGGGTTTTTAATGGCGACATCTGTAAATGCTACCACAGATAGTACAGTGTGAAAACAATGGTGATCCAATGACTTTGAAAGTCATGCAGTGTGAGTTTGAGGAGAAGGTAAAAAGCAATACAAAACAAATAATGTACAGTTTATGTTGTCATTACTTTGCTCTCAAACTAAATGCAATGTAATAATAGGCATTATTTAATAATAACATTAACAGTGCAGCATGCATCTAACTCTGGGTAAAAAGCTTATAATAAAATCACCAAAATAAGTCTTCATGTTAAGAATAAATATGCAAACAGTACGGTATTTGAGCGTACGGATTGGAAATTTGTGCATACAGTTTGTTAATCCGTGGCCATGATTTGTTAAACTGAGATAACAGTTTAAGTATTTGAGTGCGGGGGACAAATTGCAAACCATCGCCACGGATTGATTTTTTATTTATTTATTTTTTTGGTCCCACAGGTTTTTTTTTTTTTTTTTTTTTTTTTGCACATAACAGACTACATTGTTACATTAAGTATATTTGTTTTCATAGCATTGAATATGTACATTGTAGGACAACATTTGCAGATTGTGAAATAACATACAGGTCCTTCTAAAAAAATTAGCATATTGTGATAAAGTTCATTATTTTCTGTAATGTACTGATAAACATTAGACTTTCATATATTTTAGATTCATTACACACAACTGAAGTAGTTCAAGCCTTTTATTGTTTTAATATTGATGATTGTGGCATACAGCTCATGAAAACCCAAAATCTCAAAAAATTAGCATATCATGAAAAGGTTCTCTAAACGAGCTATTAACCTAATCATCTGAATTAACTCTAAACACCTGCAAAAGATTCCTGAGGCTTTTAAAAACTCCCAGCCTGGTTCATTACTCAAAACCTCAATCATGGGTAAGACTGCCGACCTGACTGCTGTCCAGAAGGCCATCATTGACACCCTCAAGCAAGAGGGTAAGACACAGAAAGACATTTCTGAACGAATAGGCTGTTCCCAGAGTGCTGTATCAAGGCACCTCAGTGGGAAGTCTGTGGGAAGGAAAAAGTGTGGCAGAAAACGCTACACAACGAGAAGAGGTGACCGGGCTCTGAGGAAGATTGTGGAGAAGGACCGATTCCAGACCTTGGGGGACCTGCGGAAGCAGTGGACTGAGTCTGGAGTAGAAACATCCAGAGCCACCGTGTACAGGCGTGTGCAGGAAATGGGCTACAGGTTGCAAATTTTGCATGTCATTCGGAAATCAAGGTGCCAGAGTCTGGAGGAAGACTGGGGAGAGGGAAATGCCAAAATGCCTGAAGTCCAGTGTCAAGTACCCACAGTCAGTGATGGTCTGGGGTGCCATGTCAGCTGCTGGTGTTGGTCCACTGTGTTTTATCAAGGGCAGGGTCAATGCAGCTACCTATCAGATTTTGGAGCACTTCATGCTTCCATCTGCTGAAAAGCTTTATGGAGATGAAGATTTCATTTTTCAGCACGACCTGGCACCTGCTCACAGTGCCAAAACCACTGGTAAATTATTTACTGACCATGGTATTACTGTGCTCAATTGGCCTGCCAACTCTCCTGACCTGAACCCCATAGAGAATCTGTGGGATATTGTGAAGAGAAAGTTGAGAGACGCAAGACACAAGAATCTGCAAAAGGATTCCCGACCAAGTATTGAGTGCATAACTGAACATAATTATTTGAAGGTTGACTTTTTTTTGTATTAAAAACACTTCTTTTATTGGTCGGATGAAATATGCTAATTTTTTGAGATAGGGATTTTGGGTTTTCATGAGCTGTATGCCACAATCATCAATATTAAAACAATAAAAGGCTTGAACTACTTCAGTTGTGTGTAATGAATCTAAAATATATGAAAGTCTAATGTTTATCAGTACATTACAGAAAATAATGAACTTTATCACAATATGCTAATTTTTTGAGAAGGACCTGTATATTAAAAAAAATCTAATGTGTGCATTGTATCTATGGAAGATTGTAGGACATTTCAAAACATATGTTGCATATCTGTACATTTGTAAAAGTCACATTTCCAAAAATTTAGGACCCACCTTCTGTCATTCATAAACAACTACCACTCCAAGTTTTTAGAGCATTGTATAGTTCTAACCTTTTGTTTGTTTTTCATTCTTTAGATGCACTACAACAACAACAGATGAAAGCTGAAGAAAAGGACGCCACAGAGTTTCTTTGCTTCAACAGTTCAGAAATGGCTTCGTTATGCCCCAGAACGGCTGTGGGGGAATTGCTCGTGGTGGAAAACCATAAGTTCAGACTCGTGTCTTATTATCTGTTTTGCTGAGTAAATACATTTCAACTTGCGAATAATGTTTCAGTCATCTGTTGTGTTTCTGACTTGGTTGTTTCTATTTGCATTGGACTGAATTTTGCTGAGGCAGGTTGCCATTTTTATATTAAGGTTTTCCAGTCTCTTCTCTTAGCAGTTAGATTCTGTTTTATGAATTCAGAATTAACAATCTCTTCTAATAGTTCTCTTCTAAAAAGTCATTTTGTCATCCAGTTTATAATAATTTGTATGTAAGTTGTAGTGTGTTTTATTATATAGTTGTTTTATTGTAATTGTGATGTTACCTCCTGTTTAATGGGTATGGAGCATAAATAAATATGTTTACATGTAAACTGAAGGATTTTGAGTTACTGACTTTTTGTTTAAAAAAAAAGCTTTTCAGCCCTACATGGTCTCTGATGTAAAGAAATAAATCAAAACGGACATGATTTACTGTCATAGAATCTTGCTGTTCATAAAGCAAGACTAAACTATAATTGCTTCAATGTTGATTCAATGTAAAATAAGTGATTGAATTTACGTTGAACAAACATTGATTTTATGCCCATCTTGATCTATTTTTCATCATTGAAATAACATTATTTCAAGGTGCAAACCTGATGAAAAATCAACATTTAACATTGAAATTTCAACATTGATTCAATGACAAGTTGGTTGATGCTTTAATGTTGATTCAACGATGATTCAATGTTGTTCTGCTATCTGGGTATTGAGGTAGAACTCACTAGTAACTGTTAATATTAAACAAAACAGTTAATTTTTATTTGTTATAATACAGTATTACTTCTACTGTAAGTCATACTGCACTGAAATGTACGTAAACACACAAAAACTGTCAAGAGTGGTGGGGTTAATTTATGAACTGTTTATAAGATAAATAGCTGGTATATGGTACTGATGGATAATATTTTACAATTTCATTTCTATAAAATCATAAAGAGGATTTCACACACACACACACACACACCTGGTGTAAAACTGACAGGCCCAAGGCAATGAGGATTGCATTCATATATCTGGTATGTTTGATCTTCCCTGCTTTAGAATCTTCATCTGTTCCTTTCTTCAGGCAAGATTCATTTCATGAGTGTTTCTCATTCACTCAGCATCAGACCTCAGAGCATTGATTTCAACTTGTCAGAACGTGCAGCACAGGATACTGGATCAAAAAGGTCTTTGACTCGGATAGGCCTTTGTGGCTTTATTTGCCTCAATAATGAAAAGACTGCTGTTTATTAGTGAGGTGTTCTTTAGTCAAGGGAAAGAGTAGGATTATTACATTTCTACTCTGCTGTAGATATATTTGAGTGTATCACTGCGAATATCGCACACTATTTCCAGGTTGCCATTTTCATTTATTATTATTATTTATTATTATATATTTTTTTTAAGTAACTGCATTATTCTTGTCACGATCAGAGTAAAGCCGAGTCCAAAAACACTTGGCATGAGTTGTGTGTCACGTACCTCAGATGGGATGCCAGTCTGTTACAGGACATCATGTTTGCACTTGCACATTCACACACCCACTCTCCACTGTGGGCCAGTCCACCTATCAATAACCTGTAACTGGAACCGGATCTCAGGGTCAAACTGACTGAGACCATGATCAAGACAAGTGTTTGAAGAAAATAAGGGAAAGGAAAAAAAAAGAATTTGGAAGGAATGGCTGCTATTCATTTACTTTTATTCAAATATTTTCATTTATAATTACTCAAATATTTTCTCATACAGCTCATACGTTCTCTCTTTTAAAAAAAAAAAGTCAATTTAAACGTGTATTATTACTTTTACTTTATAATTTCTGAGTTACTAATGTATTTCAACAGTATAATTTTTGTTCTTACTAAAGTACAGTACAATCTCTTGTCATCAATATCTTACTGTTGAATGTAGACTTATGTTTTAACTGCTCTTCTTGGACAGCAGTATTGTTCTTGCTTCACTGCTTAAGCCCACATGGATGTTACAAAAGGTAACATTCTGGTTCTCTCTGCTTAATTGTCACTGTTCAGTACTTTTTTTGTGCATCATTATAAAACATATAAAAATAATGTTTAATTCAGTCAGGTTGCAAAAATTGGCAGAGTAAGCTCTGTACCTCAAGTAACATTAGCTAATGCTAGCAAACAGTTTGGTTAGCCTGTTAAAGAGCAGCATTTTTGAGCTAATTAAATTTGTTTGAGGTAATTAAATATTTCACTTTGAAAAAAAAAATACAATTATAACCTGAACTATTAACAGCACACCCCATCTCCAGTCATTTTATTACAAAGTTTTTAATAATACCCCTGGAGGTGGAAGGCCACAGTGGCATCCACTAAGCCACTGTACAACCCTAACAAATACATGCATAAGTAAATAAATAAATATTATTAAAACAAATTAAAAAGCAAAAGAAACTGGTAATGTAAACTCCTCTGTCCCGAATATTTTCTTATGCAGGGAAATGTACAATAAAATGAAACTAAAATAATTTTCACTACTGCAATGCTTATAATTATTTAGTTAAACGTTACAACTTTTAATTTTACAACTGTGCTTACTGTTAGTTCTAAATACAGTTAATGCAGTATTCATTATATTTTCTGTGTATGAGCTTTCACAATAGACACTAACACATAGAAGCACTACATAAAAAAATATATTATTCATATTTTAGCTGGAACTACTGTCTGAGAAGTGCATACCTTAGGTCTCATCAGATTTGAGAATTCACCCATGTGAGGGTTGCCCACTAGAGGGCACTGTGTTTTAGTTTGTAGTTTTGTTCATAGACTCAGTTTCCCAGAAGGCACCTCAGTCAGGTTACACAGATGCCCACTTGAACTGAGGATACTCATTAGTCATGTTATAAATACCTGTTTGTTCTGGGAAACTGGGTCGAGCATTATATGTATAATTTCAGTTCTGGGGCTAAGTTCTGGGGTACGTCGCTTGAAACATCCGGGATGAATTGACACATCTAAGATGAGATCATCGTGGAAATTTCTCTCAGGATGGCGCCGCGGATGGCTGCCTCAGTGTGGAGCTCTCCATTAGTCTTACTGTTTTTGTTAGTTTGTCCTGTTTTTTGTTTCTCAAACGTAATAACTTACACCAGGGATGAACTGCTGAACGTTCAGCAGGACACATCACACAATTTTCAACCACTTTTTGATTTTTCAAACGTTTTACTGAACATTGTGACCGGCGGAGCAGCTGCGCTGTTTAAATGCTTTAAGAAGCGCAGGCGGGGGAAGAGAGCCGGTGCGCTCGTCAAGCTCCGACAGCGCGGCTTTAGAACTGCGCTGCCGAGTATACATCTGGCGAATCTCCGCTCTCTACCCAACAAAATGGACGAACTTTTCCTGCTCTCCAGGAAAAATAAGGACTTTTCAAACTCTGCCGCGCTGTGTTTCACGCGCTACACCTGCCGGGCTTCCAGCTGTTCAGAGCGGATCGCGACACAGAATCAACGGAGAAATCGCGAGGCGGCGGGACATGCTTTTACATCAACGAAAGTTGGTGTACAAATGTGACACCATTGAAGAAGATGTGCTGTCCTGATCTAGAGGCATATTTCATCAACTGCAAGCCTTTCTATTCGCCACGGGAGTTTACCTCGTTCATTCTTGTGAGTGTGTACATCCCTCCACAAGCGTGTGTGAACGCAGCATTGCAACAGCTGGCTGCTCAGATCACAGACACGGAGCAACAACACCCGGACTCTCTTATAATTATACTTGGGGATTTTAACAAAGCAAACCTCAAACGTGAACTGCCTAAATACAAACAGCACATCACATGCCCCACCAGAGACAAAAATACTTTGGATCACTGCTACACCACAATAAAGGATGCATATTGCTCCGTCCCCAGAGCAGCTTTAGGACTTTCTGACCACTGCCTGGTTCATCTTCTCCCAACCTATAGGCAAAAACTTAAATCTGCTAAGATGCATCCAGAGAAGGACCAGCTCCAACTGGATTCAGCTTTATGATGGTTGGAGCTACACATGCTGCTCCTGTGCTTCCAGTGATCCAGACCTCATCTGCCCTCTGCACCTACTGACTCGTCCCTATGCTGAACTGGTCTTCATGACAATTTAAATAATTTCTGTCATATTGAATTTTCACCTGCACAACACACAAGATGTTATATCATTTCTATCTGTTATCGCCCAAATGAGGATGGGTTCCCTGTTGAGTCTGGTTCCTCTCAAGGTTTCTTCCTAATGCCATCTCAGGGAGTTTTTCCTTGCCACCGTCGCCGTCACCCTTGGCTTGCTCATCAGAGAAATTTCATTCATTCGTCTCATTATTATCTGCACATTTTTCTCACACATCCACACTTCCAATTATTTTCTTTTCTATAATTATTATTATTATTATTTGTTTTTATTTATTTATTTTCTATTATAATTTTATTTATTTATTTATTACTTTATATATAATTATTCTATATATATAATATATAATTTTTTTTTTTTTTTTTTTTTTGTTAAATTTCTTTAATTTTTGTGAAGCTGCTTTGAGACAATGACCATTGTTAAAAGCGCTATATAAATAAAATTGAATTGAATTGAATTGAATTAAGCCTGTAGTAAGGTCAGTAAAGAGATGGACCAGTGAAGCAGAACAGGAATTACAGGCCTGTTTTGACTGCACTGATTGGAGTGTTTTTGAAGCTGCTGCCACCAATCTGGACGAGCTCACAGATTCTGTAACATCCTACATCAGTTTCTGTGAGGACATGTGCATCCCTACCAGGACACTTTTAACATATAACAATGACAAACCATGGTTTACAGCAAAGCTCAGACAGCTTCGTCAGGCCAAAGAGGATGCCTACAGGAGTGGGGACAGGATCTTGTACAACCAGGCCAGGAACACACTAACAAGGGCGATCAGAGCAGCTAAGAGGAGCTACTCTAAAAAACTGGAAAACCAGTTTTCGGCAAACGACCCTGCTTCAGTGTGGAAAGGCCTGAAAACCATCACTAACTACAAGACGCCATCCCCCAACTCTGTAGGGAATCAACAACTGGTTGATGACCTGAATGAGTTCTATTGTAGATTTGAAACTCCCAGTCTCACACCACACTCCTGTCCTAACCCTCTTTCTACACCACCATTATCACCTCTGACAACCACCCTCTCTTCCCCCCCTGCACTCCAGGTCTGTGAAAAGGATGTTCGCCAGATCTTTCTGAAACAAAAGAGAAGGAAAGCTCCAGGCCCAGACGGCGTGACACCAGCCTGTCTGAAATCCTGTGCTGACCAGCTGGCGCCCATTTTCACACAGATCTTCAACAGATCACTGGAACAATGTGAAGTGCCTTTGTGCTTTAAACGTTCCACAATCATCCCCATTCCAAAAAAAACTAAAATCACAGGACTTAATGACTACAGACCAGTCGCCCTAACATCTGTGGTCATGAAGTCATTTGAAAGACTGGTGTTGGCCTATCTGAGGGACATCACAGGACCCTTACTGGACCCCCTGCAGTTTGCTTATAGAGCAAACAGGTCTGTTGATGATGCAGTTAATATGGGACTGCACTTCATCCTTCAACATCTGGACAAACCAGGGGCTTATGCAAGGGTCTTGTTCATAGACTTTTCATCAGCTTTTAATACGATCATCCCAGCACTGCTTCAGACCAAATTAAACCAGCTCTCTGTTCCTAGCTCTATCTGTCACTGGATCACCAGCTTTCTGACAGACAGGCAGCAGCTAGTGAAACTGGGAAAATTCATGTCCAACAGTCACACCACCAATACTGGAGCCCCTCAGGGATGCGTTCTCTCCCCACTACTCTTCTCCATCTACACCAACGACTGCACCTCCACAGACCCCACTGTCAAGCTCCTGAAATTTGCAGATGACACTACAATCATCGGCCTCATCCAGGACGGTGACGAGTCTGCATACAGAAGGGAGGTCAAGCAGTTGGCTGTCTGGTGCAGTCACAACAACCTGGAGCTAAACACGCTCAAAACAGTGGAGATGATCGTGGACTTCAGGAGAAACCCACCTGCACTTCCCCCACTCACCATCATGAACAGCACTGTGACGGCAGTGGAGTCATTCCGGTTCCTGGGCACGACCATCTCTCAGGACCTGAAGTGGGACATTCACATTGACTCCATTGTTAAAAAGGCCCACCAAAGGTTGTATTTCCTTCGCCAGCTGAAGAAATTCAACCTGCCACAGGAGCTGCTCACACAGTTCTACTCAGCCGTCATTGAATCCGTCCTGTGCACTTCAATAACTGTCTGGTTTGGCTCAGCTACGAAAGCAGACATCAGAAGACTACAAAGGACGGTTCGGACTGCTGAAAGAATTATTGGCACTCCCCTGCCCACGCTGCAAAAACTGTATATATCCAGAGTGAAGAAAAGGGCACGGAATATCACTTTGGACCCCTCACACCCAAGCCACCTTCTTTTTGAACTTTTGCCATCGGATCGACGCTACAGAGCACCGAACACCAGGACAGTCAGGCATAAGAACAGTTTTTTCCCCCAGGCAATCTACCTTCTTAACAGATAAACATCATTCAAACGGTCAATAAATATATGTGCAATATTGTGTACAACACCACTGTGCAATATACTGTATAATACCACAGACTTCAGATATTGATGTAACTTATTTAAAAGTATCTCACATCGTACTCCATTTGATGTCAACCATTTAAAAAATTTTTTTTTTTTTTTTTTTCTTTTTTGCGTCATGCTGTTTTTGTCTTGTCATTTGTATTTTTTGTTCTGGAAGCTCCGTCACTAAAACAAATTCCTTGTACGTGCAAGCGTACTTGGCAATAAAACTCTTTCTGATTCTGATTCTGATTCTAATTATGCTCAGGCTAAGTCTGTTCTTCGAGCACACCTGTTGTTGATGATTAGTATGGCCGAATTGAGTTGTCTAGGATTATTGCGCGCTCGTGCGTTGGTTTAAAAGGCGATATGCATCGACAGTAGAAACACTGATCACAACCACTTTGATTGGTTGACGAAATGACAAAAGAACAAGTTCAATTTTTTTTGTAACACCTGTTATGCGCTGAAATGCCCCCCCCCCCCCACGTGTTATGCGCTGAAATGCTTCCCTGCCATGGATCCCCCCCCCCCACCACATAATCGCTATCAAATATTATATTAGAACATAATATACATATTCATAACGAACCCCTGAAAAATAAATGTGTTACAAAATAAACATTATACAAGAATTTGAATTAATGGTCTTGAGGGCTGTCTCGTGCCTAGAGTTTATTATAATAATAAAAAACCTATGAATTTATGTATTTATGTTCTAATATAATATTTTATATCAATTATATATATATATATATATATATATATATATATATATATATATATATATATTATGGCAAGCCGTATATATATATATATGCAAGATACTTTTCTTTCCCCACGTGAGTCAGTCCACGTCAGCGCTCTTTAACCAATCAGATGTGACCTCACCATTTCAACCAATCATAACCCGGCAGGAGCGCAGCCTTAATCCTGTTTACATGAAATAAACCTGCTACCGAGGCTACTGGCCTGTTTAGCAATTGGTCTGTTTGGCTACTAGCTTGCTTAGCAGCCAATGGGTGTAACAGCTAGTAGACCTAGCCAAGCCTGTCTTGTGTTTGTTTATCCCTTGCATGCATAGTCCCTAGTGTTTAGTATGCTAGTCTGTTTAGTGTGTCTTGTCTCGTCCAGTCTGTATTGTATCAGTGTTTGTAATCCCTAGTCTGTGTATGTTTTAGTTTCTAATGAGTTCTCTTTATAGTATGCTCCAAGTTCAAGCCAACTTCCTTTGTTCGTTTGTTTGATTTAGTTTATTAAAGACTCTTTTGTTACACCTCATCCCCCTCTGCGCCTATGCCTCACCTTCACGCCCACAGTCCAACACCTAGCAACCCATGATGCATTGCAAAACCTTACAGCATATCTTTAAAAAAAAAGTTACTTAATAGAAGTTAGCGACCAACTTAATCCCAAAACAAATAAACAAACTAACAGTTTAATTATTGTTAAATGTTTTTGAGAGCATTTAATTTTCTGGAAATACTATGGTAATATAATTTGTAAAGATTTCCTTCACTCTTTTTCACCAAATTGACACTTTGGATTTTTGTTTGTTATCGTAATTAATTTTGTGTCCAAACAAACGGAAAAATGCATGCAAATAACTCATAATGCTTTCCCCTAATGATTTTATATCTTGTAACATAAAATCCACAAAATCTTGTTAATCACAGTGGTTACAACAAATGTTTAGGAAACAGACTACTATTTTAGTAAAACATTTATTGTATATTATTAATAGTATTGTACACATTGTGTACACTTCCTTTGTTCTTGTTACTAATAAGTAGCTGTGACATCTATGCCACCACGGTCCGGGGGATTAAGATCTGGGTCACCGGACTACTGAGCCGCCACTTTGTCCCCACCTAGTGTGTCTGTATGGGTATGTCTTCCAAAATCACAAATCACGTACACCTGTGTCTCATCCCCGTGTGTCACTATTTAAGCCAGCCGAAGCCGCGGCGTCTCGTCCGTCCACTGTAGTGTTTTGCTTCTTATATGTGTGTCTGTGTCTCACTGTGGGATTGCTTATGCCTGTCTCCTCTGCAGAACTAAGCAGCAGCAGGGTCGGATCGAGGACTGTAACCTGAAAGTGAGTTTTGTTTAAGGCCAAGTTCAAGTTCAACGCCCGCCTCTCGGGAGGCAAACCTGCCCTGGATTTCCGTAGGGCGTAAGGATTAGATTTAAGAAGAGAGTCGGCCGACCTGCTGAACCTGCATGAGGAGACCGCGTCTCCCTTCCGTTTTTTCGTTTTGATTTTTGGACATTCGTTCCAGTTCAATTTATTTTACTGATTTCTTTAAGGACGAAGGAAACGTTTGAGTTTAAAGGAACGAAAGAAGCAAAGTTAAAATAAAGACGAGTCAAACTTACTCCTGCATTTGTGTCCACTTTCTCAGCACCAGCAACATGACAGATGGACGGACCGTCCAGGACGCAGCAGGAGTCCCTCTGCCAGACGAAAATGCGAGGCTGCACCGTTATCTGAGGGATCAGCAACAAGAGATTGGGAGCCTGGCGCGAGCTGTCCATGATCTGGCGTGTAGCGTCAGCCAGTTAGCCACGTCTCGGCCACCTCCGACTGCTCCACCATCACCAGTCCCGCCGCCAACTCCTCGTCCCCACACCGCCTGAGAGGTATGGAGGTGATCCGGAGGGATGTCGTCAATTTCTTCTGGCCTGTGAGTTATATCTGACGGAGTTTCCCAACATGTCAGATCAGCAAAAGGTGAGCTTTGTCACCCAACATCTCACAGGAAGAGCCCTCTACTGGGCTACGGCGATGTGGAGCGCTGGAGGAGCCACCACAGCCCGCTACCATCGTTTCATTGAGGCCCTTCGTGCCGTTTTCGATCACCCCGACCAGGGGAAGACTGGGGAACAGCAGCTGATGAGGATCCGACAAGGTAACGTTCCGGTGTCAGAATACGCTGTCCGATTCCAGATCCTCGCAGCTGAGAGCGGATGGTGCGAGAAGAGCCTGTTGGCGAGGTTTCGAGATGGTCTGAACGCGGACATACAGCTAGAGCTCGCCTGCTGAGATGCAGAGCTCCCGTTGGAGGACTGCATCACGCTAGCCATCAGGCTCGACCAGCATGTCCGCTCTCAACAACGATGTCCACCACTCCGATCCACTAGGCGACCGGAGTCGGGCCGAAGAACGAATCCTCTTCAGCTGTCACCTCCAGAACGCGAAGGGTCCTCCGCAGAGGACATGGAAATAGGCTCGTCTCATCTTTCAGCAGCCGAAAGGTCAAGGCGCATGACGGCGGGGCTGTGCCTGTACTGCGGGGGGGAAAAACATAAAATCAGCTCCTGTCCTCTCCTTAAAGTAACTGCTTGCACACCACCACGCACACACTCACCTTTTTGTTTACCAGCATCACTGTCTTTTAATAATCACACGTTGTCTGTCTTCCCCTTAATAGATTCCGGCTCGGCTGGCAACCTCATCTCCGCTTCTGTCCTTTCCGCGCTGCGAGCTCCAGTGTCGAAGCTTCCACACCCGATAACGGCTAAAGCTCTGGACGGCCAACATATAGGGTCATCGCCACTTGAATGTATTTCCGCGCCCCTTCGGTTAAGATTCCCCGGCCACTCTGAGGTAATAAAATTCTTTGTGTTACCTCAAGCGGACCATTCCGTCGTACTGGGCTTGCCATGGCTCAGGGTTCACAATCCCAGTTTTGATTGGGCTGATACGCGCATTCTGTCCTGGTCCCTGCGATGCGCTCAAACCTGCAAACCACCCACGTTGGCGGTCCAAACCACAAACATTGAGAGTCCGGCCGATAAAGTGTCAGTTAATGTGCCTCCAGAGTATGCGAATTTTAAAGATGTGTTTAGTGCTAGGGCAGCAGCGAGACTTCCTCCCCATCGTCCGTGGGATTGTGCGATAGAGCTCCTGCCGGGGAAAGCACCGCCGTATTCGCGTGTTTACCCATTATCCCTGGAGGAAACCAGGGCGATGGAGGAATACGTGGATGAGGCTCTCCGGCAGGGGCTTATCAGTCGTTCCACGTCTCCCGCTTCAGCAGGTTTCTTCTTCATAGAGAAGAAAGGGGGGCCTTACGGCCGTGCATTGATTATAGGGGTCTAAATGCCATAACAGTAAAGTATAAGCACCCACTGCCATTGGTTCCGGCCGCTATCGACCAACTCCGAGGCGCCTCCATCTTCACTAAACTCGACCTCCGCAGTGCATACAGATGTCGCCCTTAAAACCCTGCGTGTTTTCCCGCGGGATGCCGCAATTTAGCGCGCGGCTTGCCGCGACTTGCCGGAGGCAACATTCGGGAATTTAAAATAAATGTGTTGTGCTTCACTGAATATCCACCAGATGGCGCATAGAAGGACTTTATCTAAAAGCCGGTGGTCCGGGAAAGTCAGTTTCCCTATGTTTCCCCGGTGGCGCGCAGATTCAAATCATGACGTCACTCGCTACCTAACGCTGAGAAGGCGAACAAGGATTTTAACAGTTTTTCTCTCGTTTTAAAGTGTTTTTATGAACTTTTTGAATTAAACAAATAACCTATGCATAATAATCGAGTCTCTTTTCGCTTTTTTTTGTATATTTGAAGATAATTCATACGTTTTAAGCTGCTGCAAAAGGCTGGTTTGCTGGGCGAGTACTGACATCACGACTACTTTTATTACACCTACATTTGTTTATTTGTATATGTATGTTATTAATATTAATTTTTTAGAGATTGTTTGTGCGTGCACGGAGAGTTTGTGTTGATAAGTGTATGTGGATAAGTTGATAAGTGTATCAGAAAGCATTAAAATGTTCATTTGAATTAAAATGACACACACACACGTCTGTATATACAGTATATCAATTACATATATATCAATTTCATTAGTTCGTTCATTCTATTTGAAGCTTCGGATGTTTTTTTTTTTTTTTTTGGTTTGGTTAGATTAGTTCTGAACTCGCTTCCGTGAAACTATCGCTAAAACAATGTACTGAGCCCTCCTGAGGATATAAAGCTTTATTATTGTGTTTGAATAAATATTCAGATCTACCACAGCAGGTAATAAACTATGGTGTGTCATAACCGAAGCAAACACCACGATTATGCCTCGTTTCGTTCGACGGGAACGTGGTTCACTTGGCCGCGGAGTATTATAAACCTGTGGAATGTTTCACTGTTTATGCTCACATAAGAGTAATAAAAGCGAGTGAAATGTGGAAATGATGTGTGGCAACTCAATGAGGACTAAAGCAAAGATTTCGGTAACTCCACTGAGTGTAACATCTGCATAGTGACACTGAACATCTTTACTTTTCCGTTTACCTCTGAAAAAAAAGCTGTATTTTGTTTGTTTATATTTAGAGTTTTTATAACAGTAGAACAAGTACCCGCGCGCACGCACACACATAGACACACACACACAAACACACAGACACACACACTCCCCTGAGCCCTCGGGAAACATCCAATCACCGTCGGTATACAAATGAGTCAAGACGTAGCCTAACGTGGTGTCGTGTCGGATTTCAGTGGTCACGGAGTGGGAAGACTTTGAAGAAGCTGCAGTGACAGTAAACAGCTGAACAACTTCACTTTTCCGTTTACCTCTGAGGAAAAAAAGCTGTATTTTGTTTGTTTATATTTAGAATTTTTATAGTAGTATATAAGTTATAGTTTGGTCTGTACTGTAGTTCGCACCCTTGTAGAGAATAAATAAATGAATAACACCTTCATATCCCCTCTCAAGAGTGTCATAGTCCATTGTTAGTTTTAATGATCTGGCTGAAACTAATTATCACTACATAAGTACCCTAACACCATTGATCATGAGTCTCAGCTGAACCTAATTCTATACTTGTAACAGAAAATGTAGATGCAGATTCCAAATGTGTATTTATATAATAGATAGATAGATAGATAGATAGATAGATAGATAGATAGATAGATAGATAGATGTGTGTGTGTGTGTGTGTAGGCTCTACGCAGGGGCAAGAGAGGGCAGCGCACCCTTAAATGTCTGCACATGTTAATATATTCCTAAAATGTATATATTACAAGTTGATAAACTGATCTGCGGTAGCGGAAAAATCCGCTGAAAATAGGACATGCTGCAGCGCACGCGCACACAAACACATACACACGCGCGCACACACACACACACACACACAGACACACCTCCCTTGAGCCCTGCGTCTGTCGGATTTCAGCGGTCACGGAAAGACTTTGAAGCAGTTTATATATGAATCTAAGCTTGAACTTATCAGCATTGTAAATATATAATACTTTTCAAATAAAATCGCTATTACTTTGACCCTGAAGTTTAGTTTAGCACACACAAAAAACAGAAAAGTCATTTCTGGTAAATCAACGGAATGTGTAGTTTATTTACAGTAATTCATTAAAAAATGAATATACATTGTACAGTACACGGTAAACACGGGAAAGATTACAAAATGAAAAAACAAACAGTGTCTACTTTATAAACAGCTTAGTATGTGCGTCGAGATGCTGAAATCCCTTGCATGTTTTTGCTTCCAAGTGGAGAGATATTTGACCGATAGCCTAGAACAAAAGATCTATAGGTGTGATCACAACCCCCTCCGACCGACCGTGCCATCAATCACTGACCACCTCAGAATTTCCCTCCAATGTATGGCTGCAATACTTGTTTTGCAAGTATTTTTAACACCATTCAAAGGCTTCAAAGGGGCAGTTATCGGCTATGACACGTTGAAGGAGAACTTAATAGTTCTCAAAAATAGTGTAAATGTCTGCAACAATCACTAACCATTAAAATGTTTATTTTTTGTAATTAAACACGAAAATATTAATTATATTTCCATATATACACACACACACACACACACACACACACACACACACACACACACAAGTGCGTAGGTTTGCTAGGTTTTCTTAATATGGTGCGAAATCACTTTACATTAATACTAGCAATGCTTCGATTTATATTAATCCACTCGAAATGCAATTCATTAAGTTAAATTAAGGAATAGTGTAAAGTTAAAGGAATGTTTCATAACTGACAAAAAGATAGTCTTTAATAAAATAAAAACTATTCTTTATTGAGCCCTAGTGCAAATGAAACATCTCAATCATCTGTATATATATAAAAGTAGATTACATCTAAACATGAACTACTAGGTAGAGTACCACACAACAGCTCAATGCCTATTGCTCCTATATGAAGGAGACAAAAACATGCCTTTGCCTCTCGTTAACAAAAATAAACTGCTGGCATATTTGTTTGACATCAATATTGTCCAGGCTGTTCTTTTTTTCTTCTGATAAACACTAAAGATGATATTTTGTAGAATGCTGAAAACCTGTAATCATTGATTTACATAGTATTTGTTTTTCCTGCTACGGAAGTCAATGTTTTCAGCTTTTTTCCCCAATATCTTATTTTGTATTCAACAAAATAAAGAAAATCATTAAAGTTTGGAACCACTTAAGGAGTAAATAGTGAGTAAAGTTTTTTTGGGGGTGAACAATGGCTTTGACCCTAACTCTTCCCCTCTGACTGCACTAGGACCGGACAGCATTGCCACCTGATGAAATAGCGTGACAAAAAAGTGAAATGTCAGTTCAAAACTTTTGCCAAAAACACTAATGAATCACTTACATCCTCAGCCTATCACTCCTCATAATGCTAAATATTAGTATAATCAACATGTATAATACACGCACACATATTATATGTTATATACTGTATAATCAACATTCAGATTGACCTCCTGTGAACTCGCCTCTTCACCTGAACTACAACATGGCTGATCTGCTTCTGTCCCCTAATTGAAAAACATTGAGGGATTCCTTATGAGCATGGACAGAGAATGCCTTAGCCTATTATTGGTAACAATGTTAAATCTCAGGACAACTACAGTGGCTTGCAAAAGTATTCGCCCCCCGTGAACTTTTCCACATTTTGTCACATTACAGCCACAAACATGAATCAATTTTATTGGAATTCCACGTGAAAGACCAATACAAAGTGGTGTACACGCGAGAAGTGGAACGAAAATCATACATGATTTCACACATTTTTTTTTTACAAATAAATAACTGAAAAGTGGGGTGTGTGTAATTATTCAGCCCCCTTTGGTCTGAGTGCTGTCAGTTGGCCATAGACATTGCCTGATGAGTGCTAATGACTAGAGAGCACCTGTGTGTAATCTACACTCTCTCCATCGCTGTCTGATATACAGCACAGGTGTTTAGGTTCTGTTACCTGACAAAACAGGATAAACACATGCCATTTAAACAGCAATCATTTTATTTCACTTTTTCTGAGTCTTAGTGTGCAAACCTCGAATCAAATCATTAATGTTCGCCAAGTAAGTGAATGCATTTTAAAAACTATTTTTCTGAAGTGGATTGTCTATTGGTGTCAACAAAATTCTAGCCATATGGCAATATTAGTGATTTATCCCTTTCTGCATGTCTAGGTTAATGTTGACAGAACGATTTAAAAAAAAGTGGATTAAATTATTGGTGGGGACATTTCAATGGTCGGAGGATATTGGTGGGGACACATCCCCTCCGTCCACCCTAAATCTACGCCCCTGTATATATATAATTTAAAACTATTTATTCATTTGTCTTTTATTTACTTACTTACTAGCGAATGCTTTTTTAGGGCTCTAAAAACTACGGCAGTATGAATGACAATGGAATAGGACGTGTGAGTTGCACCGGTCACACACACACACACACACACACACACACACACACACACACACAATAAATATATATATATATATATATATATATATATATATATATATATATATATATAATTAAATTCTTAAAACATCGTGTTCACCCATGCACTGAAAAAAAGAACTTGTAAGATTTACTTGATAAAATCCTCATAACAATTTGGACACAGATTTTAAGTAAATTTTATTGCTCCAATATTAAGGCTGAATCCCAACCCTTCCCCCTACTCTTCCATTTGGCGCGTTCACGTGCAGGGGTAGTGGTGTCTCATTTCTCTTTTGGTTGGAGGTGTAGGGGGAGGGGGGAAGGGCCAGATAGCCCTCCAAACGAAGATTTTTCAGGACCTCACTTCAAACGAAGGGCTAAGCGAAGTTTTCAACATGGCTGCTCACTCGAGCAAACAGACCCATAAATGTTGTCATTTTTGCCATTAATAAAGATTTTTATGACAAGTTTTCATTGTATGTATATTACCTTTAGTCTTGTGTCTGTGTTTATGGTGATGTTCTGTAAAGAAACGTTTGCAAAAAAATCGCTAAAGTTTGCTAGCGGATAGCACATATTGCACAATATTACAAATATATATTTTTATGTCACATACACTTTACTGCATGCTACAAACAAATATGAAAGTTCAGTAGCACGGCATTTTGCCGAGCATTTGATAACGCATTGTTTGTTTTGCTTACGGCCATACACTATTGTTTTGCTTACACTATTCTTACTTATTGCAACGTGACCACAGTTTTGTAATTTATATTCTGTATATGGACGGCTGAGGAAACCCGAAGACTCATCCGTGTTCGTGGTGAAAATGAGCAACTTTTTTAAAAATCGAAATACGGCGCAAAAAACCTTTGGGAGTGAGTAATCTCTCTTATTGGAATGTGTGATAAACATCGGCGCATGTCCTCTGACGTAACATGGACACACAGGAATGTAAATGAACACTGCATTTATGACCCAAAAAATAAACGCTTTGAGATGATTTATTTGCCGTATGGTGTGTTTATTTGAATATGTTCAGTAAATTTATGAATTACACTCAAAGTGTCAGCGAAACCGGTTTGCAAATAATTTGTGTGTGTGTTAGGTGATGTGAGAGTGGGTTTTTCAAACTTGCAGTAAAACATTTTTGGGGGCAGTTTTTGATTCCCCCTTATCTAAGTACTGTAAAAACTTATATAGTCTTGGGTTAAAAAGTCTGCATTTCAACATGCATCCCCCACCTCCAAAGACTAAGCTCCTGTTGGTATAGCTCTTAAGGTCACTGTGGCACGCAAACCCCCTGACCACAATAAGGTGGCAATCCCTCAGGGGGGGGGGAGGTGAAAAATACAAATAAAATAAAATAAATTATCCTTAATCCAGATTTTATCAATCAACGACATAATATTTATCTTAGCTGGATGGTCTAATTCTCAAAACCGTTTAACCTAAAGAAAAACATAACACACTATAACTAGAATATTTACAAAACTGAAAGGTTTTCTTATGAATAATTAAAAAAAACATTATAACTCAAAAAGATCATATATATATATATATATATATATATATATATATATATATATATATATTTTATAGTAACTGAACAGCTCTCTTCTCTCCAATCCACTCATACACCACAGTCTCCTATTTCTCTGTGCGCGCGCTGCAGCCTGTGAATGAATACACGCAGCGGAGGTTTTACATATTTAAAACGTAAAAAGGTGTCTCCATCATAAATAGCCCTGAATTAACTATATATATATATATATATATATATATATAGAGAGAGAGAGAGAGAGAGAGGAGAAAGGTGTTTTGCTGGCGAAAAACATTTTAGGCAGAGACGCCTGCTCGTTTGTTTTAAAACCCCCCAATTCTACCCCATTCCCGGAAACCGGTTTGATAACTTCACACCTTATGTGAATGAAAGGTGAGATGGGGGAATTACAGTGGGGGTTCTGTGGGTCTCCAAACTCAGAAGGCTACGTGTCAGCCGATAACTGCTCCTTTGATCTGCTGGTTACAGCGGGGCGCCGACTGCTGATGAGCGTATAGTAGCCTGTACAAGCTAGGCCATTTTTAGATTACATTTGAAATTTTAAGGGGTTGAATAGAGAACCTACTGTCTTATTTATGTAGCGAAAACACGAAATTAAACTAGATAACATGATCAGAGTTTTAATATTTATATTTAACTAGATGGAAGGCTTTTCAAGTCACATGGAAAAAAAATTTCTGTTCAGTTCTACAGTTTATCCCACAGTTTATTCCATTGTCCAGCCTCAGGACAATGTAATCAATGTAATATGCTGTTTTCTGGTTAAATTTTTCTGATTGGACCCGTACATAGAAAGTTTATACTGTAAACATACTTTATATTATATAAAAAATAAAAGAATCGCTCAAGTTTGCTAGCGGATAGCAGAGATTGCACGATATTACAAATATATATTTTTGTGTCACATACACTTTACTGCATGCTACAAACAAACTCACCCGCAATTGTCAGGTAAAATCTACTTAATTAAATTAACAATAAAATAAATCAAGTAAAAGTTACATAATTATACTTAATGCACAAATTACTTGATTATTTTAAATAAATCTAAAGTTAATGCATTGTTGTATCAGCAGGAACCTTGATTTTATGAAATTACTATCATTTTGTTTTGTGAGATTTTCCCTTACTTGGTTTTATCAATTTATATTACTCCCTATAATAATGTAAACATTGCTAATTTATGTTTTGGACAGAAACTTAAGTAATTATTTCATCTATATCTTTCATAAATCACACAACTAAAATATAATTAAACAGTTTATTCACCAACATTACCAAATATTTGTGACATTCACAGTCTAGATCCAAGTTGTCTTTTTAATAAAAGTGCATTCAGCTAAATTTTGCAGCCATAGAAAAAAACTGCACGGCACCAGGGCCTGAAATACTTGTTTTAAACAAAATTGTGTAAAATAATAAATAAATAAAATAGAGCATTCATTTAGAAATAAAATGCAGCAGAAAATACTTTAAACAAACTGTAGAATAAACGTAAAAACGTAATAGCCCTCTGAAGCAGTGAAGTTGCAACTTTCAAATCAGCACTCTGGACTAGTGCACTTAAAAGTATGCCATTGAAACCTTAATGCATGAAAACATTTTAAGCTGAACATGTAAACACAACATGTAAACACTTGTAGTCAAGCCAAATCAAATGTTTTAAGATGATAACTTCATCTTTAAAGCTTGCACTTTTGGTGATAGCTTAATCCCATCAAGTTCTAGAAGAACTTTCTGAAAATAGCCTCTCCTTCAAGGATTATAGATACACCAACCGGTTCTTCCCCTTCAACAGCACGGACGACAAGGATTTTAAGAAGGTGTCACTTCGTCTGTCCCCCTGCATAAAATTTACAAGAAAATAAATCATTTATTTTGAGAAACAAAAAAAATCTGAATTGCTTCAACCTGTGCTGACTTCATTGAGAAAAAAATAATAATAAAAATAAATTATAATAAAAAAATGACCATCACTTCATATACTTCATATTGTTAAACTTGGGTTAAATTGCTTTAGCACTAATCTTGCATCAGTAAAACATGGCATGAGATGGCTTTACAGTGTCAGGAAATCCTATGATGAATGCTGAGTTTGTATTTAAAGGGTTAGTCCAAACATGAAAATTCGTTCAATAATTACTCATATTCATATATTCATTTGCATTTATATGCTTCTGTCCAATACAACAAACACTATATTCAAGGTATTAATAAATTGTATAATTAATAAGAAAACAATGCTTTACCAGGCAATCATCAAAGAGATCCTCTTCAGATTCACGTCTCATCTTTACACTTTGTTTCTGTGAAAATATTTACATTGTATCATTACATAATCTTTTATTCGTACAACTACATTTAGGCATTTTCTTCATCTTTTGTAAGTTTGCCTTTATCCAAAGCAAATTACAAAAGAGGAAGGCATCAAGCATGTCAAGCAGTGCTACTAACACAAAGTTTCTGACACCGTTAGAAAATACAAGATAGAACAGTGAGGGATTAAGGAAAAAGTGAGAAGCAAGAATCATGTGTGCAAAGATTAAGCATGCAGGGTCACAGGATGACTCGACTTATTTTTATTGTCTGCAATGCGATTTAGACAAATTAGAACTGCGGTAAAGCCAGCCGCGGTTCAGAAAAACAAGGGCAAGCCAGCCGCGATTGATTTTAGTGTGCGCACATATTACAGTGATTACGGTAGTTTCAGGACCGACACAGAGACAACCCAGATAGCAAGGTGACATTGATTCAATGTTGAAATTTCATCAGAATCATCATTTTGGTTGAGGTTGATTTTTCAATGCTAAATAATGTTGAATCAATGTTGATAATTCAATGCTTTTCAGTGTTGAAAAGACAAACATTGAATCAATGTTGATTTTTGGTTGTGGAACCCATCCTCATTCAACAATGTAAGGCAAATTAAATTAACTAAGTGCATTTCTATAAAAATGTGTATGCATGTGTGTATGTGTTTAAAACAGGTTAAAAAATTGACTACAAGAGATTTGCCATGGTGCTTAAAAAAAAAAAAAAAAAAATTATATATATATATATATATATATATATATATATATATATATATATTGAGGAAAAAAAATAATTTGACGGTAAGTTTTGTGTATTTACCTTGCTGTCTAGTTTACTCACTTGAGAGCTTAATTCCTGTTTGCCGTTCAAAAGTACTCAATTTTCGGCTCGCATTTAACATCGGAGGGTGTTTTTACACTGTCGCCACGTCATTATAATACACTCTACAGGCATGAGAATTCAATATGTTGTAGTCTGGAAGTTCCTGCCACTCACGGTGAAAGAATTTTGGCGATGCGACCTACAGTATTCTGTTGGGAAGCATTTGTTTGAGACCTTAGTTCCTGTTTCCCATTGTCTGTGTCTGACCCAGAGCAGTGTGCGTGCCCCACATGGAAAGAACCTATATGAGGATATATGCGCATATATGAAACCTATATGCAGTATATATGCGCATATAACCGCACCTATATGGGGCCAGGGGTAGCTCAGTGGTTAAGGCATTGGACTAAGGTTCAAACCCCACAACCACCAAGTTGCCACTGTTGGGCCCTTGAGCAAGGCCCTTAACCCTCAACTGCTCAGATGTATAATGAGATAAAAATGTAAGTCGCTCTGGATAAGAGCGTCTGCCAAATGCCTAAATGTAAATGTAAATATGAGGATATATGCGCATATATGAAACCTATATGGGCAGTGGTGGCTCAGTCGGTTAAGGCTCTGAGTTACTGATCGGAAGGTCGGGGGTTCGAGCCCCAGCATCGCCAAGTTGCCACTGTTGAGCCCTTGAGCAAGGCCCTTAACCCTGTTTGCTCCAGGGGCGCTGCAAGCCGGCTGACCCTGCGCTCTGACCCCAGTTTCCTAATTGGGATATGCGAAAATTCTAGGGCAGTGGTAGCTCAATCGGTTAAGGCTGTGGGTTACTGGGTTACTGATCGGAAGGTCGGGGGTTCGAACCCCAGCATCGGCAAGTTGCCACTGTTGAGCCCTTGAGCAAGGCCCTTAACCCTATCTGCTCCAGGGGCGCTGTAAGCTGGCTGACCCTGCGCTCTGACCCCAGTTTCCTAATTGGGATATGCGAAGAAGAAATTTCGCTGTGCTGTAAAAAGTACATGTGACAATAATTGAATATTCTTCTTCTCTTCTTCTATATGCAGTATATATGCACATATATGATAATATATATGCTGCATATATGCGTATATATGCTGCATATATGCGTATATATGCCACATGTAGGCAACATTGAGGTGCATATATGTGCATATAAAGGCCATATAGGTCTCCTGTATTGCTTCTTTATATCCACATATAAGCCCTACTGTATATGTACATACAAGATATGTCTCTTATGGCAGGATCTGGTCATTTTAGCTCATATCTCACTTTGGCAACTGTCATACATGATGCCTAGCTCATATTTTCTATTATCAAGGCAATAACTAAGAACTAACAAAAAAAATGCAAAAAACTAATCCTAATTGGCCACATGCAGTATATGAGGATATATGCACATATATGAAACCTCAGTCTCCGTGAAAATCTTTTTGAAACACGTCACTAAAATTAACTGAAATGAGAAATATATCTATATAAAGTGTCTACTTTTAAATGATGCAAGTCACATTGAAAACAAATATTCTCAGTTTATGTAATCCGTATGAAACCAAGGAGAGGCACAGAATTTCTGTCACACTTATATGCTAATGACCCGAGGCAGGACACGCCCATGCGCCAATCACACGGAAATCAGTCCGGGTAATTTACATACTAGACCACGCCCCCGGACACCGGCATGAAAAAACGAACACAGAGAGACAGGTTTGAAAATACTCCGATTCAGTGAGTTTTCAGCACGTTTTGGAAGATGGCACGCGCTTACACATCCGAGGAAACTCTTCAGAATGTTCTGGAAAGTTTACATTTACCTCAGAAGAAGACTGTGTGACTCCGACGACGAACGGGAGCATTTTGAACAGAGAATAGACCCATGCTACACTGGGTAAGTTATTAAGTCTTATATAACTCTTATTCTGATAATATTAAACTAATATTAGTAAATATTTTCCTCACTACAGCTAGCTCTTGTCAGCTTGTGTGACACATTGGCTTTCAATGCCATTTATATAGTTTAGGTAAATCATGCTAACATGCTGCCTCATGTAGCACAAACATGATATTTCCCGGTGGCTAAGCTAATGCCTTATGTAGTTTACAGATGTTTATATTCACCTTGTTTTGGATAGCTTTAGATTATGGTTGCTAATGTGTATTTGGTTCCATTTTGTTTAGCTTATAACACTGCTATGGGTAATGTTATTTAGCACAAACAAGCTAGTTCCAGGTGGCTAAAATACTGCCTTATGTAGCTAAGTGATGCTTATGAATATTTCTTTGGTGTAAATGTATATAATCCCTTTTGTTTAGCGTGTATTTACAAATACCTGATAAGATGTAATTGTTTAGAATGTGTTCAATATGTGTGTAATGTCCAGTGGATGGTGTTTTTTTAAACTCAAATTGAATTATGGCAGCAGTGTGTAGTATTATCTATCACCATCATTGATGCTGTCATGTGACCTACAGAAGAGAGGTGTATATTTTTCATGTTGAAGTGTGGATACATTTTTGGTCATCTCTGTACTGTATATATTGTGCATCCATATTAATTGCACATCCATTTACTCTGAACAGTATAGGTTAACATTTTTTTATTTATTTGTTTTTAGGAATGTGTCTGCATCACCCTTGCCTTCACCAGCCCCTCACATCAGGACACGCAAGCTCCGTTCAGATGGACCTCTTGTATTTGTGAAGTGGATGGACACACGAGAAGTATCTACCTGTTCTACCATCCATTCTGCTTTACAGTAGACGCGGTGAAGATGAGGGTGAAATTACAAGGTACATGGACTACAAAGACATTTCCATGTCCTGTGACTGCGTACAACCAGCACATGGGGAGTTGATCACTCTGATCAGCTATTACAATACTATACTACACAGCACAAAACAATGAAGCCGTACAGAAATATTTCTCTACACTGCTTGGACATTGCTCCCACCAATGCTTACCCTGCATGTATGTTTTGTACAGTTTTTTTTTTATCTTGCACTGTTTTACTCTGAATGTCCGTCTTTTTTCAGTTTTTATTTTGTACTGTTCCTGTTGCAGTTTTACCCTGCATGTAAACAAATGTCCAGAATGTCCAGATTATCATTAATCTGCATTTATACATAAAATCCTATTAACTATTGGGAAGCTAAACATAAGAATCAGTATGAAACATGAAAAGTTTCTAAAAGTTGCCAATAAATTAATATTGTGATGTGAAATAATTTTTCAGATTGAAGTTATAAAGGGCTCTGGGGTGTTTTGCCAGGCAGAAGTGTGGAGAGCAGCCCGCCTTGCCACCTCTGCTACTGCCATGGTACGGAATCTGCTGCTGGGCACCTTCGACTTGGAGACTTGACCAAATTAAAAAGGTAGCCATTATTGGTGAGTAAATGCATAATGCGTTGAGAAGGGAAAACAAAACATTTAAGACTTTATAAGTTCACAACTTTAACCATAACCTACTTGTATCAATGTTTATTAGCCATCAATGGAGACTGCATAAGGTAGAGCACCCATTATTGTTACTGTATCTGCTTGCGACCTATAATACTAATTCATCACTTGCTCACTTCTTAATCCTACCTTTCCTCTTCTAAAGCCACATTATATTGCGCTGTAAGGTGTGTAGTCCTCTATTTTGTAGAACATATAGTGTTGCAAATAACCTCGTGGCACTAATTGTTGTTGTCTGAAGTTTTAATAAATAATCATAATGCTGTCAAAAATAATGTCATAAATAGATTTTCTTTATCAATTAACTTCTATTAATTAAATAAAATTTTTAATGTAAATTTTTAAAGTTTAATGGAATGGCTGTGTGAAAGATGCTGAAGCTGACGTGCCACTGGTCTTTTATATTAATGTTGTTCGGAAGCCTGTGTAATGATGTAGTTTCGACATCTATCGACTGAACAGCGTTTTTTCGACTTGTTTTCATGTTATTGTTGTTCAGCAACGGCATGGACGTGATGTTTTGGCAAAAGAAGGGTGGGATGGTGGTTGATGGTGACTGAAACATTGGACATCACAGCAGCTCGTGAAAAGGCAGAGCTACTTTATGCAAGCTGTGTGCATTCTACTGTGGATTGACTGTTTTGAAATTTATATGGTAGTTACATAGCCCCTAGACCTCAGTTACCATGAAAAAAGCCATGAAATTTCAGTTTTGACCATATGGGATCTTAAACAAGGACGTCATCTTTTTTTAATTATTGTTTGTTCGGGGAGGAATTATAGACCACAATGTCAGCATGATCTTGCGTTGTTTCCTTATCACTTCTTGTGTGCATTTGGTTGTAGCTTGCACACCAGACAGAGTTGTTGGCGATTCATCCTGTTGTAAAGTCATGCAGTGTGTAATCTCCTGTCGCCAATTCATTGTGCAGTGTGAACACAGCAGCAACTAAATGCTACCACAGATAGTACAGTGTGAAAACAATGGTGATCCGATGACTTTGAAAATCATGCAGTGTGAGTTTGAGGAGAAGGTAAAAAGCAATGCAAAACAAATAATGTACAGTTTATGTTGTCATTACAGTACTTTGCTCTCAAACTAAATGCAATGTAATAATAGGCGTTATTTAATAATAACATTAACAGTGCAGCATGCATCTAACTCTGGGTAAACAGCTTATAATAAAATCACCAAAATAAGTCTTCACGTTAAGAATAAATATGCAAACAGTACGGTATCTGAGCGTACGGATTGGAAATTTGTGCATACAGTTTGTTAATCCGTGGCCACGATTTGTTAAACTGAGGGAACAGTTTAAGTATTTGTGAGTGCCGGGGACAAATTGCAAAACCGTCGCCACGGATTGATTTTTTTTTTTATTTATTTATTTATTTTTTTGGTCCTACAGGTTTTTTTTTTTTTTTTTTTTGCACATAAAAGACTACATTGTTACATTAAGTATATTTGTTTTCATAGCATTGAATATGTACATTGTAGGACAACATTTGCAGATTGTGAAATAACACATACAGGTCCTTCTCAAAAAATTAGCATATTGTGATAAATTTCATTATTTTCTGTAATGTACTGATAAACATTAGACTTTCATATATTTTAGATTCATTACACACAAACTGAAGTAGTTCAAGCCTTTTATTGTTTTAATGTTGATGATTGTGGCATACAGCTCATGAAAACCCAAAATCCCTATCTCAAAAAAATTAGCATATCATGAAAAGGTTCTCTAAATGAGCTATTAACCTAATCATCTGAATCAACTAATTAACTCTAAACACCTGCAAAAGATTCCTGAGGCTTTTAAAAACTCCCAGCCTGGTTCATGTCTCAAAACCATGTCATGTCAGCTGCTGGTGTTGGTCCACTGTGTTTTATCAAGGGCAGGGTCAATGCAGCTAGCTATCAGGAGATTTTGGAGCAGTTCATGCTTCCATCCGCTGAAAAGCTTTATGGAGATGAAGATTTCATTTTTCAGCACGACCTGGCACCTGCTCACAGTGCCAAAACCACTGGTAAATGGTTTACTGACCATGGTATTACTGTGCTCAATTGGCCTGCCAACTCTCCTGACCTGAACCCCATAGAGAATCTGTGGGATATTGTGAAGAGAAAGTTGAGAGACACAAGACACAAGAATCTGCAAAAGGATTCCCGGCCAAGTATTGAGTGCAGAACTGAACATAATTATATGAAGGTTGACTATTTTTGTATTAAAAACACTTTTCTTTTATTGGTCGGATGAAATATGCAAATTTTTTGAGATAGGGATTTTGGGTTTTCATGAGCTGTATGCCACAATCATCAACATTAAAACAATAAAAGGCTTGAACTACTTCAGTTGTGTGTAATGAATCTAAAATATATGAAAGTCTAATGTTTATCAGTACATTACAGAAAATAATGAACTTTATCACAATATGCAAATTTTTTGAGAAGGACCTGTATATTAAAAAAAATCTAATGTGTGCATTGTATCTATGGAAGATTGTAGGACATTTCAAAACATATGTTGCATATCTGTACATTTGTAAAAGTCACATTTCCAAAAATTTAGGACCCACCTTCTGTCATTCATAAACAACTACCACTCCAAGTTTTTAGAGCATTGTATAGTTCTAACCTTTTGTTTGTTTTTCATTCTTTAGATGCACTACTACAACAACAGCTGAAAGCTGAAGAAAAGGAGGACACCGAGTTTCTTTGCTTCAGCAGTTCAGAAATGGCTTCGTTATGCCCCAGAACGACTGGGGGGAATTGCTCGTGGTGGAAAACCATAAGTTCAGACTCATGTCTTATTATCTGTTTTGCTGAGTAAATACATTTCAACTTACGAATAATGTTTCAGTCATCTGTTGTGTTTCTGACTTGGTTGTTTCTATTTGCATTTGACTGAATTTTGCTGAGGCAGGCTGCCATTTTTATATTATGGTTTTCCAGTCTCTTCTCTTGGCAGTTAGATTCTGTTTTATGAATTCAGAATTAACAATCTCTTCTAATAGTTCTCTTCTAAAAAGTCATTTTGTCATCCAGTTTATAATAATTTGTATGTAAGTTGTAGTGTGTTTTATTATATAGTTGTTTTATTGTAATTGTGATGTTACTTCCTGTTTAAATGGGTATGGAGCATAAATAAATAAATATGTTTACATGTAAACTGAAGGATGTTGAGTTACTGACTTTTTGTTTAAAAAAAAAAAAAAAAAAAAAAGCTTTTCAGCCCTACATGGTCTCTGATTTAAAGAAATAAATCAAAACGGACATGATTTACTGTCATAGAATCTTGCTGTTCATAAAGCAAGACTAAACTATAATTGTTTCAATGTTGATTCAATGTAAAATAAGTGATTGAATTTACGTTGAACAAACATTGATTTTATGCCCATCTTGATCTATTTTTCATCATTGAAATAACATTATTTCAAGGTGCAAACCTGATGAAAAATCAACATTTAACATTGAAATTTCAACATTGATTCAATAACAAGTTGGTTGATGCTTTAATGTTGATTCAATGATGATTCAATGTTGTTCTGCTATCTGGGAACGCGCTTTCAGAGCGCTTTTCAGTTAGACGCCCAGGACTGAGAGATAATACAACATGCTCGTCAATTTTTACTTGCTTATTTATTTGCATTTCTGCTTTAATATCCGTGTTATTTATTGGTGACTTTGACGGTTGTCTGTTACAATATTTTTCTTAAATATTCACCATTCAAATAATTGTTTTATGTAGATAAGTTACAGCAGAATTCGTAGAAAACAGACAAAATAATGTATTTAGTCTTTCTAAATACCAGAATTGATTTTTATTTTGTTTTACTGTTCAAAAGTAGCAGTTATTCTTCAATGAATGTTTTCTATAATGAGGATTAACGTCTGCTTTGGAAGAGAGGTCAAATAAACAAATGTTCACAATGGGGAAAAAAAGTTAAATAAAATGCCTTTATTTCACTTCAGAGACCTATGAAAAAATAAATTCTAGTAAGTATAAAACGCCATGGTCAGTTTTTATCCCATATAATGTACACACATTATATGATAAAAAAAAAAAAAGTAGAAAAAAACAATGATCAGTTCTTATTCAGGACGTCCCATACTATATACACACCAAATATGAAACAATTTTACTGCAGCATTTTTGAGATATTGGACATTATTACACTTTAAAGGGGTATAAAGACCCCATTTCTAATAAGTAGAAAAAAACAATGATCAGTTCTTATTCAGGACGTCCCATACTATATACACACCACATATTAAACAATTTTACTGCAGCATTTTTCAGATATGGGGCATTATTACATTTTAAAGGGGTACAAAGACCCCATTTCTAATAAGTAGAAAAAAACAATGATCTGTTCTTATTCAGGACGTCCCATACTATATACACACCACATATGAAACTATTTTACTGCAGCATTTTTCAGATATGGGGCATTCTCTCTGTGTTGTTCATAAAACTACCGTAATCACTGTAATATGCGCGCGCACTAAAATCAATCGCTGCTGGCTTGACCGTGTTTTTCTGAACCGCGGCTGGCTTTACCGCAGTAAATTAGAGCTGCTGTCAATACTGTATGAACATATGTACAGGTTCTTTACTCGTAACTCATTAATAAAGTTCGGCTTCAGAAAAAAAAAACGTTTATTGCTAGTGCTCTTTTACCATTTAATGCTTTAACACACACGACTCAGTTTGTTCAGAAATTCAATTCAATTCAATTCAGTTTTATTTGTATAGCGCTTTTAACAATTGACATTGTCTCAAAACAGCTTTACACAATCAAAAGAATTATTTAAGTTTGTATGGAATGTGAATGTGTATGAATCAAAATGTTCACATATTCCCTGGCGAGCAAGCCCGAGGGCGACAGTGGCAAGGAAAAACTCCCTGAGACGGTAATAGGAAGAAACCTTGAGAGGAACCAGACTCGACAGGGAACCCATCCTCATCTGGGTGAAACAGATAGCAGGAAATGATCTGCATTTATACAGTGTTAAGTGTTAGGTTCAGCTATAATAGTTGATGTTAATTGATGTTATAATACTTGATGTAAATTGGAGTCCAGTAGTTATTCGAGACTCAGATAGACTTGTAGAAAGTTCCAGTCCTGAACTATCGAATTGTCAAGTCCTCAGAGAAACAGCTGACCACATCCCCAATCATCCCCAGACACCAGACGCATCCTAAAGAGACACACGGGGCATCCATGCGACGAGACCTCCAACCAGAAACCGGGCACCAGGATGGATCAGACAGGTCCGGAGGGCAGAGGGAGTCTGGATCACTGGCAGCTCAGGAACCACATGTGTAGCTCGACAGAGAGAGAGAGAGAAAGAGTGAAAGGGGGAGACAGGGGGAGAGAGGAAAGAGAAAGAGGGGGAGGAAGAGAAGAGGAGGAGAGATTGCAATTAGGTATGGTCACAGTCACAATGTCTAATGTGAATGTATATTTACTGTAGAGTGCAAGCAGGGACTCCGGCAGGACTAACTATGACAGCATAACTAAAAGGGAGAGCCAGAAGGAAACACAAACATGAGGGCTCCCTGAGATGTAAAGCAAACAATCACCTCACCGTCAACAAACCTGAGTGATTAAATGAGACTGAGGAAGACAGCATCTAAACATACCAGTTCACCATAATACTCTACGTCCATGAGTCCCCCAGATCTGCTCCTTTACCTTATGGCAAATCTATTTATAAAATGCTTGGTTAAATAAATAGGTTTTTAGCCTAGACTTAAACACTGAGACTGTGTCTGAGTCCCGAACACTATTTGGAAGACTATTCCATAATTTTGGGGCTTTGTAAGAAAAAGCTCTGCCCCCAGCTGTAGTTTTCATAATACGCGGTACTGATAAGCAGCCTGCATCCTTTGACTGAAGTAGGCGTGGCGGATCGTAAGACACTAACAGTTCGCTCAGATACTGCGGCGCGAGACCATTTAATGCCTTATATGTCAAGAGTAGTATTTTAAAATCAATGCGAAATTTCACAGGGAGCCAATGCAGTGAAGATAGGATAGGGGTGATGTGCTCATATCTTCTGGTTCTAGTGAGGACTCTCGCTGCTGCATTTTGGACTAGCTGAAGCTTGTTTATGCACCTAACTGAACAACCAGACAGTAAGGCATTACAATAGTCCAACCTAGAAGTGATAAAAGCATGAACTAGTTTTTCTGCATCATTTAGCGACAATATATTTCTTATTTTGGCGATATTTCTAAGGTGAAAGAATGCTATCCTGGTGATATTATCTACATGAGCTTCAAATGAAAGGCTGGAATCTATAATCACGCCGAGGTCTTTTACTGTTGCACTTGACGGAACAGAAAGGCCATCTAAAGTTACGGTGAGATCTAAGATTTTACTTCTAGCTGTATGCGGTCCTATAACTAGAACTTGTCTTATCCGGATTAAGCAGAAGGAAGTTAATTAGCATCCAATTTCTTATGTCCTGAACATATTGCTCAACTTTAGTAAGATGGTTTTTCTCATCAGGTTTTGTTGAGACGTATAGCTGTGTGTCGTCAGCATAACAATGAAAACTAATACCATGCTTACGGATTATGTTGCCCAGAGGAAGCATGTAAAGGGAAAAAAGCAGTGGGCCTAAAACTGAACCCTGCGGAACGCCAAACTCCACTAGAGAACATGCAGAATAATCACCATTTAAGTCTACATACTGATAACGATCGGTCAAATAGGATCTGAGCCAGGAGAGGGTTGTACCCTTAATTCCTACTAAATTTTCTAATCTGTGAAGAAGAATAGCATGATCAATAGTGTCAAAAGCTGCACTGAGGTCGAGTAATACAAGCATAGTTACACAACCCTGATCAGAGGCCAATAGGAGGTCATTTACTACTTTAACGAGTGCTGTTTCTGTGCTGTGATGAGGCCTAAATCCTGACTGATACAGTTCATGTATGCCATTTCGATGTAGATATGAGCATAGCTGCTCCGCTACTATCTTTTCCAGAATCTTAGAGATAAAGGGGAGGTTTGATATTGGCCTGTAATTGGACAGCTGACAGGGGTCGAGGTCAGGTTTCTTAATTATTGGTTTAATAACTGCTACTTTAAAAGATTTTGGAACATAACCAATGCTAAGTGAGGAATTAATTATTCTCAACAACGGTTCTGTTATTACTGGTACTATCTGTTTAAGAAAATGTGTCGGTATAGGATCTAATATACAGGTTGATGAATTTGCAGAAGAGATGAGTGAAATTAGTTCATTCTCTTCAAGAGGAGTAAAGTATTCTAGGTTTGAATCTGACATGGCTAGGTTAACATCAGTATCAATTACATTGTTTGGTTTCAAAGCCTCAATTTTATGCCTGATATTTACAATTTTATTATTAAAAAAGTTCATGAAGTCCTCACTATTGCATGATGTTGTTGTGGAGATTTCTGTAGTGGTCTTATTTCTGGTTAATTTGGCTACGGTATTAAATAAAAATCTAGGATTATTTTTATTTTCTTCTATAAGAGTGGAGAGATACGTTGATCTAGCTACACTAAAAGCTTTCCTATAGTTCAGGATGCTCTCTTTCCATGCTATTTGAAATACCAACAATTTAGTTTGACGCCATTTACGCTCTAATTTCCGAGCAGTCTGTTTTAAAGTGCGCGTGTGATCGTTATACCAGGGAGCGAGTTTCTTATCTCTAATAATTTTTCTTTTAGCTGGAGCTACATTATCTAAGGTACAACGAAGTGTCGACTCTAAATATTCAGTCGCCTGATCAAGTTCTGTGGGGTCAGACGGTGGCCTAATCGAAGTTGGTAACTCTGGGAGATTACTGATAAAACTCTGTGTGGTAGTTGATGTGAATGTACGTTTAATACGATAGCGCGGTGCTGTGCGTACATTATCACTGTGACACACTTGAATGGAGACAAGATAGTGATCTGAGATAATTTCTGACAGTGGAATTGTGAATACATTTCTTATAATTAATCCAAAGAATATTACTAAATCTAAAGTGTGACCTGCTTTATGAGTGGGTCCTACTACACACTGATTTACACCTACGGAGTCCAGTATGGATATAAATGCTGTTCTCAGAGGGTCTTCTGGATTCTCAAAATGAATGTTAAAATCTCCAGCAATTAACACTTTGTCTACAGAAATGACCAGGTCTGAGATGAAATCTGCAAATTCACTAAGAAATTCAGAATACGGCCCTGGAGGTCTGTAAATTATAATTAGTGGAATCGACTGAGCTGATTTAATATACTTAAATACACTTATGTTACTATAGAGAATTTCAAATGAGTTAAATTTGTGTCTGTGTTTTTGTACGATAGACAGATTATCATTATGAATAACTGCGACGCCTCCTCCTCTACCAGTTAACCGAGGCTGGTGTATGTAGCTGTATCCAGGAGGACTAGCTTCATTTAGAGCTACATACTCGTCCTGTTTAACCCATGTTTCAGTTAAACAGAGTATATCAAACGCCTGATCTGTGATAATTTCATTAACAATAACTGCTTTTGATGTGAGAGATCTAATATTTAACAATCCTAGCTTCAGATCAGAGGTGCCGGCTGCGCATTCAGTATGATCGGAGTTTGTGGACTTTATGTTAATTAGATTATTAAAACAGACTTTCTGGGTCTTTCTACATTTTTGCTTAGATCGGGGAACAGACACAGTCTCAATATGGTGAACCCTGAGTGACGACTCTATGCAGCTAGCAGACGGTTGGTTTAGCCTGTCTGTCTGCTCCCTGGCCTGGGCTCTGGATTGTCACCGATTAACTAGACCTCTACTGAGACTATGAGCTATACTACAGGAAATGAGAGCAGCACCTTCCCGAGTGGGATGGACACCGTCCCGCCCTAACAGGCCAGCTTTGCCCTCAAAGGTCTTCCAATTATCTATGTAGCCCACATTATTTTCGGAGCACCACCTGGACATCCAGCGGTTCAGCGACCATAACCTGCTGTAAGCTATGTCGCCACGTCTCATTGGGATGGGACCAGAGCATACTACTTCATCGGACATCGCCTTCGCTAATTTAAACACCTCTGTAAAGTTATTCTTACTAACCTCTGACTGACGAAGGCGTATATCATTAGCTCCAGCATGTACCACTATCTTAGAGAACCTATGCTGTCCTAGAGCCCTAAGATTACCTGCTATGTCCGGTGCTCTGGCTCCCGGGATACACCTAACCACTGCCGCTGGCGCCCCTAAAGGTCTAGCTAATGTCACGTGTCTCAGTATAGAGTCTCCTATAACCAGAGCTCTTTCAGGTTTCTCAGCGGGTGCAGCACTGAGGAGAGCAAACCTGTTGGACACGTGACGCGCAGAGGAGGGTTGCTCCGGTGGGCTAGCCTTAGCGTTAGCTTTGGCTGAACGAGTATGCCGCCGAGTCGTCACCCACTCGCCCCGCTGTGAGGGCTCTAATGCCGGAGTCGGGGGCTGTTTATCTCCGCCTGTGGCACCCAGACTGTCCGCTACAGGAATAACGCTGCTCTCACACTGTCTAACACTCTCTAAAGTCTGGATGCGCTCCTTTAATGCTGATATCTTCTCCGTCAGAGTGCTCACTAACACACACCTATCACAAATAAAATTATCACTAATGACGGAGGAAGAATGTCTAAACATCCTGCACTCTACACACTGAACAAGCTGAACGGTAGACATTATAACGTACCTCTGTGTCGGAGTTTTAGTTGTTTAGTTGTTTAGTTGAGGAAACTCGCGCGTTGCGAAACTTTCGCGGCAACAATACGAAAACAGGAAGCTACGTCACCAACAGTCAATGGCAGAAATGGCATCTAACTGGCGAGCCTTTGTCTGAACACGCCGTTTTCACTCGGGGTGGGGGTAAGAAACACACATCTCGGTGTATTAATCCGCGCGCTCGGTTCGTTATTATTTTATTTATTTATTTATTTACCACAGGACCCATGGGGGCTCCGTAGGTTCAGGTTTTTACACGAAAACGGTGTTTTGTGAATCTCCACACTATTAAAAACTGAAATTGCTAATTGTATGTCCTGAGATTAAGATGAACATTAATTGGGAGTCATGAAAGCGAGAATCACATCCAAAAAATAAAGCTAAACTTACCTCGAACACGACAAACTCCAGTTGCAGCCACGCCGTGTTGTAACCTCCGTGATGATTCCCAACCGACTGATACACAGCGCGGGCACAGCGACTCCAAACACGCATGCGCAGTTTAATTAGCACACATTTTCGGCTTCAGTAGACACACAATACTTCAGACTGAAACACGACTGCCCCCTACAGGTAATGAAGGGCATGTTCACAGCTTCCCGCACGCAGCCGCGCAAAGCCGCGGCAAGTCACGGGATCCCTTTTCTCGAAACGCAGGTTTTTAATGGCGACATCTGTACAACCTCGTTCGTGTGCGTAAAGGGGATGAGTGGAAGACAGCATTTAGCACCGCATCCGGTCACTATCAATATAATGTGATGTCCTATGGGCTGGTAAATGCGCCTCCGGTGTTTCAGGGGTTTATGAATGACGTGTTTCGGGATATGTTGAACCGTTGTCTCATAGTATATTTAGACGATATTCTAATATACTCAAGGTCATATTCCGAGCATATCGGCCATGTAACCGCCGTCCTTCGTCGCCTGCGTGCACACGGGCTCTATGCGAAGGCTGAGAAATGTGAATTCCATAAAAGGGAGGTGGCATTCCTCGGCTATCGCATAGGGCCACTGGGGGTCGAGATGGAGAAGGCTAAGGTGGAGGCGGTAACACAATGGCCGGCACCCCGGTCAGTAAAGGCGCTACAGAGCTTTCTCGGGTTCGCAAACTTTTATAGACGATTTATTCGTAATTTTAGTTCGGTAGCTGCGCCCCTCACCACGATGTTGAAGGGGAAACCAAAAACGTTGAAGGCACTTTCAGCAGAGGCTGAGATTGCCTTCAACAAACTCAAAAAGACATTCACCACCGCACCTGTCTTACGGCTTCCCGATCCCGAGAAGCCGTTTTTCGTTGAGGTAGATGCGTCAGAGGTTGGGATAGGGGCGGTACTATCCCAGCGCCATGGGCAACCCGAGAAACTTCACCCTTGTGCTTTTTTCTCTCGGAAGCTGACACCTGCTGAACGAAATTATGATATCGGCAATAGAGAACTGTTAGCAGTGAAAGCGGCGTTAGAAGAGTGGAGACATTGGCTAGAGGGCGCCAAACACCCATTCACCATGTTAACCGATCATAAGAATCTCCAGTATATCCAACAAGCAAAAAGACTAAACACACGACAAGCCCGGTGGTCGTTGTTCTTTACGCGTTTCCAATTCCATATCACCTATAGACCCGGGTCCAAAAATAAGAAGGCAGACGCACTATCACGCTATTACCCCACTGATAAATCTGTGGCCACTCCTGAGCCTATTCTGCCGGCGCCGCTCGTGGTTGCCCCGGTGATGTGGGATCTAGATGATGAGATCGCTCGGCGCGCACGGGACGGCCCCGTGCCCCCCGGGTGCCCTCGCGATAGAGTCTACGTCCCCGGGGCACTGCGGGAACGCGTGACAGGTGAGGCTCATACCAGTGTGGCCTCCGGACATCCCGGCGTGACGCGCACATTCCATATTCTAAAACAAAAGTACTGGTGGCCAGGAATGAGGGAAACCGTAAAGAACGTTGTTCTGTCTTGTGCTGTTTGTGCTACCACCAAAACTCCGCGTAGCCTACCCGTTGGGAAATTAATGCCCCTACCCACACCGAATCGGCCGTGGTCACACATCGCTGTAGACTTCGTCACGGACCTGCCGGTGTCTAAAGGGTACACCACCATTTTGGTAGTCGTAGATCGGTTTTCAAAAGGGTGCTGTTTCATCCCGTTTGGCTCCCTCCCGTCTGCACTCCAGGTAACCGAAGCTCTCTTTACATCAGTGTTTCGCCACTATGGCATGCCGGAAGATATAGTTTCCGATCGTGGTCCCCAATTTATCGCCAAAGTCTGGAAAGCTTTCTTCCAAAGGTTGGGGACCACAGTTAGCCTAACCTCGGGCTATCACCCCGAGTCGAATGGACAGGCAGAGCGGACTGTTCAGGAACTCGGGAGATATCTTCGGGCATATTGTAGTAGCCGGCAACACGACTGGGCTAACTGGTTACTTTGGGCAGAATATGCTCAAAATTCCTTAGTACACTCCGCGACCGGCCTAACGCCCTTTCAGTGCATACTAGGTTATCAACCTCCGCTATGTCCTTGGGATGCCACCCCCACCGATGTACCCATGGTGGATCGGTGGTTTAAAACAGCGGAAAGAGTCTGGGAAGACGCACACACGCACATCTCTCGAGCTGTGTCGCGTTTTAAGAAATTTGCTGATAGACGAAGGAAGGACAGTCCTCCGCTCCAGGTAGGCGATCGAGTGTGGCTCTCGACACGGGACCTTCACCTTCACCTCCCATGTCGTAAGCTGTCCCCCAAATATATTGGTCCTTTTGTTATTTTAGCACAAGTCAACCCTGTGTCATTTAAACTTCAACTACCACCACACCTTCGTATTAACCCAGTGTTTCATGTGTCCCTTCTAAGGCCAGTGGTCCGGGGGCCCCTAGACGAGGGCATCACAGAACCCTCGCTCCCTGGACCCGTGGAGATAGAGGGCACCCCGGCGTATAAGGTAACTAGGTTGCTGGATTCCCGGAGGAGAGGAGGGTCCCTCCAATATCTCGTGGATTGGGAGGGGTACGGTCCGGAGGAGAGGAGTTGGGTCCCGGCCAAGGACATCTTAAGCCCTGAATTAATCACCACGTTCCACCAAGATCGGCCGGAGTGCCCGGCTCCTCGACCCCCGGGGCGCCCCACTCGTCGACCGGTCCACCCCGGTCGCGAGCCCCGACCTCCTCAGGTAAGACGTCGGGGTCGCCCTCGCCCTCCAAGGGAAGCCGGTCCTGAAGGGAGGGGTACTGTGACATCTATGCCACCACGGTCCGGGGGATTAAGATCTGGGTCACCGGACTACTGAGCCGCCACTTTGTCCCCACCTAGTGTGTCTGTATGGGTATGTCTTCCAAAATCACAAATCACGTACACCTGTGTCTCATCCCCGTGTGTCACTATTTAAGCCAGCCGAAGCCGCGGCGTCTCGTCCGTCCACTGTAGTGTTTTGCTTCTTACAGTGGGAGCCACGCCAAATAGCCGCGACAGTGTGGCTGAAGTGTGAATGGCGTGTGAATGGCCTTTGCACGCCGTAATCCCCCCTCCCTTTTCTGGCTGAAAGGCATGTCAAGATTTCACAGTAAACACGCCCATTCAAGCCCAATTTATTCATTTACCTGGTGCCACCACTAGATGGCGCTTCGTTCTCAAGAACACGTTAAAACAAGCCAGCTGCGCTGAGTTGCAATCACGTGATTTTAACAACCCGCCTCCACCCCCGCCGAACTGACGCTGCCAAACTACAGAGATGAAGATGGCGGCTTAACGGACTATTCGTGGTAAGTGATGTTTTATTTTATAAAATGTGTTTGGGGTAGTTTACAGTTTATTTCCCAGTTTAGTTTTTTTATTGGCCGTTTTAAATATCACTGGCAGCACCAGCAGCGGTCAGATGTGACTTTAGAGAACTTAATGGTCTGTTTACCAAGTCTGGAGTTAATATTACAGCTTACTGTCAGTGTCACACACTCACAATGTCACTCCACTTTAACTCAAAAACATGCTCAAACTTCGACAATACTATTAATGTCCCTATTACAAGAGCTGCACTACCCGATGAAGAGTGTTTGTGTTCTCTGTAAATACTGAGAGAATCTCACCGCGTGTTGTCTGGATAAATTCAGCGCTTATTTATTCTCTGGTTAAGAGTTAATCTGCAGGTTATTTCTGTGACTGTAATATAATGTGATGCAGTTGATGAGGGACACAGACTGAGGGGAGCTGTACAGGAGCTAGTAACGCTCATAACCCGGTTTATATTTTATACACTTTCCGCGGTAGTGCGAGCGCTTAGTTAACGAGCTGAATAACAACACAGAAGTGTTTATCAGTTAGGAGGAGGGGGGAGGTGTGTGTGTGTGTGTGTGTGTGTGTGTGAGGGGCTTCAGTAAGTTATAGTTTGGCTTCAGGGATGAACTAATGCTCATATACGAGTGTTATATCGCTTAACTTATTTGTATGAGAAGCGCATTAAGTAAATTCCCGGTTAATTTAATGCAGACGATAATACAGACAGTCACTGGTTAACACTAACACTGTTCACTGGTTAACACTAACACTGTTCACTGGTTAACACTAACACTGTTCACTGGTTAACATTAGCACAGGCAGATTATTTACATTACAGAATCCCCAAAGCAGTACTTTACACACTCTGTGGTAAATAGGTTTATTAATATATTTTATTTTTATTAGAACTATATGTTCTGTAAAGTTTATTTATCTTTGTCTTGACTAAATTCTCCTGTTGTCTTTAAGCAGAGCTCCGCTGTGGAGGATTAGGGGGTCAGACGGCTGACGGCTGGACTTTTGGAGCTACAGGACTGGAGGAGCCTGAACAAGCTGTTGAGGGAGCTGTAGGAGGGATGACGTCACAGTCCGACAGCTTTAGAATGATGTTTGATCAGGTCTACTGCATATTCTGAACATAGAACTGCAAAATGTCTGATACAGTACTTTGGGGGAAACAAAGACTTAAACTGTTAAGTAATAACATTATTAATAACAAATATGTAATAGTTTTGATATTTGAAAATGTTTTATTTTAATGTAAAAGGACTATAGATAGAGACTTATAAGCAGCTGGTGTATCCGGGTTGTTTAATGAACTTTAAGCAAAAAGACAACATGTATTCATCTGTTTTATATAAATTACTGTTTTAACTTTGACTAGTTTTGGAAGAATAAATTGAATTGTTAAAGTGATGTTTTGCGTGTTTTAATTTTGGGGGATTGTTTGGGTATTTAAAAATTGTTTAGTTGAACCAACAACTTCAATTGGCAAAAAATGGGACACAACTTTGTTTTAAATAGTCAAAGAGTTGGGCTGAAAATAATAATAATAATTATTGATCATAGAAACAAATGAAACCAGTTAAACACTTGATTATATTTATTTGTGTTTGTGATTGTGACCCATAATAATTTTTTCTCAGTATAAATAAATGTTTTGGGTTTTAAGAACTCCAAAAGAGCAACGACAAACTTGGTATTCTCCATTGCGGTTTCTCACCTTCCACTCCTGAGTATGACATGGTGTTAATTGCTCTGTGTGTGTGTGTGTGTTTTTGGCAGGGGGATGGGTGTGTGTTTTCGGCTGTTCAGCAGTTCTAAACACAAGCACAGTTTTTGTCCTTAACTAAAATACTTCAATACGTTAATAATGAATTTATTTTGCTGAATAAGGTAATAAGCGATGTTTAAACCAAACCAGTAAGTTAAGTAAGTGTTCCATACATTAGATAGATAGATAGTTTATTTCAGTTCAACACTGAAAAAAGGTGTAGGCTGAAGCCTTGCTTATTATGCCTACCCTTTGTACATCAACAAATGATGAGCGACACTTTACAGTAAATTGCACAAAATATTGTCAACAAATATTGTCACTTGTGCACATAAACAAAACATGTCAAAATTAATTATTCTTTCACTTGGGAAGAGAAGAGAAATTTGGAAAAGAAAATAATCATGTCTATATACAGTATATATATTACTTTATGTCATATATTCACTAAACACCTTGTCTTTAAACATTTTTTTAAATCTATGAAGTGAATTACATAATTTTAATTCCATATCACATTTATTCCATAAATTAACCCCTTTAACGGAAATGCATTTATTCTTTAAATTTGTTCTGGCCCTTATTTTGCTAAACATGAACATTCCTCTTAGACAGTAGTACTGGCTGACTTTAATTTTGAACAGCCTCTGGATGCAGCTGGGAAGTAAATTATTATAGGCTTTATACATTATTTGTGCAGTATACAAATCAACTAGATCCACAAATTTAAAAACTTTAGATTTTATAAACAATTTATTTGTGTGTTCATAATAATCGGCCTTATTAACAATCCTTATTGCTTTTTTTTGTAACACAGATATTGGGTTTAAATAAGTTTTATAAGTATGCCCCCATACCTCCACACAATAAGTGATGTATGGAAATATGAGTGTACAATACAATATGCGTAATGTTTTATTATCCAATGCATACTTTAATCTGTTAAGAATTCCAACTGATTTAGAGATTTTTGTCTTAATAAAATTAATATGTGGTTTCCAATTCAGTTTGTTGTCAATTATTACTCCCAAAAATTTAATTTTGGAGACTCTTTCTATTTCCTCATTATTAATTCTTATTTTCACATCATGATTAATTTTTTGATTACTAAAAATTATGAACTTAGTTTTAGTCAAATTCAATGAAAGCTTACTATCATCTAACCAACTTTTAAGCCTCAGCAATTAATTTTCCACTGTGTTCAGAAGCTGTTTCAAATTTTTACCTGATAAATATAAAGTAGTGTCATCAGCAAATAATAAAAATTTTAATACATTGGACACTTTATCAATATCATTAACATACAACACAAATAATTTAGGGCCCAATACTGAACCTTGTGGAACACCGCATGTAACTTCCAATAAGTCAGATTTGTCATTATTAATTTGTACATACTGATGTCTGCTTTCCAGGTAGCTTTTTATCCAGTCTAACGCTTTTCCTCTTATTCCATAATTTAACAATTTCTTCACTAATAAATCATAATCAATTGTATCAAATGCTTTCTTTAAATCTAAAAATACTCCCAATGTATATTCCTTGTTTTCTACTGCAGTTGAGATATCTTCAACCATTTTCATTACTGCCATTGAAGTCGACCTCTTAGTCCTAAATCCGAATTGATATTCACTCAGTAAATTATGTTTTTCTATAAATTTGTCAAGCCTCTGCACAAATACTTTCTCTAAGATTTTTGAAAACTGCGGCAGAAGAGCAATTGGTCTGTAATTAGAGAAGGAATAATGATCTCCTCCTTTAAAGATCGGAATAACTTTTGCCATTTTCATTTTACTAGGAAAGATACCGGTTAAGAAAGACAGACTACAAATGTAAGCAAAAGGTTTTGCTATACTCACAATTATATTTTTTAATAATGACATGTCTAGATCATCACAATCGGTGGAATATTTACTCTTGCAATTATTAACTGTTAGAAGTATTTCTTTTTCATCTACAGCCTGAATAAACATTGTATACTTATTACATAAGTTTTTTACTTCATTCACTGATCCATGTTTAGTAATTTTTTCTGCTAATTTAGATCCAACATTTACAAAATACTTATTAAATTCATTGACAATATCTTCCCCTTTATTTATACTTTGATTATCATCATTTACAAAACGATTTGGGTAATCAAAACTACATGTATTATTTTTAAGTATACCATTAAGTACCTTCCATGTTGCTTTTACATTGTTTTTATGGATATTCAATAACCTATTGTAATAGTCCTTCTTACTGAATCTTATTATATTTTGTAATTTATTTTTGTAAGTCTTATAATCAATTTCTGCTTGTTTTGATCTTGTTGTTAGAAATTTCGTGAATAGGACATTTTTCTTTTTACATGCCTTCTCTATTCCTTTAGAAATCCATGGTTTATATACATTCTTTTGCTTTATTATAATCCTCTTAGATGAACAATGTTTATTAATTTGCTCATTTAATATATTCAAGAACACTTCATACGCCTTACTGGGATTGCTATATGCATAAACTTCATCCCAATTTTGTATTTTTAAATCTTCATTAAGAGCATCTATTGCCTCTTGTGTTCTATTGCGAATAATTTTATAACTATTAGTCCTTTTTTTGAGGGGGGGATTTTTCAATAAATCATAGAAAATCACAAAAACTGGAAGATGGTCTGTGATATCATTGATAAGCAACCCTCCTAGTCTTTTTCCTTTTAATTCATTAGTATATATATGATCTATTAATGTTGCTGTATCTTTTGTCAATCTACTAGGTTTTGTTATCATTGGAATCAAACCATAACTGTACAGTGCATCAATAAAATTAGCAATTCTCTTACTTCCATGTGGATTTAGTAAATCAATGTTAAGATCACCACATAAGATGTTTACCTTATTTTTAATTGATTGGTCGAACATATCAAATAACTCTTTTGTAAATTTATCAATGCATGTGCCTGGAGCTCTGTACACACAACTGATCATTATATTTTTTGTACTTTTTGTTTCAATTTCAATTGTTACACACTCCAAAACATTTTCTATGGCAAATTAAAGTACTGTGTATAACCAAGTGCCCTAGCAAACAGTTACAGTACAGTTTACAGTACAAACAGAGTGTGTGTGCTGGGGGGATTGGAAGGTGAGTGAGAATACTCATTTACAAGACAAAAGACGGTCAGAGGCAGGGCCGTTCTAGACCAGACAACACGGGGTGGGGGGAGGGGGGCATCATGTTCGAGCACTGTTTTTACCTGGCCTTACTGTATAGTAACAGTATTGTATTTGCTGAATTGTGTTGAGGCACGCAAACCCCCAGACCACAATAAGGTGGCAATCCCTCAGGGGGAAACTAAAAAATAAATATATATATATATATATATATATATATATATATATATATATATATATAATTATATAATATCCTTAATCCAGATTTTATCAATCAATGACATAACATTTATCTAAGCTGGATGGTCAAATTCTCAAAAACGTTTAACCTAAAGTAAGACTTAACACACTATAACTAAAATATTTACAAAACTGAAAGGTTGTCTTATGAATAATAAAAAATACAAACTAAATTAAAACAGATGGGCTGTTGAACAGATCATAATATGTTTTATGTTTTCTGATTATAAATGATATATGGGTTGATTTTAGAAAGGCTAAATCAAATAGCTAGTTTTGGTCATGTCAGTCCAGTAACTATACTATGTAAAAGTAATTATAATATGAATTAATTAAGGGCAGGACCTAACCTAATGTTAATAATTTACACCATGATAACATTAGTATTCATGTTTTTGTATATATTTTTAAATGTTCAAATGAACGTTTCAGAGTATATAATTTGTCGTGTCATCTGTGATTGAGACCCATGAGTTAAATTGAAATATTTTTTATAGGTAGTAAGCCAGGTTTTAGTAACCTTGGATAAATCAGCATGTAAGCCCTCTCTCGCGCACGCGCTCTCACGCTATCTCTCGCACTCACACACACACAGACACAGACACACACAAATAATACATGAAATCGCGTAAAACCAAATGAAACTAGGGTAAAAATATGAGCAGTAAAATACAGTAGTATCCTGTAGGTGATTCCTGTCCTGTGATAACAGGCACTAACACTCTAGAACTGTTTACTTCTGTTAGTTTTGTTTTCAAGTGTGAATGTTTATGGGGATTAAATCTGTCTCTGCTGCTGCATCTATACACCGTTGTGATAAGTGATTTATGCCCCATCAGATCTTTAATGTGGGACATTATGCTGGTTAAATGACTAAAGACACACTGATCCGTATGGACAGAGATTTGTTCCAGATATTATGCGCCATTAATCAATTTGTTATGCCAATTTGACTTTCAGCGAAAACATCAAAAATATAACGAAAACAAACCCAAACAGAAGTTACATTTTAAGCTTTACTTTCAAATTCAAATTTGATTTGTCACATACACAGCGCGATATGCAGTAAAATGCTTTAGGTGAGGCTCGAACTCGGCACTGCTTCACCTGGACCGCTTTATGAGTATCACGCGCTAACCGATTGCGCCACTGGAGCCACACGGAGGTTGGTCTTGTCAGAGTATCCTCTCTCTCGTGCGCGCACACACACACACACACACACACACATGAAATTGCGTAAAACCCAACGAAATATAAGCAGTAAAAAAAAAATCAGTAAAAATACATTAGTATAACAGGCGCTAACCCTCTGGAACTTTTTTTTTTTACTATTGTTTCCAAGTGTTTAAGTGATTAATGCCCCATCAGATCTTTTGACGGGGGAGCATTATGCATGATTCCATATGGGCAGATATTTATTCCAGGTTGCATGCGGCATTAATTGCATTTCTTATGCCACTTGTAGACTATCAGTGAAAAAATCAGCGAAAACATCATCAAAAATATAACGAAAACAAACCCAAGCAGACGTTACATTTTGAGCTTTACTTTGCAGCAAAATATTATCTATCAGTATATTAAATGGAACGGGGTAAAATACACCGTAATGTAAAATACTGTACATAGCCTGCGTTTTTATTCCGTACCTACAATGATCGGTATAGACAAATTACAGCCGCTACCGTGTCTTTAAGGATCATTTCAGGATGTCTTAAAAAATATTTCACTAACTAATTTTATTAATTCATTATTAAATAATAAATAGCATAATCATCATGGGTTGTGTATTGAGTGATTTCACTATCAGTGAAAAAATCAGCGAAAACATCATCAAAAATATAACGAAAACAAACCCAAGCAGACGTTACATTTTGAGCTTTACTTTGCAGCAAAATATTATCTATCAGTATATTAAATGGAACGGGGTAAAATACACCGTAATGTAAAATACTGTACATAGCCTGCGTTTTTATTCCGTACCTACAATGATCGGTATAGACAAATTACAGCCGCTACCGTGTCTTTAAGGATCATTTCAGGATGTCTTAAAAAAATATTTCACTAACTAATTTTATTAATTCATTATTAAATAATAAATAGCATAATCATCATGGGTTGTGTATTGAGTGATTTAACAAATCTGTTTTATTAATCGGTCTGTTGTTGTTTTTTCATCTATTTATGAAACTATGTTGACAATGCAAGAACTGTCTGTATATTAAAGATACGGTATTGGGCTTCCTGGACACTGCAGTTAACTGTGCCAGTCAATGCTCCATCTGGCGGAATTATACGGCATTGCAACCATCTTTTTAGAAAGCGCATGGGGGCGTTTATGGGGCGGGGCATCGTTAACTGCGTCATCGCGGGGGATCACATTCCATGCACGAAGCCTGCATTAACCCTTCATGGATCTGCCACGGAGCAGTCATGCTCCAGGCGGCTGTTTGACGTGGCTCCCACTGTATATGTGTGTCTGTGTCTCACTGTGGGATTTCTTATGCCTGTCTCCTCTGCAGAACTAAGCAGCAGCAGGGTCGGATCGAGGACTGTAACCTGAAAGTGAGTTTTGTTTAAGGCCAAGTTCAAGTTCAACGCCCACCTCTCGGGAGGCAAACCTGCCCTGGATTTCCGTAGGGCGTAAGGATTAGATTTAAGAAGAGAGTCGGCCGACCTGCTGAACCTGCATGAGGAGACCGCGTCTCCCTTCCGTTTTTTCGTTTTGATTTTTGGACATTCGTTCCAGTTCAATTTATTTTACTGATTTCTTTAAGGACGAAGGAAACGTTTGAGTTTAAAGGAACGAAAGAAGCAAAGTTAAAATAAAGACGAGTCAAACTTACTCCTGCATTTGTGTCCACTTTCTCAGCACCAGCAACATGACAGTAGCCTCACTTCAGTAATTTTGATTTTGTACTACTGATAGCAAAAAGACATTACATTACTATAGGCTAAGAAATGTGATTGTCATTTTTAGCTTTATTCTAGAGAAAATATCAAATCTTTAGTTACTTACAAACTTAAAATTAAACAATTATTTATATGGGTAACCCAGCTTCTTACATTCTTCCTGGTTAGAGTACTGTACTTGATGTGTGCAGTACACCTCCCAGTTTATCTTATGCACATGACACTAAGACAGAAAGACTGAGGTGTGCATAAACAACTGAGACTTATTTGCACTCAGCCATGACATATCAGAGAAAAACGGAAGATTCTGTTTACTGCTTTGGTATTTCTTGCCAACAGTGTTTACCTACCAAGTTGGGACCCAGTGACAATGCTGTTGTCTTCCACATGAGGTAACACTGCTGTGTTATTTGCTACTTGTTTCCACACTGTTTAAATTATACTTTAACATTATAAGCACATTTTTAAAAAGCTTACACATGATACTGTACTTTAGTAGTTACTGAGTTTTGCAAATACTATAGCTCAAAAGTATGCCCAATTTCCAATATTAGTGACTTTAAAAATGTTTTATAATGGTGACATTATAAATATTCAGAATGATGTTGGTTTGTGAAAGTTGCTAATTTAACTTCATGTTAAGTGCGTTAACTATCTCGCCGGCCCATGCCTTTTACAATAATAGTAATTTAAATGTCACTTGGAGTAGTACAGTTTTTATAATTTGGGTACCTAATATTTTATGTTAATGTAAACAAGAAAACATAGGAACATAATAAGGAAGTGACCTAATTTAACATAATTAAAATATAGTATGCCAATAAAAATAAATTGGCTTTCTTGAAATTAACTAATGCTATAATAACTGGTAGGCTTGGCTCAATTTGTTGCATTCTGTCACTTTCTTCATCTCCATATGTCAGTTGTTCAAGGGTGCATATTACTGTACAATATGTGAAAATTTTAACTACAGTGGTGTGAAAAACTATTTGCCCCCCTCCTGATTTCTTATTCTTTTGCATGTTTGTCACACAAAATGTTTCTGATCATCAAACACATTTAACTATTAGTCAAAGATAACACAAGTAAACACAAAATGCAGTTTTTAAATGAGGGGTTTTATTATTTAGGGAGAAAAAAAATCCAAACCTACATGGCCCTGTGTGAAAAAGTAATTGCCCCCTGAACCTAATAACTGGTTGGGCCACTCTTAGCAGCAATAACTGCAATCAAGCGTTTGCGATAACTTGCAACGAGTCTTTTACAGCGCTCTGGAGGAATTTTGGCCCACTCATCTTTGCAGAATTGTTGTAATTCAGCTTTATTTGAGGGTTTTCTAGCATGACTAGCCTTTTTAAGGTCATGCCACAACATCTCAATAGGATTCAGGTCAGGACTTTGACTAGGCCACTCCAAAGTCTTCATTTTGTTTTTCTTCAGCCATTCAGAGGTGGATTTGCTGGTGTGTTTTGGGTCATTGTCCTGCTGCAGCACCCAAGATCGCTTCAGCTTGAGTTGACGAACAGATGGCCGGACATTCTCCTTCAGGATTTTTTGGTAGACAGTAGAATTCATGGTTCCATCTATCACAGCAAGCCTTCCAGGTCCTGAAGCAGCAAAACAACCCCAGACCATCACACTACCACCACCATATTTTACTGTTGGTATGATGTTCTTTTTCTGAAATGCTGTGTTACTTTTACGCCAGATGTAACGGGACACGCACCTTCCAAAAAGTTCAACTTTTGTCTCGTCGGTCCACAAGGTATTTTCCCAAAAGTCTTGCCAATCATTGAGATGTTTTTTAGCAAAATTGAGACGAGCCTTAATGTTCTTTTTACTTAAAAGTGGTTTGCGCCTTGGAAATCTGCCATGCAGGCCGTTTTTGCCCAGTCTCTTTCTTATGGTGGAGTCGTGAACACTGACCTTAATTGAGGCAAGTGAGGCCTGCAGTTCTTTAGTTGTTGTCCTGGGGTCTTTTGTGGCCTCTCGGATGAGTCGTCTCTGCACTCTTGGGGTAATTTTGGTCGGCCGGCCACTCCTGGGAAGGTTCACCACTGTTCCATGTTTTTGCCATTTGTGGATAATGGCTCTCACTGTGGTTCGCTGGAGTCCCAAAGCTTTAGAAATGGATTTATAACCTTTACCAGACTGATACATCTCAATTACTTTTGTTCCTGAAGTTCTTTGGATCTTGGAATGATGTCTAGCTTTTGAGGTGCTTTTGGTCTACTGCTCTGTGTCAGGTAGCTCCTATTTAAGTGATTTCTTGATTGAAACAGGTGTGGCAGTAATCAGGCCTGGGGGTGACTACAGAAATTGAACTCAGGTGTGATAAACCACAGTTAAGTTATTTTTTAACAAGGGGGGCAATCACTTTTTCACACAGGGTCATGTGGATTTGGAGTTTTGTTTCTCCCTTAATAACGTAAACCTTCATTTAAAAACTGCATTTTGTGTTCAATTATGTTATCTTTGACTAATAGTTAACGGTTTTTGATGAGCAGAAACATTTAAATGTGACAAACATGCAAAAGAATAAGAAATCAGGAAGGGGGCAAATAGTTTTTCACACCACTGTATGTTTTTTTTTCTACTGCCTTAAAAATATAGTTACTACCCCAATTTTACCACAGAGGTCATCACAGGAAATGAGCATACTGATCAGACAATTGTTTTACCTGTAAGAAATTGAAATATCATTATTAATTACAACACTTATTTTTTACTTGTCAATAAGATATCCATACAGTTTCAAATAGTAACAATTTTGCATAAATGTGTTACCACTAAGTGACCATTGTCAAACAGCTAAAGACTGATATTGTATATTCCATGCAAAGAAATATCTACTTATGAATGGATATATTATATAAAAGTGCTACATAGGGCAATAGTTTCTGTTGACCTACACATGGTTTCCGTTGAGCTACACGCTGGAGCTGTTCACAACCATTCGACTCTCTGTATGTGTCTGATATAGTGACCCATTTGGCCACCAGCTGCTGCTGAGAATGGGCCTGTGTGGTCTTTTTTCAGATGCATGTGATGGCTAAGTACTGTATGGTTCCACAGGAACATCGGCAGTTGCGGGCCATTTTTATTTGATGGTTTGTGACAGCAGTTGCTTGATTATTTTACAACAGGGATAGCCACAAACAGTTTTGTACATGACACGCTGTCAGCAATATATATAATATATATAAATTAGAGAATGATTTATGAACGCTTGATTTTTTTTCCGTAACAATGTAAACAACATGTTAATCATTGCTCAACATTTGAATGATTTCTTATGGCTATACCATGCTAATAGAACAGTGTTTTATTTTAAATGAGGCATTTTTGTTGAAAACACAATGGTCAAAATTAGAGAACAGCATTGACTGTAGCAGGGAGAAAGATTACAACAAAAATTTCTGAAGGTTATAACAGTCAACAATTAGTAGGTGTACAGTCCTCTGCTTTGAATGACTTCAGCACATCTGCAGCCACAGGACATCTCTAGTCTCTCACATGGCTCTGGTGTGATTTTGGTCCACTGCTCTTCCAGTCTCTTCCACAGTTCAGTGATTGTAGTGGGTTTCTTGGCCATAACTTTGTCGCCAAGAATATTTCAGAGGTTTTCTATTGGGTTTAGATCAGGACTCTGGGCTAGCCATTTCATTATTTCAATATTTTCAGCTTCAAGGATACCCATATTGCTGTGTGAAAAGGGCATTGTCATGCATGAAAATTGCTGGCTGATTGGATGATGAATGCAGCAAAGGAACTGCATGTTGGTGAAGAAGGGTCTGATAAACATTTGCATTCACTCTACCATGTAGCTGTATAAGAGGCCCAACTCCTGCTGCAGAAAACATCTCCCAAACCATAACGCTTCCCCTTCCAACTTTCACTGATTTTTTTTTACACACTTTGATACCAGTCTTTCCCCAGTTTGATGACAGACATAATGTTTCCCATCGAAACCAAATAAATTAAACTTGCTTTCATCACTAAAGTGAAAATTGGACCAGTTCTCCTCTGTCCACACAACAAGCTCCTCAGCAAAGGTTAGTCCAGCCTTTTGATTCTTTCTGCAAATGAGAGTTTCAGTCACTGTAGAGTGCTTTCAGTTCAAATTATCTTAAACGTCGAGACACTGTATGACAAGACAGATCCTTACTCTGTTCAGCTGCAGTGTTGAATTGATTGACAACCTGCTGCCAGAGGATTTCAGTCACTTTAGAACACCTCACCATCTTGCAAAGTTTGTCAGATAAATAAATTAGCACCAGATGCCAGACTAACACCAATAACTGGTATGTACTGTATCGGAAAATGTTCTATAATTTTGATCAGTGGTGTTTTTTAAATGTCATTGAAGTTTTTTATTCTGTGGTTTAAAATATATGAAACTGTACCCCTTTTTACATAATTTAAAATAGGACTATATATATTGCTGACAGGCAATAAAAAAGTATTGAAAAGAAAAATGTCTTTTCTTTTCAATGTTCTGATAACCCAAATTTTAAGCTACTGCGTTAATATTCTAGCACATACAGATGTCGCCATTAAAAACGCACGTTTCGAGAAAAGGGATCCCGTGACTTGCCGCGGCTTTGCGCGGCTGTGTTCCGCAAGCTGTGAACATGCCCTTCATTACCTGTAGGGAGCAGTCGTGTTTCAGTCTGAAGTATTGTGTGTCTACTGAAGCCGAAAATGTGTCCAAATTAAACTGCGCATGCGTGTTTGGAGACGCTGTGCCCGCGCTGTGTATCAGTCGGTTGGGAATCATCACGGAGGTTACAACACGGCGTGGCTGCAGCTGGAGTTTGTCGTGTTCGAGGTAAGTTTAGCTTTCTGTTTTGGATGTGATTCTCGCTTTCATGACTCCCAATTAATGTTCATCTTAATCTCAGGACGTACAATTAGCAATATTTCAGTTTTTAATAGTGTGGAGATTCACAAAACACCGTTTTCGTGTAAAAACCTGAACCTACGGAGCCCCCCAGGGGTCCTGTGGTAAATAAATAAATAAATAAATAAAATAATAACGAACCGAGCGCGCGGATTAATAAACCGAGATGTGTATTTCTTACCCCCACCCCGAGTGAAAACGTCGTGTTCAGACAAAGCCTCGCCAGTGAGATGCCATTTCTGAACAAACTGAGTCGTGTGTGTTAAAGCATTAAATGGTAAAAGAGCACTAGCAATAAACGTTTTTTTCTGAATCCGAATTTTATTAATAAGTTACAAGTTAAATTTCAACTGTAAAGAACCTGTACATATGTTCATACAGTATTCACAGCAGCTCTAATTTGTCTAAATCGCATTGCAGACAAGAAAAAGAAGTCGAGTCATCCTGTGACCCTGCATGCTTAATCTTTCCACACATGATTCTTACTTCTCACTTTTTCCTTAATCTCCGGTTCGGTTCTGGTTTCGGTCTGTTCTCATGAGTTGTGAAGCGAGAGGAACAAAGTATAAATATTGTTCATTTGCTAAATTAAGTATCATGAATTTTAATTGAATATCTATCTCTATTTTTTTCACAGCAGTTTGTGACTGAAAGTGTGTCTGCATCTGACTTCAGGAGTTTCCTGACCAACCGGATCTAACGGTCATATTTAAAAATCATAAAGTACAAAACGTTTCTGTTAGTGTTTAATTTTGTTTCTATGATTAATACTTATTTGTGGTGTTTTATGTTTTGTACATCTTTTCAAATTGAGACCTCATTTGTAAGTTACTGTTTTCTCGTTTTTCTATAAATTAATCAAATGTTTGCTTGTTATTAAATGTATTTTTTATAATAAAAAAAATAAACGAATCTGTTTTATTATTAGCTGAGAGTGTGATTTATTTATTTATCATATTTGGTCATTGTAACATGCATTAGGGAGCATTATCTCTGCAAAGTGTGTCTGCTATCTGGGAATGAATTACCTTTACTTGGCTATTTTAAATAAATCTAATTTGTGCATTAAATATAATTATGTAACTTTTACTTGATTTCTTTGATTGTTTCTTTGATTATGTGTAAAGAAAATACAATTTATATATTCGTGTTTAATTACAAAAAACATTTTAATGGTTAGTGATTGTTGCAACCGCTGTAACCAGAAGATCAAAGGAGCAGTTATCGGCTGACACGTAGCCTTCTGAGTTTGGAGACCCGCAGAACCCCCACTGTATTATAATGCCTCTTCTCACCTTTCACTGATGGGGGAATTCGTACAATTGGGGGTTTTAAAAACAATTAACAAGGCCGAGTAGACGTCTCTGCCTAAAATGTTTTTCGCCAGCAAAACACCTCTCTCTCTCTCTCTCTCTCTCTCTTTCTCTCTCTCTCTCTATATATATATATATATATATATATATATATATATATATATATATATATATATATATTCACAATCACATTCCAGCTCTTATTCCCAGCCGTGGTCAAATAATGGATGAAATAATTATTCAATGCTGGACACAAACAGCTAAAAATATGAAAAGCCCTAAGCACTTTATTGCTTTTCATCATGTTTTTTGCTGTTTGTGTCCAGTATATATATATATATATATATATATATATATATATATATAGTTAATTCATGTCTATGATCTAAAAAAATATAAAAACATATGATCTTTTTGAGTTATGAGTTGTTGTTTTTTATTATTCATAAGACAACCTTTCAGTTTTGTAAATATTCTAGTTATAGTGTGTTAAGTCTTTCTTAAACGGTTTTGAGAATTAGACCATCCAGCTAAGATCAATATTATTAATATTAAGCATTTTATTTCTATTTATTCTATGCTTTGCTGGAGAAATACATTTTAGGCAGAGACGTCTCGGTCTTGTTAAATAGTTTTAAACCCCTGAATTGTGCCAATTCCCCCATCCGAAACCGGTTTGATAACTTCTCACTTATCAAAGGTGAGAAGAGGGACTGAGCTGTAACTGAGCGCGCTTTCACGTTTTACTGTAAAGACACACACACATACAGGCACGTGCAGAGGGGGGAGGGCGGCGGGTGCTTGAGCACCCGCCCCTTGCCTCCAGGATGCCTCAAGTATGGGCGTAAATTTCATTTAACAGTAGGGGGGGACAATAAATATAAAATTTCTCATGAGCAATTTTTGAAGGGGACACATATAATACAGTCAAATTGTACTTATAAAGATATGTCCCCACTGTGAAAAACTTTGCTTCTATCATTATTATTGTAGCACGGAGTCTGCACCATTATGGTTATTTTCAAAGTTTTTCTCAGGTTCAATGACAAAGCAGATTTTTCTTCAAAACTATTTATTGCATTGTTTATGTTGTTTACAGTCAAGCCATCAACATACAATAAAATGTAAGCATGAGATCTAAACTAAAAACTGTGCTCCCTGTGCTGGTGCTGGCAATATCATCTCTTTGTTCTGCTGTCTCCGGCTCCCTCCCTGGTCCTGAATCTGCCCCTTCCTCTACTCTCACTGTCTCAGAACAGACTGACTCCTGAAGCAGAAAAAAATGCAGGAAAAGATGATTTCCATACTCATACTAACTAACTTGTTTTCATTACACTTGCTAAATTGAAAGATTATACTGTAAATTGGTGAGCCTATTAATTTCTACTAAACAGCCACAACTAAAAAAACATTAAAGAAATTGTTCACCCCCCAAAAATTTTAAAAAATCTGTCATTATCCCTTCAATAAAAGCACCACACTTACCCAACACTGTACATCTGATTGACCCTGGTCTACCTGTCCCTCAATAATTTCTGTCTCCTTTGCCTGTGATTGATATTGTGACATTAGTATTTTCATAAGCACCCATTCTTAAAGCCAAATTTCCTTAATATGTGAACTTGTACTTACTTGGCGTTTAAGTCACTGAAAAATTATCTTATGTCCATTTATCTAGGACACTGCAAGGCAAGTTTATTTATACTGTAGCACATTTCATACACAATGGTCATTCAAATTGCTTTACATAAAGAAAGTAAAACTATCAAAAAATAATCACAACAATAAAAACAAGGAATAAAAAAAGGTTCAAAATTGTATTTAAAATTAATTAAGACACTTAGAACAGAATGGATATTGATTATACAAAAATATACAATTCGGACTAGGCACAGTGCTCATTTAGTAAATGTACAGCTAAACAATATGCTAATTGTGGCCGTTAATGTTAAGTTAACATTATGCCAAGTCATCACAAATAAAACACTGCATGGGTGTTTGTCATGTTAGTTGCAGTGCACTTTTTTCAGTGGATTTTTCCGCTACCGCGGATCAGTTTATCAACTTGTAATATACAGTATCTCACAAAAGTGAGTACACCCCTCACATTTTTGTAAATATTTTATTATATCTTTTCAAGGGACAACGGTAAAGATATGAAACTCTGATAGAATGTAAAGTAATCAGTGTACAGCTTGTATAATGGTGTAAAGTTGATGTCCCCTCAAAATAACTCAACACACAGCCATTAATGTCTGAACTGCTGGCAACAAAAGTGAGTACACCCCTAAATGAAAATGCCCAAATTGTGCCCAATTAGCCCTTTTACCTTCCCATTGTCATGTCACTCGTTAGTGTTACAAGGTCTCAGGTGTCCTTGGGGATCAGGTGTGTTAAATTTGGTGTTATCACTCTCACACTCTCATACTGGTCACTAGACGTTTAACACGGCACCTCATGGCAAAGAATTCTCTGAGGATGTGAAAGAAAGAATTATTGCTCTACACAAAGATGGCCTAGGCTATGAGAAGATTGCTAACACCCTGAAACTGACCTGCAACACGGTGGCTAAGACCACACAGCGGTTTAAAAGGACAGGTTCCACTCAGAACAGGCCCTGCCATGGTAGACCAAAGAAGAAGAAGAGTGCACATGCTCAGCGTCATGTCCAGATGTTGGCTTTTGAAAATAGACGTGTGAGTGCTGCCAGCATTGCTGCAGAGGTTGAAGGGATGGGGAGCCAGCCTGTCAGTGCTCAAACCATATGCCGCACACTGCATCAAATTGGTCTGTATGGCTGTCGTCCCAGAAGAAAGCCTCTTCTAAAGATGGTGCACAAGAAAGCCCGCAAACAGTTTGCTGAAGACAAGCAGACTAAGGACATGGCATACTTGAACCACATCCTGTGGTCTGATGAGACCAAGATAAACTTATTTGGTTCAGATGGTGTCAAGCGTGTGTGGCGGCGACCAGGTGAAGAGTACAAAGACAGATGTGTCTTGCCTACAGTCAAGCAAGGTGGTGGGAGTGTCATGGTTTGAGGCTGCATGAGTGCTGCTGGCACTGTGGAACTACAGTTCATTGAGGGAACCATGAATGCCAACATGTACTGTGCCATACTGAAGAAGAACATGATCCCCTGCCTTCGGAAACTGGGCCGTAGAGCAGTATTCCAACATGATAATGACCCCAAACATACTTCCAAGACAACCACTGTCTTGCAGAAGAACCTGAGGGTAAAGGTGCTGGAGGCCAAGCATGTCTCCAGACCTAAACCCTATTGAGCATCTGTGGGGCATCCTCAAACGGAAGGTGGAGAAGCACAAGGTGCCTAACATCCACCAGCTTCGTGACATGATCAAGGAGGAGTGGAAGAGGATTCCCATGACAACCTGTGAAGCTCTAGTGAACTCCATGCCCAAGAGAGTTAAGACAGTGCTGGAAAATAATGGTGGCCACACAAAATACTGACACTGGGCACAGTTTGAACATTTTCATTTAGGGGTGTACTCACTTTTGTTGCCAGCAGTTCAGACTTTAATGGCTGTGTGTCGAGTTATTTTGAGGGAACATCAACTTTACACCATTATACAAGCTGTACACTGATTACTTTACATTCTATCAGAGTTTCATATCTTTAGCGTTGTCCCTTGAAAAGAAATAATAAAATATTTACAAAAATGTGAGGGGTGTACTCACTTTTGTGAGATACTGTATACATTTTAGGAATATATTAACATTTGCAGACATCATTATATGTTGAATGGAACTTGTAAGCCTTTGAATGGTGTTAAAAATACTTGCAAAACAAGTATTGCAGCCATACATTGGAGGGAACTTCTGAGGTGGTCAGTGATTGATGGCACGGTCGGTCGGAGGGGGTTGTGATCACACCTATAGATCTTTTGTTCTAGGCTATCGGTCAAATATCTCTCCACTTGGAAGCAAAAACATGCAAGGGATTTCAGCATCTCGACGCATATACTAAGCTGTTTATAAAGTAGATACTGTTTGTTTTTTCATTTTGTAATTTTTCCCATGTTTACTGTGTACTGTATGTATATTCATTTTTTAATGAATTACTGTAAATAAACTACACATTCCGTTACCAGAAATGACTTTTCTGTTTTTTGTGTGTGCTAAACTAAACTTCAGGGTCAAAGTAATATCGATTTTATTTGAAAAGTATTATATATTTACAATGCTGATAAGTTCAAGCTTAGATTCATATATAAACTGCTTCAAAGTCTTTCCACCCCGTGACCGCTGAAATCCGACAGACGCAGGGCTCAAGGGAGGTGTGTCTGTGTGTGTGTGTGTGTGCGCGTGTGTATGTGTGTGTGTGCGCGTGCGCTTCAGCCTGTCCTTTTTTCAGCGGATTTTTCCGCTACCGCAGATCAGTTTATCAACTTGTAATATATACATTTTAGGAATATATTAACATGTGCAGACATTTATTTGAGGGTGCGCTGCCCTCTCTTGCCCCTACGTAGAGCCTACATATACACACACATCTATCTATCTATCTATATATCTATCTATATATCTATCTATCTATCATATAAATCCACATTTGAAATCTGCATCTACATTTTCTGTTACAAGTATAGAATTAGGTTCAGCTGAGACTCATGATCAATGGTGTTAGGGTACTTATGTAGTGATAATTAGTTTCAGCCAGATCATTAAAACTAACAATGGACTATGGCACTCTTGAGAGGGGATATGAAGGTGTTATTCATTTATTTATTCTCTACAAGGGTGCGAACTACAATACAGACCAAACTATAACTTTCTCTTACTACTATAAAAATTCTAAATATAAACAAACAAAATACAGCTTTTTTTCCTCAGAGGTAAACGGAAAAGTGAAGTTGTTCAGCTGTTTACTGTCACTGCAGCTTCTTCAAAGTCTTCCCACTCCGTGGCCACTGAAATCCGACACGACACCACGTTAGGCTACGTCTTGACTCATTTGTATACCGACGGTGATTGGATGTTTCCCAAGGGCTCAGGGGAGTGTGTGTGTGTGCGTGCGCGCGCGTACTTCTTCTACAGTTCTAAAAACTCTAAATATAAACAAACAAAATACAGCTTTTTTTCAGAGGTAAACGGAAAAGTGAAGATGTTCAGTGTCACTATGCAGATGTTACACTCAGATCTTTGGTTTAGTTCTCATTGAGTTGCCACACACCATTTCCACATTTCACTCGCTTTTATTCCTCTTATGTGAGCATAAACAGTGAAACATTCCACAGGTTTATAATACACCGCGGCCAAGTGAACCACGTTCCCGTCGAACGAAACGAGGCATAATCGTGGTGTTTGCTTCGGTTATGACACACCATAGTGTGGCGTGGGCGAGCCAGCGGCTGACGACCGTCATGCTTTGCGGGGGTTTTCTCTGTCTCTACCATGAGAGAGAGGGGTGTTTGGGTTAGTGGCTTCAGCCAAGTTGTGCGTGTTTATGTGTGTGTGCTTGACCTGTGTATGTGTGCTTGTGATGAGAGTAATAAACTACTCCCCAGCCATTTGCATTGGGGAGCAAGTAAGCTCACTCGTCCTCCAAGATCCCTGCTAGCGTCGAAAAACGCTACAATAGTTTATTACCTGCTGTGGTAGATCTGATTATTTATTCAAACACAATAATAAAGCTTTATATCCTCAGGAGGGCTCAGTACATTGTTTTAGCGATAGTTTCACGGAAGCGAGTTCAGAACTAATCTAAAAAAAAAAAAAAATCATCCGAAGCTTCAAATAGAATGAACGAACTAATGAATTTTCTTAAAACGTTGGAAAATTAAGTAGAGCTAAATCCCTAAATCTCCTTATAAAATATCGCTGATTATCAATGCGAGAATGAATGGCGAATTGTCATATGGGATAGGCTTCAGTGAAATTGATATAATTGATATATATGTAATTGATATACTGTATATACAGACGTGTGTGTGTCATTTTAATTCAAATGAACATTTTAATGCTTTCTGATACACTTATCAACTTATCCACATGCACTTATCAACACAAACTCTCCGTGCACGCACACACAATCTCTAAAAAATTAATATTAACAACATACATATACAAATAAACAAATGTAGGTGTAATAAAAGTAGTCGTGATGTCAGTACTCGCCCAGCAAACCAGCTTTTTGCAGCGGCTTAAAACGTATGAATTATCTTCAAATATAAAAAAAAAAAAGCGAAAAGACACTCGATTATTTTGCATAGGTTATTTGTTTAATTCAAAAAGTTCGTAAAAACACTTTAAAACGAGAGAAAATCTGTTAAAATCCTCGTTCGCCTTCTCAGGGTTAGGTTGCGAGTGACGTCATGATTTGAATCTGCGCGCCACCGGGGAAACATAGGGAAACTGGCCCTTCCCGGACCACCGGCTTTTAGATAAAGTCCTTCCATGCGCCATCTGGCGGATATTCAGGGAAGCACAACACATTAATTTTAAATTCCCGAATGTTGCCTCGGGCAAGTCGCGGTACGCCGCGCGCTAAATTGCGGCCTCTCGCGGGAAAACACGCGCAGTTTTAAAGGCGACTTATCTTAATATACTGTATCTGTACTCACATATAAAACTGCAGCTTTCTTTGCACATCCTAAGCAAAATGTTCAGTGCTGTGCAATGTCCTTGTATTTTTTTATTTTGGTATTGGAGAATAGTTCTCCAGCCATTCTTCAGGACTATTTTGGCTCTAATTTTTGGCAAGTTTTGGCTCTCATATTCAATCCATGACCATGACTGGTTTCAGAAGAAAGGTTTTTATATTTATGCCCTTTGCAGCCCCTGCAATTTGATTAAATGTTTCACTTTAACAGGCTGCAAAGGGCATGCATTTACAATATATATTTAAAATTTATTTATATATAATTTAATGTACATAATCTCATTTAATTTTAAATGAGCAGAAGGGGCATCTTATTTTAATAAATTAAAAGAAAATCGCTGGGCGGCTCTTTATCATTGTAGAGTGGTTGTGTACACACTCTCCTAACACACATTTCAGTCCAAACTGCTTAAAAAAGTGCATGTCGCACCGTATGTCCCCTTTAATAAACCCACGTTATCTCAGAACTGGAAAACTTTCCCAAAAAGTTTGCACCGAGCACTACCGCAGCTCACATACACAGCCTTCCCTCTGACGCTCTGCATAAGGGCTCTGTATGCAAACACCCAGGGTGCTAGGACCACATGCTCTCACTCACAACATAACAATTTTATTACATTTAATATGAACTAATGAATGATAGCTCAAGAACTTTGCACAGTACTGAATATTGTTTTATTCAGTAGATCAGGGGTATCAGTATTGATAGGTAAACTTTGTTACCCTTGGACTTTCGGATCACATCCTTTTCTAACTTTTCTAACTAGAGTATTTACCAAAATGTCAAACTCTGTCCTATATGCCATGGCTAATGTATCAGCTTTTTACATTGGTTACTTCGGGAATTTTATATGCATTTAGAAAATTATGGGAAAAAACCCTCAGAAAAAAAGAATATACTCAGACCACGGGCTATGGTCCATGTCCTATAATAACACAGTAACATGGTAGTCGACATACTGAAGGGTGGCATCTTAAGAACAATAAAATTCAACTGTAGCTGTACTGTAGTTGTCATGCACACGCAATCTGCGCCCGGCACTAGGACCCGGAAGTAAGACGGGCGCAAAACCAGGAAGTATAAAAGAGGTAAACAAACGATGGCTTACCGCTCAGTCATTGAGTTCGGCCCATGTCAGCTCCAGTTGTCGTTTCAGCAAACCGTGAGTACTCACATGTTGGTTCCATTGTCTTTTGCTATTGTGTGTGTATTTCTAGGACGCGGGTTAAATTTGTGTTTTTCCCTTGCTCCGTTTTTGTGAGAGTCCTTAAACTAAATCGCGTGGTTATCCTGCCTGCTCGCTTCTTTCCGCGTTTGGGTTTATCCTCCATGCTACATTGGGCTAACCGCTAAAGCTACGTCTTCTGGTCACCTCAGGTTAGTCCATCTTGACAGAATGACTGAGTCCTCCGCGGTAAAACCAGCGGATTATGCGAGTCTCTGCGACGTTGTAGATCAGCATGCGGCGTTAATCAATCAGCTAACCGGGGATCTCGCTTCCCTCCGCCGCGAGATCGCTGAGCTCCGGCGGGAGAATACGGATCTCCGCGCGGCTGTTGATGACGTCCCTGCTCGATCGCACGCCGCGGAGGCCGCGGCGCCGCATCCCCCCCCTCCCCCTCCTTCTGATGTTTTTCTTTCTCTACCAGAGAAGTGGAACGGCACGGACGGGAAGTGCAGCGTATTTTTGACAGCTCTCGATCTGGTGTTTGAGTTTAATGCCACCAAGTAGTCCACCGATCGCCTTCGCATTGCTCTTCTCGTCTCGTTGCTAAAAGGGCAGGCAGCAGAGTGGGCCACGGCAGTTCTACAGGCAGATACAGACACCGCCCACTCATACAATGAGTTCACCCTCCAACTCAAACTAACTTTTGAACATCCAGCGGGCGAGGTGGAGACCGACACCAGACTTTACCATCTGAGGCAGGGAGGGCTGTCCGTGAGCCGCTATACGGCCGAGTTTCGCACCCTCGCCGTTCAAACAACGTGGGGCGATGCAGCGCTCTGGACATCCTACTACGAGGGACTGGCTTCTCGAATCAAGGACGAACTAGCCGGGCGAGAGCTTCCTGCGACCCTGGAGGGTCTGATCCAGCTCGCTCTCCGGATCGACCAGCGCCTCCTCTCTCGCCCGAGGCCAGCCCCCCGCACCCTGCCACCTGCACCCCACTTCGCCATCACCACTTCACGACCCGCACCCGCCTTCACCGTCACCACTCCACGTTCCGCAGACTCCGCCACCTACGCCACCCCAGGACATGTCGGTTCTCCACCTCCTGCCTTGGTTGACACCGGAGCCGGGGAACCCATGCAACTAGGACGCGCCTCCTTGACCGCTGCAGAACGGGAGAGACGCTTCTGTGAAGGGCTCTGCGCCTATTGCGGGTCAGCCGCACATCACAGGGCAACCTGTCCTTTCAGGCCGGGAAACGCCCAGGCCCGGTGAGAGGAGAGAGATACTCGCCGGGTCACCTTCGTCTCTCCGCCATCACCACCAATTCCTCCCGTCTCACGGTTCAGGTACACCTCCAGGTTGGCCACAAACGAGTCCGAAGTGCTGCATTCATCGACTCCGGGGCAGCAGGTAACTTCATTGACTCCGCATATGCCAAAACCCTGGGGGTTAAACTCGAGGCGTTATCCCAGCCCGTTCACATCACCTCTGTCGACGGTCGCCCCCTCTCCACCAGCCCAATCAACACCCGAACCGAACCCATCACCGTCTCCATCAACCAACACCATGAAAAACTAAACTTTTTTGTCACCTCCATCTCCTCACCTCCCATCATCCTTGGACATCCCTGGCTGCTCCAGCATGACCCTCTCATCTCCTGGACCCAGAACCGGATCCTCCAATGGGGCGCGACCTGCACCGAACTGTGCCTACGGGCAACGGCTGGGACGTGCTCTAGGGAGTCCGAGGCCCCCGACGTCAACACCAACGCCATCCCAGAGCCGTATCGGGACCTGGCGGAGGTCTTCTACAAGAGACGAGCTACTCATCTTCCTCCGCATCGGCCCTACGACCTCACCATTGACCTCCAACCCGGTACAGTCCCACCCCGCGGCCACCTCTACTTCATCACACCTACAGAGACGCAGGTCATGGAGGAGTATGTGACCAACGCCCTTCGCCAAGGTACCATCAGGCCCTCCTCCTCACCTGCCGCCGCGGGGTTCTTCTTCGTGAAGAAACGGGGCGGTGAACTTCGTCCATGTGTCGACTATCGGGGACTAAACAATATAACTATCAAAAACCGACACCCATTGCCTCTTACCAACTCAGCCCTGGACGCCCTCTCTGGCGCCACCATCTTCACTAAGTTGGACCTCCGGAGCGCCTACAACTTGGTGCGCATCAGAGAGGGCGATGAGTGGAAGACGGCCTTCATCACCCCTACTGGGCACTATGAGAATCTCGTCATCCCCTTTGGACTGTGCAATGCCCCCGCCGCCTTCCAACACCTCATTAATGACATCCTTCGCGACATGCTCGGGCGGTGGGCGTTCGCCTACCTGGACGACATCCTCATCTACTCACGCACCATGGAAGAACATACCCAGCACGTCAGGGCGGTTCCAAAGAGATTACTCGCCCATCAACTGTACTGTAAGTTGGAAAAGTGCGCTTTTCACGAGCGCTCCACCACGTTCCTGGGTTTTGTCATCTCGCCCCAGGGTGTGGCCATGGACCGGCAGAAGCTAGAGGTTGTGCGTCATTGGCCCCTACCCAAGACCCTCAAGCAACTTCAACGGTTTCTCGGGTTTGCGAATTTCTATCGTCGCTTTATCCGGGACTACAGTACAGTTGCCGCCCCCCTAACCGCTCTGACCCGTCCCTCACCTCTCCCTTTTCACCTCAACCCTGCAGCTGTCTCCGCTTTTAAGTCACTTTGTCACCGCTTCACCACAGCACCGATTCTCCTCCATCCAGATGTCTGAAAATCATTCGTTGTGGAGGTGGATGCTTCAGATGTGGGCGCTGGAGCTATCCTCTCACAACGAGGTCCAGATCAGAAACTACACCCATGTAGTTTCTTCTCCAGAAAATTTGACTCCACTCAGCAGCGATACGGGGTAGGGGACCGCGAGCTGCTGGCCATAAAGTGGGCTCTGGAGGAGTGGCGTCACTGGCTCCAGGGTGCCAGTGAGCCATTCATAGTCTGGACGGACCACCAAAACCTCATAACCATCAAGAATTTGAAACAGTTAAACCCACGACAGGCGCGGTGGGCCTTATTTTTCGGAAATTACGATTTCCACCTCTCGTACCGCCCGGGCTCCAAGAACACAAAAGCGGACGCTCTCTCTCCCGACAGCTGGAAGTGGACATTCCCCGGGCGGACCCCGCGCCTGTCCTTCCCTCGTCCAGGATCATCGCCCCACTCCAACTAGACCTGGAAACGAGAGTTCACCAGGCGCAGGCTACAGAGACCGAACCGGCAGGTGTGCCACCTGGACGACTCTTTGTGCCCGAGAGGATGCGATCAGAAGTCCTCCAGTGGGGTCATTCCTCTCCCATCTCAGGACACCCGGGCACACGACGGACTCTCCAATTCCTCCAACGAGACTTCTGGTGGCCATCCCTCACGAAAGACGTCCAAGAGTTCGTTCAGGCATGCCCAGTGTGCGTCAGGGCCAAAACCACCAATCAACCAACCCCCGGTGAGCTGCAGCCACTCCCAGTTCCTCGACGGCCCTGGACGCACATTGCCGTCGACTTCATCACGGGCCTGCCGACCTCCGAAGGAAAGGATACCATTCTCACCATCGTCGACCGGTTCTCTAAAGCCGTGCACCTGGTGGCTCTCGCCGGACTCCCGTCAGCCAAAGAAACAGCAGAGCTGATTTTAGACCACGTAGTCCGTCTGCATGGGTTCCCCAAGGACATCGTCTCGGACAGAGGGCCCCAGTTCACAGCCCGGTTCTGGAAAGCCTTCTGCCGTCTGATCGACTCCACCTGCAGTCTCTCATCTGGATATCACCCACAGACTAACGGTCAGACGGAGCGGACCAACCAACAGCTGGAGCGCTATCTGAGATGTTTCATAGCTGATCGACAGCGCTCCTGGGCGCACTATCTCATCTGGGCTGAACTGTCACACAACCTCCACACCTCCTCTGCCACCAACCTAAGCCCATTTGAGGTATGTTACGGTTTCCAACCTTCGATGTTCAACCACCCAGAACCAGAGGTTGATGTACCGTCCGCCCAACAGTTGGTCCGCAGATGTCGGCGGCTATGGATTACAACCAACCGGGCCATCCAACGCGCCAACGCTCGCTACACCCACCAACACCGCCGTCGACATCCTCCGGGACGATTGTACCACGTAGGTGACAAGGTATGGCTTTCTACAAAGAACCTCCACCTTCACATCGAATCAAAAAAACTCTCGCCCAGATTTATCGGACCATACCGCATCACCCACAGGATTAACCCTGTCACCTACTGGCTCCAGCTGCCTGCGGCGCTCCGGATCCATCCAGTCTTCCACCTGTCCCAGTTCAAGCCTTTCATCACCTCACCCATGATTCCACCCACCCCCCCAGCTCCTCCTCCCCGGATCATCGACGGCGGTCCCGCCTACACCGTGCGCCGAATCCTCGACTCGCGCCCTCGGGGCAAAGGTACGCAATACCTGGTGGACTGGGAGGGCTATGGCCCCGAGGAGCGATCTTGGATCCCGGCCCGGTTCATTCTCGACCCGGAGCTAATTCGGGACTACCGTCACAGGGTATCCTCCGCCCCAGGACCGTCAGGAGCCAGTCCTGGACAGGGGGGTACTGTCATGCACACGCAATCTGCGCCCGGCACTAGGACCCGGAAGTAAGACGGGCGCAAAACCAGGAAGTATAAAAGAGGTAAACAAACGATGGCTTACCGCTCAGTCATTGAGTTCGGCCCATGTCAGCTCCAGTTGTCGTTTCAGCAAACCGTGAGTACTCACATGTTGGTTCCGTTGTCTTTTGCTATTGTGTGTGTATTTCTAGGACGCGGGTTAAATTTGTGTTTTTCCCTTGCTCCGTTTTTGTGAGAGTCCTTAAACTAAATCGCGTGGTTATCCTGCCTGCTCGCTTCTTTCCGCGTTTGGGTTTATCCTCCACGCTACATTGGGCTAACCGCTAAAGCTACGTCTTCTGGTCACCTCAGGTTAGTCCATCTTGACAGAAGTACTGTAGCTCTTTGTTTTTTATGCTCCATGTTTACCTAACAAAGTTTAAATGGAATCATTTAATGTTCTACAACCATGGGTACTCCTTGATGATACTTGATGTCAATGGTGAGAGGCTTATTATGCCCTCTCATTCTCTAATGCTCTCATATTTAATATAAAAAAATAAACTAAACCAGACATCACTTTCACCATCAAGTTTGAGAGTTTGAGAATGCACTATGCAACATAGTTAACATATGGGAATCTACGTAAAGAAACTATTAAGATTAGTTAAATTAAATCTAGATTGTTAATGTCTGATAACGCAGCTTCACTAGAATGGCTTTGCTAGAATGGCTTGCCAATAGTTCCAGCATTTTCATATGAGGGTCTGGGTATGCAGTAAGTGAGGATTACTCTGCATTTGTGAAAGAAGGAAAAATTTGCCGTGTCCCCAAGTATCAAAAACTCAATGTACTGGATGTAATTTCTGCTGAAATAAATGAGCATAAAGCATAGCTTTACAATGTTGTAGGGATTCTTGTGAACATTTTTTTGTGTGAAAATACATGCTTCAACATACTACAAACTACAAAACTTCAACTACAAAACGAAACTGCACAAATAGTCCAGCAGTACCAGACCAGAGGGTACAGCATCCCCGGTCAAGATCAAAAGACCCAGCAGAGGGGAAGTCAATTTTCTTCCCAATTATCCTCATGATGAAACTAAAGGCACACTAGAGACACATAGGCTTGAAATGGTGGAGTACTTGTTTCTAATTCATCAACCTACAGTATGTTCTGAACCTTTGTAGTCAGGTATGAAGAAATTTTCATTTAAGCTTTTTCCATTTCCAAAATAAAAGACATATGGCCTGTATGGTTTTGTAAAGCCTAAGTGAATAAAACCAACAAAAAAAGAGGCACTATAAAGTTAACAAAGTACACATATCGTCAGTATTAATTCAGATAAAGACAATAAAATTGATAGATGATGTCTGGATATTTGTCCAGTATATAAAGTCAAGTTTTTCCTTTTATAGGCCTTCATTTATTACAGATGTAAAAACTAATTATGCTAGTTAATTTTTATAACCTGTACTTTTGTTTTGCATGCAGCTCCACTGTGAATACTACATCTTAAAAAATTAATAAAAACTTATTATATTCCTGCTTTCTGGACTGCTAATACCCAGCGTAGTTGTGTAGCTGGCAGAACTGCTGCATACGGTCACAAATGGAGGTGGAGTCAGGTGCAAATGCAACTGGGGTTCGAGTTAAAAAAAAAATGCTTGACCTTGAAAGTATGATACTTAAACAGTGGTGTTGAATAAGGCATAAGGAGCTGTGTGACAGGTGATAGGTGATTGTGATTATTAAAGGTATGTGGCATGTTGGTGCTGATGGGTATTGTAAGTCTGCGCTGTCCCAAACCCATTGACAAGGAGCTCCCGAAGCTATATGGAACTGACCCTGATCTCTCGTCCCACGTTGCTCACACATCAGGCATTTATTTTCCGATTGTATCTCAAAATAAATAAATAAACAAATAAATAAATAAATAAATCTGCTGCATCCATTTGTCAGTCAAGCTTTCTGTCAGTCATGGAGATAAAGGCAGATGTAAGTGCAGAAATTAAATTCTCAGACAAAAAAAAAAAAACTAAGGAAACTAGGCAAGAGCCATACGTGAATATTATTGATAGTGAAGCACACAAGACACAAGTTGCAAATGGCAACTATAACATCAACACTGAAAAACTGGACTATAAATAGCCTTGTGAACAAGGTATAACTAAGACAAAGGTAGAGAATGATTAGTGAAGCATGTGACATGGTCTGATGGGTCATGACACATAAAGGCTGTTCAGATTAAATATTAATTTTAGTTTTCATAATCTTATAGGTGATTCCATTTATTTTAGTAAATTTATGTTTGTTAGTTTTTTTCTTAACGTATACGTTCTCCCCAATGGACGAACAGAAAAAATAATTTTAATCAGGCATGCTGTATTCTTCATACAATGTCAGTACAATTGTTCATAATGTTCTCTGTGTGTGTGTGTGTGTGTGTGTGTGTGCGTGTGTGTGTGTGTGTGTGTGTGTTCAAATGGTTTATCATCAGGAGAAAAGAGTGCTTGTGGTCAGTAGAGTGCACTTTTAGCTGAGCATCTGAGTGTGTGCAGCTGTATGGGGTCATATGTCGGTCAGTTTCTTGTCAGGTGCACTGTATAGGAGCACATCCTATATAAAGTATATATACACATATACAAGGTGTCCAAAAAAAATAATTACATCAGTTCGTAGTATAATAACATAGCAAATTGTCCCTCAAATGATCTCAAACTTTAATGAGATGTGTGAAAAACTAAGTTTAATGTTTTACTTTGTCTTTTATTTAATTATGCCATTAATAATGACATTATGCTGGTAATATGCTACCGCATTCATCTGCCTCTTCCTACAAGCCTAGAGGAACTCAAGCAGAGAATCATTGAGACGGTGGAGAATGTTATGCAAGATATACTGCAGCGTGTTTGGAGAATACATGGAGCTGGACTACAAACTTGACGTGTATCGTGTAACAGGCAGTGTGCATATTGAACATTTGTGAAGGTTTGTGAAATCGGTTATAGAATCAATATCTATCTGAATATGTTGTTGAAATTTTGATAAATAAATCTTTTTATATGTAGAGTATTTGCCCGAATTATTAATATACCAAAATGGCATACCTGGTGGAAAAAAGGTGCACCTTCTTCATGACAACACGCAGTCTATTCAGTTCACGAGACCTGGCGTACGAAATTCTGCCTCATCCCCCCTACTTCCCTGACCATGCACCCAGTGACTTCTTCTTCTTCCATCACTTGAAGAAACCACTTTGAGGAAGGCGTTTGATGATGACAAGGTGAGATGGAACTTTATCTCAAGAGCCAAAAAGAAGGCTTCTTTGAAGACTGTCTTTACCAGTTCATCCTTCATTTGGAAAAGTGTGTCGCCTTAGGTGGAGAATATGTAGAGAAGGACAAAGCTCACGACCATCGATCCATTACTTTTTATTTTTTTTATCAATAGCAACAAGCTAATGGCCACCCCTTGTATATATATTTTCAGTTCTTAAACAAATTTTATTAGTTTCAGCAATCTCATTTTATTATTCTTTACTGGTGAAAGCCAGAAATTTGACCTTTCCGAAACAGAGTAACATTGACTAAATCCACATTATATGTCTCCTGACATGATTGATTAAATTATTGGCTTCTACTCCCTGCATCAGTTAGAGGTAAAGAAAAATAAATAAATATTTGCTTATTTAACAGATGGGTAAGACTTTTGGCCAGGTACAGTGTGTGTGTATATATATATATATATATATATATATATATATATATATAAAAAATTCCAAGTAGTTTAACAAATTTAACAAATACACTATCAATATTTTAATGCAGTTAAAGCCAAACCAAGATGAATTGCTTCAACGGTGATTAATTAATAATGGGCAGCTCTATAATTAGCTTTAAATGAGGTGATTGAATGAAAGCTTCACTGGAATTAACATGGCTGTGTAATCAATTAATACTGCATATCACATTATTTATCATCATCACTGTTAGAGACAATAACAAGAATTTGAACTGCCATATACCACTGAATTAATATATCCTACAATACAAGGATTTTTTCACTGGATTAAATAAAAATTTGCCCTTCCTTTTGCCTTTATGACTCATGCAGTATACTCTGCATTAAGGCTTGGTTTTCTTTATGGAACATTCTCATTAATTATTCATGCATCTCCTTGATTAAACAGCATTTTAAAACCAGCAAGCAAAACACACCCCATCCTCTGTTGATTAAGTCTTAGAGTGTCAACACAGCAGCTCTGAATTTGAAAGCTGGCAAACATAATCACCAGATGTCAGATGAGATTCCTTACCATTTCAATTTGTTTATCTACGAGTCTTTTCTAAAAATTTAACAGCAATAATAATAATAATAATAATAATAATAATAATAATAATAATAGCTTATTCATTCATCTTCTATACTGCTTCTACAGGTCCTATATAGGGACACAGGAATCAACAAGAATCCAGTTCATCACAGGGCATACACACACATACTCATTTTGCATGTTACGGGCAATTTGGTAACACAGATAAAACACAGATAAAACCACCAAGCATGGGGAGAACATGTAAACTCCACACAGACCCAAGGCGGGAATCAGACACAGTGCTAACCACTAAGGCACATTGCCGCTGCTAATAATAATAATAATAATAATAATAATAATAATAATTTCCATTATTATTATACTGTACATGTCTCAGCATTTCAATTTCAAAAAGTCATCTCAAGGCTTGGTTGCCTCATCCTTCATTTATGCACATGTTTTTAAAAACCTTCACAGGACATGTATGAATGTCAATATTCCTTAAATAGTTAAAAACATTCAGCTCAGCTAGGTTGAGCATTCCAGAATTACTCTGGAGGCAAAAGGGTTGATCAGTGACAGTAAATTCCAGCCTGGTACAGTTTGTGGTTGAGGACAAAAAATAATCAGATTTGGCCAGAATTCAGCAGGAATTCCCTATTTGAGTAACACGCCAGCTGGTTTTAAGCATGCTTGTGTTAGTTTATCTAAAGAAGGTTTTGGCTTGAGTGGTATTTGCCATTTTGTTGCAATGAATTATTCATGGAAGTGTCTTGTGTTGTTTATGGTGGTTTATGCTAAGATGAGAGAACTTGAAAGACATGGGAAAGCAAGCATGTTGCTAAAGTCATATTTATTCAAATGTACCAGAGCCTTTTTTATAACCACTGTGCATGAGGTGGGAATACAACCTGGATAGGATTGCAGCTATTTGGATTGCAGAGCAGCATGTACCTGAGCATTTGTGTTTCATCAAACCTAAGCAAAAATCCTGAGTTTGTCCTAACTAATGTTACTAATGTTAACTAAAAACTCTCTGGTGCATCTCAATTGTTGTTCTTTAATCAAATCTCATTTAACATTTGAGTAAAATATTGGTGCTCAGTGGTAGGTGTTTCGCCTGCCATGCGGACGGCCCGGGTTCGATTCCAGCCAGTGCCCACACCCCAGCCACTGGATACAGTGCCGGTCCCAAGCCCGGGTAAAATGGGAGGGTTGCGTCAGGAAGGGCATCCGGCGTAAAACCTGTGCCAAGTTGTAGTGCGGACTGGATATTCCGCTGTGGCGACCCCTTGCCAGGAGCAGCCGAAAGACCAACAACATTCTCATTATTTGATTTTACAATAAATTGAATCACTTATACCAATCAGCCATAACATGAAAACCCCTTTGAGACATATCTCCACAAGACCTCCAGGGGTGTGCTGTGGTTTCTGGCACCGGGAAGTTAGCTGGGAAATCCTTTGAGTGCTGTGGGTTACGGGGCGGGCTGTGGATCACGCTTGTTTGTCCAGCACATCTCATGGATGATTGATTGGATTAGGATTTTGGGAGTTTGGAAGCTAGATCAACAACCTTGAAGATGCACTTCTTCTGATTCTTTTGTTTCAATTCATTTATAATCACACTGACTACAAAATAGATTTTTAAATGATTATTAAATAATTCATGACATGTTTAATAGAGATGCACTGATCGATCAGCCAGTGACCAGAATTGTCTGGTTTTCAGCTTGATCGGCCATGACTGATCGATCTTGGACATAACCGCTCTGTGCCAAGTGCATGGGCTTCTGAATGGTGCAACAGAAAAGCATTTTAAGAAATTACATTACCAAAATTTGCACGCATTAAAAAGACACCATTTGGTAATTTTAGCCAAACTCACACTCACTACACACACTAACACAAATCTCAAAACATCGCAAGTGCTACTTAGTCACAAAACAAGCACATTAGAAGCTCTGTGGTTGCATGCTTACAGTACAACATCACGCTAAAATGTCACTGTTTTTTATAGTCTTAAAGGTGGTACAATCAGTAAAAGTCTAGCCTTCTGCTAAATGTAATATTAAGTTAAATGTAAACAATTCTTGAATTTAATTGCTGCCTTTGATTTTTAAGTGAGAAAACTAATATAAGAAATAGTCTATAATTACATATAGACGTATATAATTATAATGTTCAATTCAGTTGTGAAGCTGCTAAATAAAGGTAAGGTTTTGTGTAACAAAATCCGAAAAAAAATTTATATTGAATCGGAATATTTAAACTTCAAATATTATCAATTAACAGCACCATAGATTAGAGCTGCTACGAAGGCTTTTCAGAGCACAAGTAACAGACACATCTCAGTATAAACTGCTCAAAGAAAATTATTGCATATTTTGGATGCCTTCAGCATTGCTTTAGAAATAATAATTAAAAAAATCAGAACAGGCCATTGAGTTAGAAGGTTTGTCCAGACTTTCGACTGGTAATGTTCAAAGAAAGAAGTTACTCTTGAAATGAGTTGTAGGCTACTTATACACATCATGATTAGAAACTGAGCAAAGTAAATCCCAGCTGGTTTGATTTTAAACATATAGTAATTCATGGGTTTTGGCTGGAACTGTGAGGTCACGGGGTGTCCATAAATCAAACATTGTTTGTAGCCACTGCCCTGCATCCTGTCATAAAAAAGATGATCATGGGATTTCAGGGACCATGGGAATGATGAACTGATGCAGTAATTGCCTGCTAAAGGTAATAAAAAAGTAACACAGCAGCATTTGTACAGCAAGATTTCCCTTTATTTTCCTGCATCAGCATTGACTATGGTTTTCATCAAGTACTGTATTCACATTAATTTGTGTAAACTGGCACCATGATTGACCATGACTGACAAGCCAATTCTCTATGAAAAAGCTGTATTTCTTAGAATATTACATGCAATCAGTTTGCTCATTGTTCTGTCCATTTTTTCATCTGAATAACCTCTCTCTCTCTCTCTTTCCACACAGCTCTATTTTATTGTACATCACATAATTCTTTTATACATATACTCTTATTAAAATATCCTTGACACTGTTATATGTTTTTTTAGCTTACCTTTTTTTTTTTTTTAAATGTACTTCAACCCCATAATTCCATGGAATGTACAGTAACCAGTTACTGAATATCATGGAGACATTTACACAGCTGGCAATGTACTACATTCAGTGTGATCAATTTGTGTAGCATACTACCCTCTTCCTTTTCTAATACCCTCCCTCGCACTCTGTTTCCCTCACTCATACCACATCCCACACACACAAATTGCACTCAAATCAACCACTTGATATGCAATTTCTGCCACATAAGGGGTCTTGTCTGCATGAGACTCATCATTCAGTGTATTGTGTAGAGAGTAGCTAGGCAGAGGTCAGTGCTGACAGTTTAATACATTTTGACCACACTGTTTCACTCAGCCGTTCAATTATTTAGAAGTGCTAGTATGGTCCAGTACTGAGGCATGGCCAAAGGTTGAGAGAGGAAAAAGTGACCTGATTTATTCCCCTTTCATTTGTCTGCTAATTAATACCACTCCAGCTGGCCATGACGCCAAACCTAAGAGGGGGCATTTTAATTGGAGAAGAGCCACAGCATGATCCCAGTACAGTTTGCAGTGTCCTGATTTCACTTATGACAAGTGGCGACAGCAGTATTTGTGAGTAGCTGTTTGATCCATGGGTAATCTCCATTCTCTGAGGGGCTTGTGCAAGCATTGGAGAGATTTTGAGAAGAGCTGAGATGAGAGGATAATAAAGGCATACCTGTACTTCTGTACTTGTGGCTGGAAAAAAGTCAATATTACCAGTTAAGTGGAATCATTTGGAATTATAGAGAATATGTAGTATAATTACATGGGGTGAAAAAGCATGGATATTGTCAGAAGTGTCTGAGAGATACACACATAAAGTCTTTAAAATACCATCAAGAATTGGTAACCCTGGCACATTGGAAATAGTGACTTTCAAAATCCAAAATAAAATAGATGTGCCAAATTTCCAAATGTCTTCATTTTAAAATATGAACATGTAGACCTTGGAATAAATACAGTAGAAATGCCAGAATTATGGGGAATGGTGAGGCATATCTACTTTCTGAAACTTGAAAGCCTAGACAAAATTGCATTCATAAACAGAATAACTGCAGATTTTTCATTCTGAGAAATGCCTTCCCTGGAACATATTTTTGAAATACTTGTCATAAAATCATTCATGGATATCTCTGTTTTCAGCAAGCATTTACAAATGTAATATGAATGCTCATAGTGATATATATGCTAGATTACACTTACAGGTCCCTTTACAGTGACATCTGGTTGGAATATCAAATGTGAGGGCTAAAGATAAATTTCTGTCCTCTGTCTTTTTTTTTTGTTGTTGTTGATCTGGCTAAAGTGTACTTTATTATGCAAAAGTTAACTTTCAGTTAGTTTTGAAAAATACACTTTTTTTTCAACATGCCAAATAGGTTTTCCACTAATATGACCTCATATAAGGAAAATCCTCCTCTGGCTCTTTGCTCAGCTCTGCTGTTCTCTGGTGGATGTACTGTAGGTCTGTGGTAGTTTACTTACATAGACACTAAAATGCAGAGGTGGAAAGTAACGAATTACATTTACTCGCGTTACTGTAATTGAGTAGCTTTTTTGTATATTTCTACTTTTTAAAGTAGTTTTAAAAATCTGTAATTTTACTTTTACTTAAGTACGTTTTGTTTGAAGTATTGTAATTCGCTACATTTTAAATCATATTCGCTACTGAGTAAAAAATAAATGAATGAAAATTATAAAATAATAAAAATATTATGCTTTATAAATGCTCCATTGCGCCGCGTGTGTGTATCATGTCCTGGTCGCGCGCCGCTCCAGACTCCACTCCAGGTTTTCTGACATCGGCATCTTCCTGACCTTCCACACGGTCGCATCCGCTTTGAGAGTGACGTCATCGACTAGCGCGACCATATACAGCATAAACCGGAGAGAGACGCGGGAAAGATGGAAGAGGTTGTGATTTTGGCGTTTTGATATTTGGTTGTGTATTCCGGTTTTGACTTTTTGCCTCCAATTGACTTTGATTATTGCTTTGTCCCTTTGGTTTGGTTGGTCTTTGTATATATTTGTAGATAATTTCATTGATTTTGGTTTAGGGAGTCCGGGAAGGTACCTGTATTTTTGTTTGTGTTTGTGTTTTTTTTTTTTTTTTTTGCAGGTAATCTAGCTACTAATATAAATACCATTTTGTTTATTATTTTGGCCTGGGTCCATTCTGAATCAGATCCTCCTCCTGTTGTGTGTGTGTGTGTGTATTTTTTTTGTATATACAAACCTCATTATTTCATCAGTTAATGATTGGATCTAGTTCTTTCTGCCATATACCACCATTTCCATACAGTTATATATATTATAAATAGAACCCTGAACCATTCTTTTGTTGTATGGCCCTAGACTGGGACGTAACACCATATTTAAGTGATTTTCAAGCACAAGAAAGACAACAGCTTTATTATGCAAAGGTGTTCCTTCAGTTAAAAACAACTAGTTTGAGATTTATATTTGCTCATCTTTTTTGAACTACGCTAGAATGCCTCATCCCACCCCCTCTGTTAAAAAATAAAAAAGTAACTTTTACTCTGAGTAAATTTTTTAATGAGCTACTTTTTACTTTTACTTGAGTAGATTTTTATAATGGTAACTTCACTTGTACTTAAGTAAAATTTCACTGAAGTAACAGTACTTGTACTTGAGTACAAAATTTTATTACTCTTTCCACCTCTGCTAAAATGGCATGTTCGAGGAGAAGTGAAACTAAGAAAGTTTGAGGTAAAAATGCATTATCTAACAGGCATTTCAGTTGGAGTTAAGTTAATTTCAGTAAAAGTTAAGAATATAGTTAAGAATATATTTGTCACATGCACATTACTGCACAGTGATTTCTTTCAGCCTTGATTCAGCATTCGTGGAGCATAACAATGGCAACCTGTTAGAGCTGCACATCGAAATGCCTCCAGTACCTTCTCTTCAGTAACTCAGTGACTTAGCTCTCTAAGCTACCACTGTCAGGGAATCAGAACGGACACAAATGCAGGTCTCCTTCAAGGTTTTTTATTTGTTGATGGGATGCCTTGATTCAGACAAAAAAAAAAAACAAATTAAATAAAAAAGCAAAAACAAAAACAGAAAGAAACTGAACTGTTCTCTTTTGAGCAAAAACACAGGAGCAGAGGTGGAAAGAGTAATAACATTTTGTACTCAAGTACAAGTACTGTTACTTCAGTGAAATTTTACTTAAGTACAAGTAAAGTTACCATTATAAAAATCTACTCAAGTAAAAGTAAAAAGTAGCTCATTAAAAAATTTACTCAGAGTAAAAGTTACAGAGTTACTTTTTTATTTTTATTTTTTTAACAGCGGGGGTGGGATGAGGCATTCTAGCGTAGTTCAAAAAAGATGAGCAGATATAAATCTCAAACTAGTTGTTTTTAACTGAAGGAACACCTTTGCATAATAAAGCTGTTGTCTTTCTTGTGCTTGAAAATCAAAATATGGTGTTACGTCCCAGTCTAGGGCCATACAGCAAAAGAATGGTTCAGGGTTCTATTTTAAACTTTATGGAAATTATGGCATATGGCAGAAAGAACTAGATCCAATCATTAACTGATGAAATAATGAGGTTTGTATAAAAAAAAATACACACACACACACAACAGGAGGATCAGATTCAGGGTGGACCCAGGCCAAAATAATAAACAAAATGGTTTTTATATTTAGTAGGTAGATTACCTGCAAAAACAAAACAAAACACACAAAAATACAGGTACCTTCCCGGACTCCCTAAACCAAAAACAGTGAATAAATTTTCTCTTCCCAAAATAAATGGCAACCACGCCCCTACTGTGTAGTGTAGTGCACAAACATACTGTACAGTGAAATTATCTACAAATATATACAAAGACCAACCAAACCAAAGGGACAAAGCAATAATCAAAGTCAATGGGAGGCAAAAAGTCAAAACCGTCATACACAACCAAATATCAAAACGCCAAAATCACAACCTCTTTCATCTTTCCCGCGTCTCTCTCCGGTTTATATATGGTCGCACTAGTCGATGACGTCACTCTCAAGGCGGAAGCGACCATGTGGAAGGTCAGGAAGATGCCGATGTCAGAAAACCTGGAGTGGAGTCTGGAGCGGCGCGCGACCAGGACATGATACGCACACGCGGCGCAACGGAGCAATTATAAAGCATTTCTTATAGAAAATATTTTTGTTATTTTATAATTTTCATTCATTTATTTTTTACTCAGTAGCGAATATGATTTAAAATGTAGCGAATTACAATACTTCAAACAAAACGTACTTAAGTAAAAGTAAAATTACAGATTTTTAAAACTACTTTAAAAAGTAGAAATACACAAAAAAGCTACTCAATTACAGTAACGCGAGTAAATGTAATTCGTTACTTTCCACCTCTGCACAGGAGTGCCAACGTCAAAAAACAAACAAAACACAAACCACTCCGAAGAGGGAAAAAGGCCTTGACTATGTGATGTGGCTGTAGTCCCTTCGGCAGACAGCAGAGGGCGACGGGGCTGAAGTCTGCTGAACTGCACGGCCGTGAAGAAGAGCGAGAGCAGGCCGGCCTGAATGCAAGAGACAAAACAAACACAGAGACAGAGGGAAAAAATAAGGTGAAAAAAAAACCCGGAGGATACTGACTTGGAGCCAAAAATAGGGAACAACATAAATAGGGTGAATGATTACAATGAAAATGAGGGGGACAGGTGAGTGAAATCATCTTGATAGAATAGTAAAGGGGAAGTGGGAGAGATGGTGGTGATGTCACAGAGACACAGGCACATGGCGAGGGATCAAAACAAACGCCATGTGCTTGAATAGACATGTAAACAACACGGAATACAAGGGGGGAGAAAACCCCCCCAAAATTTTTGGCACCCCCAGGGAGGCGAAGACCAACAGGAGGCGAAGATGAACTCTTGTTCTGGGCGCAAACTGAGCAAGCTGCCACGAACTGCCTGACATCCCTGGTCATGGAGGGCCACGAAAATCGCTGACGGATAGATGCCAGCGATCTCCGAACCCCTGGGTGACAAACTAGTCTGGATGAGTGACCCCACTGGATGACCTTAGAGCGCAGTATCAAGGGGACATACAGTTTGCCCGCTGGAACCTCTCTGGGTATGCGGCACTCCTGAACCTCCCTCTCGACATCCCATAAGAGTGCGGCCACCACCATGCCTTTGGGCAGGATGGTGTCAGTAGAGGCCTCCCGCTCGGGAGTCTCAAACAGGCGAGAAAGGGAGTCTGGCTTTGTGTTTTTAGACCCAGGCCTGTAGGGGAGGTTTAGTTAAAACGACTAAAGAAAAGGACCAACGGGCCTGTCTAGAATTTAGTCTCCTGGCCGAATTTACTCTAGATTTTTGTGGTCGATTGAGACCACGAATGGTTGAACTACGCCCTCCAGCCAGTGACGCCACTCACCCAAAGCCAGTCTGACTGCCAACAGCTCCCGATTACCTATGTCATAGTTCCGCTCAGTGGGGCTCAGGCAGTGGGAGAAAAAGGCGCACAGATGCACTTTCCCATCCCGAAGAGAGCATTGTGACAGGACTGCACCTACACCAACATCAGAAGCGTCCATCTCAACATTAAACTGTCATTCAGTATCTGGAGTAGACAAAACAGGAGAAGAGACAATCCGGGACTTTAATTTATCAAAGGCATCCTGTGCCTCATTACCCCATTTGAACAGTACCTTTGGAGAGGTGAGCACTGTTAAGGGTGCAGCCATCTGACTGAAGTTCTGGATGAAGTGCCGATAAAAGTTGGCGAACCCCAAGAACTGCTGCAGAGCCTTCCGAGAGTCAGGAGTGGGCCACTCCACTACCACCCTTATTTTAGCAGGGTCGGCTCTGATCTCACCCGCCGAAATCACGAACCCCAAGAATGAAACCGACCTAGCATGGAAGATGCACTTCTCTGCTTTCACGAATAGTTGCTTCTCCAAAAGCCGTTGCAACAGAGGGAGAAAATATCAGGATGTCATCTAGGTACACAAAGACAAATTGATTTACCATGTCTCTCAGCACATCATTGACCAGGGCCTGGAAGACAAGAGGGGCGTTGGTCAGACCAAACGGAAGGACTCTGTATTCAAAGTGTCCCATGGGTGTGTTGAAAGCTGTCTTCCACTCATCTCCCTCCCGAATACTGATAAGGTGGTAAGCGTTGCGCAAGTTTGGTGAAGTTCAAATTCAATATGGCGCCGGTGAGGTCGGCTGCTGTCACGACTGCTCTGACCTACTTTTCATTATTTTTGTATTTTAAGGTAATTTCCAGTAACTTTAAACCGGCAAAATCACCACCATTGAGTATATTAGGTATAATAGAGACGCTCTTGTTTCTATTGGTATACAATGTACTCCCAATTCAAAGTTTTTAAATCCGGATCTGAGCTGCCCGAGTGAGATCGTGAGGGAGAACAAAGGACGCGACGCGAAGCGGCGGCCCCGAGGGAAACGAGCCGGTGTCAGGAACAGGCTGAGCGCTCGCCGCATACCTCTGCCTAGCATCCTGCTCGCCAACGTCCAGTCACTGGAGAACAAGCTCGATGACCTCAGGACCAGGATAAAGTTCCAGAGAGACATTCAGGACTGCAATCTCCTCTGCTTCAGCGAGACATGGCTGAACCCAGCGGTGCCGGACCACGCCATCCAACCGGCCGAGTTCTTCTTCATTCACCACATGGACAGGACACGGGACTCAGGAAAGTCAAGGGGAGGCGGCGTGTGTTTAATGGTGAACAGCAGCTGGTGCAACAGTGCGAGCGTTGTTCCAGTTACACGCTCCTGCACACCAAACCTGGAACTACTGTCCATCATGTGTCATCCTTTTTATCTACCTCGAGAGTTCACATCGGTCATAATCAGTGCCGTTTATATTCCACCACAAGCAGACACGGACACTGCCTTATGCGAGCTGCATGAAGCACTCACACAGCACCAAACACAAAACCGGGATGCTGCCCTTATTGTGGCGAGGGACTTTAATAGTGCCAACATCAAACTCGCAGAGTCAAACTTTTTTCAACACATCACCTGCCCCACCAGGGGCGAAAGGACCACTGTTACACAACAATCAAAGACGGCTACAAGGCACAATCTCGTCCACCATTTGGTAAACCCGACCACGCCACCATCTTCCTCATGCCAAAATACAAACAGAGGCTGAAACAGGAAATTCCGGTTCAGAGGGAGGTCGCGCGCTGGATGGACCAATCGGTGGCCGCGTTACAGGACATACTCGATGATGCAGACTGGGACATGTTCAGAAACAGCTCCGATGATGATGTCAGGGTTTTTACGGAAGCGGTTGTGGGATTCATTGGAAAACTAGCGGATGATACCATGGAAAAAGACTATCAGAACGTTTCCCAACCAGAAGCCTTGGGTGGATAAAACCATCCGCAACACTCTGAGATCTCGCACCGCTGCCTACAACGCGGGACTTGCGTCGGGGGACATGAAACCGTACAAGGCTGCGTCATACAACGTGCAGAAGGCGATGAAAGATGCGAAGCAGCGCTACGGGAGGAAACTAGAGTCACAACTCCAACAGAGTGACTCTAGGAGTCTGTGGCAGGGACTAAGAACAATAACGGACTATAAAACACCAACAACCGGTACGAACGCGGAAGCAACTCTGGCAGATGAGCTGAACACTTTCTATGCTCGCTTCGAGGCTGCAGCTAAAGATGCTAGTGATGCTAATGCTAGTGGCGCTAACGGCTGCAGACAGGAAGTCACTGCCAGCACTGGAAACGTCTTCATCATCACTGAGCATGACGTGAGGAGAGCCTTCAAGAGAGTGAACACCAGGAAAGCAGCAGGACCAGATGGCATCTCAGGTCATATTCTCAGAGCCTGCGCAGACCAGCTAGCACCTGTGTTCATTGAGATATTCAACATCTCTTTATCTCAGTCGGTGATCCCCACATGCTTCAAAGAGTCCATCATTGTTCCTGTCCCGAAGAAACCTCATCCTGCTTCCCTTAACGATTATCGCCCTGTAGCCCTCACCTCAGTAGTGATGAAGTGCTTTGAGTGCCTGTCAGATACTTCATCATTTCTTCACTTCCGGACACACTCAACCCACTACAGTTTGCATACCGCCCGAACCGTTCCACGGACGATGCAATCTCTCATCTCACTCGCTCACTCACCTGGACACTAGGAAAGGGAATTATGTTAAAATGCTCTTCATCGACTACAGCTCTGCATTTAATACCATAATTCCCTCCACACTCACCACCAAGCTTGAGCACCTGGGACTCAGCTCATCTATGTGTCATTTGATTTCCAACTTCCTAACTGGCAGACCACAGGCAGTACAGATGTCTCAGCCACTCTCACTCTCAGCACTGGAGCCCCCCAGGGCTGTGTTCTGAGCCCCCTGCTATACTCACTGTACACCTATGACTGCACAGCCACTACGAACTCCACCACCATCATGACACTGTCATGGTGGGCCTGATCTCTGACAACGACGAGACAGCCTACCTGGAGGAGATTGGAAATCTGGAGAACTGGTGCCAGAGGAACAATCTCCTCCTGAATGTCAGCAAGACAAAGGAGTTGATAGTGGACTTTAGCACAAAGCAGGAGAGGAACTACCAGACCCCATTCATCAACAGGAGCCCAGCAGAGAGAGTGGGTAGCTTCCGATACCTCTGTGTTCACATCACGCAGGATCTGTCATGGTCCTGTCACATCAACACCGTGGTGAAAAAGGCCCGGCAGCATCTCTACCACCTCAGGCGCTTGAGAGACTTTAGACTGCCCTCCAAGGTGCTCAGTAACTTTTACTCCTGCACCATAGAGATCATCCTGACGGGAAACATCTTAACCTGGTTTGGCACCGCTTGCTGTAGATCGAGTGCAGGACAGACGAGCTCTACAGAGGGTCGTGTGTTCAGCTGAGCGCACCATCCGCACCGAGCTCCCTGACCTGCACTCGATCTACAGCAAGCGGTGCTGGTCCAAGGCCAGGAAGATCGTGAAGGATCTCAGCCATCCCAACAATGGACTGTTTTCTCTGTTGCGATCAGGAAAGTGTTTCAGCTCCCTGAAGGCCAACACAGAGAGACTGAGGAGAAGCTTCTTCCCACAGGCAATACGGTCTCTCAACCAGGTTAACACACAGGACTAATCATCTCCATGTTTTTGCAACATTGCACAGAAATGGTCACTCATGGTCATTATTTATCTGTGCACACACCCCAATACACTGTAGACTGGACAACCATGGACATTGCACATTTGCACACACATTGCAACATTGCATATTGTACACTTGCACTCACAATGCTCATTTGCACACTTCTGGACATTTTCCATTCATTCCACTTTCCATTTGCATTTAACTTTAAATTTATTTTGTCTTGTACAGAGAAGTTTTATATTTCTATATATTTTGAAAACTTATATTTTGGTCTAACTTCTTATAGTTAAACTATTTATTAATTTTTTGCTTCTTTTTCCATTTCTCTTTTATTTCCTGTCAATTGTTTTTAAAAAATTTAAGGTCACCGGCGGTCATATAAGCATTTCACTACATATCGTACTGTGTATGACTGTGTATGTGACAAATAAAATTAGAATTAGAATTTGAAGACCATGGCTCCCTGCAAGAGTTCGAAAGCTGAAGACATAAGAGGGAGGGGGTACCTGTTCTTAACAGTAATGTCATTCACTCCATGATAATCAACACAAGGATGTAGGGAGCCATCCCTCTTCTTGACGAAGAAGAACCCTGCACCCGCAAAAGAGGAGGAGGGATGGATGAGGCCGGCTTTGAGGGACTCGTTAACGTATGTGTCCATGGCCTCTCTTTCCGGACCTGAAAGGGAATATAAGTGACCCTTGGGTGGAGAAGTGCCTGGGAGGAGCTCAATGGCACAATCGTAAAGAGGCAATCCGGTGAGGAGGCAAAGACATGGCCCGGGACTTGCTGAACTCCAGACGCAGGTACTCCGCCAGAACCCCAGAAAGATCAGCAACCTCCACCTGAAACACAGGACAAACAGAACCAGAAAAAGGGGCAGGACCAAGACAAGAAGCAAGACAATTTTGGCTCCAAGACAAGACAGAATTTCTAGACCAATCAACATGAGGGCCATGTTGTACCAACCAGGGGTGTTCCCAACACTATAGGAGCACTGGGAGAATCCAGAAGGTACTACGTGGTCTCCTCTCTGAGACCACTAGGCTGACCTCGGGTTTCTGATGAGAGACAGTAGTAATTAAGGTCTCATTTAGGGATCAGGCAAGGATAGGTTTAGGCAGGGGAATGGCTGGAATACCCAATCGTGCAGCTATCAAGCTGTCAATAAAATTACCCTCAGCCCCTGAATTGACCTTGGCTGAGCATGACTTTGAAGCCTCCCTATACTGGACCAAAACATATAAAAGGGTGCGAGAGGAGGGGGACTTGTGAAAAAGGAATAGTGCTCACCAGGATCCCCCGCTTCACTGGTGAGCCTTGGCTTTTGCTGGGCAGGCTGCGGCAAAGTGGCCTGGTTTTCCACAATAGAGACACAGGCCCCTGGTCAGACGCAATTCTCCTGAGGCGTTAGACGGAGGCGGCCCACCTGCATGGGTTCAGGTTCTGGCAGGACAATGGTCGGTGAGGGAGAGTGGGAACCCTCCACCCTGCTAGATGATCGGTCCATCTGGCGCTGGTGCTGGCGACAGAGACGAGCCTCGATGCGGAGTGCCAGGTCGATGATTCATCCTGTATGTCCTCCTCGAGCCCGGACCGGAACATTGCCCGACAGGCCACCTCGTCCCAGTCACAGGAGGCGGCTAAGGTCTTGAACTGGATGGCAAACTCCATGACTGACCGACCTGCCTGATGAAGCTGTGCGAGTTTGTCTGCTGTCCTCTGACAGACCGTTCAAAGAGCTTCATCATCTCCTGCCGAAGCTCGTTAAATGAATCACAGCATGGGGCTCTGGACTCCCAGACAGATGTTCCCCATTCACAAGCTTTGCCCGTAAGGAGAGTCAGGACGAATGCCACCCTTGTCTCTTCTGCCGCGAACGTGCGTGACTGGAGGGCGAACACTACTGAACATTGTGTTAGGAAAGCTTGACAAGAGTTGGGGTCTCCATCATAAGGAAGTGGGTTGTTTCAGTGGGGTTCCTGCTCATGACGTGAGAAGAGGTGGACAGAGCTTGCTTGGGTGCTCTCTCGCTGCAGTTCCTGGAGGCGAGCAGTAAGGTCTGCCACTTGGTTGGCGAGGAACTCGACCTCTCTCGTGGTGCTGGTCAACCGGGTCTCATGCTGACCTAGGAGCACCCTCTATTGGGCCACCGCTGATCTGGTGGGGTCTGGACCTGCTGCGTCCATGCTGGTCAGATCGTTCTGTCAGGGAATCAGAACAGACACACATGCAGGTCTCCTTCAAGGTTTTTTATTTGTTGACGGGATGCCTTGATTCAGACAAAAAAATTTATTAATTAAAGAACAAAAACAAAACAAAAACAGAAACAAACTGAACTGTTCTCTTTTGAGCAAAAACACAGGAGCGCCAATGCCAAAAAACAAACAAAACAAAAACCACTCCGAAGAAGGAAAAAGGCCTTGACTATGTGACGTGGCTGTAGTCCCTTCGGCAGACAGCAGAGGGCGAGGGGGCTGTAGTCCGCTGAACTGCACGGCCGCGAAGAAGAGCGAGAGCAGGCCGGCCTCAGGACGGGAAACTTCAGAACAGCGCAAACTAAGAAAAAAACAGGACCTGGCCTGGATGCAAGAGACAAAAACAAACACAGAGACAGAGGAAAAAATAGGGTGAAAAAAAAACGGAGGATACTGACTTGGAGCCAAAAATAGGGAACAACATATACCGAGCTGGACAGGACATGAAATGGGCAGATGGCTGGCGACATGGAACAACGATCTGACACAGGACAACAGACAAGAGGGAATAAATAGGGTGAATGATTACAATGAAAACGAGGGGGACAGGTGAGTGAAATCATCTTCATAGAATAGTAAAGAGGAAGTGGGAGGGATGCTGTGACACACTAGGGGGAGACAAAGTGACGGCTCAGTAGTCCGGTGAGCCCGATCTTACTCCCCAGGGCTGAGGTGGCTCGGATGTGACATGGTGGTGATGTCACAGAGACACAGGCACATGGTAAGGGATCAAAACAAACGCCATGTGCTTGAATAGACATGTAAACAACACGGAATACAAGGGAGGAGAAAAGGTTTGACAACCGCTGCCCCAAAGAGCATTAACAGGCACACTTTCGGGGGCTGCTGTGTCTGGTGTTAACTTGTTAAAGAATAAGTACAGTGTAAGACCTTTAATGTGTTCTTATATTTTACATTATTGGGCCAGTAGTTTGTGGATACCTGATCATCACCTCTGTATGCGATTAGTGATTATCTCAAGCCAAAACCATAGGCATTAAAAGTAACACAGTCTACTTTTATACTGTTATAACAAAAAAAGCTCTTCTGGGAAGATAATTCAGCCAATTCAGTGGTTGGACATTGATCTTGGGTACGTAGGCAAGGTGTAAAGTTGGCTTTCTAATTTATGACACAGATGTTGATGACACAGATGTTGATGACACAGATGAGGTCAGAGCTAAGGCCACTTGGGTTCTTCAACTCTAGGCTCTAGGAGAGTTTCTAGTAGGTGTCATGATTCCTCTGAATTACACAAAACATAAACACTCCAACACAAACGAATCAACTAAAGACTAATGCTAGACGCCTGACTGAGATTCAGTCAGGCTATTTATGCACAAACAAAACCTAATCATCAAATTAACTTCCCTCGGTTCAGGTGAGCTTCTACGTCACCTGACCGAGGTGCAAACTGGGAAACGAAGTAAAACTCAACATAAACAAACTACAACTCAAAACATACACGGGCGTTAGGCGCCCTCTAGGGGTTAACCGTTACATTATCCCCCCCCCCCCAAAAAAAATGCTCCTCTTGAGCATCAACAGAGGCCCCAGACACCCAACCCAATGTTCTATCTTTCGCCTCCTGTCCAGGAGGCTGGGTGACGGGGCTGGAGACGTGCTCGGCGGCTGCAGAGCTGCGGCTGCAGAGCTGGAGACGTGCTCGGCGGCTGCAGAGCTGGAGACGTGCTCGGCGGCTGCAGAGCTGGAGACGTGCTCGGCGGCTGCAGAGCTGGAGAAGTGCTCGGCGGCTGCAGAGCTGGAGACGTGCTCAACGGCGTGGGAGCGGTCACTGCGCTCGACGACGGCGTGGGAGCGGTCACTGCGCTCGACGACGGCGTGGGAGCGGTCACTGCGCTCGACGACGGCGTGGGAGCGGTCACTGCGCTCGACGACGGCGTGGGAGCGGTCACTGCGCTCGACAGCAGCGTTGGAGCGTGCAGTGCACTCGACAGCAGCGTTGGAGCGTGCAGTGCGCTCGACAGCGGCGTTGGAGCGTGCAGTGCGCTCGTCGGCTCAACGTCGTCCTCAAAGCCGGGAGGCAGCAGCAGAACGGGTGTGTGGGACAGCGGCTGCTGACACGTTAACTCGCTGTCCTCGAAGCCGGGAGGCGGCAGCAGAACGGGTGCATCGGTCAGCTGCTGCTGACACGCTGGCTCGCTGTCCTCGAAGCCGGGAGGCGGCGGCAGGACGGTTGCGTCGGACAGCGGCTGCTGACACGCTGGCTTGCTGTTCTCGAAGCCGGAAGGCAGCGGCAGGACGGGTGCGTCGGACAGCGGCTGCTGACACGCTAGCTCGCTGCTGAGCGTTGGCGAGGGAGGAGAAAGCTCCGAGCCCGCTTCGCGGTTATCCCGGAAGTGAAGGATCATCAGCTGGAGCTCCTTTACCTGCTCCTCCAGCAAGCTGTACTCCCAGCTCTGTGGTGTGTCTATCTCTCTCTCCTCGCTGCTCTCCCGGCAGGGCTCCTGCCTCACTAGCTGGTTGTACTTCCAGCTCCGGTGTAAGTCTACCTTGCCGTTTTCCAGCCAGCAGTACTCCCAGCTACCAAACCCCTCTTCCTCGCTGTCCTCCAGCCAGTTCGCCAGCTCGGGCGAGATGGTATCCGCGCCCTCCAAAAATTATCCAGGGGGAAATCCTCCACCATGCCACTTGGTGGGTCCAGCATTCTGTCATGATTCCTCACCTTACTGTGTTTGCGTCGGGCGTGTGTGCGTGGCATGACTGCGGAGGCGAGCTGACGGTTAACAAAGTCCTTTTATTATGAATTACACAAAACATAAACACTCCAACACAAACGAATCAACTAAAGACTAATGCTAGACGCCTGACTGAGATTCAGTCAGGCTATTTATGCACAAACAAAACCTAATCATCAAATTAACTTCCCTCGGTTCAGGTGAGCTTCTACGTCACCTGACCGAGGTGCAAACTGGGAAACGAAGTAAAACTCAACATAAACAAACTACAACTCAAAACATACACGGGCGTTAGGCGCCCTCTAGGGGTTAACCGTTACAGTAGGAGATTGCTTTGTGAACCTTGCTTTGTGCAGTCATGCTGGGACAGGTTTGATGCCCTTAGTTACAATGAAGGGAACTTGTCATTTTAGAATTCTACAAATGTTACTATGCTACAAAGTTGGCCTACATATGGGCCAGGTGTCCACACATTTTCAGACATATAATGTACTGTATCTACTTTTACTTTCCCCTTCTAAATCATTTTGGGTTGAAAAGCCTGATTGAATGAATTATATATCTTGTCCACATTTATTGAACAGTACGTGACTGTATTTCTCATTCATCTTTTTATCTTTACTGATAACATGTTACAGATATATCAATCAGGTAGGTTATAAAAACATATTCAGTCTGTGTAATCACTTCCTATTAATGTCACTAATAATGTGTATGAATTCACAGTCTGGCCTAGAACAAAATCAGTCCCATGTTCAGTCTAACTCATGTAATTCTGTTTATTTGTCTCATAGTCATTGGTGGTGCTGTTGCTCTTGATTCCTCAAATGTGTAAAATGATCCTCAGTAAAACATTTGTTGACAGCAATTAAGCTGATATGGATGGCATACATGAAACCTTATAATGATGCCTTTTTATATGAAAAGACCAGGAGGCTTAATCCTGCTAGTGCATTCATAGCAGCCACCCCTGCCACTTTTCTAATAAAGGCTGTATTGATATGCTAGCACTGAATAAATTTTTTTTCTATTTGAGCTCACAGCTGTTTAACTCACACCCCATATCTCATGCACACATTCCTCAGTGCAGTTGTCCTGGCAAGCATTAGGATTCTCCAATGAATGATGATACATTCTTTTTATAGTGTTTCTCTGATGACATTTTCATGTCAGCCCAAATACCCCAGCAACATGGAGCCTATGAGGAGTACACTTCTGATGGATGTTGCTCAGGACACACATCTTTTTACACCTTCTGACATGATTGGTGGTCCCTTATGGGCTTTTCTTTCAGATGGGGTTTACAACTAAAGGTGAACAGTGATCAGAAAGTGCTTTCTAAAGCAGAGCTTTTCACTGGACTTACAAGTCCAGTGCCCTTATCTTGGGAGTTCTGTGCTCTGTGTGGACCTCCATTACAATTGCTAAACATGACCTTCAACAAGACATTTAAAAATGACCTGAGATTGCTTTCCTCCTCCCAGTAGAATTTTGTCCAACTGTCGGCATATAACAAACACACTGAACACTTCAGCTGCTTGGATGGATGACAGCTTAAAGAGTACATCTTGTGCAAAAGCATGTTATAAACCAGTATTTCTGAAGGGTCTTAAAGTATAGTCCAGTCTGGTGGGGGTGGTATAGGGGTTCTGATTTTCAAAAAAATCACAGCCTATTATTATCAAACATGTTTTTATAATTAATAGCCTGTCTCATTGAATAACAAGTAGCTTACACACAGACTAGCCCTTAGTTAGTCTGTAAAAGGTCTTTAAAGCTGCTTTAGATTGTTTTCAACGCAGCTGTAATATAAGGATTTAGCGCTAATGACATCTGGGCTGTTAACATTTTTAGGGCTTCAGTAGGTTGTGTAGTCCTACCCAGTAGTTATCTATTGTTATAGATATACAATAATACATGTACCCACTGGTACAAATAAATTTGTCTAATTTGTCTGTAATTGGAAGCATCAGGAATAAAATGCTCTATGGTTCCACTGGACAAAATACTACTGTGAACATTTTAATTTTGAATAGCTTCAATATAATCATTCATTCATCTTCAATAACACTTATCCTGTACAGAGTGACGAAGGAACTGGACTCTATCCTCGGAGACTTTGGGCACAAGACAGGGTACACCCTGGACTGGGTGCCAACCCACAAAGGAACTGAGCACATACAAACAAACACACATGTATACTATGCTAATTAGTCTCATCTGCATGTCTTTTGACTGTGGAAGGACACCCACCAAGCAGGGGGGAACATGCAAACTCCACGCAGACACAGACCCAAGGTGGGAATTGAATTCTCAACCCTGGAGGTCTGAGGCCTCTATGCTAACCACTACACCACCATGCAGCCCAAGTGCATTAAATTCAGAAAATAAATCTACACTGAGGAGATTAAGTGTTCTCATGCTGCAAAAGTTTGAGAAGCACTTGTCTAAACAATGTTACATAAAGACCTTCTCTTTATCTGCAAAATCAACAAAGGCTCAATACTGACATTACGTTTGGAAATTCCAAATTGTAAAAGTACACTCTGAATTTTTAGTTTAATTCATTGGATGAAAAGGTTCTGTAAAGTGAAATTTTTTTTTAAGTAACCAGACATGATGGATAAATCTGTAATATAATATATTTGGATAGATTTGTAGATGTTCAAATGAGAACTACACATACAGTATAGTAATGACATCCAGCTGATATTTTTGTTTTCCCTCTGATTACTTTCAATATGTGAATTTTAAAGCCTCTGTTAGCAAACAGAACTCCCATGCTTCAGATAGTATCAGAGTGACTGAGCGGCTTATTGTGCTGTTCAGTGCTTGGTTCAGAGTATGCACCATTTAACCCAAGTCCATTCTTAAAGCCTTTTCGGGCAGGGACAAAAGAATCAGGAAGCCAAGAGACAATGAGTAAAATAGGAACAGCAGAAGTTTTATGTGTTCTTTCAGAGCACAAGACATGAGCAACACCCAGGGAGTAAATCTTCCAGAGAAAAGACACACACATACATACTACAGTATATAGTATATATTCAGTATACAGTATATATACTGATTATTTCATGTGAGCTTCTATCCAGAACTGTGTAAGAATGCTGAAAGCACAAACCATTTCAGAATTAGAAATCTTATTTTTCCATAATGTTGAACAACATAAACAATGCATTAATAGACAATTATAACTGTGCTCAGACTGTTTCAAATAAATGCATACTTTATTGCAAGTAATATTATACTACTGTAAGTAAATTTTGTATCTATTAAAATATACAGTATTTAAATATATGGTGAATGCATTTAAAAAGTATTTTTATCACTTGTAAATCAGAATGTCTTTACTTTTGTCTCAATTGAATCCAAAGTCAATAAAGTATTCAATTCATTCATTACATTTTATTTACAGTATCTCGCGGTTTTAATGATGGTCATTGCCACAAAGCAGGTTCACAGAATCAAAAGAAAATTAGGAAAATGAGTTTGAAAAGTGTGAAACAATAGGTAATCAAAATGATAAGGTTGTCCCTGATGACCAAGCCAACGGTGACAGCGCCGAGGAAAAACTCAGAGTTGGCAATAGGAAGAAACCTTGAGAGGAACCAGACTTAGCAGAGAACCCATCCTCATTTGGGTGATAACGGATAACAGGAATTGTTTTGCAGTGTTGGGAGGCTGGACATTTAAATATAACAGGAGATGTCTTTAAGTTATATGTAGTTCACTTTTGTTACTAATTAGTAATAAAGTAGCACAATGTTTGGTATAGTATATTGTAATAGTGCAGTGTTTGGATGCATCAATATAATATCTTACTTAAATACTAAATATGAGTTAATCAAGTAATCAACTAATCCAGTACAGTCACTACATTTACATGTACAAGATTTTCTCAATCTGATTCAAATCATTCTGATTATAGATTCTAGCTTGACCGCTTACCTGAGCACTATTCCACTAAGATGTGCATTTAACTCATAACTCAAAACATGCTCAAAGCATATAATCACAATATCCACATAGTGTTTCTGCCCACTGTAATTCTGATTATAGATTCTAGCTTGACTGTTTCACAGAAAGATTTTCAACTTTCTGAGTTATGATTTGTTACATTACTACATGTCTTCAATGGTTAGTTAGATACTGTGTCAAATGTAAGCCAATCAGTGTCTCTTCCTCTGGTAAGTGGATAAAAGTCTGAAGTACTGTAAATACTGGTGGGAGAGAAGGATTGGGAGACTTCTGATAATTGGAAGCAAAATTTCCTTCACGGAAAGACATGTCGCCATCATGGATCACAATCATGGATTGGGTCAGACTGTTCAGAGTCAGGTGGTTATATGGTGTATTTATATTCTGATTAGGTTATTATTCTAAAAAACAACACCAAAAAAGCCTAAGCCTAATCAGTTTATAACACATAATTTAATCTTGAGCTTGGGTTAATTTGTGACAATACTTGGATTGGTGATGCAATTATAACAAAGCATTTTACAGCATTTATGTTCTCAATTTCTGTAAGCACTGGTGATGTTGTTATACATGTGTAGGTAGTTGTATAATTTCCCACTTTTCTAATCAATATCTTCTGTTTTGTTTTTCATAAATCACTGCACACTGAGAAAACAATTCATTTATACTCTCTAATTTTCGAATAACTTGCCACTCAGTGGTGGAAGAAATCATTGCCTTGACTCAGTCGGAGCCATTTATTAGTATTTCCACAGACAATGAGGCATAACTGAGATGAAAACCTGTCTCCAGTGATGGGCTCACGACTCATAATTACAGCTTTCTTGCACCTCAAAGATGAAAAAGAATTATTATCAAATTAGCTTGGGGGTTGATGGGGTGGGGTGGTGGTGGTGGAGAATCATCTAAATGTGTTGATGTGTTGTTTTTGGTCTGTGTTGGAGCTGCAATCACAGTCCTGGTGTTAGCAGCCAGTGAAATTTCAGTCACATTGAATAATGGCAGCATTTATTGGGGTTTGATTGCATGAGGCAGAAAAGGCCGGGATCTGGGAAAAGGAACTTAGATTGCTTTAGTGGGTCTGATCTCCACAAGAATAGCAAGAAATAAGAAAGGCATCATAAGTATATGCAGAATTACACTATATATGCTGACCAAAGTGTCTAATTAGCAGTGATCTCTTTCTTAAGAAAGGTACATGCTTCAGTTTTGTAAGGATTTGCCCCAATTTTGAGTATACAGTAGATAATATTCAATAACAAATTAGAAATGAGTACATTTCTTCATTGCATATTTAATTGCACATTTCTTATACACACAGGTGGCTATTAAGTACATTAACATGCCAGAATCTACAGTACTCAACTAATAGTACATAAAGTGATCCTAATCGTACAGAACATTATGCAATTAAGAGATGTTTGATGTGCGTGTACAGTATGTGTGCTTAGTGTGGCAAGATACAGTACTGTATAAAGAGAGCAAATGAAAGAGAGGAAGACAAGAGAAAATATGTGGCGTTTTGTTCTTCCTGCAACAATTCACCCCAACAGGCAGACAGGTTTAGAAGAGCTCATTTTTTATGAACTCATAAGCAAGCCTTTGGAAAAAGCAATTTCACGCTTGAGTATACGACGCAGGAATTCGGTGTTGTCCCTCTGATTAATTCTCTCTTCACCCAGCCCACAAACAAAAGCTTGACAGGTAGGGAAATTAATTACCTGCACTATTATGCAAATAAGTCAGTAGATATTGTAGACAGACAAAGATGTCTCAGATAACTCAAAATAGCTGTGCTAAGAATACGAGGCAGCAAAACCTTTACATAGCAAGAAATCCTTCCAGCACGTGGGTGTAAAATGACCCTACAGGCTCTTGCAGGCCTAATTGATAGCATTTCATTAAAAGTGTTCCAGCTAGCCAGAGTTGTCCATTATTTAAAGTGCCCCTGAAGGTGTAATTTCAAACTATTAAAATATAATCTATAATGAATAATAAATTGTTGAATATGATTTTAATTCCCAAGGAAATTTCTACAGTATGCAAAGAACTATACATATGTTCAAAGTGGAAACAATTATATTTTATCTTAAACAAATCTGTATCTAACTACTTTTTTTAATTTGTTTTTCCATGTGCCCAAGAAGTTTGCACAGTACTGTAAGAAACTACTGGAGAATATGAGTTCTTCTGGTAACTTTGTCACACTTTTGATTTTCATGCAAAACCCAGGCACCTACAATAGGATTTTTTGGTTTCCATCTGAAAACTGGTCTGCCATGGAATATGTTGCAGGTTCCAACTCTGTTACTGTATTTATTTATAAATTTTCAAGTTATGTTTGGAAATAGTGAATGATACATTTTTTTACATAATATTGTATACATTATAAACATATACAGTATTACACAATTTGTACTAAAGATATCATGGTGCCTAAGACCTTTGCACAGTACTGTATATCATTGTAGAAGTAGTGTATATAACCCAAAACAAGTTAACATATTTACAGTATAACATGTTTAATTTACATATTGAATTGTTTTTACTGACACTGCATGAACTAAAAAGCTTAAAGCCAAGAGTAGTTGATTATTGATTAGTTTTCATGGATTCATAGTCAGCTGGCCATTCTCACCTAGTCTCTCTAATCAAAAGTTTTTTTTCTAGTTTTTACACTGATCAGCCATAACATTTTGACCTCCAGCCTAATATTGAGTAGGTTCCTCATTTTGCCACCAGAACAGTGATGCACTTTGTGTTCTGACTCCTTTCTATGGGAACCAGCATTAATCTTTTCAGCGATTTAAGCTACTGTACAGTAGCTCTTCTATTGGATCAGACTACATAACCAGCCTTCACTCCCCATGTGCATCAGTGAGCCTTGGACCAGGACCCTGTTGCTAGTTCACAGGTTTTGCTTCTTTGGAGCACTTTTGGTACAGTATGTCCTGATGATTGCAGACTGGGACATCCCACAAAAGCTGCATTTTGGAGTTAGTCTGACCAAGTTGTCTAGACATCACGATTAAAGTGACTCAAATTCTTATGCTTGCCATTTTGTATACTTCCAGCACATCAACTACAGGGGCAAAAGGTTCACTTGCTGCTTAATATATGGGGGGATATATTAAGCAGCAAGTGAACCTTTTGCCCCTGTAGTTGATGTGGTCCAGGTGCCTTTGTAAAGAGGCATTGTAACTGCAGCTATTGTTACAAGGATGAGTTTGTAATGGGTGATCACAACTGGGTCAGAGGAACTCCACCACTGCAGCTCTTGTGGGATGTTTCCCGTCTGCAGTCATCTGATTTAATAGAAAGCTACTGTACCTCAAATTGCTGAAAAGGGCAAAGCTGGTTTCTAAAAATAAATAAATAAATAAATAATAATAATAACACACACACACAGACACACAGTGCATTACTGTTTTGGTTGAAAAAGGGGGATCTACCCAATATTAGGTGGGTGGTCATAATTTTATGTCTGATTGGTGTATTTCTGATTTCTTTTTCCTAATATTTAAATTACTTTTTTAAATTTTAAATTTAAATTACTAAGCTACCCTTGGCCCCCTAATTAAAATGCATTTATATTCTTTCATTTAGGATATTGAGTACGATATTTCTTTATGACAAAATGTGATTTTAACCTAAACTCCAGATTTCTAACTCTATATAATCAGACGTTGCTGGCTAAGAAAAATAAAAATCAACGATTTAACTGTACTTAATGTTGCCTTTAACAAGATAATCATTGTCAAAGGAGTTGGAGCAGGTGGCATGGTGGCTTAGTGGTTAGCACTGACGCCTTGCACCACCAGGTTCTGTGTTTAATTCACAGCTGGGTTCAAATCCTGCCTCTGTTTCATTTGCTTGGTGGAAACTCTTGTTTTCTCCCAGAGTCCAACAGACTTGTAGATAAGGCTAATGGGTGTTCCCAAATTTCCCGGAGTGAGTGAATGTATGTACCTTATAATGGGATAGGCTTCAGGCCCCCCATGACCCTGTATACAAGATGAAGCGGTATAGACAAGTGTGGAGGAGGAACTGGAGTGGTATTGCATTAGTGGCATCTCTTGTATCTTTGCTGGTGTTCATGTCCACTTCACTACACTGATGTATATAACATCATGACTAGCTTCAGTACATTCAACTTATTAAGGTAAGTAAGTTAGCTAGAGTAGTCTCTAAAATATATTTTAAAATATTTTCTCAAGTCAAATTTAGAGTTAACCTATGGGTAGCATACAGAACTTTCAGTAATATCATCAGCTTTTAAATGCACTTGTTGTTTAATTTAAAATAATTGCTTTTTAAAATGTATGTGTGCTAACCAGAACTAGTTGTACACAGCTTCTTTTTAGTAGAAGGCAGATTTATTTTCACTGAAAGCAACTTTGGGAATGCACTTAAGCTTTATACTGTAAATATAATATAAGCGTTGTATGCCTGAATTCCACTTTACCCTCTAGGTCAGTTCATGTTCATGTACAATTGTTTAATGTCTGATTGTTATAACAAATCCATCCCACAGAAGGGTGATGATTCTGCTTGTAGTGTGGGAGGAAAAAGTTATAGTGCTGTGTTGCTTTTTCAGCTTAAGGCAGGATGTAAGAAAAAATATATTTATTTCCCCAGAAACCTAAACCAATAGTGTATTCCCACAAGCTGTATCTAGAGTCTATATGAACCCTTCAAAAATGTTTCTATGTGAAGTTGTCTGAAGATGTTTTCCTAGGACTATAGGAGATTGTGGCATTATATCAGTCTGCACTGCAATAAAACGCATACTGGTTGTTATTTACTTTGCATTGAGCAAACACCAAATCATACATTTATTAAGAAGTGAGTGGAAAAGTTGTAATACTTGAACAAATAAAGAAAGGGTATCGACAGTAAAGAGATTAAATAGCACCAAAGGATGGAATCTAAGGCTAGATTAAATCCATATGCCTTAATATGACACTATTAATTAATTATTGTTTTCTTCTGAATTGCTGAAACATTACCTCCGTTCTATGAATAAAACTTTATATGATGAATCATTATTTTTTGCAAAACCTTGAAAATATTGACCTAGATAAATCCAGATTTTAGATCTGATTAAGCCTTTTTCCAAAGGCTAAACACATTCTCACCGACAAAAACACATTCTGCACATTCGTGCATTTTAATTCGAAATGGTACAATGGTTAAACACAGTGGTTAAACACAGCTATTCATATTGTAGTCAACACACTACAGGGAAAAATGGCGCACACATGTTCAGTCATTTGAACCCAGTAAGAAAGCCATTTATAATGCAAGTGGCAAGTGGCAAGTACAGTGGCATCACTTCAAGTGTGCGGTGGGTGCAGAATGCACCAGGTGACACTATTAATGGGTACATCACCAAAAAAACATTGTGTCTATTTACATTATGTGTATGGGAATGATTGAATTTGAATCCATGAAGGTGCCCCATTAATGCGTCTTAACTAAAGCCAGGGTTAATTGAGAGAAAATAGAAGGAGAAGTTGTGACATGACTGATAAGCATGCCATCATAGTAGTTACTGGTCAGTGTGGTGGTAAATCTGTGCGGATCCTCATCACCACAGAATGTCTCTTAATATTTGCGGATGATCTACAGAATGCCTTGCTTGGACACCAACAGAGGGGCTAGAGCAGGCAAGAACATCCTCTGTACCTTGTTATTTGCTACAATGTGAGCTTTGTAGTTCAAGGGTGTGTGAATGGTCTATCAATAACTACCACTTTGACCATGCTCTCTCTTCCTTACCCCATAGCATGGTGATGGAACGTTTATGACTGAAACCCCTATACATGGGAAAATATACACCTGTCAATGGACGCAGTATGTGATGACATAATACTGGATTCTTTCCCAGACTGGATTTCGGCATGTCAAATGATTCTCCCACTGTCTAGCAAGTGGGAACATTGCCAAGTCTTGTGGCCTCATCCAGCCCAGAGACATGATGCTGAAGCAGAATGAATGATTGGCATTGTGTGCGGTAAATACAAAAACATATATTGGAGCTATTTTTCCTTAATTAATAAATAAATACAGAATAAATACAGTAAACATAAATAAATAACCATAAATACAAAAAAAAAATGCAACATTCATGAGTAAAGATTTTTGGCTTTTTTGTCTTGCGACAGTATACCAAGAGCACAGTGGGTTTTTTTTTTTTTTTGAGTGTGTGCGTACTGTGTAATTACTGCTGTGTAGTCAAATGATGTATTTGTTTTGCACAAAGGAGTATGGAAGAGACGAGCGTAACTGAAGACAATGAAAATAAATTATAAACTACATTTTCTTCAAAGTAAAGTGTTTAAGATAAGTCCTTGGTCAGCACGTCCTTCAAACCATCTGAATATGTGCTTTACATGAAAGCACAACAAATTATCATGTTTAACGCTATTCAATTTCACTTATCTCACTCACTCATTCTCTATATTGGTTATCCTATACTAGGCATGAGATAATCGTGTACCAGGGACTTGGACATAAAGCAGGGTACCAGTACTAGTGCCAGTCCATTACAAGGCACAGGGGATTTGGAAATGCCAGTTCGCCTACTCTGCATTTATTGGACTATGGGAGAAAACTGAAGTACTCTGAGGAAATCCACCAAGCATGGGAAAATATGCAAACTCCACACCCATCAAACCCTTGGACCCTGGAGGTGTGAGGCCCTAGTGCTAACCACTATGCCACTGTGATCAATTTCAATGATCTTTTAATATTGTTTAATTTACTTTCATGCCGTTTTTATTCCCTTATACAGAATGAATTACAGAAGAGCTTTGAATCAATAAATACATTCTCATACTGGTTTACTAGATCAGGGACTAAGAGTAAAATCACTGATGGGGAGGTAGTAGACAACAACAGATTTTTTATTTATTCATTATAATATCATAATAATATAACTATTTTTATTATTGTGAATGGTGGCATGGTGGTGTAATGGCTATCGCTGTGTCCTCACACCTCTATGGTTGAAGGTTCGATTCCCATGTCATATTCTCCTCATGCTTGGTTATCCTCTAAGTATTCAATTTTTCTCCCCCAGTCCAAAGACATGCAGGAATTGTGTTCCCAAATTGCCTGTAGTGTGTGAACAGTGTGTGTGCGTGTGTACCCTTCAAAGGATTGGCACCCCGTGCAGAGTGGACCCCAACTCATTCCTGGAATAGGCATTAGGCCTCCCATGAACCTGCACAGGATGAAGCAGTATAGAAAATAAATGAATCAATTGCTAGTGATTGCAGTGACTTAAAATTTGGTTAACATTCATATTGTACATTCCTACTTACCTACTGTACAGTATCAACTTCCTATTGTTTATATTGTACCTCCTAAAAAAAAAAAAAAAAGAAGAATTACTGAATAAATAAGTGAATTTAAGCCCAGGAGCTTAAAGTGTTAACCGCTTTAGATATGTTTCATTTTGCCTCAATATCCTTTCACTTTTTCTCCATTACTTACAGTATGAGATTGTGTCATGATGTCAAAATGGCATATATTTTTACATCAGGATGTCTAATAGCTCTTTGCTATTAATCTCCTTTGGTCCCTATACTGTACATCAACTACAAAAAAAAAGCCTTTGACACGCAGTATATTCAGGGTTCACTGATGATGGAACAAGTTACTGCATCACACTTTATTGCTACTGAAAAAAATAAAAAATCTCTACTGTAGCTTCAGCAGAACAAGACTATTGCAGAGTGAAAGGGTATAAGAGTGTAATTTTTAATAAGATGTTAAATGTTACTGTATGCAATGTTACTTTTTAAAATTATTTTAATGAACATAAATTATTAATCCCTCTGTTATAGAAGGCACTTTACTTAACTATGTCACATTTAATTTGTGTGAAATGTTATTGTGTAAAGGACATAAGGACATTGGTTGCTAATTAACTTCCTTCTGCTTAATCCTGATAAGACAGAAGTACAGTACTGGTATTTGGACCACATGCACTTATTTGGACTTATTGTAAGTAAGCTTGCTGATCACACAATAACTCTGCGTGGCCTTTCTGTTTCAACATGTATAGCAGTAAAAGACCTTGGTGTAATTATAGATTCCAATCTTTCATTTAAATCAGAAATATTGCCAAAATAATGAATATACTGTATCATTACTACATGATACAGAAAAATCAGTTCATGATTTTATCACCTCTAGGTTGGATTATTGTAACATCTTACTGTCTAGATGTTCAACTAGGTGCATAAACAACCTCCAGTTTAAATTTTGCATTGATTTTAAAATACTACTTTTGACCTATAACGCATTAAATGGTCTCGTGCCACAGTACCTGAGTGAACTGCTAGGCCATGCCCACTTCGATTAAAGGAGCAGGCAGTACCGTCTATTATGAAAACTACAGCAGGGGGCAGAGCTTTTTCTTACAAAGCCCCCAAATTATGGAATAGCCTTCCAATTATGTTCAGGACTCAGACACAGTTTCAGTGTTTAGGCCTAAAAACATATTCATTTAGCCAAGCATTTTTGTGAATAGATTTGCCTTAGGTAAAGGAACAAATCTGAAGGACTCATAGACATAGACTATTTCAGTGAACTGATATGATTGGATGCTCTATCTATCTATGCAAATAAATTTTTGTATGGAATTGAATTGAATTTGAAGGAGCAATAATTAATATGTAAATATTATGGTACATCAGTTAAACAGTGTATCCAAGTTTAAAACTGGAAGTGTGTAAAGACTTTGTATGTTTAACATTACTTTCTTCTCATCAAATGAGGTAAAAACACTGACAGCATAAAACATGTTTGTCATTTTACTTGTTTTTCAGTTTATTTAAGTTTTTTTTTTAAAGATCATGCTAACATAAAAATTCATTCAATATCATCTGTACAGACACCCAGTTACACCCAGAAAGCATTGTTAATTTTGGACCCCAAACATGGTTGTGGCATCATCAGCCTCCTCATCTACCAGTTTTAGTTTTACTTGTTTAGTGGGCTGCAGCACCTTATCATAATCCTGTATAATGTTTATGCATCATACAACTTCGTTATAAACCATAAGGTTAGCAGACAGAAGCAGATGTAGTGAAAGCAACAGCTTGTGACCTACTCTTACTGTATATGTCTGTTATATGCAAAGTTTGCATGTCTTTGGATCGGTGTTACTGTACATTGTCTCTGTTACCTGTATCTTATATATCTCATGGCTTCCAAATGCAAGAATCACATGTAACTGATAGCAGGAGCATAAAATTGGTAGGGAAACAGAAATTTGCACTAAATACGTCACCATAGTGCTTACCATTCAGTAATCCCACATAGCTTTAGGCTTATAATATGGTGATCACACAACATCCAAACTGCATTATTTCCTATTTCCAAGAACGTATCGCATTGTGTTAAGTGACGCATACCTGCAGTTCATCATGTATTTTTAGAGTTTGATTTCGAAGCATTATTGAGGAGTTTGGTGGTTGAATGTACCTGAATAAAAATAAGGCAGGTGCTGCAGGTTTTCTTTTAAGATAATTTCCCAGCAAACACGATGAAAGCAGGACCACATTTTAGATTCTGATTTTGTTTCTCTTTAAGGACAGTTGTTGTACTTGCAGTTAAAAATGAATGTCTGCAAAACAGAATTCACAGCAGAACCCCTGCTGAGTAGGACTCTAAACGTTCAGCAAGAGGACATTTATCACAGCTCGTACCCCCATCTTAATTAGACGTGGAATGAGGGAAAGAAAGGCAGGCTCACACAATCACAGTAATTGGCTGCACTGCAATAATTGATATTGAGATGTTTCGTTGTGACTTGCCTTATTCGGGTGTGTGAATGTGTGTATGCCGAGTCTCTTTCATTAAGCTATCACACAGACAGAGCCATTACATGCTTTATTATAAGAAGGTATTGGATTTTTTTTTTTTTTTTTTTTTTTTAGGGGTGGGGGAGAAAGTAATCTCTTTTAAAGAAAATGGCTGATAAGTAAGAAAGGACCTAAAATTGGCTTGGCCTTTTAGTATAGCAAATTATAATAGCAACAGTGTTTGGGGTGTGAGCAGAAAATTACTCTGGAGACGGGTTAGAAATTACTCTCTAATCTGTATCCCTACTAATGCAAAAGCACATGATGAAAAGGGTTATTATTCAAATACTTTAATTTAAAAATTAAAATCAAGTATTTTAATTTAATTTATAATTTATATATATATATATATATATATATATATAGATAGATAGATAGATAGATAGATAGATATAGATATATAGGCCTATATTTTTTTGCATGTACAGTATACACATTCTTATAAATCACACATATATTTATTTATTAATTTGTTAGCATGGTGGTTTCTCTTTATTTCTTTGTCAAAGGAGAAATACTGCATAAGTGCAAATTATTATGACTAGATTTGCATGGTCTAAATTGTATAATTGATAGTTGTGTCATACAGTGTGCAAATTTGAACCCTATCTCTTTAGATTTTGATAAATTCTTATTGGCAAACAATCTCCTACACTGTAAAAAATCTTATGTGCTATCTACTTTAAAAAAATATGGTAACAAAATTGCACGCAATATTTTTAAGCAGTTTTTAAGTCTTGATTTTTTTTAGTGGAATTCACTTGAATAAATCATGTAAAAAATCCTAAATTATTTAGCCAGACGCATATTATTCTTAAGTATTTACTGCTTGATTTTATCCCCTAGCAGAATCTACTTAAATAAATCATGTAAAATATCCTAAATTATTTAGCCAGATACATGATGATTTTAACATTATTAGTGGAATAATCTTTTTTAGTTTAAGCAGATAACAAAAGGTACTCATATGTATTAAGGAAAATTACTTAATAATATAAAAAACATTTTATAATGAAATGAATACATAATGCATTTGTGTTAAACATGCTTTTATTTCATGTTTCACTGGTATTAAAATATTAAACACTGTTTAAAATAGTGTATATAACATTTACAGCAGATTTAAGACCTGTAAAACAATTTGTAAAACAGTTTGTAACTGACAATTTCTATTGAAATCAACTGTTTAGCATTATATGCTAGCATCTTTTCTTGTGGGTATAGTCACATTCTGTACTAAAACCTGAGAGAACTTGTACAGTAAACCATTTCTAGGTTCATATCTTTGTAACATTACCCTATTTACATGTACATTTAGGCTTTTGGCAGACGGTCTTATCCAGAGCGACTTAATAAAACCCTATTTCTCCTATGCGGTTTGACTCAGATGCGGTGTCAGGCACCGTGAGTCAGCACGATTGCCCGCCGACGTTCCGCTGGCGCTCCACGAAGTCCTGTAAGGTCCGGAATCTTTCGCGAAGACCGGCGCGGAAAGATGGAAACGTACTCACAGCGCCAAAAACTCTCCGTGAATCATAATGAACCGTACTTACGGCCACCGCGAGAAACCGCATACTGTAGGTGCACTCCCCAAAACCTGTTCCAGTGAACTGTGGAGACACAACAACAAACTCAAGTCTGCTACTGGTGAACAGGATGCTTCCAGAAATGTTCACAATGTTTAATTTATTTAATTTATATTGCTGACACTAATGCAACAAAGGAGCTTATTTAAGAAATCAAAATAAAGTATAAAAATTAGTAAGGGGCTGTAACGGTTAACCCCTAGAGGGTGCCTAACGCCCGTGTATGTTTTGTGTTGTAGTTTGGTTTCGGTTGAGTTTTCACTTCAGTTCCCAGTTTGCACCTCGGTCAGGTGACGTAGAAGCTCACCTGAACCGAGGGAAGTTAATTTGATGATTATGTTTGTGTTTAGTATATATAGCCTGACTGAACCTCAGTCAGGTGTCTAGCATTTGTCTTAAGTTGTTTAGTTTGTGTTGGAGTGACCAGGTTTTGTTTATGTTTTGTAATATCAAAATAAAGGAACGTTTGTTAACCGTCAGCTCGCCTCCTCCGCATTCATGTCACGAAAGCGCACCCGACACAGACACAGTAAGGTTGACAGAATGCTAGACCTACCAAGTGGCATGGCGGAGGTTTTTCCCCTGAACAATTTTTGGTGGGGCGCTGGTACGATCTCGCCCGAGCTGGCGGAATGGCGGAAAGACAGCGAGGAAGAGATGTTTGGCGGCTGGATTTAGAGCGGGCTGGAAGACGACGAGGAAGAGATGTACCGCAGCTGGGAATACAGCTTGCTGGTGGAGCAGGAGGGGCTGCTGGAGGACAGCGAGGAGCACGGCGAGACTGAGTTCTGGCAGGGCCAGGATAATTCCAGGTACGCCGAGGGGGCGGAGATGGAGGAGGAGAACGTGACGGAGAGTGAGAGGATGGCGGGACATGGCTGGAAAGGCAGCGGGTTCGCCGTCTGGCGCACGCCCTGGAGGGGTGTGACAGCCGAGGGAGAGACGGGAGAGTGCTACAGGCAGTGGGCGGAGGACAACGAGGAGCGCATCGGAGACCTGCGGGAGCAGGTGGTGCGGCTCCAACAGTTGCTCGTCCAGGTTCGGGAGAGCCAGGCTGTAGTCCCGGAGGTCCTCCCTCTCTCGGACCCGGACGACATGCTCCCCATTCCGCCACTGCCTGGGATCGGCGCAGAGAATTACGCGCCGCAGCGGGAAAGCGTCGTTCTACCGCCGCCTCCAGAATTCGAGGACAGCGCGCCAGCGTGTCAGCAGCAGCTGTCCGACGCACCCGTTCTACCGCCGCCTCCAGACTTCGAGGACAGCGCGCTAGCATGTCAGCAGCAGCTGTCCGACGCACCCGTTCTACTGCCGCCTCCAGACTTCGAGGACAGCGCGCTAGCGTGTCAGCAGCCGCTGTCCCACGCACCCGTTCTTCCGCCGCCTCCCGGCTTTGAGGACGACACAGAGCCGCCGTCGAGCTCAGAGCCAGCTCCGTCGCCGCCGTCGAGCGCCCAGTCAGCTTCAGCGCCGCTGCCGTCGAACTCAATGCCGTCTCCAGCGCGTCGGCAGCCGCCGAGCACGTCTCCAGCGCGTCGGCAGCCGCCGAGCACGTCTCCAGCGCGTCAGCAGCCGCCGAGCACGCCTTCAGCTCAGCAGCTGCCGAGCACGCCTCCAGCCCCGTCACCCGGCCTCCTGGTCAGGAGGCGAAAGGTGGAACATTGGGTTGGGTGTCCGGGGCCTCCGGTGATGCTCCGGAGGAGCATTTTTTGGAGGGGGGGTAATGTAACGGTTAACCCCTAGAGGGCGCCTAACGCCCGTGTATGTTTTGTGTTGTAGTTTGGTTTCGGTTGAGTTTTCCCTTCAGTTCCCAGTTTGCACCTCGGTCAGGTGACGTAGAAGCTCACCTGAACCGAGGGAAGTTAATTTGATGATTATGTTTGTGTTTAGTATATATAGCCTGACTGAACCTCAGTCAGGCGTCTAGCATTTGTCTTAAGTTGTTTAGTTTGTGTTGGAGTGACCAGGTTTTGTTTATGTTTTGTAATATCAAAATAAAGGAACGTTTGTTAACCGTCAGCTCGCCTCCTCCGCATTCATGCCACGAAAGCGCACCCGACACAGACACAGTAAGGTGAAGATACATGACAGGGGCTTAACTTACTTCATAACATTTTACACTGTTCGCCTGCTCCTTCAAAATGACGTCTGATCTCTGCTGCTGTTGTTGAGATTCTAATGAAGGTGACTTAATAAAACCCGGATAATTGAGCCAATTCTCTTAAAATAAATATGAAGCCTTTTTTCCTCAAATTTTTTTACTAAACGGTTCCTCAAATTAAGCCTAAAAGTTGCACTCATTTCCTTAAAAAAATAGGTAAAATTTATTTCTTAATTTTATTAGTGAAATGTTCTCAATATATTATAAAAAACACAGAAAACCATTTTTTAAAATGAAATATGCACATTATTTTTAATTATTCCATCAATTTTTTTTATGAAAATTACAAGCCTCATGATTCATTTTTTACAGTGTAGGATGTGTCTTCTTTAACTGATGCACAGTCAGTTCCATGTGCATTGGGGTCTTCAGGTCTAGAACTATTATGTTAAAATATTTCTATTATGCATTTTCTGATTTCAGTGCAAAGTCATTGTTTATTTCGAATCTTAGATGTATCTACGTGTATCTACATTTCTCTCTTACTCTCTCTCTGCTTTAGTGGAAGCAACCTTAGGTACAAAGGAGTTAACAGTATTACATATGTTTTTAAAATAGTGCAGAATCTTAAATATTCAAGAAACATTTTTTTATTATAAAATGTTTATTTTTATGTTCCTATTTAAATGAGGCAGCACAGTGGCTTAGCGGTTTGCCTGTTCTTTCTGTGATTGGTGGGTTTCCTCTGGGTACTCCAGTTTCCTCCAACAGTCCATGCAGGTTAGGCTAAATGGCATTAATCTGCATGTCTTTGCCCATAGTAGGTTAATTAGTGTGTGATTGTGTTTGTGCCCTGCAATGTATTGGCACCCTGTCCAGGGTGTACCCTGCCTTGTGCCCTAAGTCTCTTGGCATAGGCCTGTATGTACCGAACAAAATGGTATAGACAATGAGTGAGTGAGAGTAAGAGTGAGTTTTAAATGAAGTAATAAAAAAAAAAAGAAATACTGTATAATGTGGTCTCAGACTTACCACATCACTATTCTGTACACAGTTTATTCTACAATTAAATTCTAGTTTTCCCCTCTTTTCCCATGCTGCACATACAACCTTATAAGCATTCTATTTTGTTGTGTGAGAATATTAATTGTATGGCAATACAAATTGACAGGACACTAAGGGAATAGTCTGCTTTGAACTCCATTACTCTTTTTACATTATATAGCCCCTCCCAGTTCATTTTCCATATATTACTGTAAATAGCCCACTCTTTACTCTTAAAAGAATTTTTGATTTCAGGTCATGGGCATTTCCTCCCACCTGCTATGATCCGCGTGCTGAATAGTGGACTCTGAGAGGATTCTGGGAGTCTGATGATCTGCCGTGGGCAGTGTTGACCTTGTTCCTCGCTCCATATACGAACGCTAACTCTCTCTCCCCCGCTGCGGAGGCAGACAGCCTGCTTGGCTTTCCTCTCTTTTACTTTTGTCTCAGAGTCCTCTTCTTTCTCATTGCTTGTCCTTCTTTGCTGCCTTTATTTCCGCACAATTTTCTATATTTTTCACTCCTCTACTCTGTTCTAATTTTCACCTCTCATCTCCTCTCCTCTTCACTTTTCTTCCTCACTCCTCAATTTTCTTTTCATCTTCTCCTCGTGTTCTATATAAGTCTAAATAAGTGCCCTGACTCATCATAGGAGTTACAGTTAAAATTCATGAACAGAGATGGAGATGGGAAGTTACGGCATTGACCAGTTTCATACATTGTGTGTGTGAGTGTGTGTGAGTGTGGCTATGCATTTATGTGCACATTATGTCTCAGACTTGCAGTTTTCTAACTGTGGTCTAGACACTACTAAACCATCTTGTCTTGTACACCACTTGAGGAAACCAGAGGTGTGAATAGCATATAATAATATAGGCTATACAAAAAAATCTATTTAAACTTCTGCATATAAGAGTAACTTTCCCTGCAGAAATATTGACATGAACTGTCCCTTAAATATCCTCATTCATTCATTCATTCATCTTCTATACCGCTTAATCCTGTGTTCAGGGTCGCGGGGGACCTGGAGCCTATCCCAGGAGACTTCGGGCACTAGGCGGGGTACACCCTGGACAGGGTGCCAATCCATCGCAGGGCTCACACACATACACACACTCACACACCCAATCACACACTACAGTCAATTTGGGAACGCCAATTAGCCTAACCTGCATATCTTTGGACTGTGGGAGGAAACCGGAGTACCCGGAGGAAACCCACCAAACACGGGGAGAACATGCAAACTCCATGCACACAGAGACGGGAATCGAGCCTGGCCGGGGAATCGAACCCAGACCCTGGAGGTGCAAGGCGACAGTGCTAACCACTACACCACCGTGCCGCCCCCTTAAATATTATTATTATTATTATTATTATTATTATTATTATAAGAAGAAGAATGTGGTGTCAGGAAATGTATAAAACAGATGGGGAATAATCTCAGATGTTAAGAATGTAATAACTGAAAACAAGCACAAGTCAATATACAGTATCAGTAGCTGAAATAATAAACAGCAATAACTAAAACAGAACACAATAACAAAAACGATGCAAGACAAAGACTAACTAAACAAGGGATCTTAAATAAAGGCAATAGTTGTATTGACATGCACCTTGTCCCATCTAATTAGTCTGTATGCACTATATATAGAGCGTTTTCATGATCCGCATATCGATTTGGCACATATTTTACGCCAGATGCCCTTCCTGATACAACTGTTCTCATTCATCCGGGCTTGAGACACTAGGACAACATTGGCTTGTGCAAAATTTACAGGACGGTAGTGAGACCAGCAATGTTGTACGGTTTGGAGATGTTGCAGCTGACAAAAAGACAGGAAGCAAAGCTGGAGGTGGCAGAGCTAAAGATGCTGCGATTTGCTTTAGAAGTGTCAAGAACGGACATGATTAGCAATAAGTATATTAATTAAATTATATTCAATTTTATTTATATAGCGCTTTTAACAATGGTCATTGTATCAAAGCAGCTTCACAAAAATGAAAGAAATTTTTTTTAGAAAAGAAAATAAGGATATTAGAAGGATAGAGCAGGTAGGATGGTTTGGGAACAAAGTAAGAGAGGTCAGATTAATATGACTTGAGTATATGCAGAGGATGGATTAATGGGTGGAGAATATTAGCAGGCCCAAGAGGAGGTTTATGGATGTGGTGAGGGAGGACATGCAGGAGGTTGGAGTGACTAAGGGAGATGTGGGAGGCAGAATGGAGACAAATGGCCCGATGTGGCGACCCCTAATGGGAGCAGATGAAAGAAGAAGAAGGACTATGTCTCCTCCATATGTGATACTTGGCTACCCCCAATATAGTCGTTATTGTGTAGTGAGAGGACATCACATGTTCCCTTTCAAAGGCTACTCTCGATGCTGCATGAAAACGCTATGGGAACCATTTTGTCATGTTGCCGGTTGTGAAGCATGTGTGTGCAAACATGCCAAATTTTTGGCTATATATAACCTTGGTCAGGTGACTTGATCAGGTGTCTGATTAGACGCAGCTGCAGGTTATAAATAATACTGAGCCGACGACAAACCTCAGATCATTTGTCTTCAAACCGACATTGTGATTGCGTGTGTGCAGCACACATCATTCAAAACAGAGAGAAAAACCATAAAACTCACCAGACAAAATGGCGGAGTTCAGAGTTAGATGCCCGTGCGGTAACCATCTTTCCGAAGACGATACTCATATCCTCTGTTTCGAATGTTTGGGTGAAAGCCACGCTCTCCTTGGACTTGAAGGAGAGTGTGAGCAATGTGATCTCCAAATGAAAGTGCTACGTGCGCGCCTCACGTTCTTTAGGGAACCACGAGCCGCTTTGCATTCTTGGGGTTCACAGGTTGATTTGGCCGAGGGACGAGAGACGGAGTCCCTCCTTTCTCTCGCCCCCTCACCAGATCACGAAATCTCTCCCTCCACTTTGCGAGCGCACTTCGGTGCTTCTCGTGAGTGTTTGGAAGAGACTCACTCTCTTGCTTCTGTGGAAATGGATGTAGCTACCTCAGAATGATCCTCTAAAGATGATGAAGAGTATGAGGAACTACTTGAAGTTATAACGCGTGCAGTCGAACGACTACACATTGACTGGCAACAGGAGCAAGCTCACCCAAAACGGTCAAAATTAGATGACAGATTTCTGTCAGGTGTCCAGGAGATGGTGCCACAACGCCGCTCTCTCCCCTTTTTTGATGATCTCCACAACAAATTATATCGTTCATGGAATAAACCCTTTTCTTCCCGTATCTTTGTACCATCGACTTCGCTTTATTCGAATATCATTGATGCAAAGACACGAGGTTATGTGGTGATGCCCCAGATTGAGGAGATGCTCGCGAGCTATCTCGCTCCTGGAACATCATCCTCACTAAAAAAGCCGACCCTTCCCTCCAAGCCGTGTAGAACTTCATCTAACCTTGTAGGGAAGGCGTTCCAAGCAGCAGGTCAGGCCAGCGCTTCCTTGCACACCATGGCAGTTTTGCAGGCGTACCAGGCAGACCTGCTGAATGATCTGAGCACAAGTGGCAATATGAATCATGAAGCATTCAAAGAATTATGGCGGGCTACTGATCTGTCCCTGTGTGCGACGAAAAAGACAGCCCGTGCCATTGGCCGCAGCTCAGGAGTCGAGGCCGTCGGCCACCCAGCCTCGACCTGATCTGACTCTCGCCAGGCGAGAGGCGCAGAAGGAGAGCGTCAGTAGCCGCGCACCCCCCCGCAAGGACAGCCCCCATACAGCCCAGCGCCCCCCTCAAGCCACCCCCAAGGGAACAGATCACCGCACCGTCTTCTTTACGAGGAGGGGTTCCTGAGAGCAGAGCCCAGGACCGCGGGGTGACCCCCCCCCCCCGGGGAGAGACATATAAGAGCATGCCCCCCAGAAGCACCCCCAGAAGATCGGTGTTCAGTTTCCGCCACCTTTGGGGGTTCGGACAACACCGGTATCCAACGTCAGGTTAGTCGTTCGGTCGGATCCTGCCATTTTCCAGGACACCGAACCACTAACAGCCCCCCAGCCCAGTAGAAGTACTCGTACCCCTTTCAGAGAAGCTGGCAGCGTGGAAGCTACTGCCAGGTGTAACTCCATGGGTCTTAAAGACTGTAGAGAAAGGATACAGGATTCAGTTTACATATCGCCCTCCGCGTTTCAACGCCGTGGTCTCCACTTCCGTGATACTGGAAAGGGCACATCTTCTGAGTTTCAAACTCCAGACACTACTGCAGAAAGGAGCCATAGAACGAGTTCCTCCTCCAGATATGGAGTCAGGCTACTACAGTCCCAAGAAAGACGGGGGACTGCGTCCCATTTTGGATCTTCGCGGTTTGAACTGCTATCTCAAAAAATACAAATTCAAAATGTTGACTATAAAAACTATTGTCTCACAAATCCAACCACAGGATTGGTTTGTGACAGTTGATTTAAAGGACGCATACTTTCATATAGAAATCCTGCCACAGCACAGGAAGTTCCTGAGGTTCGCTTTCGGGGGAAAAGCCTACCAATTTCAGGTTCTCCCATTCGGTCTAGCCCTATCACCCCGCACATACACGAAATGCATGGATGCAGTTATGGCTCCCTTGAGACTCCATGGCATCCGCATCTTGAATTACGTAGACGACTGGCTAATCTTGGCCCAATCTCAGCAGCTAGCACTTCGACACAGGGATGTCGTCCTAGCTCTTCATTCGCTAGGATTGAGACTCAACGCCATGAAAAGCGTTCTCTTTCCGGCGCAGATGACAACATACTTGGGCGTCAGGTGGAATTCGATCACTATGCAGGCACATCTGTCCTCTGCTCGTGTCGAATCCATAAACAACGCTCTGAAGGAAATCAGGCTAGACCAGGAAGTGACTGTACATCACTTAAAAAAATTGTTTAGGCCTCATGGCAGCTGCATCCACGGTGATACCTTTGGGTCTCTTGTACATGAGAGCTTTTCAGCTGTGGCTAAGAGCCAGGGGAGTTCACACGAGAACAAATCCCCGAAGGTGAATAAGGGTTATGCGCAAAGGACTTCTTACCCTTTCTATGTGGTTCAGACCCCAGTTTCTCAACTTGGGTCCCACTCTAGGTCCGTCTTGTCATCGCAAGATGCTAAAGATTGATGCTTCCCTTACCGGCTGGGGTGCGGTCTTGGATGGCCGTCCAGCACAAGGGAGCTGGAGAGGCCACCTTCTCTTGTCCTAGTGCGGGTGGACAGCACATCGGTAGTCTCCTACATAAATCGCCAGGGCGGCCTGCATTCGCGCCGTTTGAACCAGCTAGCGCATCAGGTTCTGCTCTGGGCTCAGGACAAGTTCCTGTCCCTCAGGGCGATTCACATTCCAGGATACAGGAATGTGGGAGCAGACTTACTGTCCAGACAAGCTGTGAATCACGGGGAATGGAAACTCCACCCCGAAGTAGTCACTCGAATCTGGGAGAGATTCTTTACAGCAGAGGTGGACTTCTTTGCCTCCCAGGAGACTGCACAATGTCCCATCTACTACTCTCTGACTCAGCCAGCTCCCCTGGGTCTGGACGCGAAGGCCCATACATGGCCTAATTTATGCCTCTATGTGTTCCCTCCCGTACCTCTGCTCCTGAGAGTCTTGCCAAGGGTCCGTCAACACGGTTTGCGCCTCTTATTGATAGCGCCCCATTGCCCGGCCCGAGTATGGTTCACAGATCTAATATCTCTCCTCCACGGCTCACCTTGGATCATTCCAGTGAGGAGGGATCTTCTATCTCAGGCGCAGGAGACAATATTTCATCCCCGGCCCGAGCTCTGGAACCTTCACGTTTGGCCCCTGAATGGGACCAATTAAGTCAAGCTGGCCTTTCAGCCGGCGTAATTGACACCATCCTAAGTGCTAGGGCTCCCTCCACTAGAAGAATTTATGCCTTCAAATGGAAGGTATTCGAAAATCTAAGGAAGGAAGGTCTAATCGTCACTCCTTTTGAATCACTAGAGTCAGCGCCCGACAAGCTTCTGACACTCAAGGTGGTTCTTCTTATGGCCATTACCTCTCTCAAGAGGATCGGAGACCTGTGTGCCTTATCAGTCTCCCCATCTTGCCTGGACTTTGCTCCGGGGCTAGTCAAGGCCATTTTGCATCCTCAGCCAAACTATCTACTGAAAGTTCCTTTCTCAACCATGCACCCTGTCTTCCTGGAAGCCTTCTGTCCTCTGCCTTTTGCAGATTCGGAGCAGGAGAAATTTCACTTACTGTGCCCAGTACGTGCTCTTCAGACCTATGTCCACCGCACCAGCCAGTGGCGTAAGTCAGAGCAACTCTTTATATGTTATGGAGGCCGCAATTGGGGGGCGGCCACCACCACACAAACTTTGTCACACTGGGTGAGAGATGCTATTGCCCTCTCTCCTATGAGGCACGTGGATTCACTTCCCTCTAGGAGTCAGGGCTCATTCGACCAGAGGGGTCGCCTCATCCATTGCTCTTGCAAGAGGTACTCCCCTGCAACAAGTGTGTGACGCGGCGGGTTGGTCCTCTCCGCACACATTTGTAAGATTTTATAGTCTGGATGTCCATGCCACTCCGGGCTCACGAGTCCTCGAGTAAGCTTCCCAGACATAGATCTGAGACTTCCTGGCCTTGTGCGCACACGTTACACAACCTGGGGGTCCAGACACTTGTAGTGCGGCGGTGTTGGTATTGTCGTTCCCATAGCGTTTTCACACAGCATCGAGAGTAGCCTTTGAAAGGGAACGTCTCGGGTTACTTGTCCTATGGTAATAATTACTACTGGGAAAACGTCTCGGGTTACTTTGCTGTAACCCTGTTCCCTGAAAAGGCGGGAACGAGATGCTGCGTCCTAATGCTGCACTACTACGTGACCGGACGTCCGTTCAGACAAATTAATCTAAGGTTTGTCACCGGCTCACTGTTATTTATAACCTGCAGCTGCATCTAATCAGATGATGTCACCTGACCGAGGTTATATATAGCCAAAAATTTGCCGTGTTTGCTCACACATGCTTCACAACTGCCAACATGACAAAATGGCACCCATAGCGTTTTCACGCAGCATCTTGTTCCCACCTTTTCAGGGAACAGGGTTACAGCAAAGTAACCCGAGACGTTTTCCCAGTAATTATTACCATAGGACACCTGAAATTAACAAGCTCAATAACAACATCCTAATCTTAATTTCATTTCCAACAAATACTAAATCACAGTCCTCAGGTTTTGCTTATGCTTTTGCATCTACTGTAAGTGAATGGGATAAGTTCTTTGGGCTTATAGTTATATAGCAGGAAAGCCACATTGACAGAATTGTAAAAATGTTTGGACAAATGTAATGAGATCCTGTCTCCCAGTGGAGATTGTTTCAGTCACTGTGTACTGTTACAGTGCACTGTTGGCAATGGAGAAAGTGTTGAAAATGGAATACATTGCTTCAAAAAAGGATAGCTGAGGCTCAGCAGGCAATGAGTCAGGGAACAAGTGCAAGATTCGAGCTGTGGGAATTGAGAACTGGAAGCCTAAAGTCATTTGTTCAATAATTCAAAGAACCAATAATGAAAAGCACAGATCTGAGAGTTGGGAATTGGAGACTGGCAGGATATATATCTGATTCTGTATACATGCTTTTATACATTTTATGCAAAGAGGGGTGCGGTTCTTCTCATTTATACTGGTTGTTGTCCATAAAATATCTGCTCAGAGGAAATGCTTCATTGTCTGTCGTACTTGATGCTCTATAAGCCCCACATAATTTGTCTTAGTTTTAAATAATATATAGTAAAATTAATAAAAACAATAAACTCAATCAAATTCTTAATTTAAATAAGATTTTTAATTTAACTTAATTTAAATAATAATTTTTCCCTAACGGAAATTAGACGCAATAATAGATACAGATTCTGATACAGACACATAAGTTTTAGACAGCTGTCATGGCAGTATATTGCATCTATTTACTGCACCAGAGTGTATCTGCATGCTGGGGATTTATAGTGTGTCAGCACTTTTCTGGGTGTGAGCCCTGTCAGCACATTTACATGTGTCAGACCTTGAGTGTTTTTCAGTGGCCAGGCATGTCAAATTGTTAGCATTGACTGGCACGTCATGCCAGTATAATCATAGCCTGGCTGTATTCCCAGAAACTTGGAAATTGGGACTTGAAGGCTTGAAGTGTCACTGCATCTTTTATGTGTGCACTCCAGCAAGTTGTTAGACCTCTCCATTGGGTGTACAAAAATACGTCTCTCCAGCAATTCTACAAAATAGCAGAACATGCAGGAATATACTGTAGAAATCAATAACTTAAGTAATAGTAATAGAATGTATCATAGTTTGTATAGAATAACGTTGGGTATACCTGATCTTAGCGCTAACAACGAGCAGGGCCAACTGACGATAACCTGTTGTCACCTTTACTCCTGACGTGAATGTTCTGCACCTGTGAGAGAGCAAATAACACAGCAGTGGTGTAGACAGGAATTTATTTCAGGGGGATGAAGAAATATGCTAAATAAAATCATAGTGGGATGTGTTCATCTAAATTGATGCACTCATGCTTTTTGGGTGGATGCCAGACAGTACTAGAAGTGCTGGTGGTGTTATTTAAGGCACAATCCACAATCATCCACTCTTGCCTTATTAATCACTTTGATAGGTGGGGGAAATAAAATATATTCTAACAGGTCTACTGAAAATAATTAAAATAACATCCCAGTAATCTGAATCTACACTTCACTTCACCCCCCTCCCCCCATACATCACTGGCTGTCACAGTGATATCCTCAGAGTACCTCAGAGTGTCTCTAACCTGAAATCCACCACCTAGCTACTGAAGGAGGTGTCAGTAGTTGGAAATGAAACATAAACAAAAAGAGTCTCAAATTTGCGTGCTGCAGCACTTAGTGATATGTCAAAAAAACTATCCACTTACGGTATTTATATAACATTTACTTTATTAGGAGATTATGAGGGACACAAAATGCAGTGCAATGCATACGTAAATTCATGCACATACGGAAAAGTTTCATTTATATAACAGTTATTTCCAACTGACTTATTTGATTGGACATTAGGGATTCCCCACTGGGATGTTTAACTATATGAATATCTGTTGGTCTGATAAACGTTGTCTCCTTAGTAATTGCACGTGCGATCATGATCTGCATGAGCAACAAAGCTGACTTGCTTTTAACACAAGATTGAATCCCAAAACCCTCTCTAACCCCAGATCAACGGCACTATACTTCGTGTGCGGAACATTGCTAACTTACACTCTACATAGTGTACAGTACTAGCTTTCCATTTTACACAATTTGGGATTTAAACCAGGAACCCCAGAAGGGTTATACTAAAGTAAAATAAGTGGAAATATGAAGTAAATCTTGTATAATTTCTCAGTCCTGTCCACCAGGAAAGCTAGATAATACTGTACAACCACTGTTTATAGCTGTGTGGAGCAGAAAAGCATCCCAGTATGCACAATATGTAGAACTTTGTGGCAGATGGGTTAAAACAGCAGAAGAAGATTCCTCTCCTGTCAGCCAAACTCAGAAATCTGAGGTTATAGTCAACACAGGCTCCCCAAATCTTGACAGTTGGAAATAGGAAAAAATGTCAACTCCCAGTCCATGGAAGAAAATATCTATGGCAGCAATTTAAAATAGACTGTATTATGCAAGACAACACTGAAGGGAGCAACAGGGTGCATAAAAATAAAAATATATATTTTACTTAAGTCACAATTTAAATGGTCCACTTGTGACTTAATGTAGCAAAACCTAAAATTCAACACCTGGCAACTGACAAACTTTATCATATTTCACTATCACTGCCATTTATGTTTAAATAATTGAGTAAGACATAAATTATAAATATTTATTTTGATTGAAATTACAACTTTTGTGCTTTTTTGGGCTCTAGCAGCATGTACCGCATTTTGTGTGTGTGTGTGTGTGTGTGTGTGTGTGTGTGTGTGTGTGTGTGTGTGTGTGTGTGTGTGTGTGTGTGTGCATTAGGGGCAGGGGATTGGGGGCAGGTTGCGGACAGCAAGGGAATTGTTTAGACAACTCTGATGTGTGAGGACACAACAAAAGGTCATGCTGCTCACAGCACTGACAGGTCTGACCGGAGTGAGACAAATTTGATCCCAGCCACGGTTGATCATTCAAGATGACACCAAAATGGAGGAGGAAAATGATGCTCAGATGTGGAACAGAATTCTATGAAATTGCACATGAACAAGCTAAATGATGATCAATTTTTTGCAAATCCCTCTACATTCCTCTTCTGTTGTATGCTTACTGTACTAACAAAACTCCCAGATTAAAGTTTGGGAGCACTTAACCAAGCTGAATCAATAAAATCTGGATCGCAATGAATTCTTATGACTGAAAAACGATGTGGGCCAAGGTATGCTGTGATTTATATACACTTGGATAAGACGAATGGCTTGCAAAATGATATGACTTCCATGATACAACATGAGGACAGAGCAGCACTGCGGGCAAGCACGCTTCGCAACCCTATAAATCTCACATGCCATATGTAGCAGGAAATTCCATAATCCTGAGATTTCTGAAAAGGAAGTCATTTTTCTATACTCCCCTTCTGCTGTAATCCGGAAAAGTGAAAATTAAAAAGGACAGTGAGGCAATTAATCATCACGAATGCGCAAAACAAAATGCCATGCCCTTGCCATTACAGAGCCAGGTGTCCTCGTAAATATGCCCATAGTAGGAATCTGCGACTACTCATACATTTTTAATACACAGACTATAAAAGAGGAGATTTAACCTTTCTAGGTAGGATGTATAGCCATTCATGGATTCCTCACTTTGAGCCTGAGTGTACTGTATATGGCAGAGTATGGAAACATCCTCAATCGCCGACCAAGAAAAAGTCAACCATCAGCTGAGAAACTGATGCTTTCTGGGATTTTCAAGGGCCAGTATTGAAACATCAGGAAAAAGGTTCAACAATCAACAGTGCTTGTTCTAGTGAGATGCTTCTTGAAAAGTTTAAGCTAAACACTGGATTAAACGCAGAGGGCTGCTGTCCAAGAGTGTTATAATCTTGCATGACAATGCTTGTCCGCACACTTCTACCCACCCTGTCGACACTCTGCCAAAAGTTCATTTTGAGGTGTTAAAGCATCCTCCCTAAAGTCCTGATCTTGCTCCATATGACTTTAACCTGTTGGATTTTCTGAAAGTACCTCTACAGGGAAGAAAATTCACTTTTGATGAAGAAGTGAGGACAGCGATGCATTCATGTCTTTGAACAGCCTTGAACATTTTTGTAATGATGGAATAAAAAGCTTGTTGACAAATGGACAAAAGGTATTGAAAAGGAGACTATGTCTAAAAATTACATCTTCGTCTTTTCTGAAAGTTAATTAACATACATTCTACAGCTTTAGTAAGGATAATATTTTACTCACCCTGGTATATGGACATTATTTAATATATATTTAAGTTTAATTAAATTGGTCCTGCGTTATAGCTCAACTGTGCATCACTCAAAGAACCATTAATCACTGTCGCCTTAAAGGAACTTACACATCAAACTGAAGCTAAACACATACAATCATATTAAGATTTTACCCAGCAATATAAAATTTACAATGGCTTGCAAAAGTATTCGGCCCCCTTGAACTTTTCCACATTTTGTCATATTACAGCCACAAACATGAATCAATTTTATTGGAATTCCACATGAAAGACCAATACAAAGTGGTGTACACGTGAGAAGTGGAACGAAAATCATACATGATTCCAAACATTTTTTACAAATAAATAACTGAAAAGTGGGGTGTGCGTAATTATTCAGCCCCCTTTGGTCTGAGTGCAGTCAGTTGCCCATAGACATTGCCTGATGAGTGCTAATGACTAAATAGAGTGCACCTGTGTGTAATCTAATGTCAGTACAAATACAGCTGCTCTGTGATGGCCTCAGAGGTTGTTTAAGAGAATATTGGGAGCAACAACACCATGAAGTCCAAATAACACACCAGACAGGTCAGGGATAAAGTTATTGAGAAATTTAAAGCAGGCTTAGGCTACAAAAAGATTTCCAAAGCCTTGAACATCCCACGGAGCACTGTTCAAGCGATCGTTCAGAAATTGAAGGAGTATGGCACAACTGTAAACCTACCAAGACAAGGCCGTCCACCTAAACTCACAGGCCGAAGGAGAGCGCTGATCAGAAATGCAGCCAAGAGGCCCATGGTGACTCTGGACGAGCTGCAGAGATCTACAGCTCAGGTGGGGGAATCTGTCCATAGGACAACTATTAGTCGTGCACTGCACAAAGTTGGCCTTTTTGGAAGAGTGGCAAGAAGAAAGCCATTGTTAACAGAAAACCACAAGAAGTCCCATTTGAACAGCAAACATGTGGAAGAAGGTGCTCTGGTTAGATGAGACCAAAATGGAACTTTTTGGGCAAAATGCAAAACGCTATGTGTGGCGGAAAACTAACACTGCACATCACTCTGAACACACCATCCCCACTGTCAAATATGGTATCATGCTCTGGGGGTGCTTCTCTTCAGCAGGGACAGGGAAGCTGGTCAGAGTTGATGGGAAGATGGATGGAGCCAAATACAGAGCAATCTTGGAAGAAAACCTCTTGGAGTCTGCAAAAGACTTGAGACTGGGACGGAGGTTCACCTTCCAGCAGGACAACGACCCTAAACATAAAGCCAAGGCAACAATGGAATGGTTTAAAACAAAACATATCCATGTGTTAGAATGGCCCAGTCAAAGTCCAGATCTAAATCCAATCAAGAATCTGTGGCAAGATCTGAAACTGTTGTTCACAAACGCTGTCCATCTAATCTGACTTAGCTGGAGCTGTATTGCAAAGAAGAATGGGCAAGGATTTCAGTCTCTAGATGTGCAAAGCTGGTAGAGACATACCCTAAAAGACTGGCAGCTGTAATTGCAGCAAAATGTGGTTCTACAAAGTATTGACTCAGGGGGCTGAATAATTACGCACACCCCACTTTTCAGGTATTTACGGCCAGGGGTAGCTCAGTGGTTAAGGACTATGGTTCGGAAGATCCCAGGTTCAAACCCCACACTACGTTGCCACTGTTGGGCCCTTGAGCAAGGCCCTTAACCCTCAACTGCTCAGATGTGTAATGAGATAAAAATGTAAGTCGCTCTGGATAAGAGCGTCTGCCAAATGCCTAAATGTAAATGTATTTATTTGTAAAAAAATGTTTGGAATCATGTCTGATTTTCGTTTCACTTCTCACATCTACACCACTTTGTATTGGTCTTTCACGTGGAATTCCAATAAAATTGATTCATGTTTGTGGCTTTAATGTGACAAAATGTGGAAAAGTTGAAGGGGGCCGAAAACTTTTGCAAGCCTGAGAGTCAGGATAAAGACTGACACCATGCAATGCTCAGAAAAATTAAATAAATAAATAAAAACCTACAGGCCTCACTGAACAAATTAAATGCCCATGATAGCACAAGTAGAAAAAGACTGATCGTGTACAGCTTAAAATTGGTTGCCAGTAGAAACCGCTTTTGTTTAAAAATACCCTTAAAGCTCAAATGAAGTCCAAAAAACTACATCTGAGCAAACTTTAAGGCGTCTCGATCAATGTCTTATGGACAGATGTAGTTTGGCCTTAATGCTCAAAACCAAACAGCAGGTCCTGGGCACTTGCAGTCACTGAGTCAACCATAAACTCCTCTATATACTACAATATTCTGGCAAATGTAAGGTCATCAGTCTGACAGCTAAAGCGTTGTTAAAATTGGGTCATGTAACATGACAATGATCTGAAGCACACCAGTAAATCTAAGAAAGGTAAAAAATACAAATATCAACATTTAGGCATGTTCTAGTCAAAAACCAGACCTCAACCCAAATAAAATGGCAGGACCTTAATAGAGCTCTGCATAAGCGTATGCCCAAAAAATTCAAAACCTCAGTGTTGTTCATCTGAGCTTATATTTGCCCAATGCTACAGACTGTTATCAGTGCATAGCATGACAGACTTATAAAGCTGGTCATACTAATTTAATATTAACCTTCGGACTAAATATAGAAAATATAGTGACTTTATAGGTCTGAAGTTACTTTCATCTTATCGTAATTAAAGTGTGTCTTGGTCCAAAGGCCAACTCCTTATATACTACAACAGCTTCTCGCACAGCTAAAACAAGCAGCATGTTCAGCACCAAGGCCAGCAACAAGGCTCTTTAAAAAGGGGCGTGGTGCAGTAATGCTCGGCTGGCTCTGCATTAATACTCAACATCCTGAAGTCAAAGCCTGGCTATAAAAAGATACCAGAGTGTCGGATTGGTGAGTGTACAAGAAGGAAATTTAGATTACTTTGTTGTTGACTTCTTTCAGATTCTGAGAGCCCCGAAGTGCCTTGATCAAGGTAAAGAACACACCGGAGGAGATTTCGCCTCAACCCAGCTGCCTCATTCGTGACCTCGCCTTCCACAACTTCCAACCCAACCCAGCCAGCCCTTCCAAACAGCTGCTGCTGTCTTCACTCAGAAGATGACAAGCTCCTTGCTCTCACACTTCTGTACCTTTTATGCACTAAAGACCGAGATATTTACTATGTGTAAATAACAATTGCACTTGTTTGAGCACCACAACTTTTTCTCTGTGTCTGCCCCAGACACAGAGTGCATTACATAATGTATATACAGTACATTGCCCTTCTACCACATTGAATGTACATTTACATCAACTACTGCACAGAGCTTTATCAGTAATCCCCCCCTATTAGCTATGATTGGATCACCGTCTGACCTGCAAAGAACTCGATTAGTCAACTACTTTAAATGCTTAGAGTCAACATTTAGTTAGACCTCAGATGACATAGCTTCACTTAAAAACTATTACCCTGTTATAACTATCAAACAGACTGCTCAAAAACAAGGACCGTGGAGGTGCAAGGTGACAGTGCCGCCCACTGCAGTCCCATGACCTCCATGTCATTCAGACACTTTGGGAAGCTCTCAAATGTGCAGATTGTAAAATCATTCATTGATTCATTTTCTATACCGCTTTTTTATCCTGTATTAGGGTCACTGTGGGAGGAAACCGGAGTACCCGGAGGAAACCCACCAAGCATGATCCAATCAGAAAAATTTACAGGAACTGGAGGCATTTTTGCCATAAATAATCAACAGCAATACCACCTAAGAGAATTAAGAACCTCATGCACAATCATTACAATAGACCGCATGCCATGATTGATGCTAAAGGGGACAATACACAATATTAATAAAGGTGGGCAAATTTTTTAACATGGATTTTCTCCTCATTCTATTTCTTGTCATGTTTTGTTTGATGATTGTGCTATTCTGTTTGGCCTTACATATGAACTTGAGTCCTATTAGACATAAAATATATTTTTTTGCCTTTTCACTCGTGTTTTCTTAAAAAAAATTAAATTCAATTAAATTTTATTTGTATACAAAGCAACTTTACACAATCAAGGAAAAAATATGAAAATGTATATGAAAGGTGAGTGATATATGAATCAAAATCATTAGATTGTCCCTGATAATCAAGCCAGGGGCAATGGTGGCAAGGAAAACTCTCTGAGCTGGCGATTGGAAGAAACCTTGAGAGAAACTAGACCCAACAACGATCCTCAATTGGGAGATACTGGATAGCAGGAATTGCTGTACAGTCAGACTGATAGTTAGGCGGCTAGAAGTTCAGTATAACATATGATGTCCTTAAGATAATATGGAGTCTAGGTTGTTATTGGAGGCTCAGGTAGAGGGTTAAAAATTCCAGTCCTGAACTATTGAGCGACTGCAGTCACAAGTCCTCAAAGAACAGCTGTCTTCATCAGCCGAGGCCAGGATTGTCTTCATGGTGAAGTAGAACCGTCCTCAGTCACACCACATGCATCCCAAGTAGACTACAGGACCTTCATGTGATGAGATCACCAACCAGAAGTGGGGCACCAGGATGTGTCAGACAGGTCCAGAGGGGAGAGGGGGTCTGGATCACTGGTAGCTCAGAAGCGGCATATGTAGCTCGACAGAGAGAGGGACAGAAAGAGAAGAGAAGACAAGAGAAGAGAAGAGATAAAAGGTAGGTAGAAAAATAGTAAACATCTTGCCAAATCTCCCAAGGTATGCAAACATTTGAGCACAACTGTATCTCTCCACTCTTATAAAAGGTACTGTAACAATAATAATCCTAGATTTTTATTTAATACTGTAGCAAAATTAACTAGGAATAAGATCAGTACAGAAACATGTACATCAATAACATGTAGTAGTGCGGACTTAAACCATTTTACAAGGAAATAATTAAGGCTTTAAAGTCAGACAATTTAATAAATAATGATGTGGGTGAGAATCTAGTTAGAATATTTTACTCCCTTTCAAGAGACTGAGCTTAATGCTATTATCTCATCAGCAAAATTATTAACTTGTGTACTAGACCTTGCACCTACACGTTTATTTAAACAGATAATACCAGAAATAATTAAACCCCCACTATAGCACTCAGCAGTAGTTCTTTTATATTAGAAGTTAAACCCTGATTAATTACAAAACCTGACCTCGATCCCTTGCCAGCCATCCAAGTTTAAACCTCCCCTTTATCTCTTCTACTTCTTTGTCTTTCGGCTGTTCCCTTTCAGGGGTCGCCACAGCGAATCATCTGCCTCCATCTAACCCTATCCTCTGCATCCTCTTCTCTCACACCAACTAACTTCATGTCCTCTCTCACTGCATCCATGAATCTCCTCTTTGGTCTTCCTCTAGACCTCCTGCCTGGCAGTTCCAACCTCAGCATCCTTCTACCGATATATTCACAATCTCTCCTCTGAACATGTCCAAACCACCTCAATCTGGCCTCTCTGACTTTATCTCCAAAACATCTCACATGGGTTGTCCCTCTGATGAACTGATTCTAGATCCTATCCATCCTTGTCACTCCCAAAGAAAACCTCAACATCTTCAGCTCTGCTACCTCTAGCTCTGCCTCCTGTCTTTTCTTCAGTGCCACTGTCTCTAAGCCGTAGAGCATTGCTGGTCTCACCACTGTCCTGTACACCTTTCCTTTCATTCTCGCTGATGCTCTTTTATCGCACAACACACCTGACACTTTTCTCCACCCATTCCAACCTGCCTGTACTCGTCTCTTCACCTCCTTTGAACACTCTCCGTTGCTCTCGACCGTTGACCCTAAGTACTTAAAATCCTGCACCTTCTTTACCTCTGCTCCCTGTAGCCTCATTGTTCCTCTTGGGTCCCTCTCATTCACACACATGTATTCCGTCTTGCTGCGGCTAACCTTCATAACTCTGCTTTCCAGAGCATACCTCCACCTCTCCAAATTTTCCTCTACCTGTTCCCTGCTCTCGCTACAAAGCACAATGTCATCTGCAAACATCATAGACCATGGAGACTCCTGTCTAACTTCATCTGTGATCCTGTCCATCACTAGAGCAAACAAAAAGGGGCTTAGAGCCGATCCTTGATGCAGACCCACCTCCACCTTGAACTCTTCTGTCACACCTGCAGCACATCTCACCACTGTCTTACAACTCTCATACATGTCCTGCACCACTCTAACATACTTCTCTGCCACTCCAGACTTCCTCATACAACACCACAGCTCCTCTCTCGGCACCCTGTCGTACGCTTTCTCTAAATCTACAAAGACACAATGCAACTCTTTATTACCTTCTCTGTACTTCTCCATCAGCATCCTCAAAGCAAATACTGCATCTGATGTACTCTTTCTAGGCATGAAACCATATTGCTGCTCACAAATTCTCACCTCTGCCCTTAACCTAGCTTCCACTACTCTTTCCCACAGCTTCATTGTATGGCTCATTAGCTTTATACCTCTGTAATTGCCACAGCTCTGCACATCTCCCTTGTTCTTAAAAATCGGCACCAATACACTTCTCCTCCATTCCTCTGGAACTCTCCAAGATCTCGTTAAACAAACTAGTCAGAAACTCTACTGCCACCTCTCCTAAGCACTTCCATACCTCCACAGGTATGTCATCAGGACCAACAGCCTTTCCACTCTTCATCCTCTTCAACGCCCATCTCACCTCACTTTTACTAATATTTGCTACTTCCTGCTCCACAACAGTCACCTCTTATACTCTTTGTTCTCTTTCGTTTTCCTCATTCATCAACTCCTCAAAGTACTCCTTCCATCTTCCCATCACCCTCCTGGCATCTGTCAGTACATTTCCATCTCTATCTTTAATCACTCTAACCTGCTGCACATCCTTCCCATCTCTATCTCTTTGCCTCGCCAACCTGTACAGATCCACCTCTTCCTCCTTACTGTCCAGCCTAGCATACAAGTCCTCATATGCTCTTTGTTTGGCCTTTGCCACTTCTACCTTCACCTTATGGTGCATCTCCCTGTACTCCTGTCTACTCTCTTCAGTCCTCTCAGAGTCCCACTTCTTCCTAGCTAGCCTCTTTCCCTGTATACACTCCTGGACTTCCTCATTCCACCACCAAGTCTCCTTGTCTCCTTTTCCCTTACCTGATGATACACCAAGTATCCTCTTACCTGTCTCCCTGATCACATTGGCTGTATTTGTCCAGTCAACTGAAAGCACCTCCTGACCACCCATAGCTTGTCTCAACTCCTCCCTAAAGACTACACAACATTCTTCCTTTCTCAGCTTCCACCACTTTGTCCTCTGCTCTGCCTTTGTCCTCTTCACCTTCCTCAACACCAGGGTTATTTTACACACCACCATTCTGTGTTGTCTGGCTACACTCTCCCCTACCAACACTTTGCAGTCACTAATCTCTTTCAGATTACAACGTCGACACAAGATGTAGTCCACCTGAGTGCTTCTGCCTCCGCTCTTATATGTCACCCTATGTTCCTGCCTCTTCTGGAAGAAAGTATTTACTACTGCCATTTCCATCCTCTTTGCAAAGTCCACCACCATCTGTCCTTCTACATTCCTGTCCTGAAGACCAAACCTGCCCATCACATTTTCATCCCCTCTGTTCCCTTCCCCAACATGTCCATTGAAGTCTGCACCAATCACCACCCTCTCACCTCTGGGGATGCTCTGCATCAGTTCATCTAACTCACTCCAGAATTTCTCCTTCTCTTCTAACACACATCCTACACTGTAAAAAATTTTCGTAATTCTAACAGTAAAATGCCGTATAAATGCTACAGAATAAAACCATATTTCACAAAACTTGGGATAACTGTAGAATTTACAGTGAAAAACTGTAATTAATTTTACAGAGTAAGACCTTAAATTTAACAGTTAAAAACATATGAAAATATGGGTTATTGCAGTAAAATTTATGATATACTGTATTTATAAAAAGGAAACTCTCAGAGAAGGTATTTGATACTAATATCATGAAGCATCAGTTTATATTTTACTAAACCTTTGTTGATAGAGTTTAAAAATCAGAAAAAAATCTGCTCTGTAAAAAATAAACTTTAAAATTTCATGGTAAAAAACTGGCATCTGTGGTTGTCAGAAATTTACCATAACAAATATGGTAGGAACGTTATTGGTTGTACGGGACTGAACTCATTATAATGTATATTTTACGGATTTTATATTTTTTCTACGGTTTATAAATAAACCATAAATTTTACGGTAAAAAACTGGCAGCTGTGGTTGCCAGAAATTTAGCGTAAAAAATACGGTAGCAACACTATTGTTTGTACGGGATTGCACTCATTATACTGAATATTTTATGGATATTAATAGTTTTTTCTACGGTTTATAGCCGTCTAATTTACATTAACCAAGGACTTCAAATTTGTGAATGGTATTCCACCCTTTTATGACTGTGGCAAGAACAGCCGCTAGCACGCGCCACCGACATACTTAGATTGTCTGCCCAAAAAAATGTCCACCCTGACATTTGTATATTTGATTTTGAGAATTTAAATATTGTTTTGCTGTCTTTATTAAAAAATACATGGAGTCCGAGTCTTGAATAACTTTTGATGGGTTTTGATGATTTTATTTAGGTTTGTATTCATCAATTAGTATAAAAGTACTCTTACTAGTTTCTTAACAGTAAAATCCGAATGCTTAGCAATGTAACTTCTATCTCTTTTAGCCCCCAGCTCGTGTGATAAACTGATGCTTTCACAGAATTGCTGAATGAATTCACTGTGGTTATTCATAATAAAACATATAGTCCAACAACAACGACAGCAATTGTGTAGCAAGCATGGTAGTGTAGTGGTTAGCACTCTCGCCTTCCACCACCAGGGTCCGGGCTCGATTCCCATCTCTGTATGCATGGAGTTTGTATGTTCTCCCCGTGCTTGGTGGGTTTCCTCCAGGTACTAGTCACCCCCCCCCACCCAATACATAGGATAAAGTTGTATAGATGATGTGTTTGAGTAATGAGCTGTAAAAAAGATGGAAATAAACCATTATTATTACAACATAAATCTTTAAATTAGACAGTTCTGAGCTGTAAAAAAACATGGTTATGATCCGTATTTGTTACAATGTAAACCCTGGAATTTGGCGGGAATAAACTGTTTTTATAACAACATAAACATGTTAATTAGACAGTTACCTGTATAAACCGTAAAAAAAAAAAAAAAAAAAAATCTGTAAAAAAAATTTACGGTAAACTTCTGACAACCACAACTGCCATTTTTTACTGTAAAATTTACGGTTTATTATTTTTTTCGCAGTGCAATAACGGTGCTACCGTATTTTTTACGGTAGAATTCTGGCAACCACAGCTGCCGTTTTTTTACCGTAAAATGGACTATTTATTTTTTACAGTGTACCTGTGGAGCATAACCACTAACAACATTGAACATCACACCATCAATTTCCAGCTTCAGACTCATCACCCTATCTGATACTCTCTTCACCTCTAGAACATTCCTTACAAACTCCTCTTTCAGTATAACTCCTACTCCATTTCTTTTCCTATCCACACCATGGTAAAACAATTTGAACCCTGATCCTAAGCTTCTGGCCTTGCTACCTTTCCACCTGGTCTTCTGGGCACACAGTATATTCACCTTCCTTCTCTGCATCATATCAACCAACTCTCTTCCCTTCCCTGTCATGGTCCCAACATTCAAGGTCCCTTCTTTCACTCCTAAACTCTTGCCTTTCCTCTTCTTTCTCTGCTTTCGAACACACCTTCCTCCTCTCCTTTTTCGACCAACAGTAGCCCAATTTCCACTGGCACCCTGTAGGTCAACAGCACCAGTTTCGGTCGTTGTTAACCCGGGCCACGACCGATCCGGTATGGAAATTATATTTCTGATTCGCATCATTGATTTGGCAAATATTTTACATCGGATGCCCTTCCTGACACAACCCTCTGCATTTATCCAGACTTGGGACTGGCACAAGAGGACACTGGATTGCCCCCCCCCCCATGGTTGCATTATTATTATTATTAATAATAATAATAATAATAATAATAATAATAATAATAATAATAATATTAATAAATCAGCTCTTGTAGTGTGTTAGTTTACAATTTAATAATGTCTGAGTGTAGAAAGCATACTGTACAGTACTTCATGGACTTAATAGTTCATAAAAATCATAAGAGCACCTCTGACATCTTTTGTTTAATGTAAACTGCGTGATTAATGATGCATTTCTTGCTGTAGCATTGAAATCATGCATCTTTCAGGTATTCTAGGTATTTATCCTTAGTAACTGCCATCCTGACTAAGCACTCCTGAAGGATTTATATTTGCCCTCATTTCTGTAATTCATGGAAAGATTCTTTAAAATGCAAGCATTTGACCTGGCAGGGAAAGAATCATCAGATTCTGAATCATCAGACTGTTTTTCTGTCCCCTGAGAGATAATAGGGACTTTATGTATTAATATTAGCATATTTTTTGTTTTATTGTGTTTGTCTTTGCATCTTTATGGTTTATTTTTCCCCCAGCCCTAATTTATTCTAAAATGCCTGTAGCATGAAATTATTCCTGGTTTTGTGATGTGTTGGCGCTAATACATGACAGCTCACATTCTCCTGGCAATTAATTTGAGACCATGTGCTGTATAGGTGGAGTGAGCTGTCGCTGCAGCTCTTCAATTGTGACACTTGTCAGCCCTTAGAGAACCTCCACAAGTACAAACTGGAATGGGGCTCAATCATTATTTTTCACCTTGGAGGCTTGCCTACTTCAATCTCATGAAGTTGTTTTTGAAATGCTTACTTCAAAAAGCTATATTGCATTGTTAAGGTAAAAGTTATATGATGCCTTATACAACAGTTAGCTTAGCCCAAGCAATCTGACTGGAGGGGAGGTATTCCATGAGTGATGATAGTGGATGGTAATACCACTGGGACATTTAACAATATGCATCACTTATTCTACAGTCATAAATGTGTTCTACAGTCATTTATTAATCTAATTGTAGCTCGGTATGGAAAACATACCATATGGTTGGGGGGGGGGGGGGTGTCGCAGAGTACATTTCACCTCTCCCAAATGAAGCGGACAAGAAGGGGCTAAATTATGTCTACCTGACTTTCTTACAAATAACGCACATTTCATTCAAAATATTATAAACACACACCAGTAATTTGCACTTTTTTTTCATTTATTTAATTGTGTGAAATGGCAAATAAAAATAGATAATAAAAACGATTATGATGTGGAGGTGAATTGGTTTAGTCTTGACTTCTGGTCGTGAGTGACAGCGTTGGGGGAAATCTGTTGATTGTCGAATCATCAATTATAAAGTAAACACAGCGATGGAGAGAAAAGGGCCAAAGCTGTCAGGGGTCCAATTTAGAAAAAAAAAAGAAAAGATGATGAGGAGAAACAGGCAAAAGATAAAGGTATACAACAATGTTCTCTCTGTATGATTACGTTATTCATGCCATCATGTTAATTAGTGGTATAACGTTAACTCTTTTAGGTTTATTAGCCTTCTTGCTTATGATGCTGGCTATGCTTACCTTGCTAAAAAAAACACACACACACACACAATAAAAGGCTAATTTACAAACCATCAAAGAAATTCTAATGGTTTCTATTAAATACCACAAAATGTACAGTAAGTGAGCTACCGTAACCACAAAATTATACTTTGCAGCAAGACTGTTGCAAGTACAGTTATTTATTTCCATTGTTTATTATGTTAATGTTAGCTATAGCCAATATATTTACAATATATTTACAGTATACTGTAAATATCCAGTTTAATCTACATATGTGTAGATAGTTTAAAAGACATTTTCCATTTGCTATAACTCTGTTACGTGACAAAGCATATAATTTGAGGCAGTAAATTAACCAAGGAGCTACAGTAATTGTTCATCCCTTAGATTAGATTATATTAGATTAATAAAGTGTCTAATGACTGCCATCAAAAACCATGAGCCTCTTTGAGCTTATCACTTTTATGCACGATAAGGATCTATCTGAGATCTACCCCAACTTTTGGACTGCTCTCAGGATTGCATTTACATTGCCAGTGACTGTAGCTCAAGCAGAGAGGAGCTTTTCCAAACTCAGGTTAATCAAGACATACCTGAGGTCAACCATGTCTCATGCTCAACAGCAACGGCTCACTTGCCTTGCTGTCATAAGAATAAAGCATATGTCATAAGCATAAATCATGCAATAGGGGAGCAGATCTCATATGATGCCATTATTGATGACATTATTGAAGTCAGATTTTAGTTTCAGTTTGTGGTTTCTGTTATGCAGTGAAGTAAATAAGTTATTTTTCTTTAGTATGATTTGTTCTATATTAATTCTATATTTATATAATATTTGTTTGTACACAGTATATTTATTTAAGTTATGAGTAGTTTAATAAAACGTGTGGTGTGTACAAAATGTGCAGTTTTTAATTAATTTTTTTTGCGGGGAGGGGGGGGGGGGCGCCGGGAGGGAGTCTCCCCCAGGGAGCAAATCAGTGTAGAACCGCCACTGATTGTAGTACACTTTCCAAAAATATATTATTGGAAAATATACTTTAAGTGAAAGCCTGGTCTAATTTCCAAAGTATACTTATTTAAACTTGTTTTTCAATATATTTTGGTATATTTTTAAAAAATATGCTCGAAATAATCATTGTACAAATATACAGAAAGTATACATTAGAATACAATTTTTAATATACGGTAGTCTCAGTATATTATCAGTTAAATTTAAATGAACTTATTAATATGTACTTATATTTAATGCACTACTCTCTCGTGCGCGCGCTTTTAGACTCGTTTTTGCACGCTGAATCTCTCTCCCACGCACGCGCGATCTCATCTCACAACTCGTTTTTGTGCGCTGAAAATAACTTTTGTCGTTCAAGAAAATTTATGTTTGCACTCTCTCACTCTTGCAACTGCAGCAGCGTTAGAACTCCAGCCAACCGGATACTAGAATCTGCGCCCCACCAGCCAATCAGAGACTGGAGGCTGGCAGATTCGGACTATCCGTTCTCTGATTGGCTCCCCAGTGCTCCATTTCTAGTTTGACTTAACGGCTGAAGCTGCATCATCGCGTGCGTTTGTTCGTATCGTTATTATTTTATTTTCATCGGCATAAAGTTAATTTAACGGTTTTTGGTAGGTAATTTGTAATTAAGTACATACTTTAAGTTATAGAATGTATTTTGTAATGTGTTGTTGCTAAATCTTCTGTACTTTGCTTGTGGTATAATGGCTCTGTAGTTCTCGGCCTGTTTTCAGTCTCTGTGTAACAGAATCAACACACCAGATTTAAACTAATACTGTACCTGTAGATTCTAATACTAATGTCTGTCTGTGTTTACACACCAGGTTTAAACTAATACTGTACCTATAGATTCTAATACTAATGTCTGTCTGTGTTCACACACCAGGTTTAAACTAATACTGTACCTGTAGATTCTAATACTAATGTCTGTCTGTGTTCACACAACAGTTTAAATTTTAGTTTGTGTGTTTGTATGACAACCTGAGTTTTGTTGAACACAAATAAACTATAGAAGTGCTTTTTCGTAACCTTGTGCAAATTAAAGCTGTTGAACTCATTAATAAAATCTGCCTCATACTTACTGATGTAATGTGTTTCAAAAACATGTTATAGTGTAGAAAATGCATTTAGCATTTGTAAATTATCCTAAACACTTAATGTACTGGTAACACATTTGCAATACAGTAGTATAGAAGGTTGTGTGCACTGTATGATACAATAAAGTATATTTGTATTAACCACAAAGTGCACTTTTTTAGTATTTGTAATTTTCCAGAAGTATAACAGCACGCTACTGCTGCAATAAGAATATACTCATAGTATATTAATCATGTATTTGTAATCCAGTAAAAATAGCTGTAATGTACTTATAATACATTAAATATATGCTTACATTTTATTAATTACTATTAGGTATGTACGTTAGTACACACACTGCCATATACTTTAAGTGTACTAAAGTATACTTAAAGTTGTTCCACTTTAGCACACAAAAGTATACTTAATACAATTTAATTACAACTTAAATACACTTAGTGTCACGGGCGGTTCAGAGGTGGCTGAGCTGAAGTGAACCCAATAGCAGACAAGCAGTGATTAACTGGCAGAAAATAATGTTTAACCTTTATTTTACATACACTGAGAGTTGTGTAAGCAGATGCAGCAGGAGCAGGAGAGAGAAGCAGTGGCTGTGTGTGCTTAGTGACTGGGAGAGAGGGGAAGCCTTTAATGACGCGAGCGGAGGCGGGGCTATGACGCGAGGGAATCTCCACAATCCCGGAAGTCAAATGCCGGGAATCCTCTCGGATCTTTATGAGCGATTCCTCTTTGTCAATCCGCTTAGCACGTAGAGGTTGGAGGAATGCAGCATCTTGTTCTCTTCGGCGCGCACCGCGGTTGTCCCTCTCCTTTGTTTTAAGGCGAAGATCGGCGCGCACCGCGAATGTATTCCCTCCGCGAACACGGGAGCGCTCGAATGCGGAAATGCTCGCGTCGGTGGAGAACAGCCGGCTGGCGAAGAAGGCGAAGTGGTGGCTGGAAGAATCGTCTTTGTCCAGGCTAAAGTTGGTATCCGATAATCCAGCAGCGAGAGCAAACGAATCCAAACCGTGAGTACAAATCCGAATACTGAAAGCATGCGAGGTCATACACAAAGATCAGTCCGACAATGACAGAAGTACCAGGAGCGGCGTAGGCGAGAGAGAAGTCCGAGAAACAGGCAGGGTCGATAACAGGCTAGGGTAAACTGAGAACTACTTGACAAAATAAACACGAGGCACACGAGTAAGATACTGCGGCACTGAATGGTCTTCTCAGCGTGCTTAAAAAGCCTAAAGATGATTGCATGATCAGGTTCAGGTGTGCTCGAGCGGCAGGTGAGCTTGCTGGAGGAAAAACCTGGAGTGGAGTTTTAGGGTTTGGAGGTGCTGGGTTGTTCTGGCTGGCATGTGACAGTACCCCCCCTCCTACGAACGCCGCCTGGCGTTCTGGCCGGTGCGTTAGGATGTTGCTGGTGGAAATCCTCAATGAGGGATGGGTCCAAAATGAATCTTGACGGAATCCAGCTTCTTTTCTCTGGGCCATAGCCCTCCCAATCTACTAGGTACTGGAGGCCCCTGCCTCGTCGTCGAGCCTTCAACAGTCTTCATACGGTGAATGCTTCACCGCCATCGATGACTTGGGGAGGAGGAGCTGGGCGGGTGGGTGGACTTAGTGGGCAGGAGACCAGAGGTTTGATCTGGGAGACGTGAAATGAGGGGTTTATCCGGCGCATAGTGGAGAGAAGACGGAGTCTGACAGTGCAGGGGTTGATGACTTTAATTATCGTAAATGGGCCAAGAAACCTGGGGGACAATTTCCGAGAGATGGTCTTGAGGGGGATATTACGAGCGGACAGCATGACCCTTTGGCCCACTCGATAGGGCGGTGCTCGGGAACGTCGCCGGTCGGCTTGTTGTTTGAAGGTTGAGACTGTCCGGCGGATCTTTGATCTTGCGTTTAGCCAAGTTCTCCGGCATCTGTGGATGAAGGCTTGAGCCGACGGGACCGAAACCTCCGCCTCCTGAGAGGGGAACAGGGGAGGCTGGTAACCGAGAGAGCACTGGAAAGGCGAGAGGCCGGTAGCTGACGTGGGCAAGGAGTTGTGGGCATATTCGATCCACGGGAGCATCCGGCTCCAAGAACGCGGCTCTTTGGAGGTCATACACCGGATGGCTGTTTCAAGGTCCTGGTTGGCCCGCTCTGTCTGCCCATTAGTCTGTGGGTGATACCCTGAAGACAAACTGGGCGTAGCACCGATCAGCTTACAGAAGGCAGACCAGAATTGTGCCGCAAATTGGGGTCCACGGTCCGATACAATGTCTATCGGGAGCCCATGAATCCGGAAAACATGAGTGACTAGCAGTTCCGCTGTCCCTTTGGCTGTAGGGAGGCTTGATAGGGGAACAAAGTGAGCTGCCTTGGAAAAACGGTCCACGATAGTGAGAACACAGGTGTGGCCTTCGGTCTCGGGCAGTCCGGTGACAAAATCAAGGGCTATGTGGGACCAGGGCCTGTGCGGGATTGGAAGAGGTCTAAGGTGTCCAGCAGGCGGCTTGTTGCTGGCTTTATTCCTTGCGCAGTCATCGCAGGCACTCACGAAGCGGCGGATGTCATCTCTCATGGTGGGCCACCAGAAGCGTTGCTGGACCAGAGCTAGAGTGCGTGCCGCCCCCGGGTGACAGGCCAGCCTTGAGTCATGCCCCCATTCCAGGACACGAGGTCGTTCTGCCTCCGGGACAAAGAGTTTGCCTGTTGGTGTCTCTGGGGGACTGGGTCCCTGGTTGAGTGCCGTTCTGACTCGTGACTCGACGTCTAGCAGTGCTGCCCCTACCAGGCATTGAGGAGGCAAAATGGTGGCATCGGATGCTTGATCTTGGGCTGGTGAGAACTGATGGGAAAGAGCGTCTGGTTTAGTGTTCTTCGAGCCCAGTCGGTAAGACAAGGAGAAATTGAAACGAGAAAAAAAAAGGGACCACCTTGCTTGTCGGGAATTGAGGCGTTTGGCCGTTCTTAGATATTCCAGGTTTTTGTGGTCCGTCCAGACCAGGAACGGGGTCTCGGTTCCCTCCAGCCAGTGTCGCCACTCCTCTAATGCCAGTTTTACAGCTAGTAGCTCTCAATCCCCAATGCCGTAGTTCCTTTCAGTGGGTGAGAGTCGGCGGGAGAAAAAACAGCAGGGGTGCAGTTTGTTGTCCTTGGGAGACCTTTGCGATAGAACCGCCCCTACTCCGGAGTCTGAGGCGTCCACCTCGACAACGAACTGAAGGGAAGGATCAGGCTGTTGGAGAATCGGAGCTGAAGTAAAACGCCTCTTCAGTTCCCGGAATGCCTCGGCTGCTTGTCCCGTCCAAGTAAATGGGCACTTTATTGAGGTCATGGAGGTGAGTGGCATGGCTACTGAGCTATAGTCACGGATAAATCGCCTGTAAAAATTGGCGAAACCCAAGAAACGCTGGAGGTCCTTACGGGTGGTTGGGAGGGGCCAGTCAGTAACGGCTCGTAGCTTGGCGGGGTCCATCTGGATCTTGGAAGGAGCAATGATGAAGCCCAGAAAAGAAACAGTGTTACGGTAAAATTCACATTTTTCGGCCTTGATGAAGAGCTGGTTTTCAAGAAGCCTCTGAAGCACCTGACGAACATGTCTTGTATGTTCCTCCATGGAGCGGGAGAAGATGAGAATGTCATCCAGATAGACAAAGGCAGATACATCGATGAAATCCCTAAGGACATCGTTGACCAAGGCTTGGAAGACTACCGGGGCGTTGGCCAACCCGAAGGGCATTACAAGATATTCATAATGACCAGATGAGGTGTTAAAAGCGATCTTCCACTCGTCTCCCTCCCTAATTCTAACGAGGTGATAGGCACTGCGGAGGTCCAACTTGGTAAAGATCTGGGCCCCCTGCAGGAGGACAAAGGCTGTTGACATCAGGGGTAGGGGATACCGGTTTTTAACGGTAATGTCATTAAGCCCTCTATAGTCGATACAGGGGCGCAGGGACCCATCTTTTTTGGACACGAAGAAGAAGCCTGCCCCGGTGGGAGATGATGATGGTCGGATAATACCGGCGGCTAATGATTCTGAGATGTATTTATCCATGGCCTTTCTTTCGTGTTGGGAGAGTGAGTAGAGACGTCCTCGTGGTGGAGTCGTACCAGGAAGGAGGTCAATGGCACAGTCATAGGGTCGGTGTGGTGGTAGAGAAGTCGCCCGGGACTTGCTGAAGACCATTCTGACATCTGCGTAATCACTTGGGAGTCAGGAAACTCCTCAGAAGAGATTATTACTGAAGAGGGACTGAGCGCAGACTTGAGGCATGATGCTAGGCAGAGAGGACTCCATCCGAGGATGGCATTGTTCTGCCAGTCTATTTGTGGGTTATGGCGGATGAGCCAGGGGCGTCCAAGAACGAGCTGGGCTTGAGCCTTGGGCATGATTAGGAACGATATCTCTTCTGAATGGTTCCCAGATGTCCCCAGGGTCACTGGAGCGGTCCGCCGGGTAATTGGGGGGAGGAGCGTCCCATCGAGAGCTCGGACTGACAAGGGCGGCCCCAATGGAACGGTGGGCAAGTACAGTTCCTCGACTTTTGAAGCACTGATTAAATTCTGGTCCGAGCCGGAGTCAACAAGAGCATGAAGAACATGGGAGAAATTATTCCAAAGGAGCAGGACGGGGAGAAGTGAGCGGTCCCTAGGCGACTGTTTTTGGTTCGCCCCCTCCAGCCTAGGTTCACTGGGGGGGCCTTGCCTTTTAATGGGCACTGGAGGCGTAGATGTCCGAACTGCCCACAGTAAAGGCACGCTCCCGTCTGAACCCGACGTAGTCTCTCCTCCGGTGAGATCCGGGTTCGCCTGATCTGCATGGGTTCGGCCGGAGAGCCGGTGGAGGTGGTTAGAACAGGAGCATTGTAGGTCTTGGGCTGGGGTGGGGTAGGGACGCGGTGCCTTTGTCGGAGGCGTGCATCCACTCGCCCTGCTAGATCCATTAGACCATTGAGGTCTTCAGGGAGCTGCTGGGAGACTATTTGATCCTTGACTGACTCCAAAAGTCCATTCAAGAAGGTGTCATACAAGGCCTGGGCATCCCATTCAGTAGCAGCCGCCAAGGTTGGAACTCGATGGCATAGTCATAAGTAGATCTAGAACTCTGACGAAGCTTCAGCAGTTGCCTCGCGGTCTCCCTACCTGCGTACGAGCGATCAAAGACCCTCTTCATCTCCTCAGTGAAAGCGCTGAAGGTAGCACAGCAAGGATTGTTAGCATCCCAGATGGTAGTCCCCCATTCACGGGCTCTGTCTGTGAGGAGGGTGATGATATAAGCCACCTTAGAGCGTTCGTTAGGGAAGGTTGAGGGTTGAAGCTCCAGTGACAGAGAACACTGAGACAGGAAGGAACGACATGTTCCGGGATCGCCATTGTATGGTTGAGGGTTGGGCAGGCGAGGTTCGTGCCGGGCCGGGGGTGTCGAAGTAGAAGGAAGAGCAGTGCATACCTGTTGAAACTGGGTCGACAGCTGAGACAAAGTCTGGGAGATCTGCTGGAGACTTTGCCGTTGGGAATTAATCAAAGCTCCTTGCTGGGCGACCGTCTGACGCAATCGGGCATCAGAACGTGCACTAGACCTGAGCTGAAGCCTGGTTTGAGGGCTAGGTCTGGGGCGAGAGGTGTCCGCTGGGTCCGTCATGGCCGCAGTATACTGTCACGGGCGGTTCAGAGGTGGCTGAGCTGAAGTGAACCCAATAGCAGACAAGCAGTGATTAACTGGCAGAAAATAATGTTTAACCTTTATTTTACATACACTGACACTTGTGTAAGCAGATGCAGCAGGAGCAGGAGAGAGAAGCAGTGGCTGTGTGTGCTTAGTGACTGGGAGAGAGGGGAAGCCTTTAATGACGCGAGCGGAGGCGGGGCTATGACGCGAGGGAATCTCCACAATCCCGGAAGTCAAATGCCGGGAATCCTCTCGGATCTTTATGAGCGATTCCTCTTTGTCAATCCGCTTAGCACGTAGAGGTTGGAGGAATGCAGCAGCTTGTTCTCTTCGGCGCGCACCGCGGTTGTCCCTCTCCTTTGTTTTAAGGCGAAGATCGGTGCGCACCGCGAATGTATTCCCTCCGCGAACACGGGAGCGCTCGAATCCGGAAATGCTCGCGTCGGTGGAGAATAGCCGGCTGGCGAAGAAGGCGAAGTGGTGGCTGGAAGAATCGTCTTTGTCCAGGCTAAAGTCGGTATCCGATAATCCAGCAGCGAGAGCAAACGAATCCAAACCGTGAGTACAAATCCGAATCCTGAAAGCATGCGAGGTCATACACAAAGATCAGTCCGACAATGACAGAAGTACCAGGAGCGGCGTAGGCGAGAGAGAAGTCCGAAAAACAGGCAGGGTCGATAACAGGCTAGGGTAAACTGAGAACTACTTGACAAAATAAACACGAGGCACACGAGTAAGATACTGCGGCACTGAATGGTCTTCTCAGCGTGCTTAAAAAGCCTAAAGATGATTGCATGATCAGGTTCAGGTGTGCTCGAGCGGCAGGTGAGCTTGCTGGAGGAAAAACCTGGAGTGGAGTTTTAGGGTTTGGAGGTGCTGGGTTGATCTGGCTGGCATGTGACACTTAGTACAAAATTAGTTGTTCCAAAATAGCAAACTTCAAGTATACTAGTCATTAGACTGGCTGCAAGTACTTTCAAGTATGCTTTGGCATGCTAGGATTTAATATACTTAGCATGCTTTTTTTTTTACTAGGGTTAACAGAGCTGATATTCTAAAGCGGTGGTAATATGAAGAAAAATGTACAGGATTTACATGGGCACGGACTGTCTACCACCTCCATGTTTCATTTTCTTCAACTTTAGGCTACATAGTACTGGTAAGAATTTAAAACTACTTTCACCCCTGTTAATTATAACTGTTGGTTGCTAACTGTCAGATGCCACCTCTGCCAGTTGTGGTTAGATAAGTTCTGCCAGTTGTGGAAAACTAAAGACTGGCTAACTACAGTATACAAACAAATAATCTCTTGATAATATACTGCGTTTGTAGGACTGTTGAATTAATGCCATATCACACTTGATATCAAGCTGTTTTATGTAATTTGTGTTAAATTAACTGTATCTTTCTTTAAGAATAATTTCTTTGAAAATTATTTTCACTGAATTTAGAAAAAAAAGTCTATGTGTGTCTGATACCCACCATGAGGTATGACTAAAATAATGACAGTGGTGTAGTTTAAAACAGTTCCATTGTCTATTTGTTTATTTATTCATTTGTCAGCTACTGAGTTAGTTAGTTAGTTAGGTAGTTAGTTTATTAGTATCCCAATTGTTTGACATCCACTAAAAGTAAAAGTTTGGACACACCTTATCCTTCAGTGGTTTTTTTTCCTTAATTTTTTATTATTTTCAATATTGTAAATCAATATCCATGATATTGTGATACCAATATCACATTTACTGTAGCTTTGATGACAGCTTGGCACACTCATGGCATTCTCTCATCCAATTCACAACGTAGTCACCTGGAATTGTTTTCAGTTTACAGGTGTGCCTTGTTGAGAATTAAGTTCTGGCCTTTCTTGCCTTCTTTGATGAAACTGGCTCTGTCCCAGGAAAGGAAGACCAAGAGCTACCTCTGCTGCAGGTTTAATTTATTAGAATCACCAGCCTCATATTAAAGCTCACATAAATGCTTCTCAGAGTTCAAGCAGCAGACATATTTCAGCATCTACTGCTCAGAGAAGACTGCGGGAGTCAGGTCTACATGGTTAAATTGCGGCAAAGAAATCATTACTTTGGAAGAACAACAAGAAGCGACTTGTTTGGGTCAAGAAACACAAGGAATGGACATTAGATCAGTAATGTCTCTCTCTCTTTTTTTTGCAGACAGTTTCTGATTGTGTGGTTGCCCCTGTGAAACATGGAGGAAGAGGCGTGATGGTTTGGGGGTACTTTGCTGTGACAGTGTTGGTGACTTGGGGACAAGCATGGCTATCACAGCATTTTGAAGTGATATGCCATCCCATCTGGTTTGCACTAGTGGAACCATTATTTGTTTTCCAATAGGACAATGACCCCAAAAACACCTCTGGGTTAAGTAAGACCTATTTGTCCACGAAGGAGAGTGATGAAGTGTTGCATAATATGACCTGGTCTACACACAAAAAAAACCCAGGCTAAGTACATGTGAGATGGTTTGGGATACGATGGACAAAAGAATGAAGGAAAAGCAGCCAACAAGCTGGGAACAAGAGTGTGCAAAGTCTTCTACTTTGAAGAATCAGAAATATAAAATGTTATTCTGGGTTATTAAACAATTCAATTCAATTCAATTCAGTTTTATTTGTATAGCGTTTTTAACAATTGAAATTGTCTCAAAACAGCTTTACACAATCAAAAGAATTATTTAAGTTGTATGGAATGTGAATGTGTATGAATCAAAATGTTCAGATAGTCCCTGGTGAGCAAGCCCGAGGGCGACAGTGGCAAGGAAAAACTCCCTGAGATGGTAATAGGAAGAAACCTTGAGAGGAACCAGACTCGACAGGGAACCCATCCTCATCTGGGTGAAACAGATAGCAGGAAATGATCTGCATTTATACAGTGTTAAGTGTTAGGTTCAGCTATAATAGTTGATGTTAATTGATGTTATAATAGTTGATGTAAAATGGAGTCCAGTAGTTATTCGAGACTCAGATAGACTTGTAGAAAGTTCCAGTCCTGAACTATCGAATTGTCAAGTCCTCAGAGAAACAGCTGACAACACCAGTCGAGGCCAGAACCGTCTTCTAAGTAGATAGAATCATCCCCAGACACCAGGCGCATCCTAAAGAGACACACGGGGCATCCATGCGATGAGACCTCCAACCAGAAACCGGGCACCAGGATGGATCAGACAGGTCCGGAGGGCAGAGGGAGTCTGGATCACTGGCAGCTCAGGAACCACATGTGTAGCTCGACAGAGAGAGAGAGAGAAAGAGTGAAAGGGGGAGACAGGGGGAGAGAGGAAAGAGAAAGAGGGGGAGGAAGAGAAGAGGAGGAGAGATTGCAATTAGATATGGTCACAGTCACAGTGTCTAATGTGAATGTATATTTACTGTAGAGTGCAAGCAGGGACTCCGGCAGGACTAACTATGACAGCATAACTAAAAGGGAGAGCCAGAAGGAAACACAAACATGAGGGCTCCCTGAGATGTAAAGCAAACAATCACCTCACCGTCAACAAACCTGAGTGATCAAATGAGACTGAGGAAGACAGCATCTAAACATACCAGTTCACCATAATACTCTACGTCCATGAGTCCCCCATATCTGCTCCTTTACCTTATGGCAAATCTATTTATAAAAATGCTTGGCTAAATAAATAGGTTTTGAGCCTAGACTTAAACACTGAGACTGTGTCTGAGTCCCGAACACTATTTGGAAGACTATTCCATAATTTTGGGGCTTTGTAAGAAAAAGCTCTGCCCCCAGCTGTAGTTTTCATAATACGCGGTACTGATAAGCAGCCTGCATCCTTTGACGGAAGTAGGCGTGGCGGATCGTAAGACACTAGCAGTTCGCTCAGATACTGCGGGGCGAGACCATTTAATGCCTTATATGTCAAGAGTAGTATTTTAAAATCAATGCGAAATTTCACAGGGAGCCAATGCAGTGAAGATTGGATAGGGGTGATGTGCTCATATCTTCTGGTTCTAGTGAGGACTCTCGCTGCTGCATTCTGGACTAGCTGAAGCTTGTTTATGCACCTAACTGAACAACCAGACAGTAAGGCATTACAATAGTCCAACCGAGAAGTGATAAAAGCATGAACGAGTTTTTCTGCATCGTTTAGCGACAATATATTTCTTATTTTGGCGATATTTCTGAGGTGAAAGAATGCTATCCTGGTGATATTATCTACATGAGCTTCAAATGACAGGCTGGAATCTATAATCACGCCGAGGTCTTTTACTGTTGCACTTGACGGAACAGAAAGGCCATCTAAAGTTACGGTGTGATCTAAGATTTTACTTCTAGCTGTATGCGGTCCTATGACTAGAACTTCTGTCTTATCCGGATTAAGCAGAAGGAAGTTAATTAGCATCCAATTTCTTATGTCCTGCACACATTGCTCAACTTTAGTAAGATGGTTTTTCTCATCAGGTTTTGTTGAGACGTATAGCTGTGTGTCGTCAGCATAACAATGAAAACTAATACCATGCTTACGGATTATGTTGCCCAGAGGAAGCATGTAAAGGGAAAAAAGCAGTGGGCCTAAAACTGAACCCTGCGGAACGCCAAACTCCACTAGGGAACATGCAGAATAATCACCATTTAAGTCTACATACTGATAACGATCAGTCAAATAGGATCTAAGCCAGGAGAGGGCTGTACCCTTTTTTTGTACCCAAGCAATTTTGTTGGCCCAACTTAATGTTTTTAGGTTCCGTCAAAGTAATGTTATTAGGTTCATTTAACTTATTTACTACAGCTGCATCCAATATAATTTAATACTGTTAACATAAATGAATAGGGTTGGTACAACAAATTTTTCAGTTGTAAATTAAGTTGTTCCAACTCAAGTAAATTTAAATTTACTGGTCAACTTTACTGGTAAAAATTTACAAATTTACTGGTAAATTTAAAGCCCAGGGCCCGGTTTCTCGAAAGCTTCTTATCGCTAAGTAGTTCTTAAGTTGTACCTTAACCTCTCTCTTAACTTTATGGCGCATTTCCCGAAACGTTCTTACACTAAGTATCTCTTAGCTAAGTCACACGTTCGTAAGGTTGGTCTGGACCAACCTTAACTCATACTTAGCGTAGTTTCAGCTCAAGACGCTAGTCGCCGCCACTGAGCAGCAGTCTTTATAAACCAGCGGTGTATGCAAACACATTATGGCACGTTATCAAAGTCATATTAATGATGGAATATACTGTAGGCCTGTTTAAGAATGTTATTTTATTTTATATCAGAACTAATAGAGTGACTTTTAATTAGCCTATTTCATAATGTGACTAACGCATTAAAATTGCCAATCACTATTAATATTAAACAGGTGGCGAACAATTAGGCAGCGATCATGGTGTTGTGTTAAACTGAAGACGGCGCGGTCCGTGGAGCCGTGTGAGTCATGTACATTTTTCCTTTAGACAAAACTTCAGCCCTTTTCATATTTTCCCCGTGGTCGTTATTAAAAAAATGTATAAATAAAAGTTTTGCCTTCCAAGGCAACAGATTATGGAGCTTCTTGAGCTGCTCAGACCTGCGTGTGCCAGACCAAAGCGTCGTACTTACTGTACACTCCCCGTCCCGATGTCCAGCTGCTCGCTGCTTTTTGTTTAAAATATGTTTCATTGATCATTAGCCATTATCCATAACTTTATGGGTTTTTCTTTTGACACATATTATTTTTATGAAATTTTATTTAGTTAGATGAGAAAATAACCATGGGAGTTTCAAACCCAGCATCCATTCATTTTTCTGGGTGATTGTAATGTTTAATACCCCTACAGTATTCACTTATGCAGTTTGACTCACTGTGAGATGCGGTGTGTTATACCCCTATCTCACCTGCACGGTCTCGCGCTGTGGCCGTAGGCTTGATCATGATTCACCCCGAGTTTTTGCGCTGTAATTATGTTTCCATCTTTCCACGTGAAAAATTCAACGTTTAATTTTTTGCTGGTCCTCGCGGAAGCTTGCTGTCATGCACACTCACCCGCGACCGGCACTAGGACCCCGGAAGTAAGACGGTCGCGAACCTGAAAGCATAAAGGTAAACAAGATGGCGCCGCACATCGCTCTGTCATTGAGTTATGCCCAGATCTTTTCGGAATCGTTCCCGTATCTGTGAGTACTCACTTTCTTGGCTATCTTTTCAGACTGAGTGTGTGTTTATAGGACTAGGGTTAGATTGTGTCTTTCCTTTGCTCATTGGGTGTGAGAGTCCTTATAGCAAATGGCGTGATTATCCTGCCCGCTCGTGTTTATCCCCGTTTGGGTTTACCATTCACGCTACAGGGCTAACTGCTAAAGCTATCTGCTCATCCCGGTTTGTTCGTGACAGATAGCACGATCATCATTCTAGTCATCCCGGTTAGTTCGTGACAGAATGACAGAGCCAAGAGCAGTAAACCCAGCGGATCACGCCCGCCTCCGCGATGTGGTTGACCAGCATGCTTTGCTCATCAATACGCTAACCCACCCCCCCCCCGACGTTTTTTTAGCTCTTCCAGATAAATGGGATGGCACGGATGGGAAATGCAGTGTGTTTTTAACATCGCTGGAATTGGTGTTTGAGTTCAATGCCACCAAGTACTCCACCGACCGGCTGCGCATTGCACTCCTCGTCTCGTTGCTATCAGGGCAGGCAGCAGAGTGGGCCACGGCAGTCCTGCGCGCAGACACAGACACCGCGCACTCTTACAATGAATTCACCCGCCAGCTCAAGCTAACCTTTGAACATCCCGCGGGCGAGGTGGAGACCGACACAAAGCTCTACCACCTGCGGCAGGGAGGACTGCCCGTGAGCAAATATACTGCCGAGTTCCGGACCCTCGCCATCCAGACCTCCTGGGGAGAAGCAGCCCTCCGGACGTCCTACTTCGAGGGGCTGGCTAATCGCATCAAAGGTGAGCTAGCCGGACGAGAGCTCCCAGCCACATTGGAGGGGCTAATCCAGCTAGCCCTCCGGATCGACCAGCGCCTCCTCTCTCGTCCGAAGCCAGCACCCCGAACCCTGCCGCCACCATCCACTTATGCCTACACTGCACCAAGGCCACCACCCACCGTCACCACCGCTCTTCCTGAACGTGTCGGATCTCCACCCCCTGCCGTGGTTGACACCGGAGCCGGGGAACCCATGCAACTAGGGCGCGCCTCCCTGACCGTGGCGGAACGCGAGAGACGTTACCGCGAGGGACTGTGCGCATATTGCGGCTCAGCAGCGCACCACCGAGCCACCTGTCCGTCCCGTCCGGGAAACGCCCAGACCCGGTGAGAGATAGGAGAGACTCCCCGGGTACCATCCACCTCTCCGCCACCACCGACAACGCCGCTACTCGACTCACGGTTCAGGTAACCCTCCACCTTGGCCACAAACGGGTCAGAAGTACTGCGTTCATCGATTCCGGTGCTGCGGGTAACTTCATTGACTCAACATACGCCAGAGGATTGTGGGTAAAGATTGAGGCGTTATCCCAGCCTGTGAGAATCACCTCAGTCGACGGGCGGCCCCTCTCATCCAGCCCCATCACCCAGCAGACTCCACCCATCACTCTCGTCCTCGGCCAACATCAGGAGTCCATACAATTTCACCTCACACCCATCTCCTCTCCACCCATCATCCTCGGCTATCCCTGGCTCTTACAGCACGATCCACTCATCTCCTGGTCTCAGAACCGGATCCTTCAATGGGGGCCGACCTGCACCGACCTATGCCTACAGGCCCAGGCTGGGACGTGTTCCAGGGAGTCCGAGGCCCCCGACGTCGACATCCACGCCATTCCTCCACCATATCGAGACCTGGCTGAGGTGTTCTGTAAACGCCGGGCCAGCCACCTTCCACCTCGCTTTCTCGGGTTTGCGAACTTCTATCGTCGCTTTATCCGGGGCTACAGTACAGTTGCAGCACCGCTCACTGCACTTACCAGGCTCTCCAACCATTCCTTCCAACTCGACCCTACCGCCATCTCAGCTTTTCACCGACTCTATCATCTGTTCACCACCGCACCCATCCTGCTTCATCCAGATGCCAGCCAACCGTTCGTTGTGGAGGTGGACGCGTCGGAGGTGGGCGCCGGCGCTGTTCTCTCCCAACGAGGTCCAGACCAGAAGCTGCACCCATGTGGCTTCTACTCCAAAAAATTTAACCCCACTCAGCAGTGATACGGTGTAGGGGACCGCGAACTGCTGGGCATAAAGTGGGCCTTGGAGGAGTGGCGTCACTGGCTCCAGGGCGCCAGTGAGCCATTCATCGTCTGGACGGATCACCAAAACCTGATCACCATCCGCAGTTTGAGGCAGTTGAACCCACGACAGGCACGGTCGGCACTGTTCTTCGAACAATTAAATTTCCACCTCTCGTACCGCCCGGGGTCGAAGAACACCAAGGCTGACGCCCTCTCTTGGCAATACGAGCGAGAGACGCCCCGGGCGGACCCCGTGCCTGTCCTTCCACCCACCCGCATCATCGCACCCCTGCAGTGGAACCTGGAAACGAGGGTCCGCCAGGCTCTGACCAGGGACCCAGCACCGGCAGGTGTGCCGCCCGGACGGCTCTTCGTCCCCGAACGACTCCAATCTGAGGTCCTCCAGTGGGGCCATTCCTCACCCGTCGCAGGACACCAGGGAAGCCGGAGAACCACCACCTTCATCGGCCGGGCCTTCTGGTGGCCCTCAATGAGGAGGGACATAATCGAGTTCGTTCGGGCGTGCCCAATGTGCGCCAGGGCGAAGGACACTAATCAACCAACTCCAGGGGAACTCCAACCACTTCCAGTTCCCCGTCGACCCTGGTCCCACATTGCCGTAGACTTCATCACGGGCCTGCCGGATTCAGATGGAAAAGACGTCATCCTGACCATTGTGGACCGCTTCTCCAAGGCAGTGCACCTGGTGGCCCTCGCCGGACTAACGTCAGCGAAAGAGACAGCCGAGCTGATTTTGGAACACGTAGTCCGATTGCATGGGTTCCCAAAGGACATCGTCTCGGACAGAGGTCCCCAGTTCACCGCCCGGTTCTGGAAGGCCTTCTGCCGTCTGATCGATTCGTCCTGCAGTTTGTCTTCTGGCTACCACCCTCAGACGAACGGTCAGACGGAGCGAGCCAACCAACAGCTGGAGCGCTACCTAAGATGTTTTGTGTCTGACCGCCAGCGCTCCTGGGCCCGCTACCTCAAGTGGGCCGAGTTATCTCACAACCTCCATGTCTCCTCAGCCACCAACCTGAATCCATTTGAGGTGTGCTATGGTTTCCAGCCTCCGATGTTCACCCACCAGGAACCGGAGGTTGACGTACCATCGGCCCAACAGTTGGTTCGCCGGTGCCGGCGGCTATGGCACCAAGCCAACCTAGCCATCCGACGCACCAACACCAACTATGTGGCCCAACACCGCTGCCGGCACCCCCCGGGACGATTGTACCACGTAGGTGACAAGGTGTGGCTATCAACCAAAAACCTCCACCTGCACACGGAGTCCAAAAAATTATCACCAAGATTCATCGGGCCATACCGCATCACCCTCAGGATCAACCCTGTCACCTACCGGCTCCAGCTGCCTGCGGCGGTCCGGATCCACCCTGTCTTCCACACCTCACAGCTGAAACCATTCACCACCTCACCCATGGTTACACCCACCCCCCCTGCTCCTCCTCCCCGAATCATTGACGGCGGTCCCGCCTACACCGTGCGACGGATCCTCGACTCGTGCCTTCGGGGCAGGGGCACCCAGTATCTGGTCGACTGGGAGGGCTACGGCCCCGAGGAGCGGTCCTGGGTTCCGGCTCGCTTCATCCTCGACTCCGGGCTCATTAGGGACTACCGTCACCGGGTATCCCCCACCCCTGGACCCTCCGGAGTCGGTCCTGGACGGGGGGGTACTGTCATGCACACTCAGCCGCGACCGGCACTAGGACCCGGAAGTAAGACGGTCGCGAACCTGAAAGCATAAAGGTAAACAAGATGGCGCCGCACATCGCTCTGTCATTGAGTTATGCCCAGATCTTTTCGGAATCGTTCCCGTATCTGTGAGTACTCACTTTCTTGGCTATCTTTTCAGACTGAGTGTGTGTTTATAGGACTAGGGTTAGATTGTGTCTTTCCTTTGCTCATTGGGTGTGAGAGTCCTTATAGCAAATCGCGTGATTATCCTGCCCGCTCGTGTTTATCCGCGTTTGGGTTTACCATTCACGCTACAGGGCTAACTGCTAAAGCTATCTGCTCATCCCGGTTTGTTCGTGACAGATAGCACGATCATCATTCTAGTCATCCCGGTTAGTTCGTGACACTTGCAGACTTTGCAGAACTTCGCGGAATGTTAAAGGAACGTCGTGGGCAATCGCGGCAGCTCACGGAGATGAGTCCGGCCACACAGGTGAGAGAGGGGTATTAGGCACCGTGATCCGCCTCGAGTGACCGGCGCCCGACGGTCCGCGAAGATCTACAAGGTCCGCGAGCTTTCACATGTTAAACATGTTTATTTTTTTTTTGCGTGGTAAAATGGAAAACGTAATAACAGCACCAAAACTCGCGCCGAATCATAATGAACTGCACTTACGGCCCCGCGTGTGAGATAGGGGTATTAAACCTCCACTCTGTCATCTCATCGTATTCATTCCATAAGTGCGCTATACAACCCCAACAACTGATACTTCACATTGTTTCTGAAGCTGGTGAAGAGTGTTATCACGGTTCGTTTCACGGCCACATGTTACATGAAAATATTAGCTAAATTAATTAATTATTTAATATTAATTTATATATTTGTCTATTATGGCATGTTATTGTTAAGTTAACCCATGTCGAAATAAACGCTATTAAAAGAATTTAGTGCAATGTTTAATTTGTATAGAAAGTTCCGTCTTTCTTAACGCTGTCATGAAAAAGGAGTGAAAAATCGATTCCTGAGCCACCGATGTCCGCTAATTCAGGACCTTCACTGTAGACAGCGCCGCGTAACATCGGACGTAAGAGGCAGCGACTTAAGAAGACTCCTAAGAGACAGTTCGAGAAATACACTTAGAAAAGTTATCACTTAACGTAAGATATATCTTAAGAGTCTTCTTAGCGCACGAATAGTGTGCGTTATCGAGAAACCGGGCCCTGGTCAATAAAATTCTGTGAAGGAAGGAAACAGACAAACGGGATAAAACGGATATTTTTTATTTTACACCAGGAGCAACTTGCAACTTCTCAATTTGAAAAGATTTACAAAACATAAAACACCACTAATAAGTATTAATAAAAAAAAACCACCAACAGAAACGTTTTGTACTTTATAACTGTACATTATGACTTTTAAATATGACCGTTAGGTACGTTGGTCAGGAAACTCCTGAAGTCAGCTGCAGACATGACACTTTCAGTCACAAACTCCTGTGAAAAAATACAGAGATATATATTCAGTTAAAATTCATGATAATTAATTTAGCAAATGAACAATATTTATACTTTGTTCCTCTCGCTTCACAACTCATGAGAACAGACTGAAACCAGAACCGAACCGGAGATTAAGCACGCGCATATAACCGTCGGTATTTTAAGTGTGATTAAAAATACAAGAAATAGCTTAAACCAAAATAACGTGACTAAACATCACTAAACAGCAGGTGACATTTATGTTCAGTATTTTGTTTCTATTTAGAAAGATGGGAATTAATTCCTGCTTACCTTTTCCACAAACCCGCCAACGTTTGTCTTCTCAAACTGTTCTCTTCTCGCGATATTTTTGCTATTTCCGGTTTTCATATTGACAAGATCTTGTTGGTTTATCTCAACATGATTGAATCTAGTACATGTTAAGTTGTTGAATTTCATGCAAATACAACATAACTTATTCATGTTTAGCTTGGAAACATGAAATTATTATGTACAAAACACATATTACATTTTAGTACATGTAACAGATAGCCAAGTTCATTTTTTTGCACTGGCCTCCTGTAGCTGCCAGAATCAAAATCAAAACCCTGATGCTTGCCTATGAAGCCAAAACTTACTGTACCTGTCAACTCTAGTTACACCTCGCACTGGACCACATTCCCTCTGTTCCTCCAGCTCTTCTTGCTGGTCCCAATATCTCTCAGTGTTTGAGGAAGATCTAGAGGCCTAGGCTCTTTTCTGTTCTGGCAAGTGGTGGAATAAACTTCCTCTAGATGTCCGTACAGCTGAGTCTTCGGCAACTTTTTAACCATGACTTATTTGTTTCTTCAGCACTTGGGCTACTCCCACCCCCACACCAAACAAACAAACAAACAAACAAAAACCTTCCCAACAGTGTTTGACTTATAGTACTTAGTTAGTAACCTAGTAACGCAGGGTAAGGATCTATCCAATGATGGAAACTACAAATCACTTTTGTAAATTGCTCTGGGTAAGAGCGTCTGCCAAATGCTTAAATGTAAATGTAAATAATATAAAAAATTGTGACATGATAAGCTTAGCTTTTTATCTCAAATTCTTCAAATAAAAATAAATGTTGATGTATTTTATAGATGTTCCTATCAATGTAAGAGAAACATTGTGGAATACAGTTGTTCTACATATTAGAATTACATAATAACTTCTCTATACAGATGATTTATTCACAGGTGTCTACAAACACCTGCCACCTGAAAATATCACATTGAATTGAATAGGATCAAGTGATTTATTAGAGAGAAAGAGAGAGCGAGAGAGAGAGAGAGAGAGAGAGAGAGAGCAAAGAGTAAATTGAAATAAGGATTAGATTATAATCTATTTGATACATATAGTTGTTTATTTACTCAGCCTTCTAACTGCTTGAAAAATACCCTTTGTTAGTGTACACAACAACCAAATGTGACTCTTCTTATTTTCATCAGTGTCAAGTCTTGAACAAGAAATGGAGTGCAAGCCTCGTGAAAGTCATGCATATATCAAGTTCAATTAGTGAGTGCTCTTTTATGGTGCAAATAGGTTTTCAAAATGAATTAGCCTAAGTTGCTCAGTGCTGCTTAACGCTGGTTGTCTGATCTACAATGCTTTCCTGATGCCTAATTGAAACGGCTGGGAGAGATGATTAATGGGCTTTGTTAGGATATGATTTCATATCCTAACTCCTGTGCCATGTTCAATCTATTGACCTTATCCACCCCAGCTTCAAATACTACTCTATTCTCTTCATTTATTTTCTCTCTTTCCTCTCTTTTTTGTCTTTGTCCTTTTCCCTGTACCTTCGCTGACCTTCTACATATAGTTTTTTTTTTTTTAGATTCAACTTCTGATTTAAAGGCAAAATAATTAAGACACATAGTTGGAAGTCGAAGCCCTTATACCCCAAAAATGCAAAATTCAAGCACATTCTGACCATAAAAACAGTCATTACTGAGTATTTGATGAGCTTGGCACATGGGAGCTCAGGCCAAAGAGACGGGTGCAAATCCAAACTTTGCTGAGAATGGAGATGATACACTGTAAAAAATCCAACTTGCAAATTGTTAACTCAATTTAAAATTCCAAGTTAGGTGGACATATTTTTGAATTTACTTATAAAATCTATTTAACTGGATTTTACTACTATTTTGTCCAACAAATATAAACAACCAAGTTTAATATTTTGATTTCTTTATTCAATGGTTTCACATCCTGCAGTGTATGCCATGACAATTCATGAGATTGAGGGGATGTGTTAAAAAAAAAGTTGCTACACAATCCTGAAGGACAAGGCTACATAATATCAGTCAATTTTAAACAAGTCAGCTTTATATGAAATCAGGTAAAAATGCAGAGATGCACTTTCTGCCTGGTAAATGTTTCAAGATAAATGCTTAAGTAAGCTCACAAGGAACTTTGGGTGTCAGGCAAGAGCAATGCAATAACAAATATGGCCACCATTAGACATGGGCCTAGGCTGGAATTTAAAGTGAATCACGTTATAATTTCTACCAGATACATAAGAGGATACAGAATACAGGCAATAATTATTTTCTTAAAATAATTATTGGTTTATTACAAGTGTTATTGTTTCATAGCCAATATTTAAATGTAGGATGTTTAGCAAATTAATGCTTGATTCTGGAAGGGTTACAACCACATCAGCAGAAGACCACATCTGGATTCACTCATCTCAGCAGGAAACATGAACCCAAGCCTGAAACCCAAGGCACAGGTTCAATAAAGCTGGACAGTTAAAGGCTGGAAAAACTTGTAGAAGGTACACTGAAAAAAGTGATACTTTGGATCAACTTAAAAAAAATTGCATCAATTTGTTACAAGCAATTTTTTTACTTTCTCTCAAATCAAATGTTATAATTTTATTTAAGGTTTCATTTTTATTAATTATAAATATATTTTTAAGTTTCCCCAAAGCAAAAATAAATTCATCCATCCAAATCAAAAACAAAAGTTGTTACAATGCCTTAGGCCAGTAAAAATAATTTTTCGACTTTGTAATAACTTGATTTTCACTTTAGTAAAAATTTTAAATTTTAAGTACAAGGCTGGAAAAACTTGTAGAAGGTACACTGAAAAAAATTATACTTTGGATCAACTTAAAAAAATGCTTTCAATTTGTTACAAGAAACTTATTTACTTTCTCTCAAATCAAATGTTAAAATATTATGTAAGGATTAATTTGGATTAAATATAAATATATTTTTAAGTTTCCCCAAAGTAAAAGAAATTCATCGATCCAAATCAGAAACAAAAGTTATTACAATGCCTTAGGCCAGTAAAACTTATTTTCTAACAACTTGATCACTTTAGAAAAACCTAAAATTTAACATTATATTTAAGTTTAGTGTTTACCTTGAAAGAAACAAATTACATTCATGTAGTATAAAGTAATAGGCGTAATTTTTTATACATAGAAATCAACAAAGTCTTTTACATAAAGTTCATTTATGTAGAGAAGTTATATTTATGAATGAAGTAAGTAACTTTTTTTTAAAAAGTTACATTTATAAATGAAGACAATGAACAAACAAGTTCTCCTCAAAAACATTTATTTGTTTTTGGTTACCATCCTTGAAATTACATTACCTATTCTTTTTGTTATACCATTATTTCTCCAATTAAAAGACAGACAACAAAAATTTTATAAATAAAAACAATGCAAGTTTAGCACATAGATGAGGCCAAACAACATGGAACATTCATGAGCGACAGTAAGTCACAATCCCGATTTCATGTGGTGGCGAAAGACAGTCCTCTTCCTACCTGAGGACAAACAGGGCCATCGTGCACCTCACAAGTTCTGCCTGAGCTTCATCTTTCTGAACAACCTCATAAAAGAAAGAACATTTGTTAGACAAGTTGCTCTGCAAAACAGTGTCTGATGTACAGTATGCATGTAAAAATCACTTAATGCTCCCTATGAGTGCAAAAAAAACACCTAGGATTAAGGTGCATCAAGTTAAATGTAATTATGTCAATGAATAGGCAAAAACAACTGACATACATATACAGACACACATTATATATTACACTATCTTGCCAAAAGTATTGGCTCGCCTGCCTTCACATGCATACAGTATAAACTTGAGTACACTGTAAAAAAATAAAAAGTTGACTTAACTTAAAAAGTTAAGGCAACCGGCTGCAAAGCAATTTTGAGTTCACTCAACTTCAATGGTTGAAGTTTTGCCAAATAATTTTAAAAAGTTAATTGAAACTGCTGTTTTAAGTTAGTTATACCTTCCTAAAAAAGTACATCTAACTAATCATTATGAGTTTGTTTTAAGCCGAAAAAGGGGTTGAGTGAATTTTAAGAAATTAGTAGTTTCAGTCAGCAGACACTCTTATCCAGAGCGACTTACATTTTTATCTCATTATACATCTGGGCCCGGTTTCCTCGATAACGCACACTATTCGCGCGCTAAGAAGACTCTTAAGATATATCTTACGTTAAGTGATAACTTTTCTAAGTGTACAGAATTACTCGAACTGTCTCTTAGGAGTCTTCTTAAGTCGCTGCCTCTTACGTCCGACGTTACAAGGCGCTGTCTACAGTGAAGGTCCTGAATTAGCTGACATCGGTGGCTCAGGAATCGATTTTTGACTCCTTTTGCATGACAGCGTTAAGAAAGACGGCACTTTCTACGCAAATTAAATACTGCACTAAATTCTTTTAATAGCGTTTATTTCGACATGGGTTAACTTATCAATAACATGCCATAATAGACAAATATATAAATTAAATCACCAAACTGTCGCTAATATTTTCATGTAAGCTGTGGCGGTGAAACGAACCAGGTATACAATCATAATTGATGGACAAACAGCTGATAACACTGACTCACTGACAGAGTGGAGGTTTAATACCCCTATCTCACCTACGCGGTTTCACGCAGGGGACGTAAGTGCGGTTCATCATGATTCAGCGCAAGTTTGGTGTCATGGTTACGTTTCCATTTTACCACGCAGAAAAAATGAAACATGTTTAACATGCGGAAGCTCGCTGGACCTTGCGGATCTTTGCGGACCGTTGGGCGGTCACTCGAGGCGGATCACGATGCCTAATACCCAGAGGTGGAAAGTAACGAATTACATTTACTCGCGTTACTGTAATTGAGTAGCTTTTTTGTGTATTTCTACTTTTTAAAGTAGTTTTAAAAATCTGTAATTTTACTTTTACTTAAGTACGTTTTGTTTGAAGTATTGTAATTCGCTCCATTTTAAATCCTATTCGCTACTGAGTAAAAAATAAATGAATGAAAATGCTAAAATAATAAAAATATCATGCTTTGTATAAATGCTCCGTTACGCCGTGTGTGTGTGTGTATCATGTCCTGGTCGGGCGCCGCTCCAGACTCCACTCCAGGTTTTCTGACTGTCCACATCGGTATCGACCTGACCTTCCACACAGTCGCTTCCGCCCTGAGAGTGACGTCATCGACTACCGCGACCATATATAAACCGGAGAGAGACGCGGGAAACATGAAAGAGGTTGTGATTTTGGCGTTTTGATATTTGGTTGGATTTTGCCTCAAATTGACTTTGATTATTGCTTTGTCCCTTTGGTTTGTATGAAGGTAAAACAGTAGCAAAACCTGAGAGCTTGCAAATTTGAATGTGAGAACTTGTAAAATTAATAGTTGTATTTGTAAGTTGAAATTTATACTCACAGGTCTGATGTGTACACCTGTGTTTTGAATTCGAAGTTGCAGATTAATAGTGACAAATGTGTAAAGTGTCATTCACATAAACAAAATGACAGGCACAATTGTGTACTACACATTTATCTTTGCGCTTTACTTCAGTTTCGCTGTACAACACCAAGTCGGCACTCACAACCTCTCAGATCTGGCAGTACAACCTCAAATCCCAGCGCTCTGACTTTTGCTACTCATTTTGCGATATTCATTTACATTTACATTTAGGCATTTGGCAGACGCTCTTATCCAGAGCGACTTTCCTGACTTTCCTCGAATCCAAAAGCGATATTCCTGTAGCAAAACTCACTTGTGCACTTGTAAACGTGAACTTGAGAGAGCAGAGTCGGGGGCGGGGCTGGGAATGAAGTCATTTTATTGGTCCATGCCTCACCAATAAACTACACCACAGAAACGGCGCGAGCTGCTCTGTGTAGTCTGTGACGTCATCGCGCACAAAACGTCCCACTTCATTGGCTGGCGTTGGTGAGGCATCGACCAATAAAATGACTTCATTCTCAGCCCTGCCCCAACTCTGCTCTCTCAAGTTCACGTTTACAAGTGCAAAAGTGAGTTTTGCTTCTTCTGAACTGTAGTCCTATGCCTTAACCACTGAGCTACCTCTGGCCAGGTAGTAGGAAATGTAGTTGTGCCTACTTGTTTCTTAAAAAACAAACTCATAATGATTAGTTAGATGTACTTTTTTAGGAAGGTATAACTAACTTAAAACAGCAGTTTCAATGAACTTTTTTAAATGATTTGGCACATCTTCAACCACTGAAGTTGAGTGAACTCAAAATTGCTTTGCAACCGGTTGTCTTAACTTTTTAAGTGAAGTCACCTTTTTATTTTTTACAGTGTAGCATCCACTTCTTAATCCATAGGATTTAATATGATGTTGGCCTTTTGCAGCTATAACAGCTTCAACTCTTCTGTGGTCTTTCCACAAGGTTTAGGAGCATGTACTGTATGTAACTAATGTTAATACATACTATGATTTAAAAAAAATAATGGCCCTGTGTAAAGATTGTGCTGCAGCTGATAATGCCACTGACCATATTTGTGAATATGAAGGGGCAGATGTAGTTGTGTGGTTTTTGGATGTTGGTATACTGATTGGAAGCTCACAGGTTCAAACCCCAGCACCACAAAGCTGCCACCTGGATCTTTGAGCAATGCTAATTTATCAATTCAGTAACATTTTTCAGTTCTAAGGTTGAAATGCCTTATGAACAAATGCTTACAGTACCAATGCTTAATCAGTTGGTCCACATTTTCCACTAAATACACCATAAGACATTTCAGGAGATACTCTCTTCATACATTCACCTCCAGGCTCTGGGAATGTAAAAACAAACATAGTATTGTTGGTTATGTTAGGCTTGTGAAGCATGATAAAATGAACATGGCAGACATTGAAACCTGTATTCAGACAGCATACACTAATCTGTGAACAAGTTAAACTAAAATGTTTTATTCCGCTAGTTATGTTTTAATTTAGTGCGTCACAGCCAACTTGATGTGGATGCCTTGCTCAGGTCCTGTGGCTTCCATTCACAATATTACATTTGACACCAAGCTAATTTCTGCTTTTTTGAGCAAGTACATACCAGATCAAGAACTCGACAATGACGATTATATCTCTGGTCTTCTCTCTGACAATTCTTCCATTTCTGATGATCTCAATTAATTTGTAATGTTGCTTGTCCAAGGAAACCAGCAATCTTCCTTGAAGTGGGGCAGTTGTAATTCTCAGAAACTCAGTGTTACAGTGTGTATAGAAAGAATCACCCCCCTCCCCCCACACACACACCTTTAAAATAACTGCATTTTGTTGCTTTGCAAGTGCGCACTACTGATAATACAATAAACCCATGAACATAATTCAGTTTCGCAGGATAATTGAAATTATTCTCTGATACTATCAGATAATTCAACTACTAATTTTCAGTACTCAGCTATTTTGAGGGAGTTTATTTTAGGATATTTAGATTACACTGACATTTACTAAATTCACTGCAATTCTATTGTATGATTTTCATTTCAAAATTTATGAACATAATGTTTTTATTTGTGCATTCTGGGACTTATTTTCTGCAGTATGGGTAAAATAATGCCCTTTCAGAAAAGCTAACCAACCTGTAAACACAAAAGTGAATATAGATTTCATGTTTACTTTTAAACTTCATTCATGACCATAAAACGTGTCAAATTGCTGCCAGTGTTAGGGATTATATAATGATAACGTTTAAAACGTGTCATAAAGTGTCACCAGTATGTCAGGAACATGTGCTAAAGCCCCGTTTCATACGAGGGAATATAGTTTTAGTGATATTACATTACTTACACATTAGCAAGTCCAGTAGGTTTTAAGTATAACTATAAATACACTACAAACAGCACTCACTCTAAATTGGCTTGGTCTATGTTTAGGTCACTTTCCTATTAATTTTTACGGTACTTAAATATAATTAATTTCATGTTATTCGGCACCGCCAACTTAGTGTAGAAACTCCGGTGTTTTTGAAAATCACCGCGTTAGTTCGCTAATGCTACTGTAGGTAATATGGGTGTTTTTAGCTACAGTAACAAACACGGACACAAAACTCAATAGGTAGCTAGCAAACACGGACACAAAACTACGGTTGTGTACCTATAGAACCGTATGTACTGGACTGAAACAGAACCCGAATTTCGGTGCCTCATTTCGGTGCCACTTAAATGCCTGAACTGTCGATTGAAATATTTGTTCTCTAGATTCATATATTTTTGTAGATTAATAGTTTATTAGATTAAATTAAAAAAATTAAAAGCACAAATCATCCAGAAATGAGAGACCATCCGAGATGCGCGTGAATGCAATAACTAACATTACACTCGCTCTGACGGCAGCAGGTGGTCTACCGATAGCTTAGCTCGATAAATTAAACATCTTCCGTTAAAATGCCTAAAACTAAACGGCCGAAAGTGTGGCTGTATTTCACAAGAAAGGATTCCGGCACCGCGACATACAGCAAATGTTTCACAGCAGTTGCGTCTAAAGGCAGAAACACGTCAAATCTAATGAAACATTCGTGGGCAGACGGAATAAAGTTAAAAGCAGAATAAATACACGGAATAAAGTTAAAAGCTTACGGATTCACCGTGTTTTCTTGCGGACAACAGCTGGCATTATCGGTGTGGACGACCCCAGCCCCAGTCATACCAACCGTAGCAAAAAGTAGTCACCGATTATGATGCCGACAGCAGACTTTCCGCAGGTTAGTAGTAGGATAATGTAATGTTAATAGCAAAATGAAAATCTTGCATTCATGCTAACAAATAGTCAAATTTGTAATTGTTGATTGTTTGTTGATTTGTAAAAAACTAATGTAACATGGATTCTGTTTATAATTATGGCTTTCCAGCTAGTACTAGTAGTACTACAACAGTGACCCCATTTACCATTGCAAAGAAGGCTATGCATGTCCTGTGCAGGGCAATAAGTCAGGAAAGGAGTCGTATTTTGACAAAAAAGGCAAATATGGTGAAGTTTCTGCAAATGAATTGATAAAATTTGAAGCTTACATATTGATATATACTTTAAACTTTTAATATATTGTTCAATTTTAAGCATAAAATTTTTTGTTCAATAGAAATTCATTCTTGAGTCATCCACTATAATTTTGTGGCTTCAAAGTATCCGTTCAGGCACCGTTTTGGCACCGGTACCGTTTTCAAAGTATCGATTTGGCACCGGTATCGAAAAAAACCCAAATGATACCCAACCCTACACAAAACTCAATCTACAAAGTAGTTGTTCCTGACATAAATCATAAATTTGCTCATAGAAGAGATACATTTAACGTAGAAATGACATGAATTCCGCTTGAATTCCGAATGAAGTCCGCTTTCTTACCTGTTGTTTTCTTTATGAGAAACTATGGCCACCAGCAGAACGTGATTCAGTCCGCGATAATACTACGTCATGAGGTCACGTGACACGGAAACCTTTGGTTTGAAGCAGAAATGTGCGTTGAGTGAACGGATTACATTTAAGTTTAAACAGGAGCTGCGATGTTTGCTTTTAAGAAACGTAATAATATCAGTTTCCTATAGGAAATCAAAAATTTCCATCAGATGTCACGAGTCACGGTCTGTCGGCCGTCTTTTTCCCACGCTGTCACTGTTCCTCACGTGCTCATGTTTCCCCTAGCCCAGCTTGCGCATTTCCCACGCCCCCATTTCCGCCCAGTCTGCTCACCTGTTTCTCATTCCCTTACTGCGTGGCGCGCTGCTCAGATCGCTGGATTATTGTGTGTGTTACACCTCGATTCTCTCGCGTTTTATTTTCTCTGGCTTTCATGTTACGACCTCGCTTTGTTTTTTCTCGTTGTTGAATTTCTGCTTACCGATTTGGATTGTTCGCCTGCCCTTTTGATCTCCCGATTTCGACCCACGCTCTTCCCTTTTGATTTACGGCTCCCGTCTCTCGTCCTTTTGGTTTCATTTTTGCCTCGCTGATTGTCTTCCCTGTCATGGCTCACGCAGGTAAATCACACTCTGGAGAACGCAGGTGCAGGAAATAATAGTCTTTATTGAAAGTCCCGTTTTCGATTTGAACAATCTCAACTTAAATATTACTTATAACGTAGGCCCCAAGGGCTCTTTTCCAGGAGCGGTCTGCAGGCGGAAATACAAGAACAAAAATTCACTAGAGAACACAAGTAAGAACATACGGGAGGACTGCAACCCAAATCACATAGGGCTCAGCCCGAACGCGCGAAGCTGTCTTGCTTCCGCTGCCTCGCCTGCAGATACCGCCTTAGACCTGGGAGAGAGAGAGAGAGAGAGAGACATCAAGATGCAGAGCTTAACTGGTGTGCACAACGGTGACCAGACATTGTGGTGTGGGTTCGGCTGGGTTAAATAGTGAGACACACAAGGGTAGACACAGGTGAATTCACTTTCGTGTTAATGAACGACAATGACATACGTAGACACACTAGGGGGAGACAAAGCTACGGCTCAGTAATCCGGTGAACCTGATCTCCGGGGCTGCGGCGGATCGGATGTTACATTACCCCCCCCTCCCAGGACCGGCTTCCTGAGAGGGAGGTGGGCGCTCCCCTCTAGGCAACGAAGGGGGTCGGGACCCACCGGCCTGATGGAATTGCCGGCGAGCGGGTCGGCCTGGAGGTCGTGGCGCAGGACGATCCGGTCGAGCTTGATGGAACTCGAAAATGAGTTCTGGGCTCAGGATGTCCTTTGCCGGGACCCAGCTGCGTTCCTCCGGCCCATACCCCTCCCACTCCACCAGGTATTGGAGGGAGCCCCCTCTCCTTCGGGAGTCCAGCAGTTGCTGGACTCTAAACGCTGGAGCGCCCTCAATCTCCACAGCCCCGGGGAGTGAAGGGTCTACGACGCCTCCGTCTAGTGGTCCCCGTATCACTGGTCTGAGAAGAGAGATGTGGAAGACGGGGTTAATGCGCATGTGTGAGGGGAGTTGTAATTTAAAAGAAACGGGGTTTACTTGAGACAAAATAGGAAAAGGACCGATGAATCTGGGAGAGAGTTTACGGCAGGGGAGGTTGAGAGAGAGATCCCTTGTCGAGAGCCAAACCCGATCTCCTACCTGGAGGGGAGGACTTTCCCTTCGCCGCCTATCGGCGAATTTTTTGAACCGGCGAACTGCTTGGGAGATATTGGCATGCGCCCCCTCCCATACTTTTTCCGCTTTTTTAAACCATTCATCCACCATGGGGATATTGGTGGGAGTGGCATCCCAGGGACAAAGTGGTGGCTGATGTCCGAGCACACATTGAAACGGCGTTAGGCCGGTTGAGGAGTGTCTCAATGAGTTTTGCGCATATTCCGCCCAGAATAAACAGTCTGCCCATTCATGTTGCCGACTACTACAATATGCGCGGAGGAATTTCCCGAGATCTTGGACAGTCCGCTCTGCCTGCCCGTTTGACTCCGGGTGATAGCCTGACGTTAGACTAACAGTGGTCCCCAATTTCTGGAAAAAAGCTTTCCAGACTTTTGCGACAAATTGGGGACCACGATCGGAAACAGTGTCTTCCGGTATGCCGTAGTAGCGAAACACAGTGTTGAATAGGGTTTCCGTCACCTGGGAGGCGGTTGGGAGGGCGCAGAACGGGATAAACCGGCATCCTTTTGAGAAGCGATCTACCACTACTAGGACCGACGTGTACCCTTTAGACACTGGCAGGTCCGTCACAAAATCCACCGCTAGGTGGGACCACGGTCTGTTAGGTGTGGGTAAGGGCATTAATTTTCCAACTGGCAACCCTCGGGGGCTTTTAGTGGTTGCACAGGTAGTGCAAGACGAAACTACTGTTCTCACTGTTTCCCGCAGATTTGGCCACCAGAACCTAGGTTCTAGTAATTGACGGGTTCTCAATTCGCCGGGATGTCCTGATGATAAATTAATGTGTGCCTCCACCGTCACTCGTTCAAGTAGTGACTCCGGCACATAGGTTCGGTCCGGAGGACAGTCCGGTGGCACGGGCTCTGCCCGTGTCGCCAGTGCTATCTCCGCATCGAGGTCCCACGTGATCGGAGCCACCACGAGTGACGGGGGCAAAATGGGTTCGGGAACCTGGGTTCGGTCCTGCGTCGCAAAACAGCGGGATAACGCGTCCGCTTTGATATTCTTAGAGCTGGGGCGATAAGTAATAAAAAAGTGGAAACGAGTGAAAAACAGTGCCCAGCGGGCTTGTCGGGGGTTTAGTCTCTTAGCTTGTTGGAGGTACTCTAGGTTCTTATGATCCGTGAGTACTGTAAATGGATGTTCTGCCCCCTCCAACCAATGCCTCCACTCCTCTAACGCCGCTTTTATTGCAAGCAGTTCGCGATTACCGATATCATAGTTGCATTCGGCAGGTGTCAGTTTTCGCAAGAAGAAAGCACAGGGGAATAACTTCTCTGGGTGGCCATGGCGCTGTGACAGTACCACTCCGAGTCCTACCTCTGACGCGTCGACCTCAACTACGAAGGGCTTGTTAGGGTCGGGAAGTTTTAATATAGGCGCGGAGGTAAAAGCTTGTTTTAGACGCTGAAACGCGATGCGCGCGTCCGGCGTGAACTGCTGTAGTTTGCGCGGTTTACCCTTTAGTAAGCTAGTGAGCGGTGCTGCCAACGTACTATAGCCCCTAATAAAGCGCCTGTAAAAATTGGCAAACCCGAGGAAGCTTTGTAGCGCCTTCACTGAGGTCGGCTCCGGCCATTGGAGTACCGCTCTGACTTTGGTTGCGTCCATCTTGACCCCCAGTGGCCCTATGCGATAGCCCAGAAATGCAACCTCTGTCTTATGAAATTCACATTTCTCTGCCTTCACATAGAGCCCATGTTCCCTTAGTCGACGGAGGACGGCGGTCACATGACGAACGTGCTCTTCGTATGACCAAGAGTATATCAGGATGTCATCTAGATATACTATCACAAACCGGCTTAACATATGTCGGAGCACGTCATTCATGAGCCCCTGAAACACCGCAGGCGCGTTCACCAGTCCATAAGCCATCACATTGTACTGATAATGACCTGATGTAGTGCTAAACGCTGTCTTCCACTCATCGCCCTTGCGAACACGAACGAGGTTATAAGCACTGCGGAGGTCAAGTTTGGTAAAGATGGACGCGCCGCGGAGCAGATCGATCGCGGCCGGAACCAGGGGCAGCGGGTGCTTATATTTCACTGTGATGGTATTGAGCCCTCGATAATCAATACACGGCCAAAGGCCCCCGCCTTTTTTCTCAATAAAAAAGAAACCTGCCGATGCGGGTGACGTGGAGCGACTAATGAGCCCCTGCTGGAGAGCCTCTCTCACGTATTCCTCCATTGCCCGTGTTTCAGACACTGATAATGGATAAATCCGTGAGCAGGGCGGTGCTTTCCCCGGCAGGAGGTCAATAGCGCAGTCCCACGGGCGGTGAGGGGGAAGTCGTGCAGCGGCCCTAATACTAAATACGTCTTTAAACTTTACGTACTCGGATGGCACGAGGGTAGAGACTAGGGCGCTAGGACTTTCTACTGTGGTCGTTTGGGCCATCAATGAGGATGGCATGCAAAATTTCGCGCATCTAGGGGACCATGAAAGGATGCGAGCACCTGTCCAATCAAAATTGGGGTTATGAGAGCTAAGCCAAGGGAGGCCGAGCACGACGGACTGACTCACCTGAGAGATCACATAAAATTCTAACTCCTCAGTGTGATTTGGGAAAGTTAACCATAGGGGCACGGAGATCATGTTAATGGGCGATTGACCTAATGGGTTGCCATCCAGAGCGTTAATCACGATCGGGGTTGGAAGCTTCGACACGGGAGCGTGCAGCGAGGAAAGGAGAGAGGATGAAATGAAGTTCCCAGCCGATCCCGAATCTATTAGGGGGAAACAGAAACCATATTATTATTATAAGACAGTGTAGCTTTAACACAAAATGACCGGTTGGTTCGTGGAGGTGTGTTCGTGCGTATGACTCGTGGGGATGTGTCCGTGTTTATGGTTCGTGGGGGTGTGTCCGTGTTTATGGTTCGTGGAGGTGTGTTCGTGTGTATGGCCCGTGGGGGTGTGTCCGTGTTTATTGTTCGTGGAGGTATGTTCGTGTGTCTGGTTCGTGGGGGTGTGTCCATGTTTACTTTCAACAGCGGGCACTCTCGGATGAGATGCCCCCCTCCCCCGCAGTACAGACACAGTCCGGCCGTAAGTCGGCGTCGCCTTTCCTGCGCCGATAGCCGGGATGTGCCGACGTCCATAGGCTCTGCCGTCGGGGATTCGTGTGGTTCTGGTGAACTTTTATTTAGGCTGGGGCGGTGGTGCGGTTCGACTCTGCCTCCTGCTCCTCTGGCGGTGGCCTGCCGTTTCTGACCGCGGAGGTGCTGGTCCAACTTGATGGCGAGTTGTATGGTTTCGTCGAGATCCATCTCTGCATCTCGGCAAGCCAACTCAAGCTGGATGTCTGGCTGGAGACCGTCCCTGAAGCGTGCGAGGAGGCTTTTCTCGCACCATTCACTCTCCGCGGCCAGGTGGTTGGCCCCTGCTTGAGTCTAAGTAGTTGTTGTTCCCCGGTCCGGCCCTGGTCCGGGTGGTCGAAGACAGCACGAAATGCGCGGGGGAAGCGGATGAAGTCGCTCATATCGCGGCCACCCGCACTCCACATGGCGGCGGCCCAGTCCATCGCCGCACCTGTGAGCTGTTGCGTGACGAAACTGATCTTCTGTCTCTCATTGAGATCGGGGTACTCAGCCAGTTACAGCTCACAGGCCAGGAGGAATTTTCTGCATCCCTCTGGGTCGCCAGCATACCTCTCCGGGGGGGCTGCTTGTGGAGGGGATCGTGATGCTCGTCTCGGCGCCGCAGGAGAGGGCGACTGTCTAGCCGCGATGTCACGGACACTGTGGGCCAGGTCGTTGATCGCCCTGGCCAAGCTGTCCATCTGTCCCTGCTGCCGTCTGATGTAGTCCATCATGGGAATGGTGTGATCGGGCACTGATGTTCCTGCTGCGTTCGGGTACGAGGTCTGGTCATCTGTCATGGCTCACGCAGGTAAATCACACTCTGGAGAACGCAGGTGCAGGAAATAATAGTCTTTATTGAAAGTCCCGTTTTCGATTTGAACAATCTCAACTTAAATATTACTTATAACGTAGGCCCCGAGGGCTCTTTTCCAGGAGCCGTCTGCAGGCGGAAATACAAGAACAAAAAGTCACTAGAGAACACAAGTAAGAACATACGGGAGGACTGCAACCCAAATCACATAGGGCTCAGCCCGAACGCGCGAAGCTGTCTTGCTTCCGCTGCCTCGCCTGCAGATACCGCCTTAGACCTGGGAGAGAGAGAGAGAGAGACATCAAGATGCAGAGCTTAACTGGTGTGCACAACGGTGACCAGACATTGTGGTGTGGGTTTGGCTGGGTTAAATAGTGAGACACACAAGGGTAGACACAGGTGAATTCACTTTCGTGTTAATGAACGACAATGACATACGTAGACACACTAGGGGGAGACAAAGCTACGGCTCAGTAATCCGGTGAACCTGATCTCCGGGGCTGCGGCGGATCGGATGTTACATTCCCGGTTTTGACCTTGCGCTTCCCTTTTTGACTACGGCTCTCGTCTCGTGTTTTTGCTTTGGACGCTTCGTTGACGGACTCACGGCATTCGACCCTTTCTCACGCCCCCGACCACGCCCCCACAACTCTATATAGTCAGTAACCGCACTTGGATTCATATCGTTCTGCCTGCTTTCGTGACATCAGATCAATGTACTTTTTATCAACGACACAGCAGTTTCACTTTTTTCAGTGTAGGGTCAGAATCTACTTTGTCTCAACAGTTGAGCCTTGTGTTGGTGGTGCTGTAACGGTGCTGGGAATGTTTTCTTGGCACTCACTGGGTCAACCAAGCATCGCTTGGAATACCCCCAGCCTACCCAGAATGGTTGCTGATTACATCCCTTTGTAATGGATATTTCTAGCAAGGTTATGTCACAAAGAGAAAGCTTTCTCAAACTGATTATAAAAATATGACAGTGAGTGCAGTATACTTCAGTGGCCTCCCCACCCATCAGGTCTGAATCCAATTGAGCACCGCTGGGATGAGGTACAACAGGAAAGATTCAGCAGTATGCATACAGTAGCTGACAAATGTGCATACAGTCATATGTGTGTTGATACGTATATGAATAGATTCAGAGTAAAACAGATTTTTACTGAATTTGGCTACTTATTTATCTTTGGCACACAAATAAAACTTTACATTTTTATTATTAAATTTCAAGAAAAAAAACTCTGTATGTTCTTAGACCTTCCATCTTTTAGGCACACCAATGGAATGGCCACATTTCAGAGCAAAAGCTAACACATTGTGAAAAGCTAATCTCATCACTACTTCCTCCCATGTGATCAGTAAAGCGAAATTACCTGCTGTGCAAAACAGATTGTGAAGTCAATGCGTTCATTAGAGTTTTGGAGAATATAAAAGTCAAGGAAAATTATATTTTTACCCAGTTACTGCCATTGTAGTGTCAATGATGTCAAAAAGGAAGAAAAAAACATGTGGCCAATACTATAGTAAGTACCTCATGAGTCCATATCTTGTAGATCCATTAGCAACAATAATCTGAAACAGTAATCGCTTCCGGTATTACTCTATTACCCTTTCATCAACAATATGGAGGAATTTTGGCCAATTTCTCTTTAAAATGTTGCTTAATTTCATTGATGTTTTGGGGCAAAAACAACTCTCTTTAGGTCCCACCACAGCATTTCAGTTGGATTGAGGTGTTGACTTTGACTAGGCCATTTCAAAATGTTCATTCTTTAATTTTTTTAGCCATTCTGATATAGATTTACTTGTGTGCTTTTGCTCATTGACCCGCCCAAATTTTGACCAAGTTTTAGCTGTCAGACAGATAGAATACTGGTATACAGGGAAGGTCATGGACAACTCAATGACTGCAAGGTGCCCAGGTCCTGTGGCTGGAAAACAAGCCCAATTGATCACCCCACCACTGCTGTGATCCCTGTGACCCAACCAAATGCCTTGTTGATAAGCGATGTCAGAGCAAAATGACTATATTGGCTCAATCTGCCTGGGAGAAAATAGTAACTCAAGTAATCACTCTTTACAACTGTGGTGAGCAGAATTTGGTGGGCATCTCAGCTACATCAGCAAAAGACCTCACTGGGTTTCACTCTTGTTAGTCAAGGCTATCCTGTGGAGGCTATCCTCGGCATAGGTTCTTTAAAACTAAACAACCAAAGAGTATGGGAAAAAGAAATTAATCGTGTACCTTTTTACAGTTTTCAAATGTCCAGTTTCTGTATGTCTGTGCTTAGTTTAGACCTCTGTGTAGACCAATTTTAAGAAACCATTGGCTGGCCATTGCTGTGCATGCAGCAATAAGGTTTTCTTTGTTTTGCACTGTTTTTGTGGTTCCCTTGCCCAATATGTTGACAGGATTTGTCTGTCGGTGGTCCAGGATGACAGCTGTTTATTTTGACTGTCAGAATCACTAGTGCTTCCTCAGGCAGCATGTTTTCCCTCTCAGCCTCCTTGTCACTAGCCATTTCTTCTATTTTGTGTATGTAGCACGAACAAGAAAGTTTTCTCTTCACAATAAGTATAATCTACTGCAAAGGTAGGATAGAGGCTATATTACTTTTGCCCAAACAAAACACCTACTATCCTGCTTAAAGTATGAAGCCTTTTTTTTTTGTTTATGGTGTTTTTAAAATTTTGAACTCATCATGGTAGCAGCTCCTCATACTGTTAATATCTCTGTAAAGATTCTTAGTCACCCAGGTGAGGTTATCTGGAAGTTATGGATGACTTATTAGTACAGTAGAAACATTTCACTAAATATGCAAGTAGCTTTTTCAGTCACTGTTAATATGTATTATGATTGACTCCTAATGGAAACCCAGAGGACACGGAACACAGATGACAGGAGGCTAAGGACTCACAGAAGAGACTTAGCTGACTCCAAGAAGCACTGGTGAAGCAGACAGCTGTGAGCAGATCCCCCATAATCCCCTGCACTCACTCTCATATCCTACACCTGCTAAGTCATTCCTCACCATCTGCACCAGCACAGAGCTTGCCTATCACCTCCCATCTCCTCTATCTGTGGCTGGGGGGATGGGGGTGGGACTGGACTGAAAGAGAAGGCATGAAGACCACAAGTGTCTGCGAGATGACTGACGATTGTGTTGCAGTGATTGTGAACTGTCAAAGCAGAATTTCACTGCAAATGAGGTTTCAAATTAAATGATCATCAGAAATTGTTGACCAATAAAAATAAAATTCTGAACAAATTTTATGAAAATAGCAACCATTTGTGTTCATTTTTTTTTATTGCCAGTTGAATGTATGCTGACAGTCATTAAAATGGTTTAGTTCAGTGTTTTCCAATCTTTTTTGAGCCAAGGTACATTTTTAATAAAAAAAAAATCATAAGGCACACCAACAACTGAAACTGTAAAAAAATTAAACTCTGTAGCCTATATTAATATATAGCCATTCTTATCGAAGTGACACACACGAAGCTCTTAGTCTCGCTGTGTTTTTTATAGCAGTCAGGGTTGAGAAGCTCAATCACTAATACCCCTATCTCACCTATGCGGATTCGCGCGGTGGCCGTAAGTACGGTTCATTATGATTCACCGCGAGTTTTTGCTGCTGTGAGTAATTTTTCGCGCGGAAAGATGGAAACTTAAACATGTAAATTTTTTTGATTGGTCTTTGCGGAAGTTTGCGGACCATGTAGAACTTTGCGGATCGTCGGCGGGCAGTCGCAGCAGCTGCAATGGCATATTATTCGCAGACTTATTAGTTTTCAAAAAATGTTTTAGACCAATTAGGTGAAATTTAATAATTTCCCACGGCACACCTGACGACCTCTCACGGCACACTAGTGTACCGCGGCACAGTGGTTGAAAAACACTAGTTTAGATCAAACCTGTTTGATCGATACCATTTTGTAGATCTAAATGGAGAACCGTCTGGTGTAATGCAAGTGAAATATGGGGTCCCACAAGGATCAGTTTTAGGACCTTTAGCTGTTCTCAAAATACATGCTTCCCTTGGGTAACATCTTTAGAAGACATGGGATTACTGTAGTTTCCATTGTTATGCTGATGATACCCAATTACAGTATATATCTCAACAAAACCAGACGAAATACCTAAGTTGTCTAGACTAACTGAGTGTGTCCAGGACATAAAAGATTGGATGACCAATAACTTTCTTTTACTAAATTCAGATAAGACAGAGATATTACTTATCGGCCCAAAAACCAGCACACAACAGACTTCACAATTCAGCTTGCGTTTAGAAGGATGTACTGTTACTACCAGCTCGACAGTAAAAGACCTGGGCGTAAAATTAGACAGTGTCCTTTGAAAATCATATCTCCAATATCACAAAAACAGCCTTTTTCCATCTTAGAAATATTGCCAAGCTTAGGAGCATCTTATCCGTATCTGATGCAGAAAAGCTAGTTCATGCATTCATGACGTCCAGACTAGACTATTGTAATGCATTGCTAGGTGGTTGTCCTGCATCCTCAATAAACAAGCTTCAGTTAGTCCAAAATGTAGCCGCCAGGGTTCTCACTAGATCCAGAAAATATGATCATACTGTTTAACCCCAATATTATCATCCCTGTACTGGCTACCTATTCAGTTTAGAATTAATTACAAAATAGTATTACTTACATACAAGGCTTTAAATGTTTTAGCTCCCACATGCAGTATCTAACCAGTCTTCTGATACGCTCCAATCCACCACGCCTTAAGATCACAAAACTCCGGACTTCTGGTAATTCCCAGAATTTCTAAGTCTACAAAAGGGGGTAGGACTTTTTCATATTTAGGTCCAAAACTTTGGAATAGCCTTCCAGACAGTGTTTGGGGCTCAGACACAGTTTCCTAGTTTAAAAGCAGATTCAAGACGCATCTCTTTATTTTGGCATATGCGTAATTCTCTCCATCTATTCTGTATTTTTCTACACAACCCGAGGCATCGGGAGATTGTGCCAGCTTCAGTAGACAAAGGCCGACCCTGCGAAGTTCCTGAGGCATACAGAGAAGGACCAGCTCCAGCTGGATTCTGCGTTATGATGGTTGGAGCTACACATGCTGCTCCTGTGCTTCCAGTGATCCAGACCCCATCTGCCCTTTGCACCTACTGACTCATCCCTATGCTGACCTGGACTTCATGTTAATTTAAAGAACTTCTGTTATATTGAACTTTCAGCTGCATAACACACATGGTGTTATATAATTTCTATCTGTTATCACCCAAATGAGGATGGGTTACCTGATTGAGTCTGGTTCCTCTCAAGGTTTCTTCCTATTGCCATCTCAGGGAGTTTTTCCTTGCCACTGTCGCGGTCACTCTTGCCTTGCTCATCAGTGTAAGTGCCATATCGCACTTGTTATGAATTTGTTGTTGTGTTTATTTTATTTTATTTTACTTGCTGTTATTTCATTTATTCTACCTTGTTCTATTCATTAGTAAAGCATTAAGCATTAAGGTTGTTACATAAGCCATAAGCTTTATATTTCTTAGTCATGCATCATAAGTTGACACTCGTAAGTTGGTCTGTGATGTCATTCTACTATTACATGCATTTGTGTGACTGTCATATGAAAGAGAGTTCAGCCTAGATGCGGAAGGCTAAGGAAACACAAGCTTTTGACCGTAAGCTCGTCAGCTAACGTAAGCCCGGTAAGCTAAGAATGTGAGATACAGCAACTAGGTTGTTGTAACCGTAAGCTCCTGTAAGTGGATATACACAGCAAGAGTGTTGTTATATTCGTAAGCTAAGATTGTGATTTGTGAGATACAGCAAACAGGTTGTTGTAAAAGTCAGATTTGCAAGATGCAGCAACTGGTGTCTGTAATCACAGTGGATTTACTCAAGACGACTGTATGAAGTGTTGATTCTTTGATGCTGACAAAATAAACTACAAGAGACAAAGAGATTGGACTTCTGTCGTGTGAGTAAAACTTTAAACCAAAGCTACGCGTCAAAACTGGTGAAATAATATGACCGCATCTACAAAAGTCAAAAGCTTTTCCACTGTTTGAACGAAAACAAGTGAACGCTGAAAGGGAAGGTGAAAGAGAATAGCCGTCGAACTTCACCATGCCGAACAACGAGGACAACGCTCCCAGCACTTGGCTGGGGAGCCTAACGGCGCTCCACGAGATTAACAGAAAGAACCTCAACGAGGCGCTGGATGCAAGAAAAGGCAAGCGAATTCGACTGAATGCAATGTCTACTGCATTAAAGGCACCTATGAACTATGCACGTAAGTTAGACATTGTTGAAACTGAGTACAGAAGAGAGGACTTCATGAGAAGTAACGTTGATGTGCTTGTGTACACTCGTAAAGACGAACACAAATGCGATCAGGTCACTTGCGGCGCACCTGAGGCTCAAGGCCGCACAGAATTCATAGCTAAGGTGGGTCGCTGGATAGCGGACACCAAGGACACTAAGAGCCACTCTGTGACGTCGCGAATACGCGGAGATGTCTCGCCAGGCGTCAGCGTGTCACTGATAACGGCAGCATCCAAAAGGTCTGTAACTTCTACATCATTCTCAGCCCTACTAAAGAAAGAAGAAGCCGACAGAGCAGCTCTGTTAGCAAAAGCTGCAACCTTGGAAGAACGTCTCCAATTAGAAATCGAAAAGGTGCAAGTAAAAGCAAAAAGAGAAAGACTGGAAACCAAAACGGCGCTTGCTATGCATGATGCCAAATTAAGAGTGCTTCAACATCAAGATCGCAAATACGACAGCCGATCGCCCAAGAGCAAGAGCGCACTCATTGAATCGAGCAGCGCGCGTCCGAGCAGCGCTTGCCCGAGCAGCGCGCACTCTCATCTTTCCAACTCAACATGCAACAGCCGAGCGCAGCCTGCGAACGAGAGCGCGGTCACTGAATCGAGCAATGCGCACCTGAGCAGCGCGCACTCTACGGACCTGGACGCCGCAATCAGCGACGGAAAACCCTGTCACACATCCCTTCAAGGACCCAAACAAAGGGGCCAAGGAGAACCCAGGGTCAGCGTCGCAACCGAGGACAGACAGGTTGGTAAAATTCACAAAGACTTGATTACAATGAAGAATGCCGGTACATCACCTGTCAGCGCCTTCACTAAACCGTGCGCACATTGCAAAGGGGAGCATATCTTAGACGATTGCTTCCAATTTAATGATAAGACACACACAAAACGTTTAGAAGGGTAAAAATGTTTGATTTCATGGCTTTATCAAAAAAAAAAAACACACAAAATTGTAATTGTCAGTCTCCATGCCTGTCAATTAGGGGCTGGAATGTAAGTGCCATATCGCACTTGTTATGAATTTGTTGTTGTGTTTATTTTATTTTATTTTACTTGCTGTTATTTCATTTATTCTACCTTGTTCTGTTCATTAGTAAAGCATTAAGCATTAAGTTTGTTACATAAGCCATAAGCTTTATATTTCTTAGTCATGCATCATAAGTTGACACTCGTAAGTTGGTCTGTGATGTCATTCTACTATTACTGTACATGCATTTGTGTGACTGTCATATGTTAGAGAGTTCAGTCTAGATGCGGAAGGCTAAGGAAACACAAGCTTTTGACCGTAAGCTCGTCAGCTAACGTAAGCCCGGTAAGCTAAGAATGTGAGATACAGCAACTAGGTTGTTGTAACCGTAAGCTCCCGTAAGTGGATATACACAGCAAGAGTGTTGTTATATTCGTAAGCTAAGATTGTGATTTGTGAGATACAAGAGACAAAGAGATTGGACTTCTGTCGTGTGAGTGAAACTTTAAACCAAAGCTACGCGTCAAAACTGGTGAAATAATATGACCGCATCTACAAGAGACATTTCATTCATCATTCATTCATCTCATTATTATCTAGACACATTTTTCTCACACATGCACACAAAATTTTCTTTTTTTTTTCTTTCATTTTTGTGAAGCTGCTTTGAGACAATGACCATTGTTAAAAGTGCTATATAAATAAAATTGAATTGAATTGAATTAAAATAAACATGCACCCATGCTTTGTCCCTTAAGCAACTGCTTTAACCCAGCAGCTGTACTTTGATGCAGGTCAGGAGCTGACAGGAGCTCTTTAACTGCTGCACTAGGTTAAAGGGCAGCCAATCTTATAGAGCTGAAGGGACCAAGTGTCAGCAGTGCTATTTCTAGTGTCCAGCCAACCCACTCCCAGACAATCTTCTTTAAGCTCTGATACTCCATCAGGTTTCCTGCAGAATCTGAAAATGTAGCACACATGCTGTAGACTGACCCTAATCACACACAGGTGAGAATCATGTGTCAGCTGCCCGTTCAACCTGTCTCCTTTCTATAACTTGTATGTGACCATGCCACACAGTTGAAAGAAGTTACTTTTACATATTTACAGGAATTTACGAATAACATCAGCGGTATCCTTTCCAGTAGATGTTTTAGTCTTCAAAGGTTCTACTGTACTATGACCTTTGCAAAAAATTTAATAAAAGTAAGTATCTTATTTATTCTTCATTGTATAAACATACCAAGTTCATCCACTCATAATCATGTGACTTCTTGCCAAACAAGTTTTAAGTTTTGTTACCTTACTGATGCTCTTTGCTGTGACGCCCTTCCTGCTCTATTTATTGTTTGTTTTGGATTGTCCTTTGGCCTGATTGTTCTTTGACTGCTTATTCTCTGTCTGCTACCTGATTAAAATTTTATTTATTTGTAATTTCACTGTGTATGCTCAGACTATAATAAACTGCCTTTGTTTCACCCTAATCCGTTCTTTTTACAAATGGTATGTTCACGTATGTCTGGTAATATTACACCTCCATTCCCTTTCAAGGCTTCACTCGATGCTGCGTGAAAACGCTATGGGAACCATTTTGTCGCGTTGCCGGTCGTTGAAGCATGCTGTGAAAACACGCCAAAGTTTTTGGCTATATATAACCTCGACAGGTGACATCATCTGATTAGATGTAGGTGGAGGTTATAAAAACAGGTGAGCCGGCAACAACCTCAGATCATTTGTCTTCAGAGCCTTGTTGTGAAGCGTGCTTGTGATAAACCAGCAAAATAAGAAGGTGTTTAACTCACCAATTTGACGAGTTTAAACCAGATATCCCTCCGTGTGTGATAATCTATATCGGAGTGCGATCTCTACACTGCTTCGATTAGTGCTGCGCGCGCCCCGCATTCCGTGAGAAGCTGCGAGCCGCCGCGCATTCCTGGCTTAAAACTCGTGCATCTGACAGAGCTGCGGCAGACGGAGGTAAGAAAACTCCTTTCTTCCACGTTGTCATCACGAGGATTCCTCTCTTGCTTACCGGAGATGAAAATAGCCTTAAGCACCTAAAAAAAAAAAACAAGCAGTAGACGGCAGCTTCTGTCGGGTGGCCGGGGGTCGGAGCCTCAACGACACTCTCCCCCCCCCCTCTTAGCTCTCTCCATATGAGTTAACCCTTTCATGGAGTAAGCTGTATTCATGCTGTGTTTTTCCTGCCATCGACTTATTTGTTTATTTAAATATAGTCGATGTGGAAACGCGGAATTATATGATGATGCCCAGATAGCAGAGACGCTTCACAGGCTATCTCTCTCCTGGGACATCATCCTCCCTGGTAAGCTTATACTTCCTTTCTAGCTGTGTAGACTTTTATCTTCCCTGGAGGGAAAAGCTTTTCAGGCAGTGGGTCACCAGGCTGACCTGCTGAGAGACTTGAGTACTGGAGGGGCTCTTCAAGATAAGGTTAGCGATGTCGTTGACTCAGCCGCCACTAGGTTCTGGGGCGAAGTTAAACGAACAAGCTTTTGGGAAATTCCCTGCCCGCCGTGCTCAAGAGTCAGGATTGTCGGCCACCCAGTCTCGACCGGGTCTGACTCTTGTGAGGCGTAAACACAAGGAGTGTGGGTTTTCTTTTACGGGCACCTCCTCGTAAAAAATTGGGGTGCGCCGCGTTTCACTATCTGCCCCAGGAGGTCAGACTGATTAAAAAAAAAAAAAAAAAAATATATATATATATATATATATATACAGTGGTGTGAAAAACTTTTTGCCCCCCTCCTGATTTCTTATTCTTTTGCATGTTTGTCACACAAAATGTTTCTGATCATCAAACACATTTAACTATTAGTCAAAGATAACACAAGTAAACACAAAATGCAGTTTTTAAATGAGGGGTTTTATTATTTAGGGAGGAAAAAAATCCAAACCTACATGGCCCTGTGTGAAAAAGTAATTGCCCCCTGAACCTAATAACTGGTTGGGCCACCCTTAGCAGCAATAACTGCAATCAAGTGTTTGCGATAACTTGCAACGAGTCTTTTACAGCGCTCTGGAGGAATTTTGGCCCACTCATCTTTGCAGAATTGTTGTAATTCAGCTTTATTTGAGGGTTTTCTAGCATGAACCGCCTTTTTAAGGTCATGCCACAACATCTCAATAGGATTCAGGTCAGGACTTTGACTAGGCCACTCCAAGGTCTTCATTTAGTTTTTCTTCAGCCATTCAGAGGTGGATTTGCTGGTGTGTTTTGGGTCATTGTCCTGCTGCAGCACCCAAGATCGCTTCAGCTTGAGTTGACGAACAGATGGCCGGACATTCACCTTCAGGATTTTTTGGTAGACAGTAGAATTCATGGTTCCATCTATCACAGCAAGCCTTCCAGGTCCTGAAGCAGCAAAACAACCCCAGACCATCACACTACCACCAACATATTTTACTGTTGGTATGATGTTCTTTTTCTGAAATGCTGTGTTACTTTTACGCCAGATGTAACGGGACACGCACCTTCCAAAAAGTTCAACTTTTGTCTCGTTGGTCCACAAGGTATTTTCCCAAAAGTCTCGGCAATCATTGAGATGTTTTTTAGCAAAATTGAGACGAGCCTTAATGTTCTTTTTGCTTAAAAGTGGTTTGCGCCTTGGAAATCCGTTTTTGCCCAGTCTCTTTCTTATGGTGGAGTCGTGAACACTGACCTTAATTGAGGCAAGTGAGGCCTGCAGTTCTTTAGATGTTGTCCTGGGGTCTTTTGTGGCCTCTCGGATGAGTCGTCTCTGCGCTCTTGGGGTAATTTTGGTCGGCCGGCCACTCCTGGGAAGGTTCACCACTGTTCCATGTTTTTGCCATTTGTGGATAATGGCTCTCACTGTGGTTCGCTGGAGTCCCAAAGCTTTAGAAATGGCTTTATAACCTTTACCAGACTGATAGATCTCAATTACTTTTGTTCTCATTTGTTCCTGAATTTCTTTGGATCTTGGCATGATGTCTAGCTTTTGAGGTGCTTTTGGTCTACTTCTCTGTGTCAGGTAGCTCCTATTTAAGTGATTTCTTGATTGAAACAGGTGTGGCAGTAATCAGGCCTGGGGGTGACTACAGAAATTGAACTCAGGTGTGATAAACCACAGTTAAGTTATTTTTTTAACAAGGGGGGCAATCACTTTTTCACACAGGGCCATGTAGATTTGGAGTTTTTTTTCTCCCTTAATAACGTAAACCTTCATTTAAAAACTGCATTTTGTGTACAATTATGTTATCTTTGACTAATAGTTAACGGTTTTTGATGAGCAGAAACATTTAAGTGTGACAAACATGCAAAAGAATAAGAAATCAGGAAGGGGGCAAATAGTTTTTCACACCACTGTATATATATATATATATATATATATATATATATATGTATATATATATATATATATATATATATATATATATATATATATATATATATGTGTGTGTGTGTAAAATAAAATAAATGGGGGTGGCCCCCCAATAGGGAGAGGCACCCAGAATTCCTTTCTAACGAATAAGTGTTCTCCCTGGCACCCCCAGGAGGTCAGTGTTTTTGCTCCGCCACTACTGGTGTTTCGGGCAACACCAGTCTCCAATAGGCTGTTAGTTCTTTGGTTTTTCCTGCCATGCTTCAGGATGCCGAACATCTAACACCCCCCCCCCCCTGTTTAACCAAGCTGCCGAAACTTTTGCCCTTTTATGAGAAACTGGCAGTGTGGAAGCTACTGCCAAGTATATCTCCTTGGGTACTAAGCACTGGAGAGAGGAACTACAGGATTCAGTTCTCACTTCACCTTCTGTGTTTTCAATGGCGTGGCCTCCACTTCCATGAAACCAGAAAGTGCGCATCTGCTGACAAGCTGCCGGGGAAGGGGGCCATGGAACATGTTCCCCCACCAGACAGTGAGTCAGGCTACTACAGTCGGTATTCTTGGTTCCCAAGAGGAACGGGGTCTGCGTCCAATATTTCAGATTCTGCGGGCTCTCCCGCTACCTGAAAATCAATGAATACAGTTCAAATCTTGACTGTAAAGGTGATTGCTCTCAACCCTACCAAGCGATTGTTTCTGACAATCGATTTAAGGACGCTTACTTTCATACAGAAACATTGCCACAACACAGGAAGATCATGAGGTTCGCTTTCGGGGGCGAAGCTTACCAGTATCGGGTCCTTCCATTGGTCTAGCTCACCTGCACACATACAGTACAAAATGCACGGATTTAGCCCTGGTTCTTATGGGAGTCCCAGGGCATCCGGTGGCTAGTGCTTCGACATCAGCATGTCGTCCTAGCTCATCTTTGTTCTCAGGACTGGGACCCAACGCCACGAAAGCGTGCTCTTTCCTGTGCAGAGGCCAACACATTGGGTGCCATATGGGATTCGGTCGTAAGCGGGCACAGCTGTCTCCCGCTCGTATCGAACCCATTCTCAACACCCTCAAGGAAAACAAGCTAGACCAGAAAGTGACCATCACTTTCAGACATCCTAGCTCTCATGGCAGCTGTATCCACGGTGACACCTTTGGGCCTTCTGCACATGAGAGCATTCCAAGTTGTGGCTAAGAACCAGGGGATATCACTAGGGCCAATCCCCAATATGGGTTACGCGCCAGGTGCTTCGTACCCTTTCTACGTGGTTCAGACCCCGGTCTCTACTCTGGGTCCCACTCTAAGTTCATCTTGTCATCGCTGAGGCTAATGACAGATGGTTCCCTCACAGGCTGGGGTGCGGTCTCTGATGACCGTCCAGCCCAAGGGAGCATGTCCAGATCTTCTCGCATGGCACAGCAATTGCCTCGAGATGATGGCTCTATTTCTGGCCCTAAAGCACTTCCTCCAGCAGTTGAGAGGCTGCCATGTCCTAGTGCGGTGGACAACACTATGGCAGTCTCATATATTATCGCCAGGGCGGACTGTGCTCGCGCCGCTAACAGCTAGCGCACCAGGTTCCTGTCCCTCAGAGCCATTTACATTCCAGCGTGGATGCGGGAGCAGTAGTACTGTCCAGTCTATCTCTGACACACGGGGAATGGGAACCCCACTCCGAAGTAGTCAGGGAGAGATTTTCATGTAGCAAGGCGGACCTCTTGCCTTCCAAGATATGCTTCGCCTTTTACTGCTCTTCAGATTTACGTCCACCGCATCAGCTAGTGGCGTAGGTCAGAGCAGCTTCTACATGTTTTGGATGAGAGATGCTATTGCCCTCTCCTATGAGGCGCGTGGGCTCACTTCACCTCTGGGAATCAGGGCTCTTTCAACCATGGGGATTGCCTCATCTATTGCATTAGCAAGAGGTATTCCCCTGCAGCAAGTATCTGCTAAGCAGGTAAACCCAGTCCACTGCCGTATTGTTTCAATGCTGGAGTTTCCCTCCTCGGATCTGTGCCATAGTATTCTCAGTACGTACGTGACTGCATCCTCTCTCAACTATCTTCCGAAAGCTCTATAAACCCAACTGGCACCCTATTGCTTTTGAAGCCTTCTGTCCTCCGCGCTTACAGCTTCGGAGCAGGAGAGACTTCACTTGCTGTGTCCAGCTTGTGCTATTCAGATCTACGTCCACCGCATCAGCTAGTGGCGTAGGTCAGAGCAGTTTCTACATGTTCTGGATGAGACATACTATTGCCCTCTCCTATGAGGCACGTGGCCTCACTTTGCCTCTAGGAATCAGGGCTCTTTCAGCCAAAGGGATTGCCTCATCTATTGCACTAGCAAGAGGTATTCCCCTGCAGCAAGTGTCTGCTAAGCAGGTAAACCCAGTCCACTGCCAAATTGTTTCAGTGCTGGAGTTTCCGTCCTCGGGTCTGTGCCCTAGCACTCTCAGGACGTGCGTAACTGCATCCTCTCTCAACTATCTTCCGAAAGCTCTATAAACCCAACAGGCACCCTATTGCTTTTGAAGCCTTCTGTCCTCCGCGCTTACAGCTTCGGAGCAGGAGAGACTTCACTTGCTGTGTCCAGCTTGTGCTCTTCAGATTCACGTCCACTGCATCAGCTAGTGGCGTAAGTCAGAGCGCCACTATACTGGGTGAGAGATGCATATTGCCCTCTCCTATGAGGCGCGTGGGTTCACTTCGCCTCTGGGAAGCAGGGCTCACCCAACCAGGGTGATCGTCCCAGTCTCACCAGCAGGAGGTATCCCCTGCAGTAATTGTGTGGCGCGAAGGGTTGGTTCCTCCCCGCACACATTTCTTACATTTATAATCTGGATGTTCATGCTACTCCGGGCTCACTGCCCCCGAGTTAGCTGCCCAGGCATAGTTCTGAGACCTTCTTGGCTTTGTGCGCACACGCTACACAACCTTGGGGTCCAGACACCTGTAATGCGGCGGCGTTGGTATTCTCGTTCCCATAGCGTTTTCACGCAGCATCGAGTGAAGCCTTGAAAGGGAACGTCTCGGGTTACATTGCTGTAACCCTGTTCCCTGAAAGGCGGGAACGAGATGCTGCGTCCGAATGCCGCACTACCACGTGACCGGACGGCTGTTCAGACAAATTAATCTGAGGTTGTTGCCGGCTCACCTGTCTTTATAACCGCCACCTACAGTACATCTAATCAGATGACGTCACCTGTCATAAACTATATAAAATAAAATATATAGCCAAAAACTTTGGCGTGTTTTCACAGCATGCTTCAACGACCGGCAACGCGACAAAATGGTTCCCATAGCGTTTTCACGCAGCATCTCGTTCCCGCCTTTCAGGGAACAGGGTTACAGCAATGTAACCCGAGACGTTTACTACAAAATGACCTGCAGGTCTACCCTAGGTTGTTATGTCCTACTGTACATGCTTAGTGGCCTTGAGGGGTTGGGAAAAATTTCATAAGTTGTATATGTTTCAGATGTTTCACTTTTTTCCCCATGTAGTCTGCCTACTGATATGGAAACATGTATTCAAAGGTTCCATACTTTTCTATTTCTTTAACAAGTTAACATTGGTCTCAAAGGTTTTCCAAATTGTGCCTATGTATTTATGTATTTCTCTGTTTGAAATACTCCCAAGATAATGCAGTTTTTCATACCTCAAAGACCTATTATTTCACTTTTTATATGAAATCACAATAGGGGTAAAAATGTAATTGGCTTGTTTAAGTCCTGGCAAATACAAAAATAGAAAAAGACAAACAACAGGCAATCTTTATTTTTCACATTTTATTGTTTGCACACAGACACACACACACACACACACACACACACACACACACATACACAAATATAAACTGGGGACTCATCTAAATGTCTAAAAATAACCTTTAAAAAATGAATGTCACATAGTAGTTCCCCCTTTTTTTCTTTAATAGGGCTGAAAATATAATAAAATATAATAGGTAAAAATAGTTAACTACAACATAATGGCATGTTTAAAAGCATTTTATTGATTTTAATCTTGCATTTAATTAATGCAGTCCAGCCTTATATGGGAGCCTTATTCATAGACGATAATCATAGTACAGTACAGTACAGTATACAGTATACTTTATTGCCCAAATGTTGTGAACAACTGACTCACACACCCAAACTGTTACCACAGAGTTAGAATAACACAGTTGCATATAATGTCCCTGTATGCTGTAAATTTTAAATTTAACATTATTTTAGCTTTAGGGCCCAAATCTGTTCCAGCATAACTATGTCCCTATGCACAAAGCAAAGACATTCATAGTTTGCCTAGATTGGTGTGAAAGAAATTGAGTAGTCTGCCAGAAACTTTTCCTCCACCAGTTATCTATATTCCCTTCCCTACCCTTCCCTACCCTCTGCGCTCTGGACCTGTCTAACTTATCCTGGTGCTCTGCTTCTGGTTGGAGATCTTGTCGCATGGAGGCCTAAAGTACTGTATGTGGTCTGCCTGGGATGCATACGTATGGAGACTGGGGATGGTTCCCCTTTACCATGAAGACAGTCCTGTCCTCGGCTGATGCAGACAGTTGTTCTCTGAGGACTTAATAGTTCAGGACTGGAATTTCCTTCAATCTACTTGAGTATCCAATAATGAACTGGTCTCCATATTAACCTACTGTAAACACTTCTGCATATTAAACTTCCAACTGTCTAACACAAATTATACCTACAAATCCGTTCTTGCTGTTATCACCCAAATGAGAATGGATTCCCTGCTGTCTGATTCCTTTCAAGGTTTTTTTCCTTGCCATCGTTTTACTTCATACATACATTTTATGTTAATTTCCATAATTTTCTTTATTACCATTTAATGCCAATGCTTTTTGAATGGGATAAAGAACAATTGCATATGAGAGTGATGTTTAGATGTGACCACTTATTACTTTTCATCATCTTACAATGTTCGTGCACAGGAAATAGAATAAAGAATGTGAAACTTATCAGGAAAATCACAATGAGATATTTAGAATATACTGTAGATTCCTATAAATACAGGATTTATTCGGAACTTAGTTCAGGTTGAATTATTGTGAATTTTTCATAATTTGTATTCATAGAGGTGGCATGGTGGTGTAGTGGGTAGCACTGTCGCCTTGCATCTTCAGGGTCTGCGTTCGATTCCGAGCCAGGCTCGATTCCCGTCTCAGTGTGCATGGAGTGTGCACGTTCTCCCCGTGCTTAGTGGGTTTCCTCCAGGTACTCCGGTTTTGTCCCACAGTCCAAAGACATGTAGGTTAGGCTAAATGGCATTCGCAAATTGCCCGTAATGTGTGTGTGAGTGTGTGTATGTGTATGCTCTGCGATGGATTGGCACCATGTTCAGGGGTGTGCCCTAACCCTCCTGGGATAGGCTTCAGGTCCCTGCGACCCTGAATATCGGATAAAGCAGTATAGATGGTGAGTGAGTGTATTCATAGGTTATTGAATTTTATATTTCAGTAATAAAAATTACTGTAATAAAAATTATTGTACATATTGAAGTCTTGCACCTTTTTGTCCTAAACTATTTAAATGGAGACTCTGGTGAGAAGTAGTCAACTAGTAGAGCCAGTGGAATTACAGGTTTGCTTGTCTATTTAAATCAATCAATGAAGTAATTTAGCCTGTCCAGTTTTGTTCCCTCCTCATCCGTGTAATGTGCTCAAGTAGATCGGGTTCCATCTACTAGACTGATCACCAGCCACTTCTGTAATTTTCAACAACATCATATAGCTGCATTCCATTTTGAAATTTTAAGCCTGATGTTTATTATTTGACTTACTACATACATTACAAGGAAACCATCTGACTGTTATACAGTAACGTAAGTTCAATATCACTGCACTTACATTAATTGCACAAGCAAAGCCTTTCTCTGATGTCAAAACTTATAAGAACAACAACAAAAAAAAACAGCATATATAACACAATATTTCACACGTTTGTCATATAGAACAATGTATAATCTTTCAGGGTGAATTTTTGTCTATCCCCCGTCCTTTTCTACTACTTTTTAAGTGAACATGTAAACCTTTTTGTGGCACTTTGGTAACCCAGTATTGAAAAATACCAATTACAATTGCATTAAAAATTATAAAAATGGAAGTGCAAAAAGACACCCTTTGCACATCTGAGATTTACAGGCAGCATCTTCTTGTCTGTTCCGTTTCTCCACATCCTCGAGTGGCCTAGGATATCTCTGGATGACATAAAACTGTAAGGTATGTGTCATGGCATGTCAGAGCTCGGTATTAAGACCAATTAGTTATATCGCTTGGGAAGTAACTTCAGGGGCCCTTTTGCTCATGTGACAATTATCACATTTCTTGTAACAACATCAGCTTTACCTTTTCCATTTTAGAGGGACTGAAGCAAAGATGGCCAGTTTAGTGCCACATTGGTCTGAAAATATTCTGGTTAAACTCTTCTGGACAAAAATGTCTTGTTCTTGAAGAACTAAAGCAATATTGACACAAAATAGATATAACCTGACCAGGGTCCTTAAAGTCATGAGTTTTCATTTTAGTTTTCAAGCATAATTTTTTTTTATTTACTGCAAAACCAGTGAGAAACAGGCACAGGTGATGACAGATGCTCAGGTCAGTGATTAGTACACTGGTGATGCTGAATGCTGAATGGTTGAAACAGAGGAGAGGGGAAATGATGATGCTGCTGAGGTTGTTACACAAAACCTTTAAACCAACTTTTAGCCTGTCACAATAAAATATATGTTTCCATTTCTTTAATTTAATCCAGATAATTTGTTTCCTTTTAATCTTTCTGTTAAAGATACCTTTATTTCTTTTGTAAAAGTATTGGTTATTTCAAATAGACTTCATCCCTACCATGACAGTGAAAAGTACTTAGGACGACAAACATGTGACAAAATCTGCCGGGAAAAAGAGTGACACACAGATGCCATGTGCAACCTTGGTATCATTTTTTTCTTTTTAAAAAATTGCATTAATTTATTCAGATTGTTCTCTGAACAGTGTCCTCCTTAAATGGTCAATGACTTGGAAAGCATATATTTTCCATTTTTGATTTGTAGATTTAATTTTAGCTTCGCAGTATATTCATGCCCTCCTTAGCTTTTGTAAGGTGCAACTGTTATTCTGAACACATACTTCACATGCTTCAAATAAGTGCGATGAACATCAAGTATGAAGCCTGAGCTTTTGATGTTTTTTTTTCTTCTTAATTTTGTGTGATCATGAATGTGCCACCCAGCCCATTCCAGGAGGGCATTATCTGACTTTAGTTTTGCATAATGAGCTTCAAAAATCTGTATGCATGTCTATATGCATGCTCTAACAAACAGAAACAATTAGGCTCACAGGAGAAAACCTTTAATAGAATGTGAAATGTTAATTGAATAACCTCTGAAGATGGTTATTTTGTACTCTTGTCAGGTTTCAGTGTTACTAACCATAAAACGTATACGGAAAAGCAGGTTGGGGATACAGGTACTGAAGAACATGCCTTTATCCTCCATGTTATATTAAGAATTCGTAATCCATGGCTGGCTACCATGCACCATGGCTAAAATAGTGAAATATGTGATATTGCTTTGGGATTGTTTATGCTCCTCAGGGTCACTGAGCCCAGTATATAAAGTCTCATCTTGGAAAAATTACTTTCAGCATTAAAATCTTGTCATCTTGTGGAGTACAGCATGAGCACATGTGCAGCATGAACATGTATGCGTATAGAATGAGTATGAGTATAGCATGACCATGTATTCATGCTCTTGAGACGACTTAACAGGGGCCCAATAAGGTCCCGGGGAAGGTGCTGGTTCATAGGGAGTGTGGTGGAAATTCTGAAAATATTATTAAGACAAGTAATTCATACACTGAGTAAGAACAAAGTAACAAAGGTTTTATTTTAAACTACTGCAGAAGGACCAGTCTCATACAGCAAACAGTTGCAGCATAGAGAAAGGTGATCTCTTTCTCTAGCTGACCTATTTTATACACAAACATGTCTGTTAACATAATCAACGCCCCGTACATGAAGTTCCTACATTCAAACTCATGACTCTTTATCTGCCCCAGACCAGATGTCCATACCTTATCATTTATTCAGGGACAACTACAATCCGGTTGTTTCTATTCTATTCTCGGCCTTGTGTTTCTAAGCTTCGACAAACAAGTTCAAAACTTCTAAAGTCTACAGTACGTGACACACTTACTACAAGGATCAGAATTAATACATAATTAAAATATGATTTTTCCATTACAGGAGCCACTGTGTGGATACCAAAATTTTTTCACCAACACTTCTGGGTCATGCCAGTGAAAACGGTTACATATTGAAATACATGGCCACAATTTAACTCCTTGGGGGCTTCCATTCTTCTCCATGCCACTGGGTTACCGTCTAGGGCAGGGGTGTCAAACATACGGCCCGCGGGCCGAATACGGCCCACTAAGGTGTCCAGTACGGCCCGCGGGATGATTTGAACAATAATATTAAATATCAAATATTTTTTATTATCATTATAAGTAGTAGTAGTAGTATTAAATAAAGTCTATGTCCGGGTATTCGCTGCAATATTGTGTTTGGTTTTATAAATTTTTTTATTTTATCATTGATCATTTAACTGCTCTTCTCTTGCGCTTCTGCCGAAACCTCTAACACGCATGCGGATTCTAAATTGGCGCCTAAATCTAATTTCTTCGGCTATTTGAAGATGTGTGGCAAGCACTCGCCATTTTAAAAAAATGTCCAAAAAAAAGAAAAATTGATCTGGAAGGGCGGATGTTTCAGGAGAAATGGAAAGAGAAGTATTTCTTCTGTGAGGTCAACGGCAAGCCGGTAAGTTTAATCCGCTCACAAGCCGTGGCTGTGCAAAAAGAATACAACATTAAACGGCACTATGACATACACGCAGAGAAATGTGATAAATACACTGGACAGTTCCAAATGGAAAAAGTTAATGCTTTAGCATCCGCTTTATTCATTCATTCATTCATTTTCTATACTGCTTTATCCTTATATACAGGGTCGCGGGGACCTGGAGCCTAGCCCAGGAAACTTAGGGCACAAGGCGGGGTACACCCTGGACAGGGTGCCAATCCATCGCAGGGCACACACACATACACACACTCATTCACACACTACGGGCAATTTTGAATGTCAATTAACCTAACCTACATGTCTTTGGACTGTGGGAGGAAACCGGAGTACCCGGAGGAAACCCACCAAGCACGGGGAGAACATGCAAACTCCATGCACACAGAGACGGGAATCGAGCCTGGCCGGAAAATCGAACCCAGACCCTGGCGGTGCAAGGCGACAGTGCTAACCACTACACCACCATGCCGCCTACATCCGCTTTAAAAAAAATTTTTTATTTGTTAAAGGAAAGTTCTCATTTGAAGTGTAGAGTTAATGTTCATATCCAAAGTGAATGATATATTTTTTTCATTTGCATTAACCATAAAGAATTTATTTTTGTATATGATTCTTTCTAAACTATTGAGTTGTTAAAGGGCACCTACAGTGCTACATGGACTTTTTCAAGCTGTTTGGACTGCATTGTGTGTTAGGAGAGGGTGTACACAACCACTCTACAGTGATAAAGAGCCGCCCAGCGATTTTCTTTTAATTTAATAATATAAGATGCCCCTTCTGAAATCAGCCCGTTTTCAAAAGCCTGTCGGTGTGAACTCACACCGACAGAGGCCGCTCCTACTACAGTTGATTGACACTGGTGTTTTAGCAAAGACCCGCCCCGAGTGAAAAAAAGAGCCGTCGGCCATTGTTATTCTACACGGGAGCAAAATGGCACCTACATGAGTGTGGTGTGCTGTTTGTTGCAGCAGCCTTGCAGTAGTGTGGTGGTCTAGTGGTTAGGATTTGGTGCTTTTGTGTGGGAGACCCCGGTTCGATTCCTGCTTAAGGTACATGCTTGTTTTGCACTACATATTTATAAAGTTTTTCTAATGTTCGTTTAGTAACGAGGCGAGTGCGCTATGCTTCGATAAGCTTTTCTGACATAAGGAGAGTCACACACACACACACACACACACACAATGCTTCGCGTGTATGTTGTCCTATTCCCGACATCTATATGCCTCATTCACACACACAGACACACACACACACGTTGTTTGTCAGAAAGGTCTCTGTTTATTAACAGCAAAAGATCGGTATAAATATGTTTGACTAAACGCCTGTGCTATAGACATATGTTACTACAAATGAACCATTGTAAATGTCCTGGTGAGATCCCGAAAAAAAAACAATGCTTATAAGGTCGCGGGTTGAATAGCCGGCATTTCAGCAGTGGTAACCGTTAATCCTTCGTGGTGTAGTGGCTAGGATGCCGCGCTCTAATGCGGTAGCCCTGGGTTCGATTCCCCCTCAAGGCACATGCTTTTTGCACTACATATTTATAAAGTTTTTCTAAAAGTTCGTTTAGTAACGAGGCGAGTGCGCTATGCTTCGGTAAGCTTTTCTGACATAAGGAGAGACTCACACACACACACACACACAATGCTTCGCGTGTATGATGTCCTATTCCCGGCATCTATATGACAGTCAGAGAGACACACACACACACACACACACGTTGTCTGTCAGAAAGGTCTCTGTTTATTAACAGCAAAAGATCAGTATAAATATGTTTGACTAAACGCCTGTGCTATAGACATATGTTACTTACAAATTAACCATGTAAATGTCCTGGTGAGATCCCGAAAAAACAATGCTTCGCGTGTATAAGGTCGCGGGTTGAATAGCCGGCATTTCCAAGCGGCAGCCATTAATCCTCCGTGGTCTCGCGGATAGGATACAGCGCTCTCATCGCAGCAACTTGAGTTCGATTCCCGGTCTGGGAAGTCAAAAAAGTTTTACAACCAGATTCACATGTAAAATTTTATATACATATATAACTATATATATATATATATATATATATATATAAAAATATGAGTGCATAATAAAAATCTTACAAAATATATATATATATATATATATATATATATATATATATATATTTATAATAAAAATAATAATAATAATAATATTTATATATCCCCTATATTTTGTAAGATTTTTATTATGCCCTCATTTGTACATTGTATATTTGTACAACTATTTTACTAGTTAAATTTATTTTCTTTAGTATTTCTTTTTATTGATATTTATTCCTTACTCATTTATTTAATTTTTAAGGTCACTGGCTGTCGTATAAGCATTTCACTGCATATCATACTGTGTATGACTGTGTATGTGACAAATAAAATTAGAATTTGAATCAAAGGAGAGGAAGAGAGACAGAGAGAGAGAGAGAGGGAGAGAGAGACAGAGTATGGGAAGGTGAGCATGAATGAACAGATGCAAGAGGAGACAGGAAGATAGCAGCAGGGAAGATTTAACACATTAATATCAGATCTATGAGGAAGAGAGCAAGAGAGTAGAAATAACTCCTTTATATATAAAATAATTCTAACATCATGTAAAATTATTTTTAACTGTTTTTTAAATATTTTTAACTGTTGTCAAAGCTATACCCCACTTGTCTTGTGAAGACACGCCCCACAGAACTGGGGGGCGGGTTCAGTAGAGGTCATTAACATTTAAAGGAGCATGTACTGAAACAGGTTGCTGAGAACAGAGCTACTTTTTACCAGGTAAAAGTAATGTTTTTTTTACACAACAATTGAGATTTTTTAATTAAAGTATATTACAAACTTTTCATTAGGACCCTAAAGAATCATATTAACCTATGCAAAAATTGAGACTGTATGTCCACTTTAAAGGCAGTTTTTTTAAATTATGAAGTGTTTTTCTAGTTTGTAAATTATATTGTAGCCTATAGCTTCATATTTAATGTAACTGTCTGTACACAGAGTCTGCAGCATTTTTTATTTCTTATCTGACAAGTAATATTCATGTTCAAAGGAAAGGATTTTGCTTGCCATTACTTGGCATTGTTTTTCCCCCAAAAAGGTATAAGAGTGTTAATGAACAGTTTCTGAGGACTTGTTAAATGCAGTTTTACAGAATATAGTGTATTTGTTGTAATTTGATGGACTATGATTAAAAAAACAAATTCGGCCCGCACATGGTCACATTTCTTCTCATCCGGCCCTCACCCTAAAATGAGTTTGACACCCCTGGTCTAGGGCCTGGGTCAACAGTGCTTTAAGCAGTCATCTCCCCACTGTTCCTGGGGGGGGGTGGGGGGGGTGGGGGGGGGATCGCCTTTTACAGACCTATGGAAACAGGGGAGTTGACTTATGGGCTCACCTTCAGCCTATGCTGGGCAAAGTCTCCTTGAGTGCCAGGCCAATCAATCAATCAATCAATACAAAAAAAAAAAAAAAACATAAACTTTTTGCTTTAAGTTTGCTCTAGCATTTTATTCAGAAATTTGGAACAAGACAAATAAAGAATTATAACATTTATAGAGAATAAAAAGTTACTGTCAATAGAAAGTTTTTAGACACTTTCAAGCTTTTTCCCATTTTGTCATTTTATGTTTCACACTTTTCTTAAAATTGACTCCCGTACTTTTTCGCACCACTCTACACAAAATACTTCACAAAGTGAAAACTAATTAAAAACAGGTAAAATAACTGAAATATTCAACTTACATACGCACTGTGAAAACGCACATGCAAATAAAGAGCAAGAATGTCTTAATAAAAACATAAACCCAGCAAGTATGTAATGACAAAAGGCAGTTATTGGTATGAAAACACTTTGACTGAGAGCCTTACAGAAAGGCTACCACCACTGCAGTACTCCACCAATCAGGCCAAGGAGTGGATTCAGAACAACTCTGTGAAATTCATGGACTGTCCCAGCCAGAGTATGGACCAGAGCCCAGTATCTCTGGAGGGACCTTAAAATGGCTGTTCACTGATGCTGTCCATCCAACCTGGTTGAGCTTAAATGATAAATTAACCTATAAATAAATTATTTCAGTCTTTACAAAGCCTTTCACAAATTAATCAAACACTCGAAACACTTGTTCGTACTTTGTTAAGGTGAAGTTCTGTGTGTAGAATGATGAGGTGTAAAATAAATTTTTAGATGAATTTAAAAAAAAAGTGTAAAAAACTTGAAGAGGTCTAAAAAATCTGAAAAAGTCAATGCTTTCTAATTTAGAAAGACGCCCTAACACAGCATGCAAAGAGCCCAAGGCAGCTGACATGGCATCCATATTCCCCAGATCCCAAAACAATTCAACACCCATGAGATGAGCTAGACAAAAAACATCGATCCATGCAACCACTCTGCAACCCATCCCACCCAAAGGATCTGCTGCCACAGTTCTGGTGCCAGACACCACAGCACACCCCCAGAGAGTATGGAAATCAGTTTAATGGTTTTCTTACAATTATAACTATATCTAATATTATGTAAGCTATCAATAGAAAAAGGTACAGTAGTTTAACTAACATATGTCTTATACAAGCTTGTTTCATTACATAAATAATGGTATACTCATAAAGTGATGACATAGCTTCATACCTTCTTATTGTTTGCCCTTTTTTCATGTCTTTCTAAACTGGGCCCGGTTTCTCGAAAGCTTCTTATCGCAAAGTAGTTCTTAAGTTGTACCTTAACCTCTCTCTTAGCGTTATGGCGCATTTCCCGAAACGTTCTTACGCTAAGTATCTCTTAGCTAAGTCACACGTTCGTAAGGTTGGTCTGGACCAACCTTAACTCATACTGTACTTAGCATAGTTTCAGCTCGAGACGCTAGTCGCCGCCACTGAGCAGCAGTCTTTATAAATCAGTGGTGTATGGAGGCACATTATGGCACGTTATCAAAGTCGTATTAATGATGGAATATACTTGTTTAAGAATGTTATTTTATTTGATATCAGAACTAATAGTGACTTTTAATTAGCCAATTTCATAATGTGACTAATGCATTAAAATCGGCAATCACTATTAATATTAAACAGGTGGCGAACAATTTGGCAGCGAGCATTGTGTTGTGTTAAACTGAAGACGGCGCCATCCGCGGAGCCGTGTGGGTCATTAAAATTTTTCCTTTAGACAAAACTACAGCCCTTTTCATATTTTCGTTATTTTCGCCTTCCAAGGCAACAGATTATGGAGCTTCTTGAGCTGCTCAGACCTGCGCGTGCCAGGCCAATGCATCGTACTTACGCTCTACGTCCCGATGTCCAGCTGCTCGCTGCTTTTTGTTTAAAATATGTTTCATTGATCATTAGCCATTATCCATAAGTTTATAGGCTTGTCTTTTGACACGTTTTATTTTTATGAAATTTTATTTAGTTAAATGAGAAAATAATCTTGGGAGATTCAAACCCTGCATCCATTCATTTTTCTGAGTGATTGTAATGTTATAATATCCCTATTCACTTATGCGGTTTGACTCACTGTGAGATGCGGTGTTATACCCCTATCTCACCTGCGCGGTCTCGCGCTCTGGCCGAAAGTAGGGTTCGTCATGATTCACCCCAAGTTTTTGCGCGCATCTTTCCGCGTGAAAAATTAAACGTTTAATTTTTTTGCCGGTCCTCGCGGAAGCTTGCAGACCTTGTAGAACTTTGCGGAACGTTAAAGGAATGTCGCGGCAGCTCACAGAGATGAGTCAGGCCACACAGGTGAGAGAGGAGTATTAGGCACCGTGATCCACCTCGAGTGACCGCCCGACGGTCCAAAAAGATCCGCAAGGTCCGCGAGCTTCCACATGTTAAACATGTTTATTTTTTTTGCGTGGTATGATGGAAACGTAATCACGGCACCAAAACTCGTGCTGAATCATGATGAACCGCACTTACGGCCCCTGTGCGAGACCGCGTAGGTGAGATAGGGGTATTAAACCTCCACTCTGTTATCTCATCATATTAATTCCATAAGTGTGCTATACAACCCCAACCACTGACATGTTTCACATTGTTTCTGAAGCTGGTGAAGAGTGTTATCAGCTGTTTGTCAATAAGCTATGATTGTATACCTGGTTCGTTTCACTGCCACTACAGGTTGCATGATAATATTAGCGACAGTTTGGAGATTTAATTTATATATTTGTCTATTATGGCATGTTATTGATAAGTTAACCCATGTCGAAATAAACGCTATTAAAAGAATTTAGTGCATGTTTAATTTGCATAATTTGCGTCTTTCTTAACGCTATCATGAAAAAGGAATCAAAAATCGATTCCTGAGCAACCGATGTCAGCTAAATCAGGACCTTCACTGTAGACAGCGCCTTGTAACGTCGGACGTAAGAGGCAGCAACTTAAGAATACTCCTAAGAGACAGTTCGAGAAATACACTTAGAAAAGTTATCACTTAACGTAAGATATATCTTAAGTCTTCTTAGCACAAGAATAATGTGCGTTATCGAGAAACCGGCCCCTGGTCACTTAATGGCTTTGACCTTTTCTTATTTATTTTTTTACTCAACAAGCATCAGGACATTTAAGAGACAAGACTAATCCATTTCACCTTGGAGTTGTGTAGATTGTTTTTATATATTCTATATATAAGATCATAATTATTTAATTTGTTAGCTTTTCATAGTGTGATTGATTTTAATAGATATATTGCTGTGCAATGTTAGATGTGAAGTTGTTCCCTGCTCTCCCCACAATGTTGCTTCACATGGGGAAACCTGAGATGATGTCCACTTATCCACCACCCTTGCACATGTCATACTTCTGAGTAAAGAAGTACGTTCAGTTTCAATCAGTTTCCTTGCCTTGCTTACAAATTAGAATCAGGGTATCAACAAGTTTAAGTGCCCCATGTGGTGACAAAAAAAATGCAACATGCAAATGAGTGATAGAAAAATCTAAGTGCAAATATTGTCAACATTCTGAACTTTTGCCACCCCTAAAAAAATGCCACCCTGGATGGCTGCCCACGTCTTGTGTGAGGAGCATAGCAAACATTAGGTATGTGGGTTGCAAGCCTGTCAGCAGAGTAAGTTGACCACTCCATATAACATAAGTTATTCATAGTGCTCTGAGGTTCTTCATAGTGCAGGAGGTTACTCCCTCCTGAATTCAATTATATGCACTTCTAACACAGAGGTTTGAAAAGCAAGAGGCAAAATTAAATTGCCCTAGGGCAGATGGGTCCAACCATAAGGCATCTTGGTATTTTCAAGTCATGGTGATAGTATATTGAGGTGAAGAGGTAATTCTGAACAAAATTTCCACTTGTTTGTAGGCAAACAGTGCAAGATGTATTCAACCTTTCACCTCTGGGTGAAAGGTTCATGGAGTATACTGTACATACTGTATATGGGTGTTTTCAGGGGGACACAATTTTGTAAACCTTGGCTAACTTCTGGTTTTTGCAGCTTACATTTCATTTAGAGTTAAAGAAGAATAGCTGGTGTCTTAATGTTGCAGGAACAGCGAGATATACAGTACACTATATTGCCAAAAGTATTTGCACGCCTGACTTTACATACATATGAAGTTGAGTAACATGAAATTCTTAATCCATAGGGTTTAATATGATCTTGGCCCGTCCTTTGCGGCTTTAACAGCTTTGACTCTTCTCAGAAGGCTTTCTACAAGGTGTAGGAGTGTGTTTATGAGAATTTTTGACCATTCTTCCAAAAGCGCATTTGTGAGGTCAGGCACTGCTGTTGAACGAGAATGTCTGGCTTGCAGTCTTCTCTCTAATTTATTCCAAAGGTTTTCTATCCAGTTGAGATCTGGACTCTGTGCTGGCTAGTCAAGTTCCTCCACACCAAACTCGCTCATCCATGTCTTTATGGACTTTGTTTTGTGCACTGGTGCACAGTCATGTGGAACAGGGAGTTGCCATCCCCAAACTGTTCCCTCAAAGTTGGGAGCATGAAATTGTTCAAATTGTCTTGGTATGCTGAAGCATTACGAGTTGTTGTTTTTTCTTTTATTAAAACTAAGGGGCTGAGCCCAACTCCTGAAAAACAACCTTACATCATAATCCCCCCCTCCACCAAACTTTATCCTTTTCACAATGAAGTCAGCCAAGTACCGTTCTTCTGGCAACCAAGACTCGTCTATCAGGTACTGTAGGTAGACAGCGAAGCGTCATTCGTCACTATGAGCAGAAGCTCACCACTTGGATAAAGTTTGGATGTAGCTGCTCAGCCATAGAAACCCATTCTATGAAGTTCTTTATGAAGGCCAAATGAAGTCTGGAGGTCTGTAGCTATTGACTCTGCAGAAGGTTGGTGACCTTTGTGCATCTCAGAATCCACTGACCCCGCTCAGTGATTTTACAATCCCTACTAATTCTTGGCTGAGTTGCTGTCATTTCCAATTTGTTATAATACCACTAACAGTTGACTGTGGAATATTTAGTAGCGAGGAAATTTCATGACTGGACTCATTGCTCAGGTGGCATCCTGTAACGGTATCATGCTGGAATTCACTGAGATCCTGAGAATGACCTATTTATTTACAAATGTTTGTAGAAGTGGTCTGCATGCCTAGGTGCTTGATTTTACACACATCTAACCATGGATGTGATTTGAACACCTGAATTCAATGATTTGGATGGTTAAAAGAATACTTTTGGCAATATAGTGTAGTCTGTAGATTCCATACAGTAGAAGTAAAGATCTCATTCTCTTTCACTGCTGAGGGTTGGTCAGTGGGAGTCTGGACTGTCCAGTGTGCATGATATTGTTATTGAAACTGATTCTCATGTTGAGGAGTTGGACAGGCAGGAGAGGCATGTTCAGCAGGGCAATATAATAGTTTATTGAACATGAAATTAATGGGGTTTTTTTTAAACAATGCTTCTTGTGCTTCTCAATGTGCATAAAAAACCCTGATGTTATACATAATAACTACAGTATGTGTTACTTCTGTCAATCATGCAGATGGATGTTGATTTTGTAAATCACTTCCAGGTAGAGTTAAAGGGCAAATAAATTTTTTTTATATTGATTTTATAAAACATTTATATATATATTAAGTACTTCCAATTCAGATTCAATATGGTCAAATATTTATTTTATTTTTGCTCTATGAATGAAAATAATTCCCAAAGAAGCGACAACTTAAAAAAGCATTGTGATAGACATAAAAAAATAAGCATTTTGATAGACAAAGCAAAGTGATACAAGTGGTCAAGTATAGCAGTGTTGTACTAAATATCATCACCCTTGATGTCGATGTAAATGAGTGGATTTGAACTAATTAAAGAGGTTATGTAACGACCAGGAGCAAACCATGCCTTCGTCTTGGGCCTTCGGATTAAGTAATCTCCAAGGCAGTAAGCAAGCTAAACACAATGCAATTGAACTGCTATGGTTATTTTGAATAGCAAAATCTAACCATTATTAAAGTTGTAAAGATTATGTTGTTTTGCTACTCTATACTGCACAATCCTGAACCCTATATATGTTCATAAAAATAAAATAAAAAAACAGCAAAACAAATAATGGCCAAAATTATCTTAGCTTTAAGGGCTACCTTGAAAACAAAGTCCATCCTTTATTTATTCTCAATGAAGTGGACAATGACACAGGTGTATACAGGTGATCACTGGCTTTACTTAATCCAATGCTATATCATTTTTCTAAGAAATTGTGGATCTTCAGGGAATTTCACACTCAACACTTTCTGGAGTTTAGTACAGTAAATTCAAACCAAGATCCACACATTTCCCTCCCTCAGCAGACCACTTCTTAGCTTGTTAGAAAAGAAATGTTGCATGTTAAATATGACTCATTAACAAAATAATAATAATAAACAAATCTGCATTCTCAATAGTATGGTACCAAGACTATCTGTCCAGATGCTAAGTAAACTTGATAGCCCTAGTGAAGACGTACTGTAGTAATGTGCTGATCAAGTAGACGAATACGTCCATAAATTAGAGATCAAAATCAAATTTGATATTTAGAATTTCAGTCGTAATTCATGACGTGATTCACTTACATGACATGAGCCTTCAGTCTAATTTCTGAAGTCCTTAGATAAAGACTCATCTGCAAAGGATTCAATAAATAAATAATTCCAGTAGGGGGAGAAATCTGATTGACTGAATTGTATCTTACTCTCCCAGGCCTTACTGATACAAACCTTGCATCAGAAAAAGGTTTGCAGGAATAAAAATATAAATAATACACTAATTAAAGTGCGACAAGACTGCTGCAAAAAGTTTTTTTGTCCCATTTTGAGAAATTTAAGGCCCTTGCTGAAGGTCTTAAAGGCCTTTAGGGGTCACCACTGGTAAGAAATAAACAGCTCCAAGATATGTACTTTATCTGTTGGAAAAAACAAACTACTGCAATGTGGACTCAATGTAAGGCATGTGAAATGTAATATACTGTAAGGCTATTCAAATGTGAGTTAAAACAGTTGCATGTTTATTTCACTTACACCACATCAACCTATGAATGACTATACATTTTCTTTGTTAAAACCATATGATTTTTATCTGTTTATGATCACATTTAATGTTGAAGCACTTCTGTAAAACCAGTTAATTCCTGCTATCAATTACATTTAAGAAGATAAAAAGGATAAATTCCTTATTAACACAATATCACTGCTCCATTTCTCCACTTCTCACTTGGGAGGGCTACTGAAGAACTGTGAACTAACTCATTGTTATGGGTTCAATGTAGGGCTGCAACTAACGATTATTGTGATAATCGATTAGTTGGCCGATTGTTGTTTCGATTGATCGATTACTCGATTAATCGGATAAAAGCTATCCGCGTCTTTAATTTGATGTTTTGCTTATAACTATATATAAAACCATACCAACATTTGTTTTGTTTTTAATAATGATTGCATTGCCATCTGCATATATATATATATATATATCGATTAATCGGATAAAAGCTAGACGCTTTATTTTGATGTTTTGCTTAACTATATAAAACCATAAATCAGGGTATTATTTATGTATAAAAGTAAACTTTAAAAAATGCAATAGCCACATAGAGTTTAATGATCTTTAATTTTGACATTTAAACCTTATTTTATGTAAATCAACATTTCTGTTTTTAACAATAATTGCAGACGGCAAGTTGACAGTGTATGTATACTGTGGGTGTGTGTATATATATATATATATATATATATATATATAAATACACTGACATTCAGTTGTTAAGAATGACCTCAATTTTAAACTCTCTTAAATTAATTCATCTTAATAAGAAGAAGAATATATTATTATATTATTATGATATTATTTTTAATTGAAGTGTCTACAAGGCGGCGCGGTGGTGTAGTGGTTAGCACTGTCGCCTTGCACCTCCAGGGTCTTGGTTCGATTCCCGTCTCTGTGTGCATGGAGTTTGCATGTTCTCCCCGTGCTTGGTGGGTAAAGGGATGAACATGGTCAGCAACAATATTTACATAGGCAGTTGCATTCAAGCAATGATTGATGGGTATTAGCATGTCTCAAGAAAACATTGCTCATATCATTACACTACCTCCACCAGCATGGGTTATTAAAACAAGACAAGTTGGGGTCATGGATTTATACTATTTGCACCAATTTCTGATGCTACCAGCTGTGTGCCTCAGTAAAAATTGAGACTCCTTAAGTTAGGCTGCATGTTTCCAGTCTTCAACTGACTTTTTTTTATATGTAAATCCAAAACAATTCTCAGCTTTCTGTTCTTGTCAGACTGAAACTGAAAGCTGGACTGCTTTTTTAAGCACATTCACCTCAAGGCTTGACATGTTATGCATTCTGAGATGCTTTTCTGTTCATCATAGTTCTACAGATTGGTAGCATTTCTGTCAGCTTGAATCAGTCTGGCTATTCTCTTTTGACCTCTCTAATCAATAAGGCATTTCTGCCAACAGAACTACCACTGAATGGATGTTCAAAATCACATAGATAACACAAAGATAACATTTTTCTCCGTTCTGATGGATGATACAGTATGAACATTACCCATGCTGTTTCAATGTTTTTAGCTTTAAAATGCAAATGAGCTAATGTCCAGCCAAATGCGTTTTTATAGCCAAGCAGGATTATATGTAATACACTAAAATCTTTAAAATTACACAAAATTTATTCCATTCACAAAATAAAACCTACACTGCAGTAGCAGCAATGTCTGTGGAGACCAGCCCAGACAATTTAAGGGCATGGTAGCACTCCTCATAGGTAAACTTGCTAAACTTTAAAAATAGAAATACATCTAGCTTCAGGATTTTAAGTTGAGTCATGGACAGTCAGAAAAGATCCATTCTTGAGCTTTGTTATTGAGAGGAATCCAACTGTCAACGTCCTTTTATTTAAAATGCTGTCTAATGTAAAATGTTTAGCACACAACTGTGTGGAAAGCTGTTAGAATATTTCCTTCGTAATTAAACAATATGCTGTCCATTGCTTTACTCCCTCAGAGGTTGGGAGTGAAAGGAGAATATGGTGGGTTATTTTGTTTTTTTTACAATCAACAGTACTTGTGGCTGTAACGTGAAAATTGTATTTTGTTCATTTGTTTAGAAAAACAACTACAGAAAGAATATTATCATAAAGAAAAACATTATCCAAAATGGAACATCTGAATGCCATGTTTATAGGGGGAAAATAGAAAAAGTAAAAAAAAAAAGAAAGGAAGGCATGTTTTTTTCCCCTTATAATTTTACAAACAATAGAGACGCTTTTGAATGCCAAAAAAATAAATAAAACGACTGAAAACTGAATTGTGCATAACAAATTAGTTCTGTGTTATAAGGTTAAAATAATAATGCTCTCAAGTATGCAGAGGATAAGTTATCTTCATGGGGTAATTATTTAAATGAGGTTTCAAAGGAAAGCTCTTCACGAAGTATACTGTACGCTCAGCTTCAATTTTTCTCTACTAATCCCCATGTCATAGATTAACGATCTGCTCTGTGCTGTGTGTATAAATGCTGAATAATTCATGCGTAAATAGTCTTGCTTGATACAACTGATACAAAATGAACATTTAGTAAACTTTATCAATCTTAATGCTGTCTTCTTTGAGGATGATAAAGGTTGATGAAGTGAGTGCACATCTGTTGTTTTCTATTGTTATTTCTACATGAGTGGCCATGAAGCTGGAGCAGAGGGTCACTGGCCATGACCAGATAAAATAAAATTAAATTTATTTTTTCTCTGTGTCTCTAATCTTCACTGAAAGAAAAAGTGTTCAATTACCTTGGGCTTCATCTGATATTGCTGGTTGGGCTGATTAATAGCCATTCGATTATTACTTCTTGAGAATAAGTAGAGTTTGTCTTTGTAGAAGAAAAGCTGTAAATATTTTTTTAATTCTTGTTCAAAAAATAAAATTTTTATTTTAATGTTTTTGTTTTCCACCTTTCTTCCAGAATATATCTTCTAATAATATTTTCATCACACATGGAATATGCTTATTTTAAATTATTTTGATGTGCTTAGTAGTCCACATTTTATGGGAGCCTAACCCCCCTGTTATCCATATATCCCCCTATATATGGATAGACAAATGTTCAATGCTTTCAAACATGAATACTAACTATACATGATAATATGATGTGATGAAATGTGATAATCAACCTAAAAACTAAAGAGTAACAATTTTTTTTCTCTCATTCACCATGTTCGATGTTGCATATGTCAATGTTCCGAAATGCAGTACCTCTTTGCAATGCAGTTGCCCTGAGCTGTGAGTTAAGGCCAGTAACCAATTCAAAATGCCACACATATTAATTGTGTGTGGACAATGTATTTTTTATTTACTTGCTAAACTTACCTAGCATGTCTGCAAAGATTACATTAGGTAATTAAGAAGCCAGATTAACAAATCCAGTTTCCCTAAACAGGTTTTAAATGCTAGCTTTCTTGCCTTATGCAGTAACTGGCTTTGTAATTATTAATGATGATGATGATGATGATGATGATGATGATCAAGCGTGCATGTGAGACTGCTACTCATCAAATGCTCCTTGATAAGATTAAAGTGACTGATAAAAGTATTAATTTTTATTTGTTTAATCTATGATAAGGTCAATGATATCTTTTTTTCCTATACATTTAATAGGTTAAGTGTTCTGGTAAGCAGGGCATTGCCTGTAATCTCAGGGTTAAATTAGAAAGCTATAAAATAATTACAACTGAGATCATAGAGATGAAACCCAGAATCTGCATAAACAGGCAGTAGTTTCAGTTCTGGAAAGTATATACTGTAGACTGTGTTGTTGTTTATGTTTATCTTTATGTTGTTGTTTATGTAACAGAAGATTTCACAATGTGAACATTTTTTCCAAATATTGATATGCAGCTAATCCGTGCTTGATTTCTCCCACAGCCTGTATTACATTCCTTACCCTCTTAACTGCTATTAGCTAGTTATTAAAAAACGTAACTCATTACTAAATATAATCATATGGTTGTAATAATGATCAATAAGTTGACAGCTTGATGTAAATGTTTAATATACACTTGATTGACTTATATAATGGCGGCGCGGTGGTGTAGTGGTTAGCACTGTCGCCTTGCACCTCCAGGGTCTGGGTTCGATTCCCTGGCCAGGCTCGATTCCCGTCTCTGTGTGCATGGAGTTTGCATGTTCTCCCCGTGCTTGGTGGGTTTCCTCCGGGTACTCCGGTTTCCTCCCACAGTCCAAAGATATGCAGGTTAGGCTAATTGGCGTTCCTAAATTACCCGTAGTGTGTGATTGGGTGTGTGAGTGTGTGTATGTGTGTGTGCCCTGCGATGGATTGGCACCCTGTCCAGGGTGTACCCCGCCTAGTGCCCGAAGTCTCCTGGGATAGGCTCCAGGTCCCCCGCGACCCTGAACACAGGATTAAGCGGTATAGAAGATGAATGAATGAATGAATGACTTATATAATATATAAAGCTTAATAATTAATTTCTCAGAACCTCTCAGGATTGCTTCTCTAATTCTGATGCAAATTATTCCTGGGTTTGCTTAGTTTCTCATTTTCTCATTTCACCTGAGTGATCTGAATGATTAACATCCATCACAGCTCTGCTACGTACATCATTAATTCTCGCTCACTGCTGTTTTCTTCCTTTTCTACTTTTTCCTTCATTTAGTGAACTCGCATAGAAAAAGAACATTTTGTGAACTGTAAAATGACCCTTATGGTTTTGCTTAGTGGTAATATCCATTATAATACATGACCAATCACATGGACCAGAGGCAAGTTCTCTGCAAATATGAACTCGACATGACTAAAGCTTTCAGCATTTCCTAGAATCTTACAGTTCATTTCTCCTCTGGTTTTCTCCCCAGCATCACACTTGGACAAAGAGCATTCGTCTTTGTGATACACACAATTCAAATGGTTTTATTCAGACTCTGAGAAATTAAATTGACTTTGCTCTGTGCCATTCCAGCATGGGAAAATCATGGACTAAGCACTGGGACAAAAGGGGTGAATTTTCTGAAGCCTGATGAATCAGAAACACTGTGCAGTATTGATATTACTCCAAAGCAAGTCAGAGGAAATGGGTTTTTGCAATTTTGGCTCTATTTGTGGCCTGGGCTCAAAGGTTTTTTAAAAATGTAATTTGATCTTTGATTGCCACTCTGCCTCTAAACCTTGATTTTAAAACGTCACTTTACATCAGTAAGGTGGTTGATTAATGACAGGAAGCCTTGTTCCCCACTTTTCTGCTATTTTTACTTTATCTGTACTGAGGAATTGTTTTAAATTGTGCACAGAGGGATATAAACTTTAGTTATGCCTTATACCACATAGACATACAGATTAGTAACAAATAAAGCATAAACTGTGGTTTTCTGTTATGTATTTTGTTAGTGTGGTTTGTAGTTCATTTGGCTAATTATAAGATGTTACTTCAAATCCATACATAAATATAGCCACTGGCAGATATTGTCTATAAGACATGACCGGTTTAGCCATATACAGTGGTGTGAAAAACTATTTGCCCCCCTCCTGATTTCTTATTCTTTTGCATGTTTGTCACACAAAATGTTTCTGATCATCTAACACATTTAACTATTAGTCAAAGATAACACAAGTAAACACAAAATGCAGTTTTTAAATGAGGGGTTTTATTATTTAGGGAGAAAAAAAATCCAAACCTACATGGCCCTGTGTGAAAAAGTAATTGCCCCCTGAACCTAATAACTGGTTGGGCCACCCTTAGCAGCAATAACTGCAATCAAGCGTTTGTGATAACTTGCAACGAGTCTTTTACAGCGCTCTGGAGGAATTTTGGCCCACTCATCTTTGCAGAATTGTTGTAATTCAGCTTTATTTGAGGGTTTTCTAGCATGAACCGCCTTTTTAAGGTCATGCCACAACATCTCAATAGGATTCAGGTCAGGACTTTGACTAGGCCACTCCAAAGTCTTCATTTTGTTTTTCTTCAGCCATTCAGAGGTGGATTTGCTGGTGTGTTTTGGGTCATTGTCCTGCTGCAGCACCCAAGATTGCTTCAGCTTGAGTTGACGAACAGATGGCCGGACATTCTCCTTCAGGATTTTTTGGTAGACAGTAGAATTCATGGTTCCATCTATCACAGCAAGCCTTCCAGGTCCTGAAGCAGCAAAACAACCCCAGACCATCACACTACCACCACCACCATATTTTACTGTTGGTATGGTGTTCTTTTTCTGAAATGCTGTGTTACTTTTACGCCAGATGTAACGGAACACGCACCTTCCAAAAAGTTTAACTTTTGTCTCGTCGGTCCACAAGGCATTTTCCCAAAAGTCTTGGCAATCATTGAGATGTTTTTTAGCAAAATTGAGACGAGCCTTAATGTTCTTTTTGCTTAAAAGTGGTTTACGCCTTGGAAATCTGCCATGCAGGCCGTTTTTGCCCAGTCTCTTTCTTATGGTGGAGTCGTGAACATTGACCTTAATTGAGGCAAGTGAGGCCTGCAGTTCTTTAGATGTTGTCCTGGGGTCTTTTGTGGCTTCTCGGATGAGTTGTCTCTGCGCTCTTGGGGTAAACCTTCCTGGGAAGTTCACCACTGTTCCATGTTTTTGCCATTTGTGGATAATGGCTCTCACTGTGGTTCGCTGGAGTCTCAAAGCTTTAGAAATGGCTTTATAACCTTTACCAGACTGATAGATCTCAATTACTTTTGTTCTCATTTGTTCCTGAATTTCTTTGGATCTTGGCACGATGTCTAGCTTTTGAGGTGCTTTTGGTCTACTTCTCTGTGTCAGGTAGCTCCTATTTAAGTGATTTCTTGATTGATACAAGTGTGGCAGTAATCAGGCCTGGGGGTGACTACAGAAATTGAACTCAGGTGTGATAAACCACAGTTAAGTTATTTTTTAACAAGGGGGGCAATCACTTTTTCACACAGGGCCATGTAGATTTGGAGTTTTTTTTCTCCCTTAATAACGTAAACCTTCATTTAAAAACTGCATTTTGTGTTCAATTATGTTATCTTTGACTAATAGTTAACGGTTTTTGATGAGCAGAAACATTTAAGTGTGACAAACATGCAAAAGAATAAGAAATCAGGAAGGGGGCAAATAGTTTTTCACACCACTGTACACTCAGCTAAACCGGTTTTAAAGGATTGTTGTCATTTCTACTGTATGAATTTCTTGAAATTTGGAGAATGTTCTAAAAAGGGCATACGTACTATAAATAAAATATCAACTCATTTTACACAAAATTTTATTATGCTTATAGAAAACAGTGTGAAAATCAATTTGCTAGATTCTATCAACATTTAACACATCAAACTTGCTTTTAAAACATCATATAAAATAAAAATCATTAGAAACATGAACTTACACACCCTAAAAAATGCTGGGTTAAAAACAACCCAATCTGGGTTGTTTTTAACCCAGCTGCTGGGTAAATATAGGACTAACACATACAGTGGTGTGAAAAACTATTTGCCCCCTTCCTGATTTTTTATTCTTTTGCATGTTTGTCACACTTAAATGTTTCTGCTCATCAAAAACCGTTAACCATTAGTCAAAGATAACATAATTGAACACAAAATGCAGTTTTTAAATGAAGGTTTACGTTATTAAGGGAGAAAAAAAACTCCAAATCTACATGGCCCTGTGTGAAAAAGTCATTGCCCCCCCTTGTTAAAAAATAGCTTAACTGTGGTTTATCACACCTGAGTTCAATTTCTGTAGTCACCCCCAGGCCTGATTACTGCCACACCTGTTTCAATCAAGAAATCACTTAAATAGGAGCTACCTGACACAGAGAAGTAGACCAAAAGCACCTCAAAAGCTAGACATCATACCAAGATCCAAAGCAATTTGAGAACAAAAGTAATTGAGATCTATCAGTCTGGTAAAGGTTATAAAGCCATTTCTAAAGCTTTGGGACTCCAGCGAACCACAGTGAGAGCCATTATCCACAAATGGCAAAAACATGGAACAGTGGTGAACCTTCCCAGGAGTGGCCGGCCGACCAAAATTACTCCAAGAGCGCAGAGACGACTCATCCGAGAGGCCACAAAAGACCCCAGGACAACATCTAAAGAACTGCAGGCCTCACTTGCCTCAATTAAGGTCAGTGTTCACGACTCCACCATAAGAAAGAGACTGGGCAAAAATGGCCTGCGTGGCAGATTTCCAAGGCGCAAACCACTTTTAAGCAAAAAGAACATTAAGGCTCGTCTCAATTTTGCTAAAAAACATCTCAATGATTGCCAAGACTTTTGGGAAAATACCTTGTGGACCGACGAGACAAAAGTTTAACTTTTTGGAAGGTGCGTGTTCCGTTACATCTGGCGTAAAAGTAACACAGCATTTCAGAAAAAGAACATCATACCAATAGTAAAATATGGTGGTGGTAGTGTGATGGTCTGGGGTTGTTTTGCTGCTTCAGGACTTGGAAGGCTTGCTGTGATAGATGGAACCATGAATTCTACTGTCTACCAAAACATCCTGACGGAGAATGTCCGGCCATCTGTTCGTCAACTCAAGCTGAAGCGATCTTGGGTGCTGCAGCAGGACAATGACCCAAAACACACCAGCAAATCCACCTCTGAATGGCTGAAGAAAAACAAAAAGGAGACTTTGGAGTGGCCTAGTCAAAGTCCTGACCTGAATCCTATTGAGATGTTGTGGCATGACCTTAAAAAGGCGGTTCATGCTAGAAAACACTCAAATAAAGCTGAATTACAACAATTCTGCAAAGATGAGTGGGCCAAAATTCCTCCAGAGCGCTGTAAAAGACTCGTTGCAAGTTATCGCAAACGCTTGATTGCAGTTATTGCTGCTAAGGGTGGCCCAACCAGTTATTAGGTTCAGGGGGCAATTACTTTTTCACACAGGGCCATGTAGGTTTGGATTTTTTTTCTCCCTAAATAATAAAACCCCTCATTTAAAAACTGCATTTTGTGTTCAATTATGTTATCTTTGACAAATAGTTAACGTTTTTTTATGAGCAGAAACATTTAAGTGTGACAATCATGCAAAAGAATAAGAAATCAGGAAGGGGGCAAATAGTTTTTCACACCACTGTAGGTTATAGGTTAAATATAGGACTCACAAATAGGTTATTATTATTTTCATGTTTTACAGTGAATCTGTAAAAAAAAAAAAAAAAATAGACCACCCATGTCTATTAAACAGTTAAATTATTTTGATATACTGGTCTATTACAAAAAAAAAACCATACATATATGCAATAAACAACATCCTATTACATGTTCTTAGAAAAAATATTTATTTTTCAAAAGCACAAGAACAGATAATCAACAGTGACATCATTACTATACTATTACTGACAAGGGCAGAATGGAGTAATTGCACAAATAGACGAGGCAGCTTCTACAGAGCAGGATCTCTGTGACTTCAGATATCTTTTCTGCAGAACAAAACTATCCAGCCCTGGTCTCATTTTAACATACAAACACGGTCTATGACTTTTCAGGTAGGCCTCGCTATTTCATAGCAACATTACAACATTACTGCGAGCAGCGCTGGTCATTATCTCCCAACGTCAGGATGTAGGGGTACGCCTTGACACTTCAGCCACAATGTTGGTTCCAACCTTAGAAAGAAAGAAATGAAAAAGTTAAAATTTTGTTGAATAGCAAAGATTAAACTGAATAAGACTATTAATTTAGTGTGAAATAGGATTGATACTAAAAAATGACACAGCTGCCCATTAAGATAGGGTATACAGTAGGTAACCTAAAACAAAAACATGGAGACAGCTACTACCAAACATAAAACAGCAGAATAAGCATGGCTTTTAGGATACAGCTCTTTATGTCAGACTAGTTGATATTGTGGTCTGCATTGATTTTAAGCTAATTACCGAAAAAAATTCATAGCTGGTGTCATACTGGTACATTACAATCACCAAAATATTAATACTTCCATCTAGTAGTTATCTGTACCGCTGTGGTACTTTTTCCTGTAGTTGGCGCGCTGACTGATAGTTAATTTAACTTTGGTTAAAGAGGGCTACAGTACCTGGTTAGCTTACATGCTATTACTGGTGATACATTTGCATACTTGCCAAAGGGGAAAAGGTGTAAAATATTGTTATAACTCGGGAGAAACGCAGGAGAAATTTGACCGCAGAGTAAATTACTAGCTAGTGAAAAACGGGACGGTTAGCAGGTCTGTATATTTGTGAGAGGGTCAGTGTTTTGTAAAACCCCAGCATTTTATTGTCTCAAGCAGTGAGATTAATAAAGTTCTAAAGTGGTTGCTAACGCTAGCAAACTAACTAAATGCCTCCGTCATGCTAACACTACAGTTAACAGTTTAGCGTTCATTCATCACTTCACCATCTTCGTAACCCTGCAAACATTCTACAGAGAAAGCTAAAAAGCTCAGACATCTTAGCCGTTTCTTTCATACACAGGTGGGGTGGCTAGCAGCTATTCTCAGCTAAATTATCATCCAGTACCTCAGACCAGCCGGAAAGTTTGTGTGTAACCTTAACACGGTAACAGTAATAAATGTTACATATAGTAATACTTTTTCAGTCATATGTGAATTAGGTGAGTGAACATGTGTGTACAGACCTTGTATTTAACGCCATTTCCCCTTAAATGTCCGAGGAGGATGAACCGTCATCAGCGGTGTGGGAGCTCAAGAGACACGAAGCTGAGTGACAGCCGCTGAATCCACCGGTGAACTTTGGGGGAGGGGCCAAGCAAACTTCAACCCAGCAGCTGGGTTACAGAAAAACTCCCCAACTTTCTGTAAATAACCCAGAAAAATGACCCAACAGCGGCAACCCAGCGTTTGGGTAGAAAAAACAACCCAGCATTTTTTAGAGTGCAGTATTAGCAAATGATGGGGAAAATGAGAATTGTTTATAAAAAGTACCTTAAAAATTTTACATTATAGAACCCCCTAGTGGAACTAATATTACCAAATTTGGGTCATGTGTTCAAATCCACACCAAAATTTATCCAAATAAGACTAATCATCTTGGAGTAGTTAAAAAAAATTGGGTTGGAAAAAAAATTCTAAATGGCCAGAAAAGTCTATTAGGATGGGGTCTAGACCAATTTACTTAACTGAAGCCTATACTGACTGCCACTAGACCATCTCATCTATCAGTGCCTGATTAATGCTTTATTTGGCTAAATGAGCAGAAATCCTCACAGACATGCTCCAAAAACTTGTGGAAAGGAAATATAACTATAAGATATACCAATCAGCCATGGCTCAATTTGCATTGGATTTTCCTTTAATTTGTCATTATGCTAGAAGGTACATATTTATAATAAATACGAAGCTAAAATGTAAAGACAAACATGCTTCAGAACCCTACAGTAAAAGTCAGATACATGCAAATTGTACGCCTACACACAAACTTGACACCCTCTGTTTACACTGAGAAGGTCATGCACAAAAAGAACTGTAAGTGTGAACAGTGTGTTTGCCTCTCCACACCACGGTTAACGACGGCTAATTAACAGGAGGAGGGGAGTGTTAAGTCAGCTGGGTCAACAAAATGGCTAACATCTCCTCAGGATGCCACATGGTTTGAGTGTATGTTATCACAAGGCCTAGTTTGGTCATATACTGTACTGTATACAGTATACAGTACATGTATATACAGTGTTGGTCACTAATATTGGCACTGCTGGTTAAGATGTGTTCTTAGATTTCTAATTAAAGTAAAAATATTGCAGAAGCATAATCTTTTAATGAAAATTGTAAAAATCTAACTCAAGTGAATAAAAAAAATCTATGACTAAAAAATAATTAAATAAAAATAAAATCACCTGTTCCACAATTATTGGCACCCCAACAATCCCGATAAAATAAATGTAATTTAAGCATTTTTGTCATTTTTACTGTAGTTTATACAGTTAATTAGGGTTTTTTAATTAATTATTCATTAAGACGTTTAAATCAACTGAAACAGTGAGATACAAGGCTGGATGAGGACCCAAGTTTCTTTTGCCACCATACACATTGAGGAAGATGGTAAGGGAGGTTTAAAAAAATCTCCAAACCTCACTCTTAGAGAACTGCATCAAAAAGTCTGAGAACTGCACCTCCGGGTCACAAAGTCTCATCATAACAATCATCAGATGCTATCTACAGTACAAATTGTTTGGGAGGCATGCAAGGAAAACGCCTTTTCTCACCTACAATCACAAACATAAACAGGAGTTTGCTGGATCTTCAACTGGGACTGTGTGATGATGAGACCAAGATAGAGCTTTGTGGCAACTAACACTGTCTGGGTCAGGCATAAAACAAAAGATGAGTATGTGGAAAAGCACCTCATGCCCACTGTGAAGTACGGTGAAGGTTCTGTGATAATGTGGGCCTGTTTCACTTCCAAAGGATCTGGGTAATTTGTTAGGGTGCATGGCATCATGAACTCTCTGAAATACCAGCACATTTTAAATCAAAACCTGATGGCCTCTGTCAGAAAGCTGAAGATGGGTCATCATTGGGTCTTTCAGCAGAATTATAACCCAAAATGTGTGGCGAAATGTACACAAAAATGGTTCAGCAGACACAAAATAGTGGCCTCTCATGGCCATCTCAGATCTCAACCCAATTGAAAACCTGTGGGGTGAGCTGAAGAGGAGTGTGCATAAGAGAGATCCCAGGACTGGATGATCTATAACGATTATACAAAGAGGAATGGTCAAAGATCCCTCTATCTGTATTCTCCAAGCTTGAGAAATGTTATAGGAGTTGATTAAGTGATGTCTATTAATATCAGGGGTGCCAATAATTGTGGCACACATGATTTAATGTAAAAAATAATATTCATTCTTAAATGTGGAATTTTCTTTCCACTGAATAATTATACTTCAATAAAAGGTTGGATTGTGGTTCTATATTGTTTAAATAAAACAAATGTATTAGAAGCCTAAGAACACATCTTAACCAAGGGTGCCAATAATAGTAACCAGCAATATATACAGTATATATAGTATATATATATAAACACACACGCACATACAGTATATTTTATTTGTCACATACACAACCATATACAGGTACAGTATAATATGCAGTCAAATACGACTGTTCCTGACCTAAAAATAGAAAGATAAGATACAATAACTATTTGACTGTTTTTTTCTCTATTAATAAATAATAGTGGCTTTGCTGATTTTTGTTGTAATTAATCATATTTACTGGTTGAACTAACAGCATTACTGTTAGTGTCAATGTTGTTGTTATCAACATAAACCTACTTTCTTCTACTCCTAACAGTGGATGAAAATTATGATAATGAGGAAACAATAATCAGATGTTTATGAAGATGAAAACTGTCACAACAGTTTCTAGAGTTAAAAAAAATACATGTGAAAATAATTGACTCATGCATAAAAATATACAAAGATGAAAAAAAATAAGCAAAAGGTATCACTATTTCAAAAGGGTCAAGTAATATGCCTGCACCTTGGGGGAAGGGCGGTAGCGCTGGCATCACGACCAGGTACTTAGGGCTCTGGCAGACACAGTCAGCGCGGCAATCACCAACTGCAAATACCAACACACCTCCAAACAGTCCATCACCTTCGTCAGAGCTGCGGAGAAGGTACAACAACGGCCAAGTCCACCTGGAGGGCTTCTCAGTACTGCTCAAGATTGGAAACTCCAAGCCAACCTGGGGAGACAGCTCAAGTTCCCAGAATACATCTTGACCACTTCATTGCGCCCAGACATGGTGTTAACATCTGACGCGTCATGAGCGTAAGAGGGCCAAATACGCTGAGATAGTGGTGGAATGCCATAACAAAGGCTGGAAAGCTCGCTGCGAGCCAGTGGAGGTTGGGTGCCAGGGCTTTGTGGAACAATCACTACCCCGCATGCTTAAACTCCTTGAAGTAAAAGAGCAGCTGTGCAGAAGAGCCATCAAAACCATCATAGAGGCTGCTGAGAAGGCCTCAAGATTGTTATGGATCCGGAGGGGGGATCCGTGGAGTAGTGGGCCACTTGGACACAAGTCGGGGGCTCATCACCCCCGGCTGGGTTGCCCGAGCGAGGGTGTCTGATGATCAAAGACCCGAAACATCCTATGACCTCGGGTTCATCACTGATGATGTGTCTAAGTAGCACCTTGTGGTGTATTGAAGAACTGGAATTGGGTAAGAACTTTCGTTATTAAAATTTGCAAGCAAGTCCATGGAAAGGAAAGTGGTGACATCATACTGTAAAAACTGACAGAAAAAATAACAGTTATGTTTACAGTATAAATGCCAGTAGTGACATTTTCACGACTGGCCAACACACTGTGTGTACCTTAATTAAAGCTTAAGACAGTGAAACAAGGTACGAAGTCTTAAGCCATATAAGTACAAAAACTTTGTGTGAATTCTATAAGGGTTGAGCAATTAAAATGAGATTAACATTAACATTACATTAATTCTCATTACATTACCCGCCCCCCCTCTATTTTCCTAAAAATATAGCATACTCAGTTTTAAATGGTCATTATTCCCACATCCTTCAGCCCTCATGCATGGGACTTTAATGTTTTGCAAAATTTGTAAAATTAGTGAGATTTACTGTCATAGAGTTAGTTTTTTTTATTTGTTCTATTATTATCATTATTTTTATTCCTATTTATATACTGCCTTCTTTATTCACCTTTGAACCAAGTTATGCCCATTGCTTCAGGCCAGCATGGTGACCTTAGAAAGTTTATTATGCTACAGCCACAGGCCTTATGAACCTCTATGTAAAATGTTTTTTTTTGTTTGTTTTTTTTACAAAACATGTACACGTAAAAATATGTTTTTTTAATGACCCTTATATTATATTATATTATATTATATTACCCTCCTTGAACCACCCAAAGGGGTTTACGTGTCCCAATGATCCTGGGAGCTATGTTGTCGGGGGCTTCATGCCCCTGGTAGGGTCACCCATGGCAATCTGGTCCTAGGTGAGGGAACAGACAAAGAGTGGTTCAAAAGACCTCTTATGATGAATTCAAACTTTGGTAAACGTTTTCCCTCGCCCGGACGTGGGTCACCGGGCCCTCCCCCTGGAGCCAGGCCTGGAGGTGGGGCCCGATGGCGAGCGCCTGGTGGTCGGGCCTGCACCCATGGGGCCCGGCCGGGCACAGCCCGAAGAGGCAACGTGGGTCCCCCTTCCCATGGGCTCACCACCTGTAGGATGAGCCAAAGAGGTCAGGTGACGTGTAAGATGGGCAGTGGCCGAAGCCAGGGGCCTTGGCGGTCTGATCCTCGGCTGCAGAAGCTGGCTCTAGGGACGTGGAATGTCACCTCTCTGGTGGGGAAGGAGGCTGAGCTAGTGCGTGAGGTTGAGAAGTTCCGGCTAGATATAGTTGGACTCACCTCGACGCACAGTTTGGACTCTGGAACCAGTCTCCTTGAGAGGGGCTGGACTCTCTTCTACTCTGGAGTTGCCACGGGTGAGAGGCACCGAGCAGGTGTGGGCATACTTATTGTCCCCCGGCTCAGGGCCTGTACATTGGGGTTCACCACAGTGGACGAGAGGGTGGCCTCCCTCCGCCTTCGTGTGGGGGGATGGATCCTTACTGTTGTTTGCGCTTATGCGCCGAACGGCAGTTTGGAGTACCCGCCCTTTTTGGGGTCTCTAGAGGGGGCTCTAGTGAACGTCCCTCCTGGGGACTCCATCGTTCTGTTGGGGGACTTCAATGCTCACGTGGGCAATGACAGTGAGATCTGGAAGGGTGTGATTGGGATGAACGCCCCCCCCCAACCCCCCCCCCCCCCCCCCCGATCTGAACCAGAGCGGTGTTTTGTTTTTGGACTTTTTTGTGCTCGTCACTGATTGTCCATAAGGAACACCATGTTCAGGCATAAGGGTGTCCATATGTGCACCTGACACCAGGACACCCTAGGCCGCAGTTCGATGATCGACTTTGTGGTCGTGTCGTCGGACTTGCGGCCACATGTCTTGGACACTCGGGTGAAGAGAGGGGCAGAGCTGTCAACTGATCACCACCTGGTGGTGAGTTGGCTCCGTTGGCGGGGTAGGATGCCGGTCAGGCCTGGTAGACCCAAACGTATAGTGAGGGTCTGCTGGGAACATCTGGCAGAGTCCCCTGTCAGGACGAGCTTCAACTCCCACCTTCGGCAAAGCTTCAACCACGTCCTGGGGGAGGTGGGGGACATTGAGTCCGAATGGACTATGTTCCGCGCCTCCATTGTCGAGGCGGTCGACTGGAGCTGTGGCCGTAAGGTGGTCGGTGCCTGTCGCGGTGGCAACCCAAGAACCCGTTGGTGGACACCGGCGGTGAGGGATGCCATCAAGCTGAAGAAGGAGTCTTACCGGGCCTTTTTGGCTGGTGGCACTCCAGAGGCAGCTGATAGGTACCGGCAGGCCAAGCGGAATGCAGCTTCGTTGGTTACTGAGGCAAAAACCAGGGCGTGGGAGGAGTTTGGGGAGGCCATGGAGAATGACTTCCAGACGGCTTCGAAGAGATTCTGGTCCACCATCCGGCGTCTCAGGAGGGGAAAGCAGTGCACGGTCAACACAGTGTATAGTGGGGATGGTGCACTGCTGACGTCGACTCGGGACGTTGTGGGTCGGTGGGGGGAGTACTTCGAAGACCTCCATAATTCCACCAACATGCCTTCCGATGAGGAAGCAGAGTCTGGGGACATAGAGGTGGACTCTTTCATCTCTGGGGCTGAGGTCGCCGAGGTAGTCAAAAAGCTCCGTGGTGCTGGTGCCCCGGGGGTGGATGAGATCCGCCCGGAGTTCCTCAAGGCTCTGGAGGTTGTAGGGCTGTCATGGTTGACACGTCTCTGCAACATTGCATGGACATCGGGGACAGTGCCTCTGGACTGGCAAACCGGGGTGGTGGTCCCCCTCTTCAAGAAGGGGGACCGGAGAGTGTGTTCCAACTACAGAGGGATCACACTTCTCAGCCTCCCTGGGAAAGTCTATTCAGGGGTCCTGGAAAGGAGGGTCCGTTGGATAGTCGAACCTCGGATTCAGGAGGAGCAGTGTGGTTTTCGTCCGGGTCGCGGAACAGTGGACCAGCTCTTCACCCTTAGCAGGGTCCTGGAGGGGGCATGGGAGTTTGCCCAACCAGTCTACATGTGCTTTGTGGACTTGGAGAAGGCATTCGACCGTGTCCCTCTGGGAGTCCTGTGGGGGGTACTCCGGGAGTATGGGATATCGGATTCCCTGTTAAGGGCTGTCCGGTCCCTGTACAACCGGTGTCGGAGCTTGGTCCGCATTGCCGGTAGTAAGTCGGACCTGTTTCCGGTGAGAGTAGGACTCCGACAAGGCTGCCCTTTGTCACCGATCCTGTTCATAATTTTTATGGACAGGATTTCTAGGCGTAGCCAGGGCGTTGAGGGGGTACAGTTTCGTGGGCTCAGGATTGGGTCACTGCTTTTTGCAGATGACGTTGTTCTGTTGGCCTCATCACCCTGTGACCTACTGTACAGCTTTCACTGGATAGGTTCGCAGCCGAGTGTGAAGCGGCCGGGATGAGAACAAGCACCTCCAAATCTGAGGCCATGGTCCTCAGCCGGAAAAGGGTGGAGTGCCCTCTCAGGGTTGGGAGTAAGATCCTGCCTCAAGTGGAGGAGTTTAAGTATCTCTGGGTTTTGTTCACGAGTGAGAGTAAAATGGAACAGGAGATCGACAGGCGGATCGGGGTAACGTCTGCAGTGATGCGGGCTCTGTATAGGTCCGTCGTGGTGAAGAAGGAGCTGAGCCAAAAGGCAAAGCTCTCAATTTACCGGTCGATCTACGTTCCTACCCTCACCTATGGTCATGAGCTGTGGGTAGTGACCGAAAGAACAAGATCGCGAATACAAGCGGCCGAAATGAGTTTCCTGCGCAGGGTGTCTGGGCTCTCCCTTAGAGATAGGGTGAGAAGCTCAGTCATCTGGCAGGGGCCGCATTGAGAGGAGCGAGATGAGGTGGCTTGGGCATGTATTTAGGATACCCCCTGGACGCCTCCCTTGTGAGGTGTTCCGGACACGCCCCACTGGAAAGAGACCCCGGGGAAGACCCAGGTAACACAGTAAGATCATGCATGACTTGAATGCAGTCCTCCTTTTGTTCACCTTCCTTTGCTAATCTACCCCTTACATACATAAATCTCAGAATATTTACAGCCAAGAACATGTAGAAGTGTAATTTCCTGTGATTATATGCTAATATATAATTAATGTACCACCAATGGCAAGTCTGTAATATTCTGCAAATGCTGGTGCTAAATTATTTACAGACAGCAGAAAAAATGTGTATATTGTAAATGATTTTCATAAAACAACATTATTAAAAGAAATGCAAGCTACACATGTCATAGAAGTCTTTTGTGAAATATCTTGGGGTTTTTTGTTTTTAGTGTTGAACAGAACTGTTTCTTTTAAACTATCAGTTTTACACAACAAAATAGTGCTTTCACACAGACCAAAAGTAATGACTGTCAACTAAGACTCAAAAATGTTAAATCTTATTTGACAGACAAAATCTTCCATACTGAGACATGAGTATGAACTATATTTTCCCCTGAGATAACTAATAAAAAATATCATACCACAGTAAACATGATTTACATGTGAAAAACTGCAGTTGATACTTCCAACTTTTCATACAGAAGTATGTATAAGAAATAAAAAATAGTCATATGTACTCAAAATATAAATATACCTGGTTTATAACATAATACAATATACACATGCATGTACTCTATGAGCTCCTCATAACATTTTCAAGTTCTTGATATTTGCACTGCTGTAAATGTCAAATTCCCCATCCGCAGGTGGTAAAGGTCAATATTTGTTTCTTTCCACTGAATCAATGTCTCAAAGTTTTGATTAAATATAATCTTCTGCTCTGACAATAATCACAGTGGAAAGAAATCAGGCATAAAGACTATAGACTAAACAAACATCCTTGTTCTACAGTACAGCCCTGTCCATGTGATGCCATCAGTTTAAAATGGGTACCCTGCTTGTAATAGAGGCAGGCCTGTGTGACATAGCTAACCTTGTACAATGGACTGGCCAGGTTAGACACAATGTTTTTACTGGGTGAGGTGGGGTGAAAAACTAACCCAAACCTATAGGAAAATGGCATAATATGATTTTCCCCTCTCTCAATATGGCTTAAGTAAAATCCTCATCATCATAGCTAACATAATAGTTAGATCTTTCACAGAGATCTTGTAATCATATCAATTACATGATTTACCAAATCGTTAATAGTCAGTACTGTGTTTATTTACAATTTGTACAATTTGTGCAATTTTATAAGGAAATAAGCTACTAAGTTTTACTGAGCTTACAGTATATAATGTCCTGCTCTTTTCTGGCATACAAATATTGTTCTTTAACTTTTAACTTTGTGGTGGAATAGTGATTTTTGATGTTGAAAAAAAAAACATTTTGCAAATTCTCTCAATCTGGCCAACGATCACATTATTATTTTACTCCATACTCGGGTACGCTTGTGTATTTGCGTATCTGATACAGCAGGGGGCATTATACACCTAGCTGCTTTGCAACCTTTTTAAACACAAAGGGAAGAAGAGAACGAGGAAGTCAATATTTGCACTACGCCTATTATTGACATTTCAGACAAAATATGTTAAGAGCAATGCTCATGTGTGCTTTACTACTTCATCTACTGTGGTTGTTTAGGTCAAAGGATGAGACTGGCGCATGCTACTGTACACACAAATATTTCGGAGGAGACAGATGACACTGATGATACTTCTCATTTCAGATACAGTTGGCTTCCATACCTAATTCGATCTGTGCCCTAGTACCATTATTGCTCTCAAGACCACCTTTTTCAGCAAACTTGGGCACGATGTCAGATCTAACCTTGTGTGACCAGAAGACGTAGCTTTAACGGTTAGCACTTTGTTGCGTGAATGGTAAACCCTAACACGAATAGTGACACACGGTTCCGAGCATGGAATGATTGTGTTCTCTCTGACTAAAAAGACCAGACTTTGGGGTCAAGTGTTCTCTGAAACAATCCTGTGCCCTAATGTGAAAATGCCCAACAGTCACCAGCTGTGTCACCAGCAAAGCACCAGCACCCCTACACCATCACACCTCCTCCTTAGTGCTCCACAGTGGAAACCACATATGGAACCATCTGTTCATTCTCTCTGTGTCAAAAAAAAACATGGTGGTAAGATCCAAAAGTCTCAAAAATCTTAACTCCTGGTCTTCCTTTCCTACGATGGTTCCTATAAGAAAAAATTTCATGGTAGCGATTGATGGTTTTGGCAACCACACTCAAGATTTTTCAGATTAACTGACATTTCTTAAAGTAATGATGGATTGTCTAGTCTCTTTACTTAACTATGCTTCTTGCCATATGAATTTGTACAGTAGTTGCAGTGGCACTAATAGGGCACCCTTCCTGTGCACAAGACAACTGATGGTGTAAAGCACAAGAAGGCAAAAAATGTCATAAATTAACTTTTTACAAGGCACACCTACTGTATCAACTGAAAAAACTTGGAATGTTTTTTCAGTTCACACATCTGCCTTGTAAAGAGTTCATTTGTGACATTCCTTGCCTTCTTAATGTGCTTTACACCATCACAAGTGTGTCAACCAGTCATAAAATCTAAATGTAGCTACCTTAGACAATCTAAAATATAAGGCATATCCTGGGTTAACACTAATGTTCACTACATAATTCCATACATGTTTATTCAAAGTCTGAGTGTCTTCATTATTAATGTACAAAGAGTACTTTTGAATAGAAGGGAAAAGCAAACTGAAGGGTTGTCCATGCAAAAATAAGCAGGTGTATCAGTCAAAGTCCTAAGAAGAACAGTGGGTGGTTCTGCAGGTTGCTCAGGAGAACTTAGTAGCTAATTTCCTTGCATAACTTCACAAATTGTTCCTTAAACTAAAGGGTCCTCAAAGTGCTGTAGCATCAAATACTGACTTTGATTAATTAATTACTGTTTATTGGGCTTTAGAGTGGTTTTCCCTTTTTTAAGAGCTCCTTGCTGTACAGCATTTATGCTTTAAACAATCTTGATGATAATACAATTTTTAATAAATTTTGTAAAACTTTCAGAAAGAGCAGCTTTATTTAGACTTTTACAAAGCAATCAATTTGCAAAGCCTATAAATTTTAAATTAATGCCTCATCACAGAAACTTAAATATATCATATATTACTGCTTTAATACATATTAGAATCAATGCATTCATATACACATAATTTAGCCCTTAGTCTGCTTCCACTGAAAAAAGTAATAGAGGCTGTCATGCTTTTATTATAAATGATAGTGCTAATGGATGCACAACTAATTAGTCAAATTATTATTGTTCATTTGTAACAAAGCTGAAAATTGAGTAATGGGTATAAATCTGGATAAATATAGAAATGCCAGTAGGAGTCTTGAATGATAATATTCCAAGCTATTCTCATTAGGAAATCACACGTTTGAATACAATTTGTGCTGCAATCCTGTTAGGTTAACCTACACTGAAAATGGAAATTTAATTTCAGGCTTTAAATCAATCAATCAATCAATCAATCAATCAATCTATCTATCTATCTATCTATCTATCTATCTATCTATCTATCTATCTACCTATCTATCCATCCATCCATCCATCCATCCATCCATGCCCCTGAGATAGGCTAAACACAGCCATGACCCTAAATAGCATATAATCATTTGACACCACCTTTTTGTTTTAAACCATTTGTCCATCTCTGTAGTGTTCACATTGTAGATGGTCTACTTGTGGCCACACACACAGACACAGACACCCAGAATGTGTTTGGGATCTATGGCAGGTGGTGGGTGAGTGATTGATAGGAGACAAGTTCCCCTCAGGCTCCAGCTGTCACACATCTCTCGTTCTGATGATCATTCCAGCTTCAGCGCACGTTTTCCCTCATCCACACCCCAGCCACACATGACACAGTGCACGCTTGTCAGATTGCTAGAATAAATATATATTAGCATAATATTCATCTTAATTCATGTGATATGGTAAGTTAGGCATGCAACTCATAGGAAAAGCACACATGAAACTACAGGCAATAAAGTATATAAGAAAAGTCATAGCAATCATCATTTCCCTAACAAACCAAATTCAAACATACTGATGTCTAGCAAGCCAGGCCTTCACTGGAGAATGCAATAAGGCCTTGCACAGACTGCCAGCCCAAATATGATTTTTGGCATACCCAGATTAGAATCAGTTTGGAATCAGATTGCCTTCATGTAGTCTGAATAGTAAAAAAAAAAAAAAAAACACACATTAAATCTTATTTTTGCTAATCTGATCTGAACCAATATCCAAAAATTTCCAAAGGTGGTTTGAAATCAGATAAAATTTTTTACAATTTGTGTCAGTCTGGATGTGCTACCCACTCAAATCGGATTTAAAATTGGCACTCGCAACCCGGCATAGACATTCAAGTCTACACGAACATGGGGTATGGGATATGGACCTGTGGTTGAAAAATGAATGGGGAGATTATGGAACAAATGGAGATAATTATAATTTTGTGGAAAGTTATGTTGCTAAGCTTTAAGAGGTCACAGAGGGTCTCTTTTTTCCAGCAATATTAACCATGTTTTCAAGAAGAGAGGCCAGCTTAACTGCAGCATGGAATTGGAGAACAACAGTCAAAGGACATAAAGTAGGATGAACTGAAGTAAATGTCTTATAGCAATTTGGGGGACTGCATCAGTACAGGCAAAGCTAGAGGGAATGTACAGAAACAGGGCGATATATGAGTAAATATTGTGCTGCCTGCAAGCTATTGTTACCAAAGCAACCAATGCAGATACAGTAGGTCAACAATGTGTTGGATTGCTGCTGCCAGTCTGAACAGAACCAAATCCGATCCGATTGCTTTAAAAAAATTTGAGGTATTAAATATTTTTATTTCATTTTATATATATATATATTCCCCCCCCCCCCTTTCCGGAATAGCAATTACAGTAAATTAAAAAGTTTTACAGTGTTTAAAAGTTTGTTCGCTTGATTTACTTTTACTGGAAGCCTGCACATTTATATAAGTACACAAGCTCACACATAAGCCAATCAGACTTCTTCAACTGTCTTCAACAAGATTCTGAAGTTTGTGGTCAGAAAAGTGTCAAAAGGTATGCTCCCGGTGGAGCATATAAGGATGAAGCCATGTGGAGGCGGTTAGAGAGGTAGCAACTCTTGTCTTTAGTATGTGTGGGTGAAACAAACATAGTGGTACCTTAACAAAGAAAACAGACATGATGAAATTTCAGTTAACTAAGACACATCTATCATTTTAGATTTATACTAAATAAATAAATACGGTTTCATTTTTTGCTCCATTTTTTATTCTAGTCTCTGTTTTTATTAAAGCATTGGATAAACTTGATTTTTTTTTATGTTCCTTAAAGGCATTCTGTGTCAAACTGTCCTGTAAAGTATTTTTGAATCATTGACATAAATGATTTCTCCACTTCTTTCAACTTAATGCGACGGCATAAGGCAAATAAGCAGTAAACAGTAAAACTCTCCACCCCAATGTGATATAAGATCATAGATGTCAGCTAGATGTTATCATTGCTGTTTTCCTTAGAGAGGACACATCTTTTTAAAAACAGGAGTTGATTCGCTGAAGGCCTTCTTCGGTTATACAATTCAGAGGTTATATTACTGCATACTGCATAATTCATTTTGCTTATCAGGTTATCTAATCCAGCAGTAGTTTTAGAAGTGATGTCCTCAAATATCATCTATTTGCTGAGTTAAAAGGCAAAGTAGAAGCAAAGGCAAATTCCAAATTCAGAGATGACCTCTTTAGGAGTCCTCCATGTCATTTCATATAAAAGCCACTTCATACATATTATACCATCCATCCATCTAGGAACTTTTGTAGTCCAACTAGGGACCGTGAAGGCCAATTGTGATTACCACTGTATTTATTCAGATTTTACGTTTGTGGTAAGACACATATTATAGCATGTTATCTGGTGACCTATTTTAAAGTTACTAAGTAGTTAGCCAATATTCATTGACTTAAAAAAAAAAAACTATAAAAGTTACTACTATCAAAAGTTGTGTTACTTAACAAACTACTCATTTGTTCCTGTTTGAATGTTTTGTTGAATGTTTTATTTTTTATCCACCTATATTTCTACTAAGAAGTCAGTGTTAAGGGAAAAATCCTTTGTTTTTACTATGACATTTTAAATTAAGTAACAAATTCGAGTTCTGTTGATTATGTGATACACAGATATTAAATCTAACTCACAACATCTCTCATTACTATGTATTTTGGTTAATTTTGTCTGGATATTTATAAAAGTTTCAACATTGTTATAGGTTGTATTCATTTGTGTAATCAAAACACAAATAACCCACTGGTGGATGTCAATCACCCCTAAATTACCAGATGCATTAACTTTTTAAACCTGGGTTTTCATGACTACCCTCATTTATGTAAATGCTCCTAGATTTGAATTAAGAAAACTAATAATTAATTTCCAGCCTAATAAATCAAATACTCCTTAATTAAATTCCCTTGATCAAACCATGAATTTTTTTTACTTAAATAAAGGATGTTTTAAGTAACATTTATTTTACTCACTTACTCATTCCCTATACCACTTATCCTGTGCAATGGCGTCTATCCTAGGGGTTTTGTTTGTATGCAGCAAAAAATCCATCGCAGGGAACAAACATGGATGCAGTCACATATTACATGCAGTTTGGAAATGTTGGAAATGCAAGTTAGACTACCCTGCATGTGTTAGGACTATTTTAGGAAACCACCGTACCCAGAGGAAACCCAACAAGCACAGAGAGAACATGAAAATTCCACAAACACACACATACTGTACAGACCCAAAGGCAAGACTTGAACCCTTGACCCTGGAGGTGCTATTCACTATGTTACTGTAGAAGGACTTTTATTTAAAATAAATTTAACATAGTTTACAGACTGATATTTATATTTATATAAATTTATACTGTTAAAAAATAAAGGCAGCACTTAGTCCCGGTTTGACTTGAACGATGCATATATGAGACGTTCAAGTCAAACTGGGACTACTGTAAGCAGTATATGTATGTGAAATAGGTATACCCCATGTGTGTAAATGTCATGCTTGTTGCAGGTTTCTAAAACTAGTAAGAGTAATAGTCAGATCTGCCCCCTCTCTCTGTAGTTCTTCTTCAGGGTCCTTGTGGCTGTCATGTCACACCCCTCAACTCTTAATTAAATGCCTTTATTCACCACATTTCTCACACCAAGGCCTTTACATTGTGATAGTAAATGTCTCCCAAGGACACCTCAGTCCAACCATGACAGGGCTGTGACCCCACCTTAGTTCCATACAGGCTCTAATTAGGGCACTTTCCCCTGGGTCGTCACCTTGGCACAGTAAGGGAGGGTGGTGAGAGGAGAGGCAGCCAGCTTTGCTGACCTTGCTCCCTGACAGCCAAAGGCATTTTATACTGCTGTGTGATGCATTCTGTTTCACACAATGAATGAAATGTCTCAGCTTATAACAATCCAGTCCTGGCATTTGCACTTAAAAAGACCCCCTATTAAGTGTGAAAGACCAAAAAAAATAAAAATAAAAAAGAGTATATTTTCTCACAAATAAAAGCAAACCAATTTTGCCTTTTTATAGAGAGTTTTTTTTCTGATTCTATTACCATTTTTATTAGATCTGTCAAATTTAACACTATGAATGGGATAACACACTATATTTTAGTTGCCACAATATTTATTACTCTTGTAATACATTTCCCTATATGTGAGACTTTTGTTGTCTATTCTAGGCTTGTTCCTCTTGATAGGACTGAACAATGTAGTAAGCTGGCGCATTATATTGATGAACTGAACATGTGCTGATTGTAATGGACACAACACAAACATTGAAAGATTTATCTGTATCATGGCATTATTATAATTATAGCACACAATTTCTAGCACAGCACCTCAACAGAACAGTACAGTCTATAACACTAAATTCTATTTACTGTACAGACCAGTGCACAAAATACAACTCATGATCATTTTTTTAGCGTTGCGTATGTATAATTAAACAATCATGCAGTTTTCTCTGGATTGTTTATTAATATTTTTTCCATTAATTATGAAAAAAAACATGTTGTGCTGGTGCTTTTGTAAATATATTATATTCACAATTAACTTGGTTTGAGAATAATAGTAGTAGTAGTAGTAGTTGTTGTAGTAGTAGTAGTAGTAGTAGTAGAAATAGTAATACTATTCATTTCCAGATAAAGTGCATAATATGAAAATCAAATGAAAGTAGGCCTTTATTAATACTTTCAATTTCACTTATTTATTTGGTTAGAAGAGCACAGGCAAAAAAAATAATCCATAATTGGTTACGCAAAGCTCCAGATTAGATTCGATATTTGTTAATTTTAGGTTCAGCAAAACAACAAACTAAGACAACACTATTGTAATATAGTTATAGCAGTTGTAAATTAATACTTTAGAATTGTATTTAAAAATTTTTTTACTACAGTACATGAGCGATGGCAATGATTTGCCAGAATAATACAGTATAAAAAGGATAGAATGAAGTAAAATTGCTTTAATAGCCTGCTCTAAAAACTGTGTTATGTTAGAGTGGACTGTGCACTCAAGTATCATGCTCTGTGATCAAGTTTATACAGTAGCAGATAAGCGTGAGGAAATAAATTATCCATTAACTCTGACAATGCTGCAAAGTAATTACAATAAGGCAGGGGGCCAATGGCTATATTTATATCCACAATGTCCCTTTAACTTTTTTTTCTTAAAGCAATCTTTTATCCTAAACATTCTCATTCCACTGGAATTCTGCACTAAAGTACCCCGCCTTACAGGCATCAGTGTCAATTCTCAATTTCTCTACAGAATAGCGCAAAAATGACCAAATTCCATCAATGGTATTAATTTATCAATATTTTAGCAAAGTTGCATGATTTACATTTAAAAAATGAAATGAAAACACTAAGGCTAGAAGCAAATTATTACAGCATTACTTACATTGAAATGATAATGCATTGTAGATTAATATGAATGCAGATATGGACAATAAAAGGGCACTATGGCAGGAGAAAGGTGTGTACTATAGTTGCTTCCAGTGTTATTCTGGCACGGATGCATTTTCATCTCTTTTTTTCACAGATTGGAGACAGTGACACTTTCTCTCGCTGCACGCTGTGCTCAGCTATCTGCCTTTGCTATGCCATCCAGCGTACAACACTTGCCCCTACAAGCCAGCACCTCCTCCACCCAAAACCACAGCTTGCACTTCACTTTCCCCTTCTCCCCTTCTCAGTAAAACAAATTAAATAATGTTGTTGACACCAGCCCACCTCTGTCTAGTTCTCCGCTCTGTCTGCCTTTGTCAGTTGCTTAACTGGAGGAGAACGTGGGCATGTAAATGGCCCCATACCCCAGCAATACCATAAAGCCCCTGCTGAAATACCTATTGGCTTGGTCAACCTTGCAATTGGCTGAAAAGAGTGGAAGAAGTTTGTCTGATGCAAGTCTTAGGATCTAGGGTGACCCTTGAAACTTAACTGAGGCTTGGAGTGTGACAATTTTATCTTTATTTTGTTCCACTTACATTTTATTTGTATAGTTCTTTAAACTATAGACATTGTCACAAAGCAGCTTTATGACATACATAAATTCCAGATGTAAGTTTAGATTTATTGGTTCATCCTTAATGACAACATACTAAATAAACATATAGTAACCTGAATCATAATTGAACTCATCCTTATCTGGGTGACATGGAAAGTATGACTAGATCTTGGGGCCTATGAGGCGAACCCCAGCCGAAGCAATATTTTTTCAAGTGAGGAAACCAGTCAGGAAAGACCAGAAGCAGCAAAGGGGTCAGGATCACTGGTACCTCAGAGATAGCATGTGTAGCTGACACAAGAGAGAGAGACAGAGAGAGAGAGAAAGAGAGAGAGAGAGAGAGAGAGAGATAGAGAGAGAGAGAGAACGGTTGGGACAATGTACACTTTGCGCAGATTGCCAGCAGTATCTCTGGCTAGACTATCTATGACTGAAAGTGAAAGCCAGATTTCACTTCCAGGTTTGCTCCTTTACCTAAGAAAAAATATTTAGAACACAAATGTTTGTATTACCTTGTTGTTAAATATATTGTTGTTTTACCAAACAAATATATTTTTAGTTTTGCATTAAACTGACTGTGTCTAAGTCTCAAACACTAATAAGAAAGCTGTCCTATAACTTTGGGGCTGCTCTGCTATTTGAGATACCAACAAATAGCCTGCATTTTTTTTATTGAAGTAGGTGTGGTGAATTATAAAATACTAAAAGTTCACCCTGATTGTGCACTATTTTGTAATCAATATAACATTTTATTTAAATTAATCAGATAGAGGTGATGTTATATCTTCTGGTTTTCCCTATAAGGACAAAGCTGGGAGAGCACCTGATTATACTCCTCCCGAAGAACAGCAGCATGCCGCTGTAGAAAAAGAAGCCCTGGATATAACTTCAGTTGTGGACTGCTGGTAAGCATGTGGCCCGGGCACGGAGCAGAGCTATGAATAACATGTGCTGGGCACTGATCATGGCTCCTCCTCACCCTCACTGAGGTGACAGGAGGAGATAAAAGAGCACCATGACAGATAGCTATAACTTCCCTTGTTTTCCTATATATACTGTATATATATATACTGTAATTATTAAAATATTATTTATTAACTATATATTAACTTCTATTCCTTATTCCAAGCAAATGTGCATACAGAGATAAAATAAAGCCCAACATTTCCACACAAATGTGCACAATATATTGAAACATATTTACAGTACGCAACATTCACATATTATATCCATAACAAATCCACACACACACACACACACACACACACACACACACTATGGACAATCTGGGAATGCCAATTAACCTAATCTGCATGTCTTTGGACTGTGGGAGGAAACCGGAAAACCCAGAGAGAACCCAGCAAGCATGGGGAGAACAAACCCAACACATTCAGATCCACAGCAGGAATAGAACCCTCAACTCTGGAGGTGCGAGGACACAGTGCTAACCACAATGCCTCCGAGCCACCTAAGCCATAACAATGTATTTTTCTTTTTTATATAAATTCAAATCTTATCATAATTGCAATTTGTAGCAGCTTAATCGCAGTATGGTATTTGGTCTATTGGCTGTAATGGAATTCAGAGCTCAAAAGCAAATATTGATCCTAGGAGCTGAAGTGAGCTGTACACCCACCCAGATTTATCCTCCAGGCACTTCTAAGGTTGCAGTTGCACAGAGCTTTTCAGACTCTTCAGACAAACAATTCAAGTTGAAATTTAGTTTTATATAAATATATATATATATATATATATATATATATATATATATATATATATATATATATAAGTATGAAAATGGAAACTATCTTCCCTTTGTGGACTGTGTTTGAGAGATAAAGCACCCAGCTTGGTCATCTTCTTCATATACTGAACTGCAAACATAGCACAACTTTTCTGCAAGGGAGCATTGTGTGTTTCTGGCCCCCTCCCACCCTGTGGGACCTGGTTGCTGCTTAGTCTCTCTGCACGGAGCTATGGAGGAGGGTGGAGTGGATATCAAATGCTCTTGCCCATTCTGCGCATTAGAGCAGTGGGTGAGGGTCACTGAGGAGCCTAGACATATAGCCTCACTTCTTTACTTCCACTCAGCTGCCCACGTGCTGAGTCAGAGTCTAAATAAAGCCGGATAGACTGTCTAAGGGAGGGAAGAATCGCCGCGTCACGACTCAACCAGGTTTAAGTGGCCATTGTGGGTGCAAAGCCAAAGTAAGTAAAACAAAGCAAAAAGATTCCCTCTACATTAAATATTGTCTCGATTTCATTTAATTTATTAATTCCTTAATACACTTCACCAGTGGCAATGGTGATACATGGGAAAAGTCCCTGAGATAACATGAAGAAGAAGCCTTAAGGGGAACCATATTCAAAAGGGAAACCTTAATCATTTGTGTGATAAATAAATTCCATCTATTACTGTGAGCTATGGTTTCAAAAGTGCTACTTTATGACAGGAAATTAATTTTAGTTACAGGTACGGAGTAGAGACCTGCACTCCCGTGGGAGTACCGCGGGACCCGCGGGACCCAGCGCACGGAGTGCGGCGCTGGACAAAATTTGATGGGTGAATGCGGGTGCGGGCGGGAAGGTCCTCATGTATGTGCGGGATGCGGGAGAATAACATTAATCGCGGGACTACCGCAAAATAGAATTATCTTAAAATGTATTTATTTTTAAACAAATACTGTATTATTTATCTACTCAGTAGCGGTTCTATACTCAATTGCTCCCCCCCCCCCCCCCCCCGCTCAGCGCCACGCTACCCCCTACACCCTACCCCCCTTTGAACAGTTGATATTGAGATGTGTCTGCTATTCATGCTCTGTAAAGCCTTCATAACATCTCTAAACTGAGGTGTTGTTAACTGGGGATTTTTGAAGCTGGTAATTCAAACACTTCTCTTCTGCAGCAGAGGAAAGTTTTGCTCTTGCTTTCCTGGGATGGTCTTCATGAGAGCCAGTTTCATCACGGTGCTTAATGTGTTTTGCAAACGCACTTGAGAATACTGTTCTTGTAATAACTGGACCCGAACAACTGACCTTAATGTCTTAAAATAACAACTGACTGTTGTTGTTTTTATTTAATTACCTAATGCATTGTGTTATTTTATAGTCAATCTCCAGTATTGTCCTAGAATGTTGAAATATAAATCCAAACTTATGCCCAGACTTTAGACTGGTACTGTATCTATACAGTATGAATGGTCTGCATGTGATGAGAACATTTTTCCTGTATTCAGGGTCACAGAGGGGCCTGGAGCCTATCCTAGGAGACTTAGGCCATGAGGTAGGGTACACCTGGACAGGGTGCCAATCCATTGCATACACTCACTCTACTGGTAATTTGGGAATGCCAATTAGCCTAATCTGCAAGGTGGAAGGAAACCTGGGTACCTGGAGGAAACCCACCAAGCATGGGTAAAACATGAAGAAGGGAAGGGAATCGACCATGGCTAGGAATAGAACCTGGGCCCTGGAGGTGCAAGGCGACAGTACAAACCACTACCCCACCATGCCACCTGTGCTGAGAACTCCACACAGAAACATAAGTTTTTTATTTGTTTAATGAGCAGTGAAATTATAAGTTTTTTCTCCTCTATGCTAATTGTACTTTAACACACTTTGTTTCGTTCAACATCTCTGTACAAGTGTGAGCTTAAGTGTGGGGATTCATTTGTGACTTCTTTGCCTAGGCTGTACTATCTACCATACACATCTCTTGACATTTGTAGCTGTCATATAAGTGTTAATTACCATTTTGCCAGCCTTGTGTTCCAGCCAGATGTGATTTAGTTTGGCTTGTCCTGTACTCAGACTCAGCAGCTAATTGAAGCTGTGAATCCCATTATTTCTAATTCAGCTGTGTTAATTGAGGGCATTTGGGTTCCTGTAAAAACAGGCTTCGAATCAAGGGATTTTAGCTTGAAACTGATCGGGAAGGTCTTGTTTTCTTGAACTTAGGACCACCAGGGTCTGACGCTTTTATTTCTACGAGCATTCTCTGTAAGGCTGAGGTTTCATCCCAGTCAAATGGAATAATTGTCAAAAACAATACAAACTTTGCTTTTATTGTGCAAATGCAGAGGTGTGTAGAGTAGCCAAAAATTGTACTCAAGTAAGAGTAAAAAAGTACTTGGTATTAAAAGCACTGAGTAAGTGTTTCATCGTTTTTTTTATCAATTATGTAAGCAGCCAGACAAAATAAAAAAAAATAAAAATAATTTTGCAAATAATAATAGCAAAAAAGGAACAAGAAACACACATTTAAAAAATTTTTTCTCAAAATAAAGCTTTTGAAACAAATACTGTACCTGCTGTAGGTAACAAATGTATGTTTGATAGAGATCCTGTATACAGTATATTCAGTTGCCGTCCAAATGGCTTGGCAGATAGAAATAATATTAAAACATGTACAAGAGGTCTCACTTCACCATAAACTGTGTCCAGCAGAACAAATGTAAGAAACATATATTTTTTAGCCTCTAGCTTTTTTACTAATTATACAGTACAGTATATGTTAACATTGCAACATTACATAAAACAGCTAAACTAACACGTTTCCTTCACTGTGTATCACGGCTGAAGATTTTTTCCCCGCTATGCAGCCAGTTTGCCATGTGACTACATGTGGTTATTGTTATTGCGAGTGATTAGTGGAACACAGTCATGTGGTACGTAAATCCACCGGCTGCATTTCTCTGGCAAAAATAAAGAATATCTAATGTGTAGAATAAATGGTAGAAAGGTAACGAGTCGAGTGTAGCCGATTGTAGCAGAGTAAGAGTAGCATTTCTTCTTCACAAATCAACTCAAGTAAAAAGTATGGTAAAAACTACTCAATTTTTTTTTTCAAAATGTTACTCAAGTAAATTTACCAGAGTAAATCCAACTCGTTACTACCCACCTCTGTGCAATCGTACTGTACTTTATAATCAGAATAACTGGATAGACATCCAATATGACTTCTGGGTTTTATGAATTTTAAATGTTTCCCTCTTTCTCTACCTGCTTGCTCACTCACTCTCTCTCACACACACACACGCACACATATAAATACAGTACATGATGATGGTCATTATGTAAGAGAGAGCCACATTCTATCAGTGCTTGGGACCAGCAGTTAGAGTTCCCAATCAGGAAATCAAATCCCAGTGTTCTATTAAACAGACAGAGACACTCCCACTGTACTAATACTTTGGATTTTTTAGAACCATGTACAAAAGCACCAACAGTGCCAGTAATAAAAAAAAAAAGAAGAAAATAAAAAACAAGGCTTTTTCTTTTACTGGAATAAATACATTTTATCCTATTAGTGATGAGTTGTATCTGGTGAGTACATTGCCCCTCATAGTTTCAACCCTTATTTTGATGACTATTTTCATTCTGCTTTGTTGAAACATCTATTACCCGTTAATAGGTGCATTTATCAAATAAATGAACAAAATAAGAAATTTACAATAGGATTACTTTAGGAGAATGTAAAAGTATATTAACTAAGAACACATTATCCAGTCCATGTACAAAATGCACAAATGTCTAACATCTATAATTTTATCATAGTGCTTTTGCTGATTTGAAAGAATTGCTGAATACCATGTTTGTTATTTAGAGCAAAGAACATGAATCCAGTAAGTCATTATGGAACATTTAGAAAACTGTATGCTTACAAATGGTCACAAATCACTTTCTGCATTTAAATGTGTGGTGTGGTATTCTAACATTAACATTTGCACAAAACTGTAGCTTTCATTAGTATTTATACTGTAAATGTCTTAGTTGCTTTCTGTTTATTTAAATTTTTTGTATTGCATATTTGATCACTTATGTTTTATCATACTAGAATTCATGCTGACACCTGCACCAAGAGGAATTCCGAAATTCCACCCTGCACTTGGCAAGTAAAAGCTTCTGATGCTGAGGCTACATCTTTTTTCTCCCGCCAGACTGGCCACTGTGCTGCTGTAGGCAATGCAGATTATTGGTGGAACAGATGGCCTGATGAGATCATGGCAAAGACAGTCTCCTAACACTCAGCTCCATGTGTGTACTGCCTGAGGATACCCATGTGTCCAGCTTCTGCTTGCCCATTTCCAAATATAAATTCTGTGAACACTTGCTTACGCACACGTACACAGATACACACTGAGAAGAATCTATCTAAACAAGAATTTTTGTCTCAGAATATATATACCACAGCTGCTTTTTTCCCCTGGCTTTCTTTTTGTATCACTTTCTCTTTACTTCTTTCTATGTCTGTGTTTCTATGACTGTGCTACTATTTCAGCTCCATTTGGTTCAAATTATTTATTTAAGATAAGGTCATTGGCTTTGATGACTGAACATTCAGTACTAAACAAATATTTATTATCATTAACAAATTCATTTATGGTGATTGGATGGTCATAAGCCCGTATTTTCCTGTTCTCACCAAATTGCTATTTTCATGGTCAGAAAAAAAATGTCTCTAGTAATGATTTGGATGTATTTACACAATAAAAGTAGTGGCATTTTTTACAACTAGGTTTTGTGCGTAGACACACCCAGCTGGAATATAAACTCAAAGCAACTGACCAAATTATTGGTAGTTTCCTACTGTATGTGTTCCCCAGTTTCTTTAACAATTCAATTAAATTTTCAATTTAATTTTATTTGTATAGCGCTTTTAACAATTGTCATTGTCGCAAAGCAGCTTTACACAATCAAAAGAATTATTTAAGTTTGTATATGGATGAATCAAAATGGTCAGATTGTCCCTTGGTTATTTAACAATCCCCAAAACATGCTAGCACATGATTTCCTGACTCAACATTTTAATTGCACATGGATGGATGGATGGATTTTTGAATCCTGCATTGTAATGGACTGGTTCCCCATTTTACATTTATACATCTCCTACCTCATATAAGTAAACAAACTCAAAGAACCAGGGCCCGGTTTCTCGATAACGCACACTATTCGCGCGCTAAGAAGACTCTTAAGATATATCTTACGTTAAGTGATAACTTTTCTAAGAGTATTTCTCGAACTGTCTCTTAGGAGTCTTCTTAAGTCGCTGCCTCTTACGTCCGACGTTACGCGGCGCTGTCTACAGTGAAGGTCCTGAATTAGCGGACATCGGTTGCTCTGGAATCGATTTTTCACTCCTTTGGCATGACAGTGTTAAGAAAGACGGCACTTTCTATGCAAATTAAACATTGCACAAAATTATTTTAATAGCGTTTATTTCGACATGTGTTAACTTAACAATAACATGTCATAATAGACAAATATATAAATTAATATTAATTAATATAATAATATAATATATAATATTTTCATGTAACATGTGGCCGTGAAACGAACCGGGTATACAATCATAGTTGATGGACAAACAGCTGATAACACTCTTCACCAGCTTCAGAAACAATGTGAAGTGTCAGTTGTTGGGGTTGTATAGCGCACTTATGGAATGAATACGATGAGATGACAGAGTGGAGGTTTAATACCTCTATCTCACCTACTCGGGGCCGTAAGTGCGGTTCATTATGATTCGGCGCGAGTTTTGGTGCTGTTATTACGTTTCCATCTTACCACGCAAAAAAAATAAACATGTGGAAGCTCGCGGACCTTGTAGATCTTCGCGGACCGTTGGGCGCCGGTCACTCGAGGCAAATCACGGTGCCTAATCCCCCTCTCTCACCTGTGTGGTGCCTAATACCCCTCTCTCACCTGTGTGGTGCCTAATACCCCTCTCTCACCTGTGTGGTGCCTAATACCCCTCTCTCACCTGTGTGGTGCCTAATACCCCTCTCTCACCTGTGTGGTGCCTAATACCCCTCTCTCACCTGTGTGGCCGGACTCATCTCCGTGAGCTGCCGCGATTGCCCACGACGTTCCTTTAACGTTACGCGAAGTTCTGCAAAGTCTGCAAGCTTCCGCAAGGACCAGCAAAAAATTAAACGTTGAATTTTTCACCCGGAAAGATGGAAACGTAATCACAGCGCAAAAACTCAGGGTGAATCATGATCAAGCCTACGGCCACAGCGCGAGACCGTGCAGGTGAGATAGGGGAATAACACACCGCATCTCACAGCGAGTCAAACCGCATAAGTGAATACTGTAGGGGTATTAAACATTACAATCACCCAGAAACATGAATGGATGCGGGGTTTGAAACTCCCATGGTTATTTTCTCATTTAACGAAATCAAATTTCATAAAAATAAAACGTGTCAAAAGAAAAACCCATAAAGGCATGGATAATGGCTAATGATCAATGAAACCTATTTTAAACAGAAAGCAGCGAGCAGCTGGACATCGGGACGGGGAGTGTACAGTACAGTAAGTACAGTAAGTACGACGCGTTGGTCTGGCACGCGCAGGTCTGAACAGCTCAAGAAGCTCCATAATCTGTTGCCTTGGAAGGCAAAACTTTTATTTAAATATTTTTTTAATAACGACCACGGGGAAAATATGAAAAGGGCTGAAGTTTTGTCTAAAGGAAAAATGTACATGACTCACATGGCTCCACGGACCGCGCCGTCTTCAGTTTAACACCACGCTCGCTGCCAAATTGTTCGCCACCTGTTTAATATTAATTGTGATTGGCAATTTTAATACATTAGTCACATTATGAAATAGGCTAATTAAAAGTCACTCTATTAGTTCTGATATCAAATAAAATTAAATTCTTAAACAGGCCTACAGTATATTCCATCGTTAATACGACTTTGATAACGTGCCATAATGTGTTTGCACACACCGCTGATTTATAAAGACTGCTGCTCAGTGGCGGCGACTAGCGTCTTGAGCTGAAACTACGCTAAGTATGAGTTAAGGTTGGTCCAGACCAACCTTACGAACGTGTGACTTAGCTAAGAGGTACTTAGCGTAAGAACGTTTCGGGAAATGCGCCATAAAGTTAAGAGAGAGGTTAAGGTACGACTTAAGAACTACTTAGCGATAAGAAGCTTTCGAGAAACCGGGCCCTGCTCAGTAAGGCCTGCAGCGTCTGAGATGTAGCTCTTTTAATGATTATTATTTCTTTTAGCATTGCATTGTCTGACCTTGGGGTGAATGTACTGGGCTGTGAATAATCTTTCTCACTGTTCAACGTTAAACTTCAGATATTTAAATGTCCAGACTAATTTCAGCAACAATTGCTTCTCTAAGGCCCCTGCTTATATCCTCCCCTCTTGGCATTGTCATAACACACACCTTAATGCTACAAAAATTTCTGCTTTTAACGAGGTCTGCACACCGCTGATGGTCAATTAATGCAGCACCTGGCTCCAACTTACCCTCCTAAATGCTGTAGAAGCAATAATGGTATTGCCCACATTTTTTCTCTTCTTCTTCTTCTTCCTTTTAGCTTTATTTATGTTAAATAAATAATGGCACAGTGAAAAATGTATATGTTGTTGTTTGTCTGAGGTTGCATTTGCATATTGAGACCCGCTTAGATGATTTTGTATCATGTTTTACAAAATGTTCACACACCACACACACACACACACACACACATAGGACAGTACAATGTCCTTCTAAAATGTCCTATACTGTAGCCAAAAGTACAAATACACAAGCAGAACTCTGTTTATTATCAGCAAAGAGACCATATTTAAGCTTTTGGCCAGGTGCCCTGTGTCACATACAGTACATTCCTTACACCAAAAGAAACAGTCATCAACATGTAAGTCATAGAGATACCTGGAGACAGACAGACGATACATGTATAATGTATGTATATTCATCTGAACACAGGCTATAGGAAGTGTTGCCACATAAGGAATCAGGAAGCAAAAATGAGGGGGTTGTTTATAAGCATAGATTCATGGGAAAGTTCACATTATATTACAAAACCTTACACAAAGATATTGAATCATGGACAAAGAGGACTTTTCAGGGTTCAAAATTAAGTGCGATTCAGCTGTAAATGCATGCTGGAGGAGTCAATCTTAGTTGCTATTGCTAATGAAATTGGTAAGTATCTACAGTAGCATTTGGGAAGAATGAAGTGACTGGAACATGGTTTAAGAGTCAATAATGAACCTGTGCCTTTTCTAACCCCTAATCAAAATAAATTCTTAATGCCCTTATTTCCTATAGATGAAACTCTTAAACACATTCTTGTATACTATGGTAATCTAGTTAAAATATTCATTCTGCTGGGTCTTCGAGTTATTTTGAGTTAAAATGTTAAGTGATATGCTAAAACACAACGTTTTGTTTCCGGCTGCACAGCATGAAGTTGTGCTTAAGACTGGCCCGAGATATAAAAATAAACCAGATGAGGGCCTTAAGCCATACATTCCATGAAATAAATTCTCCAGGATAAGTGGTGGTAAAACAAATAATCGACTGGCTTAGACCATTGATGTACTGTATATGAAATCCAGGGCGTTTTAACCGTGACTCCTCTATACAGCAAGATCACTGCTGCGTCAGTGGGTGCAAATGCAGGGCGAATTATTGGTGATGACAGTACAGAGGACACAAAGGATACAAGAGAACCTGCTGATCCAGCAACCATGGATGAGCAGTGTGAGCTTGAGGGGGCTGATGACTCCGAGGAGTTTAAAACACCAGCCACTAATGTGACACAGATGCACTTTTAGAGAAGCATGATGCTCAGTCGACAAAGAATATACTGATATCGCAGTTGACCTTAAGGGTACAAAATCACAGGATAGCTCTGCTGCTAAAAATGTTAACCTTAGGGAAAATTATGATACTACACTGTCGAACAGCTATCTATAACCAAAGCAGAACAAACCCTGAGAACTACAGTATGCCTTTTATTTTATTTATTTTTTTTTACTTGAATGGTTTTCATAGTCATGAAAAGGTGACATTCTATCAAAAATGTTAAAAATCCATCATTCAAAACGTATTTAAAAAACATGTCTCGGTCTCTGCTTATCTGTCTCTTTTTTCTTATTATTTTTAATTATGTGCTCCTCAGGAGTTGAAGCCGGAGCTGTCACTTCTGTCCTCAGGAACTCAGGAACTGCTTTTTTGTAGCCTGGACCCTTGAACGAAGCTCTTAATTAACCCTGCAGTTATAACAGCTGGAGCATATTAACATATCAAATGAGAGCCCTGTGGGAAATAAACTGAATACCGATCTATTTTAGCGTTGTTACCAGGTCACTGTAACCTGCCTTAATACATCGAGATGTTTTTACCAAGTGCTGTTCTCAAGCAGACATTTCATAATACGAAAATGGCCTTACATTTCACATGCAGACACTGTATAAGTGAAGGCTGCTGTAGTGATTATGACTTACCACACATCTTCATGTGAAACTCATCAGAGATAAGTGTGTGATCTGTTTTCTCAACATTTTATTGTTTGAACTGTTGTTCAAAGTGAACATGTTCAGGATTGAAAGAATGAGCAGAAGATTAGCACAGATGGAAAAACCTTGTTTGACATGCATCAGAAATTCCCAACATTAAAGCTTGTTATTGGCAGCAGTTTAAGGATTAATTTAACTATAGGCAGTTTATCCTAATAAGCAAGGAACACTATACCAAGACAAAGCTTAGAAATGCTTTTTAACTGTCTGAAAATAAAAGTTATAATTATTATTATAGTGCATAGTCAAGATCATCAAGATCAAAGAAAAGCGCTATACACTTTTAGAGTTCTGAACAGCTCATAGTTGCCCATGAATGGCTGATATTGATGTAACTGACAGTAATTGAGTAATTGAGCTTGCCATCCCTCCTAACCACAGAGCACTTTTGATCCCATGGCTTCCAGGAATGGATAACTATGTGATCGGTAGGGTTGCTTTTCATTATGCCACATCCAGTCTACTTGTTCGAATATTTTTCTTCTTGCTTCACTGGTCCACTAAATAGCAATCTGTTTATTTATTTTACCATTTACTTCATAAAATCTGTTTCTACCAGTTGTTATGTTTTTTATGTCAATTCATCCCACTCGTTCATTATGCATTAAAAAAAGAAAAAATTCTCTTATTAGGTGCATTAACACTGGTATTCCAGCATTGATTGGTTTGAAGTCTCAAAGACCAAGAGCACTTTGCAGGAAACTACCATATGCCTTCATACACCAGAACATATGCCTGAACGTTAAAGTGGAATATCAGCAGCTGGGGTTATAAGTTCGAGTTAAAATGTTAAGTGATATGCCAAACAGCGTAGCATACAGTCCACTTCCAAGTTGAGTCAGCCAAAAGTAATGGAAATACACACCTGTCCTGACAATCTGTCTAAGGCTTCACTTTTCACTCAAAAAAAGGAAAAGGGATTGACACCAGGCATGTTTTTTTATACACCTTTACCAAGTTCACAATGATTTTTGGACTTTCAACTGTTCACATCGAGGGGTCGCCACAGCGGACCATTCACTCCGCACACAACTTAGCACAGATTTTATGCTGGATGCCCTTCCTGGCATAACCCTCCTATTTTATCCAGTCTTGGGACCAGCACTGCATTTAGTGGCTGGGGTTTGGGCAGGAATTGAACCTGGGCCTTCCGCATGGCAGGCGAGAAACCTACTGTACCACTTAGCCACCAATGCCCATCAAGTTAGTCTAGAAAGGTTATATAGCCTAGATGGTATACTGTATACAATAGTGTCATTTGCCAAATAATCCACTTTAAGTCATTGTTTACTTTAAGGCTTTTTTGGACTCATATATTAAATACACAGATCAGCTATAAGATTAAAACCATAAACATCAACACCACCTAGGTTTGGAGTTCCCCATGTGCCACTGCGGAGGCTCTGGCCTCTTGGGGCATGACTCCACCAGACCCCTGGGGATGGGCTGTGGTGTCAGGCATCAGGAGCAGATCTGGCAGTAGATCTTTTGGGTAATGTGAGATGTGGGGTGGGTGTTGATTGGACTTGTTTTGTCAGATGCATTTCATGCTCAGTTGGATTGAGATCTGAGGAATTTGGGACTGGCCTGAAGACCTTGGGCACTTTGCCTGCTGTGCGCTATGTACAGTAGGGCTTTGGTGCACAGGGTGTTTTGGTGCCTTTCTTTTGTGGCCAACATTGACTTTTTCCAGCAAGATGGGTAGAGTTGTTCTGTGGGGTAAGCCTTGGGTGACCACGATTTGGTGACCATTTTACTGGCATGTAATTGATAATAAATGTTAATGGATTAATGTCATGTGGTATAAGTTTATGGCTGATCACTGTGAGTGTGCAGATAGATAGATAGATAGATAGATAGATAGATAGATAGATAGATAGATAGATAGATAGATAGATAGATAGATAGATAGAATTTGTTCAAATTTTTGCTATGTCCCAGGCTATTACACAGTATATGATATTAGTAATGCATACAGTAGTTGTATATAAATACAAAGACTGTAAAACAACTACTGGGTTACACAGTTATCACATCTCCTACAGTACCTTATCTAAACGCACAGAAATGTGTTGAGACGAGATCGTTCATAAGGTTTCACACATTACATTTCTCACACCTAGATCTAGGCCATGAGAGAGTCAGATTTGACATAAGAGCATGATAGGTGTTTTCCTTTTTTTTTCAACCATCCAATGTGCCTCAGGGAGTGAGAGGATTCGCGCACTAGTCAGGAGGCTATTTGCCACCTTGCTGTTATTCTCTCTCTCTCTCTCTCTCTCTCACACACACACACACACACACACACACATACTTGGAAAAGGGGACACATCAGCTTGTCAGAGAGTGCAAATGGATTAATTTCTATACACTGTTTTCAAGAGCAACACGTTTTATTTGAAGGTCAGTCAAAGTGCAACAGAAATCATTCCATCAGGTGACCTGTACCTTCTAAAACTCAGATTACCTGTAATTGTTGCATTGATTCAAACCTACTCTTAGTGGAAATTGTTTTCCTACAATAAGCCAAAAAAGTTTAACAACAAGGTTTATAAAAGTACCTTGCTAAATGCCAGTCACCTGCACATTACCAAGCTCATTCTCAACACTGCTGATTATACATAATTTACATTTAGCAACACCCACAAAACTTCATAAAAGGCACTAAGCTTAGTGAGAGCTGAAAATGATAAATGGCACCTAAACTAGTTTTTGAATACCACATTTCTTGTGTAAATGCATCTGCAAATGATTTATGAATACATTTGTTCATATCCAGCTTGATTAATGAGGCCTGATATTCAGAGTTAATCATCATCTTTAATGCAATTATAAGAACAAGCAGCCTATTTCTTTTTAATTCTGGAAATATTCAAACATTACCATTTCTTCACTGGAGTAAATCCTTCATAAATCTGTAGAAAAATATAGTGTATTCATTTGAAGTGATTTTCAAGTGATTATCTAAAGAAGCTTAGATAACCTAGAGCAATGATGATTTCAGAATTGTAGTTACTTACTTATTTTCTCCAATTAACCGGTGCTCTTAAACATCTGTTATAATGCTGCATATTATCTTGTTATCTCTCAGGAGACACAGCTTGGTGCACTTGTGGACAATGTGATTTTTGGACAAGGTGGACAAAAGTTGCCTTCTGGTTTAATTTCATTTTCCTATCTGTCTTGTTCCTATCTTAGAAAGAAATAGATACTGTAGGTAGGAAGGTACAGTAGATAGATAGATAGATAGATAGATTGATTGATTGATTGATTGATTGATTGATTGATTGATTGATTGATTGATTGATTGATTGATTGATTGATAGACAGACAGACAGACAGACAGATAGATAGATAGATAGATAGATAGATAGATAGACAGACAGATAGACAGACAGACAGACAGATGTGAGCACTTATTCCGGGTTTAGAATTATTATATACAGTGGGAGCAACGCCAAATAGCCGCGACAGTGTGGCTGAAGTGTGAATGGCGTGTGAATGGCCTTTGCACGCCGTAATCCCCCCTCCCTTTTCTGGCCGAAAGGCGTGTCAAGATTTCACAGTAAACACGCCCATTCAAGCCCAATTTATTCATTTACCTGGTGCCACCACTAGATGGCGCTTCGTTCTCAAGAACACGTTAAAACAAGCCAGCTGCGCTGAGTTGCAATCACGTGATTTTAACAACCCGCCTCCACCCCCGCCGAACTGACGCTACCAAACTACAGAGATGAAGATGGCGGCTTAACGGACTATTCGTGGTAAGTGATGTTTTATTTTATAAAATGTGTTTGCGGTAGTTTACAGTTTATTTCCCAGTTTAGTTTTTTTTATTGGCTGTTTTAAATATCACTGGCAGCACCAGCAGCGGTCAGATGTGACTTTAGAGAACTTAATGATCTGTTTACCAAGTCTGGAGTTAATATTACAGCTTACTGTCAGTGTCACACACTCACAATGTCACTCCACTTTACCTCAAAAACATGCTCAAGCTTCGACAATACTATTAATGTCCCTATTACAAGAGCTGCACTACCCGATGAAGAGTGTTTGTGTTCTCTGTAAATACTGAGAGAATCTCACCGCGTGTTGTCTGGATAAATTCAGCGGTTATTTATTCTCTGGTTAAGAGTTAATCTGCAGGTTATTTCTGTGACTGTAATATAATGTGATGCAGTTGATGAGGGACACAGACTGAGGGGAGCTGTACAGGAGCTAGTAACGCTCATAACCCGGTTTATATTTTATACACTTTGTCCGAGACTTTCCGCGGTAGCGCGAGCTGAATAACAACACAGAAGTGTTTATCAGTTAGGAGGAGGAGGGGGGGGGGGTGTGTGTGTGTGAGGGGCTTCAGTAAGTTATAGTTTGGCCTCAGTGATGAACTAATGCTCATATACGAGTGTTATATCGCTTAACTTATTTGTATGAGAAGCGCATTAAGTAAATTCCAGGTTAATTTAATGCAGACGATAATACAGACAGTCACTGGTTAACACTAACACTGTTCACTGGTTAACACTAACACTGTTCACTGGTTAACATTAGCACAGGCAGATTATTTACATTACAGAATCCCCAAAACAGTACTTTACACACTCTGTGGTAAATAGGTTTATTAATATATTTTATTTTTATTAGAACTATATGTTCTGTAAAGTTTATTTGTCTTTGTCTTGACTAAATTCTCCTGTTGTCTTTAAGCAGAGCTCCGCTGTGGAGGATTGGGGGGTCAGACGGCTGACGGCTGGACTTTTGGAGCTACAGGACTGGAGGAGCCTGAACAAGCTGTTGAGGGAGCTGTAGGAGGGATGACGTCACAGTCCGACAGCTTTAGAATGATGTTTGATCAGGTCTACTGTATATTCTGAACATAGTACTGCAAAATGTCTGATACAGTACTTTGGGGGAAACAAAGACTAAGGCTGAATCCCATTTCTACCCCTTACCCCTTCACATAGCCCTACCCCTCCGTTTGGCGCGTTCACGTGAAGGGGTAGGGGTGTCTCATTTCTCTTTTGGTTGGAGGGGGAGGGGGAAGGGGAAGGGCCAGATAGCCCTCCAAACGAAGATTTTTCAGGACCTCACTTCAAACGAAGGGCTAAGCGAAATTTTCAACATGGCTGCTCACTCGAGCAAACAGACCCATAAATGTAAATTTTTGCCATAAATAAAGATTTTTATGACAAGTTTTCATTACATGTATATTACCTCTAGTCTTGTGTTTGTGTTTATGGTGATGTTCTGTAAAGAAATGTTTGCAAAAAAATCGCTAAAGTTTGCTAGCGGCTAGCACCGATTGCACGATATTACAAATATATATTTTATTTTTATATATTTTTATAATTTATATTATGTATAGGGATGAAATACGGCGCAAAAAAACTTTGGGAGTGAGTAATCTCTCTCTCTTATTGCAATGTGTGATAAACATCCGCGCATGTCCTTTAACGTAACATTAGGAACTAGTGACAACGTATGATGACGTATAACAGTGTTGTAGTGGTGTCCCATTTCTTAGGGGAAAAATTTAAACCCTTCCCCTTTCCACTTCGTTTCAAGGGACAAGGGGAAGGGGCAAGGGGTAGGGGAAGGGGTAGAAAATAGAAATGGGATTCAGCCTTAAACTGTTAAGTAATAACATTATTAATAACAAATATGTAATAGTTTTGATATTTGAAAAATTTATATTTTAATGTAAAAGGACTATAGATAGAGACTTATAAGCAGCTGGTGTATCCGGGTTGTTTAATGAACTTTAAGCAAAAAGACAACATGTATTCATCTGTTTTATATAAATTACTGTTTTAACTTTGACTAGTTTTGGAAGAATAAATTGAATTGTTAAAGTCATGTTTTGCGTGTTTTAATTTTGGGGGATTGTTTGGGTATTTAAAAATTGTTTAGTTGAACCAACAACTTCAATGGGCAAAAAATGGGACACAACTTTGTTTTAAATAGACAAAGAGTTGGGCTGAAAATAATAATAATAATTATTGATCATAGAAACAAATGAAACCAGTTAAACACTTGATTATATGTATTTGTGTTTGTGATTGTGACCCATAATAATTTTTTCTCAGTATAAATAAATGTTTTGGGTTTTAAGAACTCCAAAAGAGCAACGACAAACTTGGTATTCTCCATTGAGGTTTCTCACCTTCCACTGGTGTGGACATGGTGTTAATTGCTCTGTGTGTGCGTGTGTGTTTTTGGCAGGGGGATGGGTGTGTGTGTGTTTTCGGCTGTTCAGCAGTTCTAAACACAAGTACAGTTTTTGTCCTTAACTAAAATACTTCAATACGTTAATAATGAATTTATTTTGCTGAATAAGATAATAAGCGATGTTTAAACCAAACCAGTAAGTTAAGTAAGTGTTCCATACATTAAAGTACTGTGTATAACCAAGTGCCCTAGCAAACACAGTTACAGTACAGTTTACAGTACAAACAGAGTGTGTGCGCTGGGGGGATTGGAAGGTGAGTGAGAATACTCATTTACAAGACAAAAGACGGTCAGAGGCAGCGCCGTTCTAGACCAGACAACACGGGGTGGGGGGAGGGGGGCATCATGTTCAAGCACTGTTTTTACCTGGCCTTACTGTATAGTAACAGTATTGTATTTGCTGAATTGTGTTGAGGCACGCAAACCCCCTGACCACAATAAGGTGGCAATCCCTCAGGGGGAAACTAAAAAAAATATATATATATATATATATATATATATATATATATATATATATATATATATATATACATATATAATTATATAATATCCTTAATCCAGATTTTATCAATCAATGACATAACATTTATCTAAGCTGGATGGTCAAATTCTCAAAAACGTTTAACCTAAAGTAAGACTTAACACACTATAACTAAAATATTTACAAAACTGAAAGGTTGTCTTATGAATAATAAAAAATACAAACTAAATTAAAACAGATGGGCTGTTGAACAGATCATAATATGTTTTATGTTTTCTGATTATAAATGATATATGGGTTGATTTTAGAAAGGCTAAATCAAATAGCTAGTTTTGGTCATGTCAGTCCAGTAACTATACTATGTAAAAGTAATTATAATATGAATTAATTAAGGGCAGGACCTAACCTAATGTTAATAATTTACACCATGATAACATTAGTATTCATGTTTTTGTATATATTTTTAAATGTTCAAATGAACGTTTCAGAGTATATAATTTGTCGTGTCTGTGATTGAGACCCATGAGTTAAATTGAAATATTTTTTATAGGTAGTAAGCCAGGTTTTAGTAACCTTGGATAAATCAGCATGAAAGCCCTCTCTCGCGCACGCGCTCTCACGCTATCTCTCGCACTCACACACACACACACACACAGACACACACAAATAATACATGAAATCGCGTAAAACCAAATGAAACTAGGGTAAAAAATATGAGCAGTAAAATACAGTAGTATCCTGTAGGTGATTCCTGTCCTGTGATAACAGGCACTAACACTCTAGAACTGTTTACTTCTGTTAGTTTTGTTTTCAAGTGTGAATGTTTATGGGGATTAAATCTGTCTCTGCTGCTGCATCTATACACCATTGTGATAAGTGATTTGTGCCCCATCAGATCTTTAATGTGGGACATTATGCTGGTTAAATGACTAAAGACACACTGATCCGTATGGACAGATATTTGTTCCAGATATTATGCGCCATTAATCAATTTGTTATGCCAATTTGACTTTCAGCGAAAACATCAAAAATATAACGAAAACAAACCCAAGCAGAAGTTACATTTTAAGCTTTACTTTCAAATTCAAATTTGATTTGTCACATACACAGTGCGATATGCAGTAAAAAGCTTTGGGTGCTTTAGGTGAGACTCGAACTCGGCACTGCTTCACCTGGACTGCTTTATAAGTATCACGCGCTAACCGATTGTGCCACAGGAGCCACATGGAAGTTGGTCTTGTCAGAGTATCCTCTCTCTCGTGCGCGCGCACACACACACACACACACACACACACACACACAAACACATGAAATTGCGTAAAACCCAACGAAATATAAGCAGTATTAAAAAAATCAGTAAAAATACATTAGTATAACAGGCGCTAACCCTCTGGAACTTTTTTTTTTTACTATTGTTTCCAAGTGTTTATGGGGATTTAATGTGTCTCTGCTGCCGCACCCATTCACAGTTGTGATAAGTGATTAATGCCCCATCAGATCTTTTGACGGGGGAGCATTATGCATGATTCCATATGGGCAGATATTTGTTCCAGGTTGCATGCGGCATTAATTGCTTTTCTTATGCCACTTGACTATCAGTGAAAAAATCAGCGAAAACATCATCAAAAATATAACGAAAACAAACCCAAGCAGACGTTACATTTTGAGCTTTACTTTGCAGCAAAATATTATCTGTCAGTATATTAAATGGAACGGGGTAAAATACACCGTAATGTAAAATACTGTACATAGCCCGCGTTTTTATTCCGTACCTACAATGATCGGTAGAGACAAATTACAGCCGCTACCGTGTCTTTAAGGATCATTTCAGGATGTCTTAAAAAATATTTCACTAACTAATTTTATTAATTCATTATTAAATAATAAATAGCATAATCATCATGGGTTGTGTATTGAGTGATTTAACAAATCTGTTTTATTAATCGGTTTGTTGTTGTTGTTTTTTCATCTATTTATGAAACTATGTTGACAATGCAAGAACTGTCTGTATATTAAAGATAGGGTATTGGGCTTCCTGGACACTGCAGTTAACTGTGCCAGTCAATGCTCCATCTGGCGGAATTGTACGGCATTGCAACCATCTTTTTAGAAAGCGTTTGGGGGCGTTCATGGGGCGGGGCATCGTTAACTGCGTCATCGCGGGGGATCACATTCCATGCAGGAAGCCTGCATTAACCCTTCATGGATCTGCCACGGAGCCGTCATGCTCCAGGCGGCTGTTTGACGTGGCTCCCACTGTAGGTATAAAATATTTGAAACTTGAAACCATGTTTGAAAGCAAACAAAGATTGATCTGGGGAAGTGGGATCAAAAGCACTGTGATTTCTCATCTCAGCACCTCCAAGATATTAAATTACATCCTTAAGCAACATCTCAAACCGTACAATGTTCAGCTTGCTCTGTATTCTGTTTCAATGATATGTCACTTTAAGCAAAAGCATCAAGGAAATTAAATATAAATGTAAAACGTCAAATAATGATTTTTATCCACATACTAGCATAAATGTCACATTTATACATTGCAATTAAGAAACAAATAAACAAAGGCACTGTTTCTAATAGTACTTAAAGCACTGGGTGTCATTGTTTACAGAGGAAAGATGCAACAAAGTGAAATTACTCTATTACAATTATTGCTACATTTAAAAAGAAATAGAATTACAAGTACAGTGTTACATTTCTCTACAATCATCTTTACAAACAGCTACAAGGGGTTCTAAACATTTAAAATTTTAACCAATGTAGTTGTTAGAATGAGCCTTAATACTCACCACTGAAATGTCAGTCTACTTTGTATTTATGCAGACAGTTTATACTGCCCCAGATAACTAGTGCATGTTATGTAAAAGTTAGATGGCATTTAAGAGAATAGAAATTATGTTATTTTTTATTGAGCCTTAGGTAATGTTTTCTTACATTCCTTAGTAAAAGAGACACTAATATGCACCCCACACCAACAAGTCCAATATTGTGTAGGTTCCCCTTGTACTAGTAAAACAGCTCAGGTCCCTCAGAGTATGACTCCATAGGACCTCATCCCATGGATGCTCAGTCAGTTTAAGATCAGGGGAATGTGGAGGTGGATCAACATCCTTGTACTCTTCCTTGTCTGCTAAGCCCAGTGTGTTGCAGGCTGTGATGCATTGACTGTTCTGATGCCTTTCTATTGTGGCCAGCATTGACAATTTGTGCTATATTTGTGCAGCAATTTGTGCAATATTGTTTTTTTCTGTGGGATCTGACTGGGAGGGTCTTTGGTCCCCTGAGCCATACAGTAGATAAGTCTTGAGTGCATCATCCCATCACCAGTTTACTGGTATATAATTGATAATCAATGTTATTCAGTTCACCTGGGGATGGTATTAATTTTATAGCTGACCGGTGTAGAAATATTAACTAAAATGAGTGTTTTAATGTAAATTTTAATCCCTTTATATGTTATTTAATTTTAAGAGTTAAACCCATCATCACTTACTCATGGTCTATACCGCTTTATTCTGTATTCAGGGTCGCGGGCGGGTTCTGAAGCCTATCCCAGGAGACTTAGGGCACGAGGCAGGGTTCAAGATTAAACTTTTTATTTTTATTCTTATTTCCCTGTTTTTCACTCTGCTAACTTTTAAATAATTGTTGTCTTTTAATAATTTAATTTAATTTAAGAACTTATAACAGCGGGGCATTGTCATGAATTAGCGCCACACCGATAAGTCTGCTTGTGGAAGATGTTTAAATTAAATGGGCTCATTATTCTTCTTAGTTGGCAGACATGTTTATTAGATCACAATGAACGTCAGGACATCCAGATTATTTTTAATACGCTGGTGCAAATTTCAAATAGTTTCAAATGAAATAGCATTTCATTGTCATGCATCACAATGACACAACAGCACAATTATTAGTACATGGACACACTTATGTTACCTGTGCGTGTGACTACTTCTGCACAAAGGTCAATAAGTTTCTGGTTAATCAACCACATGCCTATAATGGTTAACTAATCCTTGTCTATTTAAAACCCTTCTTTCTGAAGCTGGCTCATTAAACTTCTTTGCCTAAGCATTATTATTTCATTGTGTGGTTGAAAGTTTTGTTCTATTTTATCTCCTCTTGTATCTGCATTGCATTAATCTTTTATTAGCGCCATGTGTGGTCTCATACCTGATTTTTTCCAACAGATTCAGATTTAGATTCAAAGAACTTCATTTATCCCAGAGTGAAATTGCTTTGTCTTGGTTATACAGTTGCTTTGATTAATTTACCAGGAAGTAAGGAAAAAAATTGATTAGACAAGGAAAAAGTATAAAGTAAGGAAATAAAAATTTTAAGAAAAATAACAATAAATACAAGTAAAAATATAATTAAATATAGCACACAGTAAGGTACATATTGCACTAAAATTAATTAATATACCGATATTGCACTTGAAATGTAGTGTAAATGAAAAGAAAGAATATTGCACAAATGTACTGGTAATCAGATATTGCACTTGGAACTTATCTTGAGTTGTGGGAACCGTAGTGTCATAAAGTATTATTGAACAGTACATTAGTGTCATAAAGGATTATTGAACAGTAAGATAGCAGTATGATTAATAACAATAGAATCGAACAACTGCAGATTAGTTCTCTTGCATTTTTTTCACATCTGCCATACTGCATGGTAATGTGACAGCTATTCTTAATGTTACACAGATATTGTCTGGATATAGTTCCTGGATGTCCGGCGATGGTAGACAAGTGACCCCACTAGAAAACTTCCGTTCTTAATTGTTGTGGCAAGTAGAGTCGTCCAGGCGGCACGCCTGCCGGTTCGATCCCTAGTTTCCAAATCCCAGTGGATGGGTGCGATGATATGAGATGGGGGAATGACAGGCACGGGGTCCGCCCGGGGGAGGTCGTCCTCATATTAACGTTATAGGGCATCTGCCTTGATGTTCTTCGACCCCGGGCGATATGTCAGATGGAAATTATATTGTTCGAAAAATAGTACCCACCGTGCCTGTCGTGGATTGAGCTGCTTTAGATTTTTGATGGTGATTAGGTTCTGGTGATCGGTCCAGACGATGAACGGCTCACTGACGCCCTGGAGCCAGTGACGCCATTCCTCCAAAGCCCACTTTATCCCCAACAGCTCGCGGTCCCCTACCCCGTATCGCTGCTGACTGGGATCAAATTTTTTTGAAAAAGAAACTGCAGGGATGCAGTTTCTGGTCTGGACCTCACTGAGAGAGAATGGCGCCGGCGCCCACATCCGACGCATCCACCTCCACAACGAAGGGTTTGTTGGCATCCGGGTGTAGAAGGATGGGAGCGGTGGTGAATCGGTGACAGAGTTCTTTGAAGGCGGCGATGGCAGATGGGGTGAGTAGAAATTGATGAGGTGAGAACCTGGTTAATGTTGCGGCAACTGTACTGTAGCCCCGGATAAAGCGACGATAGAAATTCGCAAACCCGAGAAACCGTTGAAGCTGCTTGAGTGTCCTGGGTAGGGGCCAGTGACGTACAACTTCTAGCTTCTGCGGTTCCATGGCCACACCCTGGGACGAGATGATAAAACCCAGGAACGTGGTGGAGTGCTTGTGAAAGGCACATTTTTCCAGCTTGCAGTACAGTTGGTGAGCGAGCAATCTCTTTAAAACAGCACGTACATGTTGAATATGTTCTTCGATGTTGCGGGAGTTAATCAGAATATCGTCCAGGTAGACAAACACCCATCGGCCTAGCATGTCCCGGAGGACGTCATTTATAAACTGCTGGAAGGCCGAGGGTGCATTGCAGAGTCCAAATGGTATGACCAGGCTCTCGTAATGTCCCGTGGGTGTGATGAAAGCAGTCTTCCACTCATCACCCTCTCGCACCAAGTTGAAGGCGCACCGGAGGTCCAACTTTGTAAACACGGTGGCACCAGAGAGGGCGTCCAGGGCTGAGTTGGTGAGTGGTAGCGGGTGTCAGTTTTTTATGGTGATGTTATTTAGCCCCCGATAGTCGACACATGGGCGAAGTTCGCCCCCTTTCTTCTTGACGAAGAAGAACCCCGCGGCGGCAGGTGATGTGGATGCTTCCATGACGGAGGGCATTGGTGACATACTCCTCCATCGCCTGCATCTCCGAGGTGGATAGTGAGTAGAGATGGCTGCGGGGGGGTACGGAACCCGGCTGGAGTTCTATGGCCAGGTCACATGGACGATGAGGTGGGAAGTAGGCGGCCCGTTTCTTGCAAAAAACTTCAGCCAGGTCCAAATAGACGACGGGGATGGCGTTGGTGTCGACGTCGGGGGCCTCGGACTCCTTGGAACACGTCCCAGCCGGTGCCTGGAGGCAAAGTTCGTTGCAAGTCGGCCCCCACTGGAGGATCCGGTTTTGGGTCCACGAGATGAGAGGGTCATGTCTGAGCAGCCATGGATAACCGAGGATGATGGGAGGTGATGCGATGGGGTGAGGTGTAACTGGAGCTGTTCCTGGTGCTGGTCGATTTTGAGGGTAATGAGATGGGTTTGGTGAGTGATGGGGCTGGATGAAAGGGGCCGACCGTCGACCGATGTGATGCGAATCGGCTGGGATAACGCCTCGATTTTTACCCCCACTTCTTTGGCATAAGTAGAGTCAATGAAGTTACCTGCGGCACCGGAATCGATAAACGCGGTACTTCGGACCCGTTTGTAGCAAATTTGGAGGATTACCTGAACCGTTAGTCGCGAGATGGTGGAGTTGGTGGTGGTGGAGAGTTGGATCTGGCTGGGCGTTTCCCGGGCGCAGTGGGCAGATCGCCCGGTGGTGTGCCGCTAACCCACAGTAGGCACACAGCCCTTCCCGGAACCGGCGTTCACGTTCAGCTACGGTCAGGGAGGCGTGTCCTAATTGCATGGGTTCCCCGGCTCCCGTGTCAACCACGGCAGGAGGTGGAGATCCGACTGGTCCCATATTGGTGTTGGTGAAGGCTGCAGGTGGTCGTGGGGTGGTGTAGGAGAAGGTGGGTGCAGGCGGCAGGGTCCTTGGGGCTGGCTTCGGGCGAGACAGAAGGCGCTGATCAATCCGCAGGGCAAGCTGGATCAGCCCTTCGAGGGTGGCGGGAAGTTCTCGCCCGGCGAGCTCATCCTTAATGCGTGAAGCCAGACCCTCGTAGAAGGACGTCCGGAGCGCGGCGTCTCCCCAGCTGGTCTGCATGGCGAGGGTTCGAAATTCCGCTGTATACCGGCTCACGTATGATCCTCCCTGCCGCAGGTGGTAGAGTTTAGTGTCAGTCTCCACCTCGCCCGCTGGGTGTTCGAAAGTCAATCTGAGTTGGCGGGTGAATTCATTATAAGAATGGGCGGTATCAGAATCCGATTTGAGAACTGCCGTGGCCCACTCAGCTGCCTGCCCTGATAGCAACGAGACCAGGAGAGCGATGCATAGCCAATCGGTGGAGTACTTGGTGGAGTTGAACTCAAACACCAGATCAAGCGCTGTCAAAAACACATCACATCTCCTCAAATAAGCAATGCAATGAGGAAGTAAACCCCATCTTTCTACACCACACACACGTCTTTTGCATGTGCATTTAATAAGGAAATACATGTTTTAGGTGGATTGTCAAGCAAAACTATGCACCACTTATGCATATTAAGATAGCTAGCAACCTTCAAGTCATTCCATAGATTTGAAATTTGATTGAGGCAAAGGCTATTCCAGACATTTTGCATTTTTTATGTTCTTCCCAGAATCTTCCCATACTGGGATTTCATCAGTCTTTCCCTCAAGCTTGAAAAGATTCCCAGTCTATACAGTACCAATGTGCTTCCAGGTTTTATGTTGGGAGGGTGGTGTTTTGGTGATGGGCCATCTTGAGTTGCATGCCAAAGGTTCTTCTTTGGTAACATCTGGCCATAAATACTTTGATGCAGGTTGCTTTTTGTGTTTTTTTGCAAACTTCATACTGCACTCCACATTGAACTTTAAAAAAATTGCTTTCTTCTTTTCACCTCCCATACAGGCCAGATGTGTGCAATATCTTTTCCTCTGCTGGCCATAAAATTTTGGTGAAACTAAATGTCTCTTTTTATGAACACCCTGTTTTTTGCAGACTGTGGGTGGGACTATTCACAATGCTCAAGGGAATCTTCAAAGTCTTGGAACTCTTTTTTTTATATTAATCACTTCTTGTGAGGGTTGTTTTTGGTGCCCATGCTGCTTTGTTTGTGTGGATTTGCACATGAAAACTAAAGGGCAATAGTAAACAGCTGTTCAAAATATGAAGTCAACTGCTTCAATTACTCAAGAAAAAAATTATAAAACACTTTGTGACCTTGAAAGTAGTTTTTGTTCCTGACATCATGTAAATAATGTCATAGAAAGGGGGTGAGGAACCCAGTATATACGAGTAGAGAAGGCTCAGGAGGCAGGAAAAATTTCAACAGCGCTTTTTCAGCACACTTACAAAACTCAACAAAAACCACAAATGCAGCGCAGTGGCCTTGTTCAAGGTCAAGATCATGCTTACTGATCAAAAAATGTGCCACAGACAGTAAATACATTTGTCTTGAATATATTAAATATTCAATATATAATAAATACATACAGTTTGTCGTAGACCCATGAAAGACCTTATTCAAGAGTGTGGTGCTATGACTTTTCTAAGGGGTAGGGGGTACATTGACCCCGCAGGCAACCAATCAGTTTCTCAGGATAATTGTGAAGCCGTCAAGCCACGCCCTAGCAATCACTTTAGTGCATCTTAGCAACTGATTTTGTAGACTGTCATTATAAATGGCCCAGAGGGCAGAGTTTTGCCACAGCAAGCACCAATCACATTTCCAACAGGAAATATACCTTTCTAATTATTATTATTATTATTATTATTATTATTATTATTATTATTATTATTATTATTATATTTAACTTTCCATCATTTGAACCTAACAAAACAATCAACAATAAAAATTTTGCTGACTATTCCAAATGCTACTGAATCCATTAATATCTGTCTATAAACTTACAAACAACAAAACAAGCCTACAAATAAAAATAAAAAGGATGGGCTCTGTTATGCTGTCTGATCATTTTACTGGCATAGTTTGGCTCCACTTGTCCCCTTAGAGGAAAGAGTCACCGTAAATCAATACAAAGATGTTCTGACTGATAATCCTACAATGAAACATTAATATCCTGTTAGACGTGGTCTCTTCTAAAAAGACACTGTCCTTTTCCACCAGACACAAGGGCTCACTGAAGGTCTGATTAGTATAAATATAATATAAACTCTATACTATGGTCTTTACAGCCACTATATCATGTCGTATTAGACCGTGCTTTATCTTTTGGAAGAATGATTTTCATTCATCCAGTACTGTTCCATTCTGTACCAAGGCTCATTAAAGTTATTGGCCCAACATCTTAGACACTTTATCTTGGCTTTTCCTTTTATCTTCTGGCTTTTGGTTTTCCTGTTTTTCCTAAATTGAACAAAAATAAATCCTACAATTAAGAAATGCCATCACACCACACAGTAACTTTGGCAATGGTAAGGTTCAGTGTACTGTATTTAATTCAGTGAATCAATATACACATGGAACCATAACAATCAGTGCTCATTTGCTCCAGTTTTTCAATCAAACAGGAAATCTGTGAGTAACCTTTTTCTTTGTTTTCTTTGTTTTCTTCATTTGATTTGTTCCATTTTATTGTTGTTGCTTTTTGATTTACCTGCCACATGCTAATATGGTAAGCTGGCCAACACCTTACCACCAGTTCAAAACATGATGGCTGATCACTTATACACTTAGATATGTTTAATAGTGAAAGTAAGAGCATTTCCATACACACAGGATTGGGACTAAACAGCAGTGTGGCAATAAGAAAACCATTTTTTAGCTAGACTAATCCGAAAAAAAGGCTTCAATTTGCTAAAGAGCATAAAGATTGGACTTTGGACCAATGGAAAAAGGTCATGTGGTCTGATACTGTAAGTTCAGACTGACCCTATGCTACAGTAATAGGTTGATAACAATCAGGGTAATAAGGGAAGTGCATGAAATAATCATCATGCATATTGCCCATGTTATGGTCCGAGGTTGCTTCAGTTGGTCTAGGCTCAGCTGATGGCACAGGAATATTCCATGATTCACAAATTGTGAAATAGTGGTTCTGGGAGCATGAGGGATCATTTTTACACATTAACTGGCCACCACATTGTGTGCTGCAATCAAAGCTAAAGGCCAGGCAGTGTATTCTGGCATACTTTTTGAATCTCACAACTAATTTTTAAAGCATTTGGCTGCAGGGAAAACATGGTTGTATTAAACATTGTACATGGTCGTGCTGCAGCTTATACTGTACTGTATTTAGTCAGTGATGTCTCTTGGGAACCCTAAAGAGTGACACTTTTACTCAGAAATCGTCCCATTTGTTAAAACCCAATACGATTTGTCGATTCCTTTACAGTATCTCCTCCTTTATTTTGCTGGTTAACGCTAAACATGTGGTCTTTTATCCACTTTCTCAAGTCTTAACAGATGGATCACTTAGTTGTACCTGCAAAAATACCAGAGACAATATATATCGGTTAGCTCTATCAGTTAGATTTAAATCTGTCAAACTTTAACTTTGAAATGAGAGTGTTACCGCAATATTTAATTATTTATTTTCTGTAATACTTATTTCATTTATTTATTTCATGTAAAAACTGTACTGAATAAACAGTCAGCAGACTAAAAGTACAGTTTGTGCATCCATGGTTCTAAAGAGTCCAGTAGAATTACCAGTTGAACATGAAAAAAGCTTTGTTTTGTGGATTATGTATTGTAGACAGGCTAAGGTTAAAAATATAACAGGGTGCCACACACGCTCAGAAATATTTTCCATGCGTTCACCAAATACAAACCATCTGCACATCACAAGGCTCACTGTTATCATTTAAAAACCAGAGAGAAATGATGCACAATGCCAAATGTATTGACTCATGTTTCTTTTTCACTTGATTGATTGTTTGTCTGGCTCACAGTACTCAGATTCTAAGCCCGTTGGTCACAAAGCGGCCTAATTAAATGCAATTAATGGGGTTCGGGGTACTGTGTCCTTGCACTTTATGGCGAGATCAGCCGCCTCCACGCTTCACTGCTCTCAGGCCCTAAAGCCAAATAGCTAAGGTTAATGTCAGGAAAGCATTTGCAATGTGCTAACTAAGGCGAGATTTCATGTGATCTGCATCAAATGCCCTTTATTAACCATGGGTCTTAGTGTTGATTTAGTGTCACTCAATTTTATAGTGCAGTCAATATCATGATTGTTGGGATGACCAATGGCTGAATGTGATCTTACATAAAGTTACATAAAGTTGCTAAGCCCGACAAATGACACTACTGAGGTTGTGTAAGGGTTTATAGATGGCAATGTAAGAATGATGTGAGAAAACGATTGCACAAACATGAAGCTAGATAAGGAGCTGAATTTGTGAGTTCTTTTGTTTCATGTCTGCAATGCCCTATTTTTGGTCTTTTTCTCATTTTTCCTCTAGTGTAATTTGTATTATGATTGGGCAATCCGTGCTCATTCTATCTTCTTTTATTTTCTGCTCCAAAGCTCTTTAGGGAAACAGGAAGATACAGAAAAATAATTCCCCCTTGCAGGGTTTTAATCAGTGTTTGATGATTTGTTGCAGAGATGTCAACAAAGCAGCCTGAAAATTCTCAAACCAAATGCACATAAAGTGTAAGGGTGTTGCAGGCTGTGTGTGATCACCTGACACGACTTGTCAGGTATAGGTTGCATTAATCTATGAGGAAATCAACCCCAGTACCTTCATTCCATTCTGTGAACATTTCCTGCATTGCAATTGACATAGATGTTGTTTGTTTTCCACAAAAATGGAAAATAGTTTGATAAAAACTAATTGACACAAGTTGATGCAAAAAATTAAACTTTATCTTAATGTCTTTTTAAAAAAAAAAAAAAAAAGCAAATGTTCTTTGGCCTGCTACCATATTTAGACCAACCTCTCATATACACTGGAGCCAAAAGTGTTAAGACAACATATGCCATGTATTGAAGTTCTCCCTGTGCATAAAATGGGTGATGTCATTAATTACTCTAGTTCATCTGGCTGAAGAGTGGTGCTAATTAACTGAAAATCTAGTATGAGGAAGCAATCACACTGTCCTGGATTGAGCAAGTAACACCATACTGCAGACGTATTTTTTTCTCCAACAAGTTTTTGAATACAAGACTTATTAAACATTGATTGTTGTATTGACAAAATAGGATAAAATAACGAATTATTCTTGTCTTGATTGTTATTGTTTAAAAAAATAGGGAATGTCATCGAAGTTAACTTTTGTCGCAATATTTATGACCCTGACTGAATATGATTTAAAAAAACATTTGGATGAAATATTTGATAATAACGTCACATATTAATACTGTTAATATAATAAAATGTTGTATAGGTGGGTTTTGTCCTATTTGCTAAAGGTACACTTGCACAGGGGATGAATTACAGGAATTAAAACTATTACTCTGCCTTGACCTTGATTAGAGGCTACTCAAAAACTGACTTAGCCTCATGAGACCCGACTATGTTCATGTGCACCTTCACCAAACTTCATTGTGTGTAAATCCATTTATAATCTTCAGATGAGTATAGTTAAGTATTACACTTTTACACCTTTTTTAAACCTCTTCCCTGTTTGAAGATATCGATCCACGTTCAATACTTATTAGGTGCTATGCAACATTAGTGTTTGGGACTGATAAGGTTAAAATTAAACTTAGGAAATGCAATTTTCACTTTCTGGACACCCGGATGATTTGAGGATATTGGACAATCTGTATCTCGGCTTAAGCCATGGCAGTTCAATTAACAGTTATTTCCTTTCTAAAAATTAAACCCGATTGTGGTTTACAGGGTCAATATTAAATCATGTTGTTCAGTTCCTATGCTTATCAATTCGCACTGACACTTTGGTAAACAAGTGAGCACATACTGTACAGTACATTCCCAAATCCTAACGTCCACACAGTGGGAGAATAGAGCTGTTTAGCATTAAACATAAAACTGGCACTAATGCATTAAATACAAACATACAAACTATGAAACACCAGTTGAAACTAAACTGAACATTTCCGTATCCGTACATGTGTCAGATGAAGGCTTAATCTTATTGTGTGTTTTATGGAGAGGAATGATCACAGTGTGACTGGAAAGGGATCAAGAGCAATCCACCCACTGCTACTGTAGCTCACACTCACATATACAAATAGAATTTGAACGGTAATAGGTTGCAACACCTGCACTCAGATGATGGAAAGGATCAAAAGTAAAGCACATTTTAATGTAACAGCTCTCAATCCCCAATATGATTATCAAAAGTGAATGGTATGTGTCTTAGTTACACACATTTTTTTTTTACATTGATAATGTAAAAGGAAATTAGACCCCTATTTATGTTTATATACCACAATTAAATTTCCTTCTGTTTTTGGAAGATTGTTTATAATACATTTTAATACACTTAATAAAAGGGTAGAGGGTTGGTTAGGGGGAAGAGAGAAGTATGTGAAGTTTTCGTTAAAATTGCATTTCATTGCATTGGCACCAGAGGTCTCTAAAATTACACACTGTTTCTTTAACATTTTTCAGCCCTGGGTAATTATTTTGGAATTCTTATTAAAGCACATTTTACACATTTAGCATCCACTTTATGAGGAACACTCATACACTTGCACATAAAATCAGCCAGACACAGCAGATACGGATCATGAGTTTGAATAAAAAAAAATAGTATGAGCCATCAATACCTATCTTTGTGGCTTTCTAACCCTGGCACAGGATGTTGATGCCAGAGTAACTTTAAAAATATATATATTATACACATTTTTTAACACAACTTTCTCAAGAGGTTACATGGAATGGTGTGCAATACAAGCAACAAACACATTTAGTGAGTGGAAATTCTGTAAGTAGAAAAAAATATGTTTTTTTAAGTTTAAAAAGCACTCAGAACTCACAACACACTGTACTTTCAAACCGATTAGGCTGCTTGGCTATATTCGTCCTGGTTTTGCATTCTGAGCTTGGTTTAGTGTTAGGACTGTCTTAGTTTCATATGTTATTTCAGTGCTGCATGGGGTTCCACCAGGTTCTTTGGTTTCCCCCCCCATGTCACAAAAACATGCCAGGAGATCGACTGCCCCTGCAATGCTCAACTTGCCCCAGGTGACAAGTGAATCTGACTGGTATCTCAGCACCCAGTGTCCAAAGATAGACTCTGTGTCCATTACAACCCTAACCATGATATAGTATTTACTGAAAAAGAATGTACAGAAATGTACAGATGTGTACAGAAATACTATGCAATAGTTGCTATAGCCCAAACCCCAAATCAGTCCATACTGTATAGCACAGTGTGCTGTGTTTAGTATCTAAAAAATAAAGAAAATCATGTGCATGTGTCGAAAATACATTTCACGATTATTAATTAGTCATCCATTAGTTTACAGCTTATTTCTAAAATAGTCATTTTATTCTTTTAAGTTAATTTATTTTTTATCCTACTATTTTTTTATTACTCACATGAAAGAAGTGGAACAATTAAGAGCAAGATATGCTTAGAAAATGTGTTTTTTCCCCCTTCCAGCACATTTGATTTTTTTTTGTTTGTTGTGTATTTCAAATGTTCAAGGTCTACCATTCATTTTGTAACTGAAAGATTTAAAAACTAGTGCTTTAACTATGACTCCAAGCAAAATGAATGATTACAATAATTAAATGGGATTCATGAATACAGTATTCACTTTTCAGTCATTTTAGGGGGGAAAAACACCCCCTGCTTTTTCTTCTGCCATGTCTGTATTGGCTGGGGTAAAAAAAAGTATTGGTACCAAAGTTGAAATTCAATGATTTAATGACCAAAGTTTTACATTTCAATAACAATCAAGATAATACGAATAATTTCTTATAGTCTGCATTTAAATTGCTATACAACAATTAATATTTATTAATACTTTTACTGTATTTATTAAGTCCTTTATTCTTTAAAACCTGTTGGATCCAGCTGGTCATAGAATCAAAGAGACATCTGCAGTATACTCTGGTGTCACACATTTAATTCACGCCTGCTTGATTGCTTCATGTACAGAAACTGCTCACAGAAATTCACTTGAGAATTTCCTAGGGTAAAACATTTATTGTGCAGAGGTGGACATACTGGATTCAGAAAGTAAAAGCCCTACCAGATATTTGTTCCATTCATTACCTAAACCTGACAATTCTAATTAGCAAAACTGTTCAGCCAGATAGGCTCAAACTAATGAGGGACATCATCTGGTTTGTGCACAGGGAAAAGTATAATTAAGCAATATCACACAAGAGGGAGTGCTGTTGTGATGAATATCAGAATGGCTGTGGTGCAGCCATATTCACGATTATGGTTTATTTGTTCATTCAACCACTGATGGAAATAACTAATTGTGACGGCCAGAGATAGAGATCAACAGTTAGTGTAAATTCTTAGTGGTAATATGTAGTCAAATGGTAAGAAGAATAAACCATGAAGGTGTTGGACAGTCCTTTAAATCTCATAAGTTTGAGAGACCTACGTTAACTTATTAAGTAACTAGTAAAAATACAGGACCTTTAAAATGGAAAAAAGTTACTCTGTTATCAATGTACATACAGTATTTCATTGTACAAGGGTTCATTGTAGAATTAAGGACACTAAGTATTCTAAACAAGATCTTTAAGGAAGACTGAAGAGAGAGTTGTACACAGCTGGAGATTCAAAAACCCTTAAATGTTTTACTGTTCATGTTTAGGAATGCTAAAGGTAATGCCACTTGTTAGTGTTTTGGTCATTGTGCTGCTGATGAATTGTAGTCATAATGTTTAGATGAAAGCATTTATTTTGAGGGCGGCGCGGTGGTGTAGTGGTTAGCACGGTCGCGGTGCACCTCCAGGGTCTGGGTTCGATTCCCCGGCCAGGCTCGATTCCCGTCTCTGTGCGCATGGAGTTTGCATGTTCTCCCCGTACTTGGTGGGTTTCCTCCGGGTACTCCGGTTTCCTCCCACAGTCCAAAGATATGCAGGTTAGGCTAATTGCCGTTCCTAAATTGCCTGTAGTGTGTGATTGGGTGTGTGAGTGTGTGTATGTGTGTGTGCCCTGCGATGGATTGGCACCCTGTCCAGGGTGTACCCCGCCTAGTGCCCGAAGTCTCCTGGGATAGGCTCCAGGTCCCCCGCGACCTTGAACACAGGATTAAGCGGTATAGAAAATGAATGAATGAATTTATTTTGAGAAGTGATTGTGTTCTTAATGATGGTTTTCTAATGTGTGCATGTGTGAAAAGATTATAAATGTGAATTATGGTGTCCAGTACTTGGTAGCAATTGTAAAAACCTTTTTTACACGATAAACTATGAAATAAATGAAAAATATTTGTAGTTTCTTGAACATCCTTGATCTTTATACAGATTTCACTGAGTGTATCATTTCCTGGATGTGTTTCCTATCCCAAACAGAATGAAAGTTGATTTTTAAGATTTGTAATATTATTTTTCTATTTCCATAATGTATAATGCATTATTGTTGTTCAAAGTTACAGTATATACTGTACATCTGCTTATTGTTATGCTGTAGCTTTGGTAGTCAAATGGAAACGATTCTTTATCTGTTTTTATCTTCATCGTTTTTTGTGCGAGGTGCGATCAACTCCGAAGTGGATTTCTTTACAAATACAGAGTCGGCGTTGGATACCAACCAGAGTATTAAAACGCTCGGCTTGCTTTTACTCTCTGTGAACTGTGTGTATGTGTGCGTGCGTGCGCGCGTAAGTTAGTGGGTGTCGCTGTGCGCTCGCTCGAGCGCTACACAATGATCACACGAGACAAGGAAGCTGTACGAGACGGCAGCGGATCAGCGGAAGCACAATCAATCTCCGAAAGTCCCGCGCGCGATCGCTTCGCTTCAGACGCTCGGCGTTTCCGGTTGGACCAGGCTCGCGCCAGACAAGCTTTCGGTGGATAATAATGTGTCAGTGTTTAATGTGTGCGCGCGCGCGGCGGGCTGTCGAGGCGCTCGGGTGCCGCTGATGTATGGAGGGCGCGAGCGAGCACCGAGCCAAACCCGCTCCCCGAGACCCCGCTGTGTGAGACATGGTGACAGATGAACATCGCGGGAAGGACCATGGCTGAGCGGGCCAGCAAATTCGTGCTGATCGTCGTTGGCTCCGTGTTCTTCATGCTCATTCTGTACCAGTACGTAGCGCCCGGTGCGATCAACTTCGGCTTCCCGGCGCATGGCTACCTCACCGAGGAGGACATGACCATCTTCCCTACACCGGACCCGCACTATGTGAAAAAGTACTACTTTCCGGTGAGGGACTTGGAGCGCAGTGTGGACTTCGAGATCAAGGGCGAGGACGTGATTGTGTTCCTGCACATCCAAAAAACAGGCGGCACGACATTCGGACGGCACCTGGTGCAAAATGTGCGGCTGGAGCTGCCGTGCGACTGCAGGCCGGGCCAGAAAAAGTGCACTTGCTACCGACCGAACCGCAAAGAGACGTGGCTCTTCTCGCGCTTTTCTACCGGCTGGAGCTGCGGCTTGCACGCGGACTGGACCGAACTCACCAACTGTGTGCCCGGAGTCCTGAACAGGAAGGAGAACAAGACAAAGAAACTGAGGTGAGGCTTCTGTACTTAAATCCCTGTGTGGTTGAATCTGACATTGAGTCTGAGGTTATAGACACATCATGTACTGTAGTATTGGTTTGAAAGTCTTGCATAGAAGAACACTGACCTGACCTGACACAGACCTGAGTGGGTTTATTACTGCTTTCGTTCATGTCAGTGATACAGTTTAAGATCCTGGAGAAAAAGATGAATTATGATGAAAGTACCTGCAAACTGTACCTTTCCTGGCCTTCTATATTACAATACCTGCAACTGCAGGTACATTTTAAAAACGATTTAAGATATATAAAGTCCATCTTCATTATTCTTAAGTATTCAAGGTACTCATATACAGCCTGCAGATTGTTATCTAAAATGGATCTGCTGAATGTACAGAAACTGTGTGCTTTGGGGATCCACCCCAGCGACATCCAGTTTATTGGTCTTTTTACTGAGAGTGCAGGGTCGCTTAAGGTGAGTGCAGATGTTTATTGCTATTCTATCATCCTAGATTATATTTAAACCCATTTCTGTAAGAGTGACATCTGCTAGACCTTCCCCCTCCACACACACACACATACACCTTTATTTTATGATGATTGCGCCACTGTTCATCTGCTTTTGATTACCGTTGCAAGGAAATTGAGATGAAAACTCTCACGGTGGTTACTCTACTATGATGTTGTGTCATGTTCTGAGTCATTTCTTATATCCTTTTACCAGTAATGATTGCATTAATGCAGAAAAGAAAAAGGGAGAGTTTCGAGTAAAGAGGCTCTGGAGTGTGACAAAGCTCTGTGGCTGCAAGTTTGCGGGAGGTCTGACGGAATCCTGAAAAACACCAGGAAGAATTCCAGACTCCTACGTTTTGTTATCTTTCCTGGAATGAGAAATGCTCGTGGTGATTATGCTAGGCCGGGTTATAATACAAACGCAGGGAACAGACTTGTGTACCTATACAATACATATATATTCACAATGTAATGCAGATAAACAAAAAATGAGGATACCTGTAGAAGTGTTTTTTTTTTTTTTTTTTTTTAAAGGATGTTATCACAGATTTGTTTAACTGTACTTCCTGTTACAAGAAATGCTGATACAGTAAAACAGTTCACCGGAAATGAAAATTCTTGTGGCAGTTTCTGTAATGCTTATGTGTCCTGTTGTGAGTAATGTCTGGGAAATTTTTGAATTATTAAAAAAAAAAGATTTCCTGTCATAAGGCTTTGAATATGGCAAGGCTCCAGGGCTACAGTTTCGCAGGATGTACAGTGGCATTTTATGCATCCTGAAAAAAAACAAAAACAAAACAGGAAGATTATGTTAAAATCCCAGGGAAATCCTTAGCGTGGTTACTGGTAGAAAAATGTTCAGGATTATTTCATTCCTCAGGGTGTGAGCCAAAATGTGTGTTTGCCATCACAAGAAAGTTATTCATTGCTCATTAACACCTCTCTGTGTTTGTTCTTGCGTATGATGCACATCATGTTTCAAACAGCTGGAGTGACTGGATAGGGAAATGAGACATAACAAAGCAAACCTGCATTCCTCTACTTAAATTGACTGCAGTGATATTTTGGTGGGAATAAAGAAAAGGCATGTTTTCAGTGCAAAAGACTAACCTGACAGAAAGTGTGTGTTTCATGGATGGTTGTATTTGATAAGAAGGCTGAGCATGGTCTAAAAACCAGATCATATGGTTTAAAACTGTAAAACACTGGTTCAATTCAATCAGCTGTACAGTAATGAACAAATCCTATCTGGGCTGCATCACAAACTCAAGTGAGAGTGAAACTAAGCTCACAAGTACACCTGTCGTGGCCTCTATATGTGTTTTCTGTATTTTTCAACACGGTTAAACATTTTATGTAAACCCACCGTTTTTCCCTTTTTTTTACATAACCATAACACAAACAGCATCAAGTTTACTTATGTTTTTTAACTTTCTGGTAAAGATCATATTTTTAATGGAAATGCGGTAGTGGTTGGCTTATTAATGGTCCTTCAGTTCTGGTGTGAGTGAGTGTTGGATTAATCTCCTGCTCTTTAATGGCTTTTATGGGAGCTGCAGAAGCTCATTATGATCATCATGGTGTGTGCAGTTAGGATTACGGGCATGTCCCGGGGGTAATGTCGCAGTAACACACACGCACACAGATGCACACATGCTCACACACACACACACGCACAGTGTGTCTTAACTAGAAGATTGAAAGCTGTTGTTCAAGATTAGCATCTCAGTATAAGATGGACCATGGTGACAGATAAATGGCAGTATGGTGTTGGATGTGGATTTTAAGTTATTAAACTGCACTGTGCATTCTTATACCATGTAAAAGTTCTAGTGTCGAATAAAAAAACTGTTTGGGCTCATTCAAAAGGCATTTTCTCCATCATTTGCTTTGATTTGTCTATTTCTCCTGATTTATTTTAATTAAACAATAACTGAAATGTTATACTGTCTTCATTATTGAAATATGATTTCCACAATCGTTCATAATTTGTGAATATATTAGATTTTTTGTTCTCTAGTTAGATGAAAACAAAGCAGTGAACTGTTTCTGAAAGTGAATGTTTCTTTCAAAAGTTTGAACCCCTTGAACTATTGACTGTGTAACCGGGGGAAAGAACATTGGCATCCACCCTTCACAATGCTCCTATTGTGGTTCTTAAGGCCTTTAACCACACGAATCCTAACATTAATCCTCCCGTCTGAGTGATTCCTGTGATTTTACTAGGTGAGTTACTTAACACTTCAACGCAATTTTTATTACCCCTGTTAAATGCACAGCCGTTGAGTTCTCTAACTAACCCATAGCCACCAGCAGCAGGTTGTGTGTAACATCTGTGTGCTCGGCTAAGCAGCTGCTTGACTAAATAATTACACAGCAAATAGCATTATTCTTTTTCCACTTTATTGCCTTGAGTGTGTTTTGGGTGAGTAGCATGCAACAAGGCTTTTCCCATGTATCTGGTTTTTAAAGTGATGCTAATGTCAAACATCTGGGTTTTTCCGCAGTGAAACTGATTGAGATGTTGGAACTCATGAGCTGTTTTGGTCTTATAAATTCAGGAAAACATCTAAGTCAATTCCCTTTATTAGTAAGATGGAAGACAAATAGTTAATGAGGATCCTGGAAAAAGTACAAAATGTACTGTCAGCATGGGTGAATTATTGGTTTACATCCAATTCAGGGTGTTTCTCCAATTCAATCTCAGTTTATTTAGTCTATAAGCCATAATTGTCGGCTCAAATATGATGTACACTCGATTTACCTCTCAATCGTCTTTGTGATGGCAAGCACATACTGGGGTACTCGCGTATCTTCTTGCTAGCTGGACCTACGCTACCAACTCTGTTTCGCGAGGCTGGGTTCATCATGTATCTCAGATGAGGAATATTGATTTTATGCTCATCTTCCCACATAATATGTGGGTAAGATTGAAAACAAAACACGGCACCAAAAAGTAGTTATTTTTGCACTTAAGTACAGCACAGTTGTGATAAGACTTTAAGTTTCCCGAACAAAAATAAGTCATGGCACATTTTCAGGCAATATAAATATAGCTGACTTTATTTGGGAATCTGTGTTGGTAAGAGCAGCACTGTCAGAGATAGGTCAGAATGTCACAGAGTGGGGAAAAAAGGTCCTAATGATTTTGGCATAGAAAAAGGATGTTCGTCATCCCTAAATCTACCAGTTCAATATATGTTCTCTTAACATTTTGATAAATGTATAATTTATGGGATTATTAGGGAACAGTATGTGAAATAATTTAGGCAGTCACAGGCAGTGTTAGAGGTAGAGTGGGCTACAACTGACAGATAGTGTCTCAAGACAATGGTGGCACACGTACTTGGCAAGATGTATTGTACTTAAAGTGAGGGGATGCTTTGCAGCTATAAACATTTCCCAGCAGCCTTGCTTTTTTTTCTTCTTTGTTGAAATTTGTGAGACAGCAGTTACAGAGACTTGGAAGTCGTGAGTCTTTTAAGTCTCCCAAACCAGAAAATGTAAAAGGAACAGCTTTACCTATAAATGTTACCAAGCGCTGCGGCAACTACTTTTTAAAGGAACAGATCACTTCACCATATGAACCACAAGCGTTGAGTATCCACCATACAAGTCTAATACAAGTTCTTACTTTAGAAATAATTTATGCAAAAGGGCACGGTAGACAGAGTGACTGTCAGACCATGCTATAAAAATAATTTCCAATGGGGGTGGTGTGATTGTGGCCCGATGCACGATGCGTTACTTTCTCATACAGTAACTGCATGGCCTGAACTATTCTTTATATTATAATTATATCATAGACTTTTGGCAACAAATACATTTTGACTTTGTTACTTATGCAATATGCTACAGTAGTCCCGCTAATTCCCATTTTTTGTAAGTTTTCTCTGCAATCTCGGTTACCTGTGTTCACAATGATCGAATGGTAATTTCCAGAAGTACATTTTTTTTTTAAATTGCGTGCCATTCTCAGTACTGTGATGAAATCTCCTGCTGTCTTTATCCATGCTTCCTGTGGTATAAATAATAGCTTATATGCTACAGTACTTGACTGTACCTTATATTTTACTTAATAATGGCCCCAAAGCACAAGAGTAATAATTCTGGCAATTTGAATATGCCAAAGAGAATCCATGAAATGCTTCATATATGTGAAAGGTGTAAGTGAAAAGTTTACAATAAGTACGGGAAACAAACGTAAGAATTCCTGTAGAATAATAAATTTGTGCTAGTCTTGCTGTTGCACTGCAAACTGGTGAGATTACGGGCACGGTGACATGAATAGAAAAAATGCAGTGTGTTGTAGAAGAAATCATCGAGCCTGTACAAAGACATATAAAAAATGTAAGTCGCTCTGGATAAGGATAATCTGCCAAATGACTAAATGTATTTCTACACAACATATAATCTAAATAATATAATATAATCTATAAAGCCCAATAAACTGTAATTAATGAAAGAAAGTCAGTATTTGGTGTTGGAACACTTTGAGGACCTTTTAATGTCACATGCATTTTGTGGGATTCATAAGGAAATTAGCCTGTAAATTTGACTAAGCATCCTGCAGAACCACCCACAGTTCTTCTGAGCACTTTGAATGTTTCACCAGCTTCTTTTTTGCATGCAAAAATCCAGCAGCTTCCAGAATTTAGCTTTTTGTCTGAAAAGTGGTTGCTTATCTTGTATGCTGTTTTCTTTTCTAGCCTACAATTTTTTTTGACAATCAGAAATGTGTTTGTATTGACTCAATAATATATTTGAATAATAATCTTTAACAAAATTCATACTAAAATCGCAGGATACCTAAGACCTAAGACTTTTGTCTGTGAAAGGTACTTGTAGGGTTTGGTTTTCTTGACAATTTTAGTGGTACAGTATCTAGAAATATACCTCCTGCGGATAATGCAGGAGTACTATATTGAATATCGGCACAGCTGTTATTTGCCATAGGCACAAAGCTGCTTGAATACAACAGTTCAATAAACAACAAATTAGTATTGAGAAACTGACACTGAGTAAGTGACACCGTATGGCCACATGATCTGTTTCTTTTTGCTCTGCTAGTTGGAATCCCTAAGACGTTACCCTCAAATTATACCCTGACGGTTAGTTGGCTCGCTGGATACATTTATTTACATTCCCAGAAATGATATTGAAATATCCATTGATATTGGTCTCTCATCTCCCCTCCAAAGACTCCTTCCAGAATTTCTGATAAATCTTTACTTAGAGAAAAGATCGGATCAAGATAATGTTTTTTTAAATCTGTTTTTTATTATAAGTTCCAGATCAATGTGGAATGCATTAATACAAATTTATCATTAATATTACATCTAGAACTCCTGCCAGATCCATGCTGATAAGAACATTAATCAACACTTTCTGATTTGAGGAGTGAACTCTTGCTGTTGCAAAAAGGAAGTTAATTAACATTTTGCAAACAGTCATAATCAAGAATACAGCAGTGCTTTGGTGTAAGTATACGATATGGAGTTCAATCATGCATGAAGGACATGGGGACTTTAAGTTCACCTTCAGTGGTATTGAGGCTAGCAAATGGGCCATGTAGTTTATTAAAACAGGGCAGTATAAAAGCTCGGAGGCTGATTATGAAAGGAGAGTTAGGAGAGCACTGGAATCAGGGGTTATAGATAGCCTCTCGATGGGTTTGAATGCTCTTTTGGCCCACTGGTGTAATTCTGGAGAAAGGTGCATCCTGGTGGTAATAATAGCAGAGCTGGCTCCAGGATGTGATTTAGTATGAAGCCTGAGGACAGGCCAGCCTGAGCTGGCACAGAGCTTGCTAAGCCCTTAACTGCCTGTCTACTGAGACAAATGAGGAGCAAGTTCTCTTTGGCTATAGCTCACTTTTACTTCCTCTCTCTCTCTCTGTCTCACTCTCTCTCCATCACCTCAATACCTCCAAGGACCATTACATGAATACTCACCTCTATTCAAGCTTTAAAAATCATTCAAATGTTTTATTGGAACAAAATCACTGGCACCGCTGTATTCTCAGCATTCACTCTTTTCACATTTTCTACTCATCGCAAAACGTAACTGGAGGGAGCGAAGGGGAAGAAATGGCTTCATCGTTTTGAGGAGCAGTTTGCACTTTCAGTGGATCAGGATATGTAATTTTTTTAATACACTACACTTAATTCATTTAGCCTTCTCAGGTCATTGTATGACAGTAATTGGGCCATTTTTGCTGTACTCATGCTGATCCTGTCTAACAGCAGAGCGTGAACTGAAACTCCACCAGTGCCTTGGTGCATGTATCGCACCATTACTGTGTCCCAGAAAGAGACTCATTTATTTGGAACAAGCTTTTGAACATGGGCCTAATTTGTAAAAAATTGACACTTCTTCATAGGGATGGACAAATGTTATCTATCTATCTATCTATCTATCTATCTATCTATCTATCTATCTATCTATCTATCTATCTATCTATCTATCTATCTACTCTATCTATCTATCTATCTATCTATCTATCTATCTATCTATCTATCTACTCTATCTATCTATCTATCTATCTATCTATCTATCTATCTATCTATCTATCTACTGTATCTATCTATCTATCTATCTATCTACTGTATCTATCTATCTATCTATCTATCTATCTATCTATCTATCTACTGTATCTATCTATCTATCTATCTATCTATCTATCTATCTATCTATCTACTGTATCTATCTATCTACTGTATCTATCTATCTATATTATTTTTATTATATAAGGTAACACGCAAAGTCCACAAACCAACATGGATCAAGTATAACTGGTGGTGTTGTGTTTACATACAAGATATTATTTAAGATGTAAGATGGATTCAAATTCTACATAATTATGCAGTTTGTACATTTAGCAGGAGAGTTATATGAGCGTTACACTTGGCTTGACTTTGCTCAGGTTGGTCAGTGCTAGCTATTATCCAAACCACTGGCCTGGCTGGTGTGTGTAGTGCGACAAGTGGTGTGATTTCAAGGCATCATGGTTCTTGATGAACTTTTGTTTTGCAAAATATTTTTTTTTCTTATTCTGACAGTTAAATCTATCAAGCAACTACAAACTGATGATGAGGATGATAATGAAGATAATTGCTTGTCTCTGGCAGTGGGGCTTCTGATTTCTGGGTGCTTCTTGCTTGGTCCACTAACCAGCAGTAGCTGTGAGTGTGTTCGCGTGCATGTTGGCCACTGCAAAGCAGGTGCATATCACTCATCCCAATTGACTCTTACAGACCACGTTCATAGCCAGGAGTGCTCTGATAATGCGGTAGACTTTCAACTCTGTCATGGTGTTGGAAGCAAACAGCGAAAGGTATGGTACCTAGGGAATAGTGGCTCTGTGTGTATGTGTGTATCACTCCGGTTGGCTATGGACAGCCCTTTGTGTGCTAATCCAATCAGATCAGTGGGGATTAAAACCTCTCGACACCAAAGCAGACTATGGAGTTTATGCAAATCCATTTAGTGTTCAGTGCTGCTGCTGTACTGAACTTGTATATGGAAGCAGGAGAAAGAGCAATGCAGTGGGAGGATGGGATCACATACATTATATCGCTGTACTGACTGCCAAAGCCTGTCTTGCTTAATAAATTCTGTTATACAAAGTGCAAACAATTTCCACAACATAGGAAACAGGATATTACACAACACTAGATAATGCATTTCTCTGGAATGTTAATGTACATCAGTAAAGCTGGTGGAATATTAAAAAAAAAAAAACATTTGGGCAAGAAATTTAAAGTGGTGTGATTTTTGCATAAGGAGGTATATGCACGCAACCCTGCTAAACAAAAATTTTCATTTTTGAGCCTTCCCACTGTCTGTGATTGGTCCATAGGCATCTGTGACCTTGTTGTTTCACAACAAGAAAAACACATCTGAGAGACAACTCAAATTTACCAGCGTATTCCTGGTAATTCCTACTTCTTATCAGACACAGTTAAAGAATTCAGGAGCTCCCTAGGATTCAATGACAAAATCAGCCCAAATGTAATCCATTGCCAGGCAACAACATAGCTATGAAAAAAACATTATATTATTATAATATTATCATGGCTACAAATTACATACAAATATATAAAGTATACCTATATTCAGACTAGGGACGGGCTGTTAATTGAAAACGAATCAAAATCAATCAACATTTAGAGCCTCTAATAGACATAATCCTGACCATGTCAATTATTTCTTGAAAAAAATATTTTAAGTTATACTTTAAAATAAAAACTCAACTTTTAAATATTTGCATATTTACAGTATAAACCTTGTCAGTGAACTATGAGTGCAAAAACAAAATAATAGTTCATGAATCATAATCAGATTAAAATGTTTAATTAATCGTGATATTGATTTTTAGGTCATATCGCCCAGCACTAGTTGAGAGCATGTAATGAAACACGAGTGCATATTAAAACCAAGAATTATTTCCCCTCCAGATTCAGTAGTATGTAATATCTTACCCATGCTGCTTAATACTGTACAGTATATGTCTAAAATAACCAATTCTCTAGCTTTGCTCTGTTCTTTAAAAAAAATAAAAAAAAAAATAAAATAAATATATATATATATATATATATATATATATATATATATATATAGATATATAGATATAGATTTTTTTTTTTTTTAAGGAATTCAGAAAATTTTCACTCAAATATGGATAAAATTGACAGCTTCAACTCGTCATCGTCTGAAATGAGGAACCCACAGCTGCACATACTGAACTGAAACTTAACCTGCTCTTCCTGCTCTCTGGCTGGTCATGGGAAAACAGGGCTATCCAGAGATCAGATTGATTTCTGGAAAGGACAAATTACAGAGTGATGACTGATTAACCAGAAGACCAGCTTTTATTGGAGCTTGCTGTTTGTGTGTGTGTGTGTGTGCACCTGCTTGTTTTTATATCTCAATGGGAACTAAATTTCTGAAAAACGATCAGGAATGACCAACCAAGTTATTTCCCTAGTTTCTGTAAGAGAAAACCTTTTTTTTTTAATACAAAAATTTCATTATAGATTAAAAAAGTAAAAGAGCCAAAACAGCTGGCTTTTGGATACTAAGGTTAAGTTCGGGGTTAGATTTAGGAGTAGACGTAGTATATAATTATTGCATTTTCTTATAATAATTGTGTAAGTGTTTGTAAGTCACAAGGATGTCAATACATATATGTGTGTCTGTTTGTATGTGATAGACGGTTAGGGATTAAACAGTTTGTGTGTTTCTGTTCGTGTATATGGGGAAGAGAGCGAGAGAGAGAGAGAGCGCATGATTGCCTGCCTTTGTCCCATACTTAAATACAAAGATGCCCATCTCAACGAAGCGGACTAATAATAGATTAGAAGCCTATCATGGTGATCTCAGGCAATCTGTCACCTCCTCCTCCTCCACTGGTAGGAACCAGCAAGCTTGCTGAACAAATTAACACCAGGCTATCAGTGGCAGGCCTCTAAATAAAATGTGACTGGAGAGAAAGATGGTCAGGTACACTTTGCATGTATGTGACAGGAGTGTAATTAGGGTTACACCAAATGTTTGGACATCAACTATATTAGTCCATATGAAAAAATAAAAAAATAAAAAAAACAAGTAGGACTGGTAATTGGCTGGATGAGTCATGATGCCTGATTTTGACTTTCAGTTCTGACTGTTGTGTTCCAGTTACTGATGGCTTGTTCACATGCAACAGCACAACACCAGAGTCATTCTCCATTATGTGGGAGGACAGGATCCTAAACAGAGCTCCAGACAAACATAAATCCTTAGGAGACTTTGGATCCTAAACCCAAAGTATTTAGGAGCCAAATCAAATATTTAGGAGACAAAATTCAAACCTTTTTATGACATAACTAGGTGTGTTCATGTCACCATGATGATTTAAACTTAGTTTAAATAGCTGTGCGTTGTTGGCATTAACTTGAATCTATTAAAATCATATACTTTATTATAAATACTGACTGAGTTCAGCCTGAGAATGGGCAAAAGTGACAGGAAAAAAAAGTGAGTTTCTGTTTGGTCATTCAAATTTTTTTTTGTTAGTTGTTAATGTTCCTTGACTAACGTCAGCTAGCTATGTCATGCCGTTATTTAGCACGGCGCTGGTCGAGTTTCAAAAGCTGCCGAGAATCAAAAAGGAAATGCTTAACATAATTAAAATTAAATTAACTCTGATCAGAAAATGTTAACAAATTAAGCGTTAAATTTATCTCGTCTGTTGTTTTGTAGTTCACTTCACCAGCTGCTTGTTGGCATGTGCATCCAAGTACATTTCCTGTGAACTGAGCATGAGCGAACAGGAGCACACTCGATAGTACAGAAAGGCTGCGTTCAGTAACCAGAGCGCTTGCAAAAATTGTATGACAGTTGAACGCCTGATGATCTGTTTAAATAAAAATTTGAGTTGTTTCTAATATGCGGTCATTTGTTCATCACTATCGACAGAGTTATGTAAATGCTTGATTAATTAATTCTAAATTAATACTTTATTTTTGATGTTGAAGATGTAAATAGTACAGCAGTAAGTTTTCACCTAAATGTGAATTTTTCTGAAATCAATGTATAAAATTGTATAAAATAATTTTTTTTTAACTCATTTTGTAATTTTGTGTCATCTTAACCCGACGTAAGTTCATGCTATGACGACACACTTCAATGAATGATAAATTAGAATGATTACTTGGTTTTGGAATTTGGTGTTTGCTGTATGACTTTTTGCAGTTTGCAAAAGGGAAGTCTAGAGGATGTGGGTTGTTTAAAGTTTAAAAATATAGTTTCACTGTGGAAGTTAGAAAGGATATATTATAAAAAATAAATCTAAGTTACACTTCTCCATTAACACATGTTGTAGCATTGCTATAAAAATAAGACGTGTTGTACCAGCGTTCAGTCCTCCCATGAGCTGAGAACATATAAAGTGCACCGTCAGGTGAATGGTTGGCTGTGGTTTTGTTGTGTACACAGAAATAGTTTGATGAGATGTGTCATTTCTTCCACAGGTTCAATTCAGCTAAATTCTGTTTAAAAGAGTAATACTGGTTAAAGTACAGTACATCTGAAGTGCACACGATTAAAGGCTAACCAATGCAGTGTAAACTTCACCTTGTCACATCCTTTGCATCTTTTATAGATAAGATGAACAATCTGAAAGTGTAATCCATTAAAAACTTAAAAACAGCTTGTGATATGAACAAAAGATAAATGCTATGTAATAACCACAGTTAATATTGCCCAATATTCTACTGGTTTCTTTTTCTCCATTTCCGCATGCTATTGTATATGATAAATCTTTCACACAACCCGATTAGAATAAATGAGCATAAATGATTCAGAAGTGATAATTTTCCCTGTTGTTTGCTTTACACCTGGCAACATAATCTCATTAATGTATAATGGTTTTAAACTACAATCACGTTTATTATGTTAATGCTGTAAAGTGCAAGACCATGTAACAGCTGTAATTCATTATAACGATCGGCTGCTTTACTTTCTCTTTCTTTTACCGAGAACAAACAGTAAATGTTATGTGGACCATAGTAACTTTATAAAAAATAAAAATCTGAGCATCCTTTAATTAGAGATTGATGGAATTGTGAAATGTAACATTAATTATATTGAAGTGCTCTGATACAGTACAAAAGCTGCACAGACTTCTGAATAGTTTTGAGTTAAGAACTTGTTGAAATGCTTCTATTGAGAATTTGCTCATCTCATAATTAATCGCTCAACGGAATCACACCCTTCTTGTCCTTTTTCTACAGTAAAACATGGAACTTGCGTAGCTTTTTAGCATTTATTCGCTTTGTATGTCAATAACATCTGCTCTGATTCATATGACACGTCCTCATAGGAAAGGCGCTCATGTTCTGTGAAAGTATGACTCCTTCGGTCTGTAGGAGTGTCCATGCACAACCTTTTAACAGCCTTGCACGGACATGTACCCAGAAGCATAAATCCACCCTAATGAGTTTGACAGGTCATCGTGAATGTATGAAACGGGCAGGAGATCTTGGCTTATTCCAAGATCAGTTTTTGATTATTATTTGCTTTCGAAACATGTCTTCCTTGAAAGTAAGTGTGGTGCCTTTTCCTCGGATCTCAAGAAACAGATACTTGGTTAAGCTTTAAACCGCACACATACCTGGCACGGCTTTTTACATGTACCATGTTGAGCAGTTGTCCTACCAGCAGGAAATTGAGTTGCCTGCAATTTACTCTGCTTCCACTTAGTTGCATGTGACCTTCTAGGTGGCACATCAGTGATTTCAACCTGCCTGTTGGCCTTGTGTATAATTAAGGGGGCCAGAAACAGCAATATAATATGAGAAGAGCAGATTTGAACGGAGGTAGGAAGGCAAGGAAGGGAGAAAACCTTCCCTAAATGGCCAAGGCCAAGTTGAGAGTTAAAGCACCTGACAGGCATTCTACATGTCCGCTTCTTCCAGAGATGGATACACGAGTTGGACTAGGCAGATACAAGATTGATGTACATTCCACTGGTGAAATTATTATCCGTGTATGGTACTATTTATATCAGCAGTGCTGCTGTTGTGCACAAAGAAGTACATACATCGAGCTTGCCAGAGGCTAGTTTACACTCCAGCGAGCGCAGTTTATTATTGCCTATCATGAGAGTGCACAGAGTTCTGTAGAAATGCACTGAGGAACTGTATGGCTAGAGCTGCGTCTGGGATGTTGTTGGATTCCGTTATCTAATGCTAGTTTTTGTACTTGGGATTTGATCAGTAATGCAGTTAAAACATTTTAAAGTTTTTTTATTTTTTATTATTATTATTTTTTATGTTATCTTAAGTTGAATCCAGGCTAGACCAGGAACTTTCAGACAGATTGTTTTGTTTTAAATCAGGTACTTTTTATTCCAGCATCTGTGCATGAGCTGTCTATACAGTACATGCTCATATTAGTTATTGATTGCCTGCTCAAATTATGTGTTTTTCTGTTAAATTATTTTTGCTTACTCCCTATTGAATTGTGTTAGTTTTATATGGAGAGGTCATCTGGGGGGTGGTGTGTCTCCTTGGGATTTTAGTCATATAAGTGCATGTATGCATCTGAAATGCTTGTGCCAAATGTTATTTTTAAATAAGCTGAAGAAATAACCCAATGTACATGGATCAGCCATAATATAAACACATTTAACATTGATTTTCAAAAAAATTGATTTACCAACAGGATCATGGGGACCCAATGCAAGGCTGGATGGTCCAATCCCACAGAAAAGCCAATGAAGCACAAATTGTCAAAAAATGTCAATGCTGGTCACAATAGAAAGGCAAAAACACACCAAGTGCACCACAGTATGTGGCACACGGGGCCCAGCAGGCAAAGGTCGCTGATCTTACATACAAGCTTCCCTGATTCCAATTTGATCAAGCATGCACGGGATGCACTGATCAACCAAGTTCGATCCACATCCTGGTGCCACAACATGTAACCCCCAGAGGTCTTGTGGAGTCATGGCCTGAGAGAGCAGAAATGCTCTGGCAGCAGAATGGCAACCTATTCAATATTGGGCTTAAAGTTTCGCGTTGTAAATGTTATGCCTGCTTGGTGTATATCTCATCTTAATTACCACGCTGGTAAAGCTTCTTTTATATTCCATATTCTAAATATTTAACACTTTTTCTTCAATATGAAAACACTGTAGAAACAGCCTCTTATCATCGATCATCTTCAACCCTCAAGAAGAGAACGAGTTAAAAAGCAAAGTAATAAAATATGGATGACATTTTAAAATAACATGTCAGAGAGGCAATACTTCTGGGGGTTTTAGGAAACTTATTGAGTTCCTAGTGAAGCTGAAAGCCTACACACGTCATGTTGTGGACATTTGACCTCCTAATGATGAAGTGCAACTTGCACGGCCACAAGCGCTCGTTAATAAAGGTCAGCAAAGCAATCAGCTCGCATCAAATTGAGATCTATGGGGTGCATATGGGA